>CM062289.1:248925112-249525112 GCA_031216915.1 Pictodentalium vernedei
GCCGCTCACACGGGCTACTATAACGACTCAACATGGCGTCGCTGGGTCCCGTGACTATGACGCCCCTTGCGCCCCCTCCTCTCCCCAAATGAGGGTCATTTATCCACATGACACATTTCTAATGTAGATTAAGAGTAGTGCCAAGTCATCAAGGAATTCTGCTGAAACAATATTTTCTGCATGCTGAATGAGTTCAAGCTTTTTACATTAAATGTAAATCATCACAGGATCTAAATAGCTGTCTACCATTGGTAATCGAGAACAATAACTTGACATTGCAGACGAAAATGGCAGTGGACCTCCAAATCACCCACCCTATTCACCTCGCCTCAGATACCCTCTACTCTCTTATCGACCTCCCCCTCCAAGATGGAAAAAATAACTGACCGAAGATTTTATGTACCCCCCCCCCCCCCCCGCCCCCCAGCTCCACCGCACCTTCGTAAAATATGGTAGAGTGTCTATACTCAAGGAATATGATGAGCACCACTCCCGGAAGAAAAACGAATTTTAGAATTCAAAACGGTCAACTGGACGGAAAAGCCACGCATAATGATACAGCGACTGAAATGGGTGGATGTGAGAGAGACCTTCAGAGTTCTCCGGGGCCGTATTAAATATTATAATTGTAGACAACGCAGGAGATCACACAATTCTAGCCCTTGAATACCACACCTTATCACCCATAAGTTTTCTGGTATGATACAACCTGACAACTTATGCCTGGTGTAAGCAGTCTCTCAAAAGTACAGCATTACTACAAATAATTGGCCAACTTTGAATTTATATAAAGCCACAAACGCAGAAAGTGACATTAAACACCAGAAAACACGCACATCACATACAAATCATAAAAATACCTTTTCTCGCCGTATTGAACCCACGAAATGATGTTTGACCTGCAAAACGCCTTTAAATGTACGATAAAATGATTAAAAATCGATAAGATGTACCCAAACTATGATTTGAGCGACCTCAAAATTTTTTCTAGGGGTTTCAATTCGAAACATTGAAAGTGTGTTCATGTTCATTCATAGGGTCTGTAGATGTGCATAAAGGTTTTGGATTTTTGATTCGGCCCTCGGGGGCGTAAGGGGCACCACTTTTGTCGTTAGAGGAATGGTTTCCGGCGAAAAACTCCTAGGGGTTTCAATTCGAAACATTGAAAGTATGTTCATGTTCATTCATAGGGTCTGTAGATGTGCATAAAGGTTTTGGATTTTTGATTCGGTCCTCGGGGGAGTAAGGGGCACCACTTTTGTCGTTAGGGGAATGGTTTCTGGCGAAAAACTCCTAGGGGTTTCAATTCGAAACATTGAAAGTATGTTCATGTTCATTCATAGGGTCTGTAGATGTGCATAAAGGTTTTGGATTTTTGATTCGGCCCTCGGGGGCGTAAGGGGCACCACTTTTGTCGTTAGAGGAATGGTTTCCGGCGAAAAACTCCTAGGGGTTTCAATTCGAAACATTAAAAGTGTGTTCATGTTCATTCATATGGTCTGTAGATGTGCATAAAGGTTTTGGATTTTTGATTCGGCCCTCGGGGGCGTAAGGGGCATCACGTTTGTCGTTAGAGGAATGGTTTCCGGCGAAAAACTCCTAGGGGTTTCAATTCAAAACATTGAAAGTGTGTTCATGTTCATTCATAGGGTCTGTAGATGTGCATAAAGGTTTTGGATTTTTGATTCGGCCCTCGGGGGCGTAAGGGACACCACTTTTGTCGTTAGAGGAATGGTTTCCGGCGAAAAACTCCTAGGGGTTTCAATTCGAAACATTGAAAGTGTGTTCGTGTTCATTCATAGGGTCTGTAGATGTGCATAAAGGTTTTGGATTTTTGATTCGGCCCCGAGGGGTGCAAGGGGCACCATTTTTGTCGTTAGAGGAATGGTTTCCGGCGAAAAACTGCTAGGAGTTTCAATTCAAAACACTGAAAGTGTGTTCATGTTCATTAGTAGGGTCTGTAGATGTGCATAAAGATTTTTGATTTTTGATTCGTCCCCGAGGGGCGCAAGGGGCACCATTTTTGTCGTTAGAGGAATGGTTTCCGGAGAAAAACTCCTAGGGGGTTTCAATTCGAAACACTAAAAGTGTGTTCACGTTAATCAATAGGGTCTGTAGATGTGCATAAAGGTTTTGGATTTTTTATTCGGCCCTCGGGGGAGTAAGGGGCACCACTTTTGTCGTTAGAGGAATGGTTTCTGGCGAAAAACTCCTAGGGGTTTCAATTCGAAACATTGAAAGTGTGTTCATGTTCATTCATAGGGTCTGTAGATGTGCATAAAGGTTTTGGATTTTTGATTCGGCCCCGAGGGGCGCAAGGGACACCGTTTTTGTCGTTAGAGGAATGGTTTCCGGCGAAAAACTGCTAGGAGTTTCAATTCAAAACACTGAAAGTGTGTTCATGTTCATTAGTAGGGTCTGTAGATGTGCATAAAGGTTTTGGATTTTTGATTCGGCCCCGAGGGGCGCAAGGGGAACCATTTTTTGTCTTTAGAGGAATGGTTTCCGGCGAAAAACTCCTAGGGGTTTCAATTCGAAACATTGAAAGTGTGTTCATGTTCATTCATAGGGTCTGTAGATATGCATAAAGGTTTTGGATTTTTGATTCGGCCCCGACAATAATCACAAATGCGAATGCGGGGATAAACTATAGTGTGCTTTGCACACAAATGACACCCCTCTAGTAACACTACTGGTTGTTACATGCCTGTTTATGGACAGCCAATTTTCTCTTTACGCAAAAATTAATATACGTATGGCGTGCTGAAAGGGTTAAACTCTTTTTAGCAATATCGACTTTTTGTGCTATCTTGGAGCAAAATGCAAAATCTGATACTTATTTGCTCTTCGTTACACCAGAGGGTGTTCAAATGTCATGAAGACGAGATCAATTAATATCTTTATGCAGCCATATTGCTGCACGTTATTGACGTTAAAGGTATTAATTAGTCTACCTAAAGATTGACTTTTCCAAAAAAAACTAAGGAGCTGAATGTATTCGTTCTGAAAAAAACCTTTTATCCGCGGTAGATGAGTATTCCTCTAATAGTTTTCATGCGATTAAATTTTAGAAAGTTGGCCAAATGGCTGTTATTGTAAAATTTATGGTCGGAATACGGGTAGCTGGTTGCCAGTACTTTTACCGTATTTTAACCCTTTGCCAAAAGTAATGGCCAAAACCGGCCAGCGCTATTCACAAAGATCGCCAATTAATTAACATTATTTTTTCATTTTCTGTATCAAAAACATAGGTTATGACCCCTCATTGGAACGAGCTCGACGAGCTCGTTCCAGTAAGGGGTCATAACCTATGTTTTTGAGAGAAAAAATGAAAAAAAATAGTTATTCAAGAATTTTGATTGCAAGTGTCGACTGCTTTTCAGGTTAGGTAAAGGGTTGCGGTATTTGTTTTGCTGTACAATTGATAATTGACATTTATTTTTGGCGTGACTAGACCAGAGGTGGCAGTATTGGGAGAGGCGGGAACACGGGCACGTGCTCCTTCAATTTCTTTTCTGCAGATATGCTGCATACCCTTCTTTTTCTTCGTCAAGTTTCTTGCTGGGCAGTCGACAAACTTAGTTCATATAACATGAATGGCGGGCTCGGATTTAACCGGACTGCCTAGAATGGTGTAGAGAAGCTTCATCAGTTCCTCGAGCTCCTAATCTTTCTTGCGAATTGTTTCATTCTGAACCTACATGATTTTGGACAAATGTTATGGATATCAATGCTGATTTTCAGATTCGCTGGGTCTATTATGCTGTTATGGTCACAATAATGTTTTTGGCGCATAAAAATATTTTTTCTTAAATAATAATAACCAATGTTTATTAAAAAACATTCATTGTTGATTTTTCATTCATGAAAGTGAGGTGCAAATATATTACATTAAAAGTGGTCAAAACTTCCCCTTTTCCGCTTCCTTTGTATCCATCTACAGTACGTGGAGAGTGGATTGTAACTAAATCACCCACGGAGTGGAGTTATCACCCAAACTATAACTTTCAAATTTTGTATATATGGTCTAAAAACACAAGCAATGTTTCAGCCAATGGACCTCCGGGTTTAACCCGGAGGTCCATTAGCTGAAACTTTGCTTGTACTTGTTATGCTTTGCAAGAAATTTGAAATTATTGCTTGGGTGGAATCTCCACTCTGCGGGTGATTTAGAGATAATACACTCTCCACGTACTGTATGCACATACACCACTTTTGTAACAACTATCGATGTTCACTGATGAATTATTTCTGTGATTGGTTGTATGTCATTAAAATATTAACTCATTACATTCTTTGAGGATGGTAGTCCACATCTAAATTATTTACAATAAGATCTTTTTAAGTTTCGCCTCAAGCTCATTTTAAAGTGGTAATCTCGCTTTTACGATCCTTGTTGGTCGAACAACCCATCTTACGTAAGAGGTTAAATAGAAAAGAGGCGAAGATTAAAGGCGAAGTCACCATGGAGAAGACAGCGATATTATTGTTTTCCTTAACCCATATGTGGTCAAATAACAAATGCCAAAGTGAAATTAAAACCATTCAACTGAGATAAAGCAAAGAGAAACCGTTAAGTACCCCAAAACTAACTTGTTGTTGTCGAGAATGGATCAAACATCGACAGTTGGCTACAAATTTCTTGTAGTTCCAAGCTTAATAAAACCAAAAGAACAATTTCCTTTTAATTCACCTACTGTTAATACCTTACCGAACGCAACGGTCATATCCGGTTAGCACTATCCACACATATTGGCATTCGCATTTTATTATTTTTTCAATTTTTGCCTCCAAATGCCTTAAATGATTGAGTGCTAAATCATTGGAGCGAGTCGTTCCAATAAGTAGTCATAAGCCATGTTTTAGAGAGAAAACATATTTTTAGCTGTTCAAGAAATTTTTGGCTAGTGCAGTTTTTTAGTGTTGATGAAACAGTTATATTTATTTATTTATTGATGTTTAAGGTCACATATTTATGCACAATGGCTAATCATGACCGTGACAGTTTTATGAGTGGAGGAAGCCGGAGTACCCGCAGAGAACCACAGAGCAACGACGAGCAGCTGCCAGCTCCCCAACATCGTAACTCCGCACTGCAATACAGGCAGGGTTAGATTGGTTGAAGACATGCGTACCATCGACGTGTTGTACGCCTTAGTACACGGCGTCAGCGTGCCCCCGCATGGGCAATGGGGGTGAAGTGCCTTGCCCAAGGACACAACGCGGTTGCCGCAGGTGGGATTCGAACCGAGGACCTCTCGGCTTGCAGCCTGCACCTTTTCTACTGAGCCACCGCGCCCCGATGAAACAGTTAACAGACTTGTTGTTACACTGTCCCTTTATTTTACTTATGAATGAGACTGGTCGTGTCAAAGGGATACACCAAGAAGCAGTTTTAATAAGATAGCAGTATAGCATGTTGAGATCGAACCTCTTTTGTTGGATCTCATATATGATGTCATACCGCGGTGCTTTGTGGGTATCACATGGATTGTAGCGAATCTGAACGGCCATGTTGTGACGTCATTTCAGCAGCGTGTGTTAGGGTGACACGCATTTCCTTCGTCCATTTTGTTTACTGGAGGCCGCCAATTCTGCATATTGAATAGTCTGTAATGTAAATGGGTCGAGATCACTGTTTTGTTATAAATATTAAACGACTCAATGAATATACCACAGAACATTTCAACCAATCGTATATATTTCGTGAGAAACTTCTGACCAATCAGAGAGACAATTGGAAACTGCTTTTGAATTGCAGTTGTTCACACGACGCCGTTGCCGAATTTGTCCAAATGTTGTTCAACTCTAATGAAATATTGGCTTTAGTTGTTTCTCGTATTTATTCCAATGTCGCGTGGATTGTTGGAATATAACAAAACGGCTATTGTCTCTTGATTTTCGTTTAAATGATTGAGTGCTAAATTATTTGTCCCTATATCCCGATAAATTCCGTCTTTTGATTGGTCAGAATGCCTTGGACAAATAGCCATGGCAAAGGGTGCACCTAACACCCGTGGTATATATGAGCGTGCAACATACAGGGTATAAGCTCACGCGAAACATCGGGGGTATATGGTTTAAATGAAACCTTTTCGCATTCACTCGCCTCTGTATAAAAATCGAACCAAAAAAACTGAAAATAGTCACCAATATCATCCGATTTCCGACAATTCGATCATATTTTGCGGTTATAAATTAAATAGGCGAATAATTGAATGAAACAACTTGAGAAAAATAAAATAAGAGCAAATATCGTTCCCTCAGTGCCAATGTGTTCTATGTGCCGATAGGCAACACTCTGGAACTCGGTGGGCGATATGTAAACAAAATACTGTTTACTCGTTTCCTAAACGACGTTTGTAAAAACAAAAGTTATTCACGAAATTGGTCCAACTTTTTACAGAGTGTGAGAAACGCGTCCACAAATTTTTCTCCACTATGTTTCTATTGTGTTTCAAACGGGACAATAACGTTATCTCCGTCCACATGTATGGTAAATGGAGATTTAATACCTGGATGTCTCATTTATTTGCAGTTAGTAGCTTTTTATGACTGGAATTGTATTGCCGTGGCGATTTCTACAGTGTATTTGAACTATTCTCATATACCACGTATTAAGTTGTTACATGATTAACAATAACATTAAAGACATGATCGAGTAAGAAAGGGTCAAAGTTATACCCACTATTACCGACACTTCAGTAAAACACTATCAAAACGATCTTCTTCATTTGCTGTGAAGCACTTTGCTGTCTTTCTTTGACCTATTCATATCTTTACCGACAGACATCCAAGAATTTAAGGCTATATCCAGATAATACAATGCAAACGATGCGGTTTACGTTGAATGAGCACGAAAAAGAACTGAAGTGCATTAACCCTTCACCTAACACGAAAGGAAGGCGAGACGTGTAAACAAAATTCATGAATAACTAATTTTTTCCATTTTTTTCGTCACATAGCTTATGACCCCTCATTGGAACGAGCTCATTGAGGGACCATAAGCTATGTTCTTCAGACAGAAAAAATGATAAAAATTAAATGGTGATTTTTGTGAATTGCGCTGGCTGGTTTTGGCCGTTACATTGATAAAAGGGTTAAATACTAGTTTTTGGTGTCACATTTAAAAGATAAGTCTTCATACTAGTTTTTGGTGTCACATTTAAAAGATAAGTCTTCATGGAACATAAGTGGGAAGCTAAAAAATTAAAATGCATTTTCATAGTTTTTTAGACGTCGAAAAATCACATTTCTACTTTCTTGTCGCCGATTTTCGAACAATAGGCCGATTTATTCATTTATTATTTATTTATTAGTGTTTAAGGTCACATATTTATGCACAATGGCTAATCGTGACCGTGACAGTTTTACGGGTGGAGGAAGCCTTAGTATCCGGAGATAACCACCGAGCATCGACGAGCAACTGTCAGCTCCTCAACATTCTAACTCTGCTCAAGCTCCGCTCAAGCAGGGTTATAGCGGTTGAAGACATGTGCACCATCGACGTGCAGTACGCCATAGTACACGGCGTAATCGTTCCCCCATGTAGGCAACCGGGATAAAGTGCCTTGCCCAAGGACACAAAGCGGGTCGTCCCGAATTGGCCGATGAGAGCACGAAATAAACGGCTATTACTTACGTAGTACGCGTGTTGACTCACAAGAAGATTGCAAACACGTGCAGTCTAATGTATTTGATAAGTTGTCGATCGCTGTTCATAATCTCCGAACTCGGGATTTGCCATCTTAAAATGAAGCATGACTTGTCACGTGATATTTACAAAACCAGACTTGATGCAAGGCATGATTCAGACATCGCAGTAGCACAACATTTTAATCTTTATGGCCACTCTTTGGCCGGTTTCGAAATTCATCCCATTGGACAACCACCAATTAAAGACACAGTAAATGGAACAACCGAATTTCGAAAAAGCGAAAAGCCTTTTGGATCATTTCACTTCAAACTCTCTGGCCATGTGGCTCTAACGCGTCGGAGGGAGAATGCGAAAGAGTCCGTCATTCCTTTCACTTTAATATTCAACAGAATGAATATCGAAATAGCGACATTTATAAAATATTAATTAAATTAAACTAACTCTAAATCAAAAGATCTTCTAAATCTTCAACCGGTCATCGCTTATAAGAGAAAGTGAAGCTTGTTTAATTTTCTTATAAGGACAAAAATGGAACCCACTAATTTATAACATCCGTTATTGCCAGTCAGTTTAACCATCATCTCCTAAGCCTCAACACTTTGTTTAAATCAGATTTGTATTTTTATGTCATTTTGAAGTTAATTAGGGCGCAAAATATATTATTTAAAAACAACATTTTGGCACGATAAACAAATATTTCTACGTCATAACGTCATTATATAGGATGGCTGTTCAGTAAATGTGTGGGGTAGACCAATCAATATTTTCAACGTGCAGCCCAGTCAGAAATTTTATGATCTCAGGTCACCTAATAGATGAAATATCAGACACGTTTCTTGGGTGTGTAGGTCAGATTCAACGACACCCCAAATCTACTCCAATAAAGAGGGAATCCGTTTTCTCGCTCATCAGTGAATTGATCAGAGCAAATCAGAGTTTTGGGTGCTCAAACTCCCATCTTTCGTCAGTACTTTTCCTGTATTATCTCTGTCGATACACATCACGTCCCCTGCGTTCCAATGTGTTCTATGTGCCAGTAGGCACATAGAACACATTGGAACTCAGAGGACGATATGTCACTGAGTTTTCCTGCAACCATAGCGGTATTTCACACAAGGCACACCGTTTTCCAATTTGGCAATATGGTTAGTTTAATATACTTACAAAAACCTACTCAGTTCTACAACTAAACTTCAAAGTGTCCCCAACATTAATTGCAAATAGATTTTGCTTACAACCGTACATAAATTACTTAACACTCAAAAAGGTTAAAATTGACCTGAAATAACACAAAACCATTAATGACTTCTTATACCTACATAAAACATGTATACATATAGGTAAAACACCCTAACCTCGCAAATCAGTGGAGCGTGTCCGAGAAAATAATTCCCTCAGAATCCGGTTTACAACAAATCAACAGGGGGTAGTTATACTAAAAGCTCGTTATCAATTTAAACGGCACCTTTTCGTTTAAAAGTTAAAGGGAAATCTTTCCGTAAAACGCGAACTCGTCGGGAATACATCAGAAAGATAACTTACAGAACGCTTTGCTCAATTTGATGGATTAACAAAAGGAATAAACCGTAAGTAAATCAAGATATATATATATTGTATTTTTTCTTCAAGGTATTTGTGCATGGGTGGATGAAAAGGTATGTTGGAGGGAGGGTATTAAGAGAGTTGAAGTGTATCTCTCATTTGGGGCAATATATTTAACCTGCCATACACAAATTATTATGGCATAATAAATCATTTAACCCCTTTTTATCCAGTACTCATGGGTGGTATTTTAGAATAGATGGCAGTCTGTAGAAAAAGGGCGAATCCATTTTCAGAATCGGCGGAAGCTCCAAAAAGTGGGGGTCACCCCTTTCTGGGTACCACAATGGTGTAGGATGAAAAATATTTTTTCTTCGGGGGGTGTGTGGGGGGATGCCAATGGTGGTGGGACGGTGTATTCATGCTAAATATATAAATTTATATACGCTACCCCTCACCTGTGAATCCACTCTATTAAAGACACTAACCTCAGAGTATTTATTTTGTTTTGTTTTTACTTAACCCTTACAACCCTGGTGGTATCTTCCATATGAATTCAATGACAGCAATTGAAAGAGACCATATTCATTATTTCAAGAAGAACAATCAATTTTTTCAAAGTGCAGCCTCAGGGCTGAACGTTGAAAATATTGATTGTTTTTCCCTTACCAGCTATCATACTTAATGAATTTATAAAGTATCATGTTCATGGGCCGGAAAAACAGAGAGGCCAGTTATTCACAAATTAAGTTAGCAGGGGAGGGGGGGTGTTATCGTGGCGTCGACTTTGCACTCGGGTAATATCTCAAGGAACATAAAATTTTAACGAACAGACCCCTGACTTTTAAGCAGAGGTCCATTCGCTGAAATTTAATGTCCATTGCACATTTTCGCGCAATATTAATAAAAGCTTCCGTGTTTTTGTACATTTGCACATGAATTTGAGACTTACTGTTTGGATGGAAAGAAAATTCGTTGAGTGATTTAGTAGTTGTGATTCTCTCTGTACATGTGCTTGTTCTTTTGTAGAACGAAAAATGGTGTATAAAATGATAAACCTCGTTGAAACCGATCCTATAGTAGTGTCAAGCCAGTTCAATAACAAACGTTATAATCAATATGGGAAGAGATGATTAATTAATTTATTCAGTCCACAGCCCGATGACCATCAAATTTACCAAGATACACTTTACTTGCATGAAATCAAAATTATTTTTGCTGTCACAGAAGTGCACCACAAAACTGATCAATCATGTCCAGTACTGCACTGTGAGTACAACATCGGAGAGAGAATTGTGACCGGATTGCGAGCCGGTCGTGGTCCGGTTGTTGAACATTCCTGTCGCCCTCCCCACACCACAACTATTGAATCTCAACCGTCAAAAAAGAAATGCGTGAACATTGAATCTGAGATGGGGTTTTCGTTTGTTTTCCTTGATGCGGTCTTGATTTCGCAGTATTTTATTTAAGAAAATTCGCCTCACTGCTGTAGGTGTCTCGCAATCGGATTGCGTTCTGATCGCAAAATAGGGCGCCTTTGTGATCACAGTACTGTATCAAATGTCACAACGTTGTGCAGAGGTAAAAGTAGAAACCTCACACAACAGTTAATGAGCTTTTTATTTCACGCCTGTTCTTTGAAATCATCTATAGCAACACAAAACCATGCGGAAAATGAAAATCCGGAACGGGAAGTCGTTGGCGGACTAATGTTAAAAAGAAGCGAAATTTCACTGGAATTTTCCATAAATAGTGCATCGCAATTGCAATTTGAATCGCTAGCGATAGTTAAAAATAGTAACACGGGTTCCCCTCGCAAATTTGGTTGGCGACAAAATGTGTTCTTTTTGTTGATAGTATAATAAACACAGAACGACACACGTCTGTGAATGGATTAATCGATGTGACATTTGTGCCATCACGGAAGGATAAAACTCGATGCCTGTGGCCTCTCGTTTTATCCTTCCGCGCTGGCACTCGTGTCATATCGATTAACCCATTCACACGCGTGTGCCATTCTGTGTATTTACGGCACTCTCATGCGCACAGAGGAATTGGCTAAAAGATAAATAATATACTCCATTTTCTTGGATTTGTACACAGTCGAAGTAAGAAATGCTTCAAAGTATAATTGTAAACTTTGGTCGGTGTTTTTGATCATAAAGATTACTATAAAAGACCATTTCAAGCATATTGGCCCAGCACCTCCTCGACGTCATTAACTTGTGTTAAATCATTTAACCTTTGTCGCATGTCTGCAAACTAGTAGTTGAAACTATAGATGGTTTTGCGCAGATGTTTTAATAAAAGTCCTGATTGGAATCAAAATGAGGCTTGACAAATGTTTGTTCGACATTTATTGTACGAACTGAGTGACGAAGTTCCCCCTCCCTAAAAAAATACCCCCCCCCCAAAAAAAAACAAAACAAACCCAAAACAAAAACAAAACAAAACACAAACAGTCCGTCACTGAGATCTAATAACTGAAACAAGTGTAAAACTACCAAGCAGGTGCGTTCTTATTCAAGATTAGCTGTTAACATTGTAATGCTGATAAAAGTGTGATACAAGTAGTATAGTGTGTTATTATTATTTATTGGTGTTTAAGGTCACATACTTATGCACAATGGCTAATCGTGACCGTGACAGTTTTACGGGTGGAGGAAGCCGAAGTACCCGGAGAGAACCACCGAGCAACGACGAGCAGCTGCCAGCTCTCCAACATCGTAACTCTGAACTCTGCACCGCAGCACAGGCAGGGCTAGATTGGTTGAAGACATGCGCACCATCGACGCGCAGTACGCCTCAGGACACAGCGTCATCGTGCCTCCATGTAGGCAATCGGGGTGAAGTGTCTTGCCCAAGGACACAACGCGGTTGCCGCAGGTGGGATTCGAACCGAGGACCTCTCGGCTTGCAGCCTGCACCTCTACCAACTGAGCCACCGCGCCCCCAGTATAGTGTGTACTCAAATGACCGAGGTTTGCCAGAGTTTTGCCGGTGCAACGTTTTCGGGTAAAAAACTTCTGCTTTATTCGGAACTGCATTCGGCAAGTGGTATGCATACTGCACATATAGTATATTAAGCTTCATTGCCCATTCAGTATGCAATGGTATGTATTGTTAGGTATATACATGGCTTTGGATAAATAGTATGGGTATGTGATGAAAGATTGCTTGGGCAGGTGAGTTTTAAAGTTTTCTTGAAACGGTTGCGTTGCTAATGGTGGCGTGACGCCATTGTGCGCCTACAACGTCATAGAGAGGTTGAACTGTTGATGTTCACTGTACAATCTAACTTCGGACCCGAGAGCACCGTTTTTTCGTGCTGTACTGATATAATACTATAGTATGGGCGTTATAACCCCCCCCCCACCCCCGCAGGTCAACTGTTTAATATTAGTACCACTAACCTATCGAATGCATGTTACTGACTTACGCTAGTATGGGCAGTATACAGGGCTACGCCATGCAGCGCTATGTTTGGTTGTTTAGTGCGGTAGTATAGGATGTATGGCCTGTGTTTTTGCTATTCTACAGTTAGTCAGGTAGTACATAATGCTAGTTTCTGGAATCTTGTAGGTATTCTTGGTTGTCTGTTACAGTAGTGCAGGACGAACTGACTGTAACTCGTGGGTCTTCCGTTAGACCATAGTTCTACAAACTCTTCTAATCCGTCAGTTGCTTCATTCCATCGTGAGGATTTTATAGGTAGTGCGTAACGCTAGGCCACGCGGCATTGCGATGTAATGTGTTGTTATCTTGTATGCTAGTTTAGGATGTACGGTCTATGGCCTAGTTGGACTAATATTAGCCCTTAGTACTATCACTCCACCTGAGACACAAGACTGTTCTATAGTTGGTGTAGTAGTACGTAATGCTAGGTCACGCAATGCTATGCTTGGCTCCCTGATACAATAGTATAGTAAGAACTGTCTGTCCCTTGTGGATCTGCTGTTAGACTTTAGTACCTCTAGCAACTAAGGCGTTGTGCTGTCCCACAGTTGGTATAGACAGTGCGTAATGCTAGGCCATGCAGTGTTGTATATATGTATGGTGGTCTAATAAGGTAATATAGGGCATGTACCGTGTTGTTCTACTAGTCTTACGCTGTGATGGGGGTAGGTAGGATATTTACCCGTATTAGTCTACTGTAACTGTTAGCCCTTAATACTACAAACCCCACCAATGGCTTGTGCCATCCTAGGGTAGTTCGAAATGCAAGGTCATGTGGTTGCATTGTGTATGCTTGGTTTGTAGTATGGACATTCTAAGACTTGGTCCAGGGTAAAGATTGTGATCTGAGATAGTTAGCAAGCCTGCAGTGGATCTACAGGTCAGTGGTAATGGTAGAAGATTCTAACACAGGCCAAATAGTGGTAGCCAGTGGAGGTGGAAGTCTAGAATATTGTGCGAAGAAAGTGGGAACTGGTCATAGATGGCGACGACTATGGACAAGTCAGCAGTGGTAGCCTTGAAGCTATGAAGAACATGTTGTGGTCTAGAAGCTTGAAGAGGAAAAGGTGGAAGGGTGCCTATAACTATCCCCCAAACGGTATCCTCCAATACCATATCACCATGTCATACGTATCCTCTAATGCCGAGATGAAGATATAGGTGGCGGTTGATTAAACCCCATCGAGGGATTCCTCATGGCCCCATGAACTCGTACGACGAGAAAAGGAATTCTATAATCACAGACATATGGGATTCTGTAAGTGGGATTTCCAACGATCCCGTAAATCTGGTTCGGAGAAATATATTCGAAGATACTAGTGATTTTAGTAGTAGTAGTAGTAGCGGTCGACAGGCATAGGATTGATGGGTCATAACTGCAGCAGGGACTATAGATTGAACTTAGCAGATTAGAAAAAAGTAGGTTAGTAGTGAGGTAGAAACTAGAAGGAGAGGTGGAGAACAGAAGGCATGTAGTATGATAAAGAAAGGAGAAGGCGAACTGGTACTAGGAACGATTACTGCCCTCTAAAAGATATCCCGACACCCCTTGTTCCAAAAATATGTTGGATTTACAGTGGACATCGATAGCGTCAACATATCTATGACATTGTGTACGCCAATTGACGTCCAGTTGTCATTAGCAACGCCAACCGTTTCGCGGGCAAAACTGACAAGAAAACTCACCTTCTCAATCAATCTTTCATCACATACTCATACTATAAGCCCAAAGCCGTTTTTTACAAAACAATACATACCGTTGCATACTAAATAGGTAGTGTAGCTTAATATACAATATGTGCAGCACATATACCTCTTGCCATCTGTTTTGATGCAGTTGATTTCATATAATTATCTTTATATTATACCGTTTGTATTTTTTTCTGAGAATGACGAGCATGAAACGTCAATGACACCTGGTCCCCAATATAAGAAGGCAAAACTATATGGCTGTTACTTCATCACACTACATGTAATGCGCACATAGCGTCTGTTAAACAACTGACTTGGTGTATGGGGATCATTAGTTAGGGCTATCGTGTCGTAATACTGCAAAATACAGAGTTTCCACAATACAAAAGTACCAGGGTACATCATGATAACCCATGGTACTTTTTAACTTTTGACTTTTAGCGGGTTTATCCGCCCTCTCTTCAGCAAAGGCCTGGATCCGCCATCACGAACCAAATGCATGAACCAAATATCGGACCTAATTTCTCTCAGACCACCAGGCTCCACCAAAAAAAAGCTTAGCCCATAAAAAGTCAATATGCCACTCACTATTGCTTACTCAGTGGTATTGTAACTAATCTTTTAGGGTATATTTACAACGGTAAACAATAGACTATCAAACTTGATATATTAGAGGTAGGTGCTAGCACATCTATCATTGTTAATTCAAAATGGTTATGATATTTGTGTCGGGTTATATATTAAACGAAGTGCACTATGTTAAGAATGTATCTTTATTTTCAGAACTGTGTTATGTAATGTATCATGATGTGTTTATCGTGACATACGTCATTCTGCACATCATTTGTTTTATTCTTTCCCGTAATATATCATTAAATTAGGTAAATTATCAGAGAGATAAATCGTATTTTTACAAATGAAGGACATGAAGTCATATCTTCAC
Source organism: Pictodentalium vernedei (assembly GCA_031216915.1). Lineage (NCBI taxonomy): Eukaryota > Metazoa > Mollusca > Scaphopoda > Dentaliida > Dentaliidae > Pictodentalium > Pictodentalium vernedei. Next base: position 248,940,403 of record CM062289.1, read on the forward strand.
TCATGCAGGGAACTTCCGGAACACGTCTTATGCTTATATATTTCAGTGTTTCATGTGTTTTTTTCTTGTTGTGGGCCTTTTTCAGGTACGGAAACACGGCCAGGATGACCCTACTTTACAGTCCCGGGGTCCTTCAAGATTAAAATGCACAACTTTTAAAATACGCGGAATTTTTGTATCTCGAAGATTAATTGAGACACATATAGATGGGTGTACTATCGTCAAGGATTTATGAAGGCAATAAATTGAGCTGTCATGTCAATACTGTTCACGTGATAACCAAGCCTGCCATTGAATATATTCTCATGTCACCGAATATAAGCCAGCGTTTATTGTATTATAAAACTATTATTGCAGTATACAAAAATGGGGCAATCATGACCGTACGCCTGCTGATCAATTAGCCATGCGAATTACACAGAACGAACTATATAAAATGTCATTCATTTGGTTACCCGAAGACCACCTGGATAGTAACACATGTGATCAGCGCGCCCCCTGGAGCACTAATCTTTACAACTGGAATGCTGAAACGTCAGCGAGAAACATCACAACTCAATCTATCATCCTACTCCCCACATAAGATGGCGTCAAGTCACTCAACGCGGTAACTCCTCAGATCGAATGACGTGAAGCTGTTACATGCGACTGTAGCTACAGCGTAACAGCTTTCCCATTATCAGACATCAAACGAAAGCCTCGTAGAAAATAGTAAAAGGTAAAAGAGTTTCACCTGTTTGATCTAGAAACTTGTTTTTCCCAATAATAACTAAACTATGTTATAAATATTTAGTTTTCATTATTACATACAAAAAATGGAAGACTATAACCCTTTACCCAACGCAGACGATATCAAAATTTATTATTTTAAATATCACTTTTTTAAAAATTTTTCAAAAACTTTCATCAAAACCATATTATGTGACCCCTCATTTGAACGAGCTCGACGAGAGGGGCCACATGATATGGTTTTGTTGAAATTTTTTGAAAAATGGTATTTTTTCAGCTGCTGAATTTGCATATTACGCGGGAGGATGTGGCCGATTCGTTGAGTAAATGGATAAGCGTACGTCCACGCCCAGCAAATATCCCATCTGATGTGCGCTCTGACTGAAATATTGGAATTTCTGTGTTAAAACTTGAAACACAGACCAATATATAATAAGACAGGACAAAATGAGGGCGAAGACGCGCGTGAAATACAGAAAAAACTCCACCAAGGGTCATTGATTCCTGTCCACCGTACTCTAACCGAGTTGTGTTTTGTATTTATATCACGGTTAAACTTGAATTAAGTGAATGAAGCTGATATTTTTCAACAAAAATGCCATCTTGGGATATCTGATAACTTTCTTGCTTGAAGCTGTTTTGTGTCGAAGCAAGTCTTAGCTTCATGCATGTCCAATCGGTTGCGTTCTTGTATGACATTCTTACGCGAAATTTAGATTTCACGAGTGGTGGCCGTAGCACATTTCACAATGTCTGTGTTGTATCGCGAAACATTGGTCGTAGTATAAAATTAAAATATCGTGTCAAACACGCTGATAAGTGTGACAATGAAACAAATTTAGGTTAAGTATGTTCGTATCATACATTTCATCGTGTCACTCATCATTCAGGTTGATGCATATGTACATGTATACTCACAAATCATGCGTAAATGTTCTACAGAAAAGAGAAGCAAATTGGTCGTCAAATTAGGCAATGTTTGCTGAAATTAGAGGCTCTCAGATACAAATCGTCAAGCCCAATTGTCAAGCATATGACCCACATCTCGAAACGGCGAGAGAGGGGGCAGGGATGTGGCTTGGTCGTCTCGGGTGGGGGAGTAGAAAAGTGGGTTGAATTTGTAACTGGGGTGGGCTACGCAGCGGAGTATAAAACAGTGGCAGGCTGGGTCGAAAAAGGTTCAATGGAAGAATCCCCACTTTTAGTAGCCCCGAAGACATGGGGCAACCATGGTTCAGCTTCGTGTGAAAAAAAAGATTTTAAGATCGAAAAGACGCACAATCCTTGCCCTGAGATATCTGTCGATGCCCCGAGTTTTGTGTTATAACGACGGAATTTTAATGTATCCACGAGGCCAAACATGGTTCGGTTCCATGGGGAAAGAAAATGATTTTCCGGACCGAAGAGTCGCAAAATGGTTGCATCTGAGGCATTTGTCAATACCTCGAGCAATATTTGTAATAACTAGAGAACTGTTCCGGCGCCGTGGAAAGAAAGTCTGATTTTCAGGCCTGAAAAGAGTCCAAAGCCACTTGTATGAGGTAGTTATTGACGTCATTGTGTTTTACATGTGAGACATTAAATTTTGTCGATGCCCCGTGTTCTGTGTTATTAGGAGAGAATTTCAATTGCGTTGGACCTACAAGACTATCAAGCAAAAAATGTGCTTCAAACAATGGGGGTCACCAGAAAATAAGTTGGACATTATTCACTTCAGGTACACGGATAAAGATTACAACAGCTTTTTCTCAGATAATAACAGTACAACAATACGACAGCTTATTCTTAGATTATAGCAGCCAATTCTGAACAATGAAGAGTAGCTTATTTTCGGAATTTGTTTTTGTTTTCGAGTAATGTCATATCGCCTTTTGGTACAGTAGTATACAGTGAAAAATAGAAGTCCTATCACGAACTGTGTGCTTATCTACGCTTAATTGCGCGTAGGAATTGCACGCAGTTGCCATATCGAATGGCATCTAAAGCACGGCAGGTTCTTCTGATTACTTATAGCAAACACAGGAGGTCCATTGGCTGAAACACTGCTTTGCACAGGCCATATGCACGGAATTCGATAGCCTTACTATGGTCATGACGCGTAGATTAACGCGCAGATCGACGTGTTATTTGTGCGCATTTCATGACATGACTTCTAGTTCTAACTGTGGATATTAAATGTGGGTTGGGAGAGGTTTCGTCATCCTCCACCAAGGACTGTATCATGAATTTAGCATTTTCTTGGGCTTTCAACTTACACTATAGCATGATCACATTCAAAATACCTTTTCATGGTAAATAAGTGTGTGTGTGGGGAGTGAGGGACCTCCTTGCGTACATGGCTATGCGACCATAAAATTCCAGGCAAAAGCTATCATTCTCTCATGCCACTTTGGCACGCAATGATACTCCGAATCGCTTATTTGTATGGTACCGCACACTCCTTCCCCCACCAGACGAAATCATCTGGTATTATACAAAACTGGCAACGGCCCAAAGAATCCTTACAACAATGTGTGGCTGGAAAACACTTCATCCTCAACTCTACAAATACCCATGGGACAACAAATGAGTTGAAAGATGCCACGGAGCTTAGAGTTTATGAACTGTAGCGTATTAACTGAGATTTAAACACCGAAAAATATTTCATTCATATAAGGGTTAAGCACTGGGCGTTCTTTTCATGAAGCCTTCAGATTTCAACATACATTGTATATCTATCTAGTACACCGAAAAAAGCCCACAAAACCAAATTTAATCCTTTATTAACCCTTTACCCAACGCAGACGATTTCAAAATTTATTATTTTAAATATCATTTTTTAAATTTTTTTCAAAACATTTCAACAAAACCATATCATGTGGCCCCTCTTTGGAACGAGCTCAACGAGCTCGTTCCAAAGAGGGGTCACATGATATGGTTTTGTTAAAATTTTTCGAAAAATAATATTTTTTCAACTGCTGAATTTGCATATTACACGGGCGGATGCGGGCGATTCGTTGGGTAAAGGGTTAAACGAATCAGCCGTATCCGCCCGTGTAGTTTACAAATGAAACAAGAAAAAAACAATTTTTTTCAAAAACCTTTTCAACAAAACCATATCATGTGACCCCCGCATTTGAACGGGCTCGTCGAACTCAGTCATGTAGGGGGTAATATGATATGGTTTTGTTAAATTTTTTGAAACATTTAAAAATAATAATAAATTTTGATGTCGTCTGCAGTCGGTGATGGGTTAACACTCACCACAAAACAAACAAACAAAAACCGACAAATAACATAATACCGGAATGTATGTTAGTGTTATTCTACTATGACATACTGAAAAAAATTATCAACCTGTACTTCATGAGTAGTGATGGTGGGGTGGGGGTACTCTAGCACACTTGTTGTTTGTGGCAAACTGACACCTTTTGTACTAAAAATAGAGCCTCTCTAAGACAAGTCTAAGGCGCCCTTAGTACGGCGATATTGATTTCAGTTCACGAGGCATAAGCGTGTACCAAAAAAAAAAAAAAAAATCAAGACACGAGAGTGACCACATGACTATTTTCAATGGCCACCGTTAGAATTTCGACGCACATGTCAATAATTATATCAGGGATTTGCAAGCAAGCGATATATGTGAATCACATCTAATCACGACTGTGACAGTTTTACGGGTGGAGAAAGCCGGAATACCCGGAAAAAACCACCGAGCATCGAGGAGCAACTGTCAGCTCCTCAAGATTCTAACTCTGTTCAAGCTCCACTCAAGCAAGGTTACAACGGTTGAAGACATTGCGTCATCGACGTGCAGTACGCCTTAGTACACGGCATCATCGTGCCCCATGGAGACAACTGGGATAAAGAGCCTTGCCCAAGGACACAGCGCGGGTCGTCCCGGACAGGGATCGAGATCGGGACCTCTAGAATAGAAGTCCAGTAGTCAACCATTCAGCCACCGCGCTCCCAGTCCCATCGCGATAAAAAATTCTGTACAAAAAAATGTAAACATAACAAATATATATCCCATTAAAAATGAAATATATCCATTATTTGGAGTGATATCTACAATAAAAATGCAGCTTCAAGGAATTTTCTTGACTTTGGTTCGACTGCTTCAAGCTTCGGGCGTATGTAGGCGTACGGGATGTGGCATCCTTCTTGTTTTTCTTACAACTTCATTCCAGTGGATCTGTACTGTAAACAGATGCCAGCTCGAGCGTTCGATTCTTAGCCAAACTGTCATGTCAATCTGTCTTTGTCATCAAACACAATACACTTATCTAAATATATTGAGTGTCATAAAAAATAATATGCATTGTGTTTGATACAAGCCCGAAGCTACGAACTCAAAATATTACGACATGGTGGGACGAGAGTTGAAATTTTCCGATACCGAACTTTAAACCTAAGTCAATATACTTCTTTGAAACAATAGAAACAAACTAAACAGGTCGGATACGTTCGTCTTTCTTATTTTTATTTTAATGAATTAAATCGTTCAACGAATTCAGTAATTCTTTAAAATAAAATAATATAATACAAACATGTTTCGTGTGTATGATTACTCGATTGTTAGACCCCGAAGCCATGAAAATTCATTTTCATGGCTGGCTGAAGGAAAATATGGCTGGCTAGCCGGCTCAGCTGGCTAAGGTTTTATGTTCGCTGCTGACGGCTCAATACGGCTCAGCTGACTGAGTGATGTTACAGATCCGCCTATGATGAAGTGTAAAGCTCGTCACGCTACTAACAGGCTAATAACAACATAATATCGCGCTAAAGTTCTTTATTGTTAAAATTTTAAGGAATAAAAGCGTCCCTAAACACATTTTACAACAGAATCTCACTGGTTACTGATTAGGCTTTGACGAACACTCTTCTTTAAGCCAGATTATTGTCTTATTATTGTCACATTGCTATAGTTATCTGGCAATAATAAATCAATATTCTGGCGTTATTGACACGCTGTTGTTGCCAAAGGGAACAATTATACTATAAAAATGTTTTTTTGTTATTGTGTTCTATGAAATAGACCCGGTTCCAAAATCTTAAGTTTATAATTTCTTTGACTGGCATTAGTGGCATATAAAAGTTGTTGATCTGAACAATGGTAAGAGGTTTTGGATATACAACTTCTTTATTACAATAAACGCGACGTTTTAGTTTACTAACATCGTTTTCAAACAAGTGGAAACGGTGTTAGTATCTACACTGAAACGTCGCATTTATCGTAATAAAGAAGTTGTATATCCCAAAACTCTTATCATTCGTCAATGAATTTCTATTGTTCATGGAGAGAAGGGGTTTTATTATGATTGAAATATTACATTTTCGGAGCTAAAATCAGTTTTATTCTGTTCTTGTATATGTTACCAACTGAATTGAAGGAATTCATAAATATGAACAACTCAGCCATGTGCGGTGAGTTATAGTACGTTCCAATGTTGATCTTTTTGTGAATACCGGCAACGAAGTTGGTGACTACACAATGGCAGTAGTATGAGACCCTTGACGTTGTCCCAAAATAGGTATGAGAACCCTGCCGTAGATAGGAAAACTCAATACCCTCTTCCTCTCCTAGTGCCGCGGAAAAGCATAAATCGTGTACTTGTATCACAGATTAGTAGACCAAAACAAAACTCAAACGCGGAGGAAATGCACAAGCACATATCTTACTCGGGAAGATTTCTACTTCTAGGAATTAGGGCTTGGTAGTCAGCAGTTACACATTTAGGCATTGTTCTAACCTTCATTTAATGAAAATTTGACAATTTACACGGCTTAGCCGGCGCAAACTTTCGTGGCGGCTGATTTATAATACGGCTGGCTGACGAAAAAATGTGGCTGGCTGCGGCTGACGAAAAATATGGCTGGCGGCGGCGGCTCATGGCGGCGGCTTCGGGATCTATCGATTGTCATATATCATACAATTCAAAATTTGTGTTTGTTATGAATAATGACCAATTACTAGAGCTGAAACGGTTAAGGGGTTTTCTTGATTGATTAATCACGTGGATTAACCATCGTTAACCGATTAATCATTTGTAATAATATAATAACACTTTGGCCAGCCGCTGATTTGTCGCGGTTCTCGGACGAGAAGGCCATGGTTACCCCTGTACTCCCAACTGCCTCCCTATTCCCACGCTTCTCCTCTCCTCCCAACACTCGGAGACGAACTGCTTGATGATATCCCTTGTCCCATTCTTCCCAATCTCTCCGATTAGCATATTAACCCTCTCCTTTGAGTCTCCTCCTACCCACATGTCCCTCATTCTCCCATCCCACTTCCCCATTATACTCCCAGTGAATCTCATTCTTTTAGACTGATACTTTGGGCATTCTAGAAGAAAGTGTTCCAGGGTCTCCACCATGTCCAAGTTACACATCTGGCACTCCCTTTCACCGTCTTTCCCAATTTTCCCCCTCAGCTCCAGGGATCGCGACCTCAGCTTGAACAACAGTGACCCCCCAAAGGTGCCATCAAGGTACTCTTCAAAACCAGGCTTCTCTTTATCACCCAGGCCACCCAAAGACCTCTTTGCTTTGACCCCCTCTCGCCAATTACGGTTACAATCCTCCATGACCCTTTCTCTGACGATTTTTTTTACCCTGGTTTGCCCCAACGTCCAGGTCCGAGATCTCCAATGAGTAGTTCTCTACTAGCTCCCTCACTTGGACCATCCGCCCCGTTTTGATATTTGAGTTGAAAATTCTCAGGAACATTACTTTACACCATCGGCTGTCGGGGAGATTTACCAAATAATTAAGATAACCGAGCTTCAACAGGTCTATCCTGTCCTTGATCCTCAAACAACCAAGCTCACCCCTGATTGCTTCTAGCGCTGCGGCATTACTCGACCCCGTTATCCATCGGCCTGCATCGTTCTGCAGGATTTCCTAGCTCTTTACGGCCGTCTGGTTTAGGGGTACCACTTCCGTACCGTATGTTATACTTGGCAGCCCCACCATTTCCCAAATGGTTTTCCCCACGAAAACCTTATTGAAACTGTTTCTCCCTATAAGTTTCATTTGGTTAAGGATTCGCTTCCCCTTCAGAATCAATTTATTTGTGTGGTTCCGGTAGATGCCTCTTCCTGTAATGTTTATATTTACCCCCAGATACTCGTAATCACCTGTCTCTCCCACACTGAGAAGTTTGCTGCTCCCTTCCGGAATGCAGAACTCACCCACTCTCCACCTTCGAGTGGGGTCCACTTTGCGGCCCGCAGGTATAACTTTGCTCTTGCTTTCATTAAGTTCGAGTCTCCATTCGCTCCCATATTTCCCAACAGTTCCCAGCATTTTCGTTAGCCCCTCTTCGCTTTCTGACACTAGAACCATATCGTCTGCAAAAAATAGCCCTGGGATCTTCAAGTCCCCAACTGCTACCCCCTCCTCGCTACGCAGGAGTTCATCTCCTAAACCTTTGATGTACAATGCAAACAGGATCGGCGAAAGGATACACCCCTGTTTTAGGCCTATCTCCATAGGCACACGTTTCGTTGTAATGTTTCCCAGGCTAAGTTTACTCTGTACATCTTTATATAATGCTTTCATAATTCCAACAAACTCGCCCCCAAGCCCAGAGCCTCCAGCTTGCGCCACATACCCTCCCTCCATACTCTATCGTATGCCTTTTTAACATCCAAAAAGGCCATGAACATCTTTTTCTTTTTTGCTTTCGCGGATTCTATCATTTGGGATAGCGTGAAAAGAAGGTCAGTGACTCTCCTTCCCTTCCTGAAGCCATTCTGGATTTCTCCCAAAAAACCCTTCTCCTCAATCACCTCCTCTAATCTCCCATACAGGACTTTACAAAAGACTTTTCCGATGTTGCTGCTGACAGAGATCCCTCGATAGTTATCCAAGACGTCTTTTTCCCCCTTTTTGTGAATAAATGTCACTTTACTTTCCCTCCACTCCTTTGGGACCTCTTGTTTTTCTATGGCTAAATTGAATAGGGTAGTTAGGCTTTCCAAGAGTTCCTCTCCCCCTTTTTTGACAAAATCGTTAGGAATTTCGTCCACCCCTCCCGCTTTTCCATTCCTCAATTTTGAGATCACCCTTCGCACCTCCTCAGTTTTGATTTCGCTGCACACGAAGTCCGAGAGATTTTCCTCGACCTGGTTCGGACACTCCGGTGGTTTCCCCATGCCCCATCGCTTATCGTTTACCTTTTCCCAGTGCTTGACTAGTTCTAATGCGATTTGATCTCGCTCTTCTGTAACTCTGCCATCTACTTTAATGCTCTGTTGGTTATTCCCTTTGTTACGTTTGTTCACCCATTTCCAAACTACGCTCGAACTCGACCCCCCTGTCGTTCTTATCGTCCTAATAAGACTGCTATTTCGCACTCTCCGGTTGTCGTCTTTAATCTTGTTTACTTTATTCCGTGCTTGTTGGTATTCTTCCTTTGCTACCATGGCCTCATTGCTTTCCACCCCCTTAAGTTTTCCACTTCTCCTGTATGCAGCACATTTAGCTTTTCTAACCTTTATGGCCCTTTTCAGTTCTTCGTTCACTCGGTATCCAAGTTCCTGTGTTGGCACCCCAATCTTTCCTACACTTCCCTTCCCTGCCTCCACTAGGCTCGCAACTATGGCGTCGGCCATCTTCTGGACACTACCCCCCTTGTGTACGGCTGCAAGCTTTGCTTTCAGTTTTTCTTCGAACTTCGCCCAATCGGCATCCTTTTTGAGTTCCCAAATCTCCTCGAAGCTTCCTTTCCTTTTCTCTAGGTTTTTGGCCCTCATAGTCACTGTGATCAGGTTGTGATCACTATCCAACTCCATTTTGCCCTCATCATCCACTTCTACCCTTATCACCTCCCTCCATAAATTCATATCTGTGAGAATGTAGTCAGTTATTGATTTTTCTGTCGTTTCTCTCCCAGGTCCATTTCCCCTTACATCTAGCGCCCCTGTTCAGAATCTTCAGCCCGAGCTCATTTGTGAAGTTCAACAGCTTCCTTCCATTCCTGTTGACTTTCTTGTCCCCACCCTCTATGCCTTCTTCCTTGTCACCTATGTGCCCATCAGAATTATACCGAGCCCCCTGTTTTCTAGCTTAGTGATATTGGACCTTAGTGTTGAGTATATCGAGTCATTCCACTCGGGTTTACTTCCCTCCACCGCACAGTACACAATCCCAAGGGCAATACTTTTGTTTCTCAGACTGGTCTTTACCCATCCAATTTCTTTTGACACATCAGCCGAGGTGATGATATCTTCCAGATCTGTAATCAGCGACGGTTTTAAATTCTCTTTAATGTACATGCCTACCCCTCCCCCCTTTTTCTGGCCTTCCATTCGCCCTACACCTATCCACACACACCCGCTTACTTGGTCTACCCGTTCCTCGTGTCTTACCCACGTCTCGCTTAAGCCCATGACATCAAACTCCTCTGCCTCGATCAATGTAGCAATTTCACTTACTTTCCGGTGGAGATCCTGGATGTTGCTATAACCCACTTTCAGGGTACCGAGGTTCATTGGCTTCCGCCTACTGGGCCCATTGTTTTCTGGTGCTAGTCTTGGTAAACTTATTCTGTCCCCCTCACTCTTGTTCACCCCACCTATGTCCACTCTAGTTATACTTGCCTCTGACCTCCCACCCCGCTCCTCTCCAAAAAAGGCTCTGCTGCCCGTAGAATTTTATCCCCTAATACCCGTTTCCCCGCCCTGCTAAGATGCAGCCCGTCACGCCCGTACATGCTCCCATTGCCCCAAAACGTACCCCAATGGTCGATAAAGGGAATTCCCAGATCAACACAGTAGTCCTCTAACTCTTCATTTAGCGCCAAAATCCTTGAGTTCCGTTCGTCCCCACCTCCAAGGACAGGAAGGACCCCGGATACGACTACCCTTGCATTCCTACTTAGCAGTTTGCCGACTAAGCCTCTATACGACTCCACCAAACTTACTGACCTTCTCTCCCTGCTATTGTTGGTCCCCACATGGACCACCACTACCGGTTCCGGTCCTGACCCTGCCACAATTCCATCTACCCGGTCCCTGAGATCCTCCACCTTCGCCCCCGGAAAGCACAAGACTGTTCGATTGGAACTATCAGGACCACAAACTACATTGTCAATCCCACGTACAATGCTGCTCCCCGCTACAACTAATTTTCTTCTTCTGGCCCCAGTTCCTATATCATCTGCACCTCCTTTCGTTTTGCAAGCTCCTGGTCCCCTCTTTCTCTTGACCGCCCTCCTTACCCCGACTGGCCTATCATCATCAACAGCCATCTCATCCCCCACACTTTCCCCCTCACTCTCGTCCCCAGGGGTATCAGAGTCTAAAACACTAAACCTGTTTTCTAAACACCGCCTAGCAACCTTGGCAGCCTTACGCCGACTCTGGCTTCCGGACTCGACGCAGCCCTGACCTGACGCCACCTTCCGAATTTTCCTACTAGAACCCCCTCCTCAGTTACACCCCCACATCAAGCATTATTCCCCCACGTTTCCTGCTTCCCAGTTTCCTCCTTGAGTCCACAACGACCTTCCACCCACCTTCCACCTCACCATCGTAGGTAACCTTCAACGGGGTAACTCCAGATACACCGGCCCTCCCAACCTCCCTCTCAGCTCTGCAATCTCCCGCTCGAATCCAACACACTTCTCTAACAACTGTAAAATATCCCTGCAATTCGCACATACCCCACTACTCTCCATGGACCGACCACCACCATACCTCATATTACACTGTCTGCATGCCTCCGGATTCTCACTCTCCCCCACCTGCACCCCTCGACTCACCTCCCTCAGACCTCCCTTAACACCCATACTTACCTCCGTCTGAACACCCGTCGTACACTTACTATTCGTGATTACAAATAATATACAGAATCCAATGACCAAAAAACGACAAAAACACCTGGGCAACAAACACACACGAAAAAAAGGTAACTAAGGTAAACAAACGGCAAAATTGGCAAAACCTCTCAACTAAATCTCCTTATTACACCCTACGATCCTCCCCAAACACACTTGCAAAACTAAATATATAAAAACTTCCCTGAAATAAAAACTAATATTAAAAAGATACTTGTACACAGTTCCGAGCAGAAAATTTTCTTCTTCTCTTAGTGAGTAGTATGTCTAAATAGATATCTGAAAAATTGCCATACCGTTGATGATTTACAGCATGAACCCTTTACCCAACGTAACAAAGAAAACCGACTAGGCCTATATACAAAAATACCCATTCAAATTCATAATGTTTTCTTTTTTTTGTCTCAAAAACATTGCTTATGACCCCTCATTGGAACGAGCTCGTTCCAATGAGGGGTCATAAGCTATGTTTTTGAGACAAAAATTGAATTTTATGTAGTAATTCATGGATTTATTTTGCAAGTATCGTCTGCTACCCGCAATGGGTAAAAGGTTAAGAATGACCTTTTGCAGCCACTGATACAGTATGATGATCATGCAAGTAAACAAGTATGTCAGCAAGCAACTTGCATGCATTACTCTGTCTCATATAATTGATGTGAGTCAGTGTGACAATGTTTGCCTGTTTTGGAACAAGTTTATTCCTTTGTTGACCCATATAATACAGTTGTTCAAAAGTAACGGTTAATCGATTAATTACCTTTTTGATCGATTAAGATGTTGATCATTGATTAATCGATTAATCGGTTAACCGTTTCAGCTCTACCAATTACAATTCTAGCTTCTGTTGTTTACAGGATGTAAACTGGACGTAAAAAATGTAATGAAAATTCAAGGGGGAGAGAGAGAGAGAGAGAGAGAGAGAGAGAGAGAGAGAGAGAGAGAGAGAGAGAGAGAGAGAGAGAGTGAGCTCTTACAAATACACGTATATAGTATAAGTGGACATATTTTAGAATATTATAATGGATAGATATTTATGCGAAGAGTAAAAACCAGTATTGGTTGTGTATTCGCGCATAAACGGAAAGTATGTAAGTATGTCTGTATGTTAGTGTATCTGAGCTTTTATAGGTAGTGAAACAGTGAGAATTGTGGACGTCTAAATGTGAATGTGGGTGCAAAGGGGGTGTATGTTTGCAGCATGTACACGTTATATGTAAATATTATAAATAGAACGATTTTTTTGTTTTGAAGCGTTCCATAAGCCTTCGTGGCTGAGTTTCATGATAGTTTCCATGTCATCCAAACTGTTTGTACTATTTGTAAGTCAGTATTGAAATGTGACACTATAATAAAATATTTTAGTACTAGTATATTTATAACAAACGCTTTTATACAAAGGACATTTGGAACATAATGTATAAGAAAAATCATTGTTTCGCAAAATAGTCAACTTATTTTCGGCTTTCAGAGAACAGATTGGCGTTCGAGCACCAAAATTTTTCTCGACAGACAACAAAAAGTCCCGTCAGACATGGTCATGGTGGGAAGGGGTGTGTGTTCCGGCCCCATTAGCTTTGGGCTTGTTGTTTGAGCCTGACAACGGGAAAACTGTCATGATCGAATGTGTCTAGTCTGATTTCGTATTAGTGTGCTCCCCCCTACCCCCCCTCCCCCCACACACACCGATTACACAATTCTTCTCCATGCACATTCTTATTAAGGTACCTGTGATGAACTCTTTATGGAATAGATTCCTCAACACTTCAATAAAGTAAGTGTTCACAAAAGACAAAAATATCGCTGAATAATTATTTATAGTGACAATGACATTTAGAAATTGGATGTACTCCATAGTACGGAGGCAAATTGCCGTTCTTTAATTTTGATTATTACGCCATTTAAATTAACCCTACAATTCTAAAATAAAACTATCACATCAGTTAACTGTTTTACAAATGAATTATCGTCATCGGGTGGGTGCATTTGAATGGCAAATCCAAGATTCTGAGTATTGTGGTGGAGGTGGTGCCACATTTCGGTTGTTCCACTCCCGTCGGTGAGGTTTGGAGCTTCCACGGGAAAAAAATTAGAAAATAGAAAATGAGTGTGCCCCTGCGGTGGCTTCTTCACAGAAGCTATTGTACGCTCAATGTACAGCTTTTTCCTCTATAACACATGGACACCCATTACCTCTGGCAGTGAATGTCCAATGTGTTATGGAGGATAATATCGCGTTCCCTGATCTTGTTGCTTGTGAAGAATTGCTGGTGAGTTACAAAAGAGGATGGGTGGAATTTAATCCTACACCTGTCAATGTGTTGACAATGAGAAACAGTTATGCGCCCATTGATTGATTGTTTTCCGAACTCCCGTCGGATGGTTGGAGAGGTGGGGGGTAAGTAAGGAATCTTCCCCATTTCAAGACTGCACAGTTAGACTGCACGGTTAATGAGGAGATGTTCTTTTGAGGACAAGTTCCAACGACCACTATTTTCGTCATGTCAGTCTTGCATATGTCCCTAAATGAACAGGTATGGAGTGGTGGATCCGATGAAAGGGTATTAAGGTTAAACTGGTGTTCCTCAAGGTTCATTTTTAGGCCCGATCCTCTTCTTGTTATACATCAACAACATCAGCCACTCAACTCTGCTAAATGGCTTGTCTTTTGCAGACGACACTACGGATTTTGCATCTGGTAACAATCTAGACAACCTGATACAGAAAGAGACCAACTCTGAACTTGATAAGATTAGTGAATGGTGTTCTGCAAATGAACTATGTCTGAATGCTAATAAAACAAAATCCATGTTACTGCATCCACAAAATGATTCCTATAACGCCGTTGGTAGAAAACTTGCTCTAAATTGTACAGAGATTCCACTAATTCGTCATCAATAAGAAGAAACATTAGTTAACTTTCTTGGGGTCCACATGGACGAAAATCTAAAATTTAAACAACACACTTCTGTAGTTTTTAAAAATGGCTAGGGCAATTTACGTCCTAAATATGGCGAAAAATGTCTTCCCTTTAAGGCCTTAAAGACATTATATTACTCACTCATACATGGCCATTTGCTGTATGGAATACTTGTCAATAAGTAGAATTATAACCCTGCAAAAAGGGCTATTCGTGTTATAACGAACAGAAAATATATCTCACACACCGAAACATTATTAAAAAAAGGTGGCATACTGAAATTCGATGACCTTAATAAGTTGCATGTTCTTTTGTTTATGCATGACTGGTATCATAATAAACTGCCTGTATCTTTCGAAAGTACTTTTGAAATCTATACAAATCCCTCTGGAATGGAAACCATACAATCAGGGAGTGTGCGTATACTCAAACCGAGAATACGTTTCGCTGCGTATCACTCACCTCATTCTTTTCCGAAAATCTGGAATGATTTAGACCCAGAATTACAACAATACAGTAGATCCTTGTTTAAAAAGTCATTAATCGATACAACTCTAAATTCGTATTCCTCCATCATTTCCTGTGCTAAACCGTCTTATCCTGATTGTTTTGTTTAAAATAAATGGATCTCATCTTTCAAACCCATCATTTCTTCTTTCAAACTATTAATCTGTTAAACTGGTGTGATTTCAGCAAGAAATGGCCCAGGTCCGTGCATGGTTATGTTTTTTTTTTATTTTATTTTATTTTATTTAGGCAGTTACCCTCGAGGAGACGATAAAAGAAAAAGGCCTTGATGTCAAGAAATCTGGTGTGTGGGAATGGCATGAAGACAGCCTCTCCGGCTATGCCATTTCCATGCAGTGTACACTTATTGTTATTTGTTACTTGTAAATTTTATTGTACTTGTGTATGCAGCAAAATAAAGTTTCGTTCATTCCCAAAATTATGCAAACACCATAAAGATAGATATGTTGCTCCTGAAGACCCTATATATACACTTGCACAATAGGAATAACACGATGAGAATATAATCATTGCGGCAAAGGCAGGGTTAATAATTACATTGTGAGTGTTCTATTTCAGTGATTGGATGGGTGGGGTAAGTAAGGAATCTTTTCCATTTCAAGGCTGCATAGTTAGTCCCTTCGGTTAATGACGAGATGTTCTTTTGAGGACAGGTTCCAACGACCACTATTCCCATCATTTCAATTCTGCAGGGATTCAATAGCCACCCCTGTTGAGGGTCAGAGCCCCCACGTCTGGGAAATTCCAGCGTCACCCTTGGGTACGACAGCTTAGGACAGCTTACATCTGAATCGATTAGGGGTATCTGCGTTGTATCCTTGGGCAAGGCACTTAATCCCGATTGCCCTCGTGTGTCTCTGTGTACTAAGGCGTACTGCAGTTTGATGGTGCACTTATCTTCAACCAGTGCTAACCCTGCCTGTGTAGAGTTAGTACGTTGGGGAGTCTGACAGTTGCTCGCCGTTGCCCGGGGGTTTTCTCTGGGTACTCCGGCTTCCTTCACCCGTAAAACTGTCCGACATGAGATGACCATGGCTGTCGAAAGTGTCGTTAAACCCCAATAAATAAATAAATAAATAGATAAATAAATAAATAAATAAATAAATAAATAAATAAATAAATAAATAAATAAATCGGTTGTTTAAATGGGTGCCGGATTGATGCATGACATGCGAGCAGTGAGAACAAATTCAAGTTAATTCATTTTATTGCAGAAAGGACCAACACTGATAATCCCGTGAGATCTAACAACATTCAATAAACAATAGAAGCCTGTGTGTTTTATACACGTAAAACGGGTCATAAACTATTGGAAATTAATCTCATCTACCCAACCAACGTTTTGAAATCCTGTTTTGCTTCTCGTGAGCAATGATCAATACGCATTCGGGTAGATAAAGTTATAAAATGCATCTGCCGTGACAAGATAATAAAAAGAAACAATTAAATCTGTATACGTAAAATACCTAAGATACAGTTGTCACTAGAGAAGTAACAATAACACCGAAGAAACAAAATAACTCATTCTGTTTCGCAGAACAAAATCGTGATTAACCTCAGTGGTGCCTGCGTCTGTGCCTATGTCGCGTTTTATGATGAATCTGATGGATAATTATTTGAAATTAATCAGCGGGTTAAGTGTTAACCCTTTACCCAACGTAACGGCCAAAAGGGATCAGCGCTATTCACAAAAATGGTCAATTAATTTTCATTCTTTCTTTCATTTTTTGTCTCAAAAACATAGGTTATGACCCCTCTTTGGAACGGGCTCGTCGAGCTCGTTCCAAAGAGGAGTCACAACCTATGTTTTTGAGACAAAAAACGAAAAAAATAATTACTTATTCAAGACATTTGTTTGCAAGTGTCGTCTGCTTTTCATGTTATGTAAAGGGTTAAAAGTATTCTTGTTGCGTCTGGTGGGTGAACTGGTGATCAATATTTTACTATGGCTGTCGATGCATATGTTGCAGTGAAATAGCATTTTGGTTGGAATTTTGTGTGGAATTATTCCCATGAAGTGCATTCAGAGGGAACTTCAGAGGCAAACTTCTGGATACACATCTGAACTCTTGTTACGTAATGGGTTAAAAAAATTATCATCGGCCCATTAACTTTGAAAGACTCCACGAAGCATTTCATATCGTTAAACAAGACATTAATTTCTTATAGGGTGGGTGTACTTTGTGACATCTTGCCCTAAAAGCTCGGTTGAACATGACAAATTCTATGTGAAAAATAAATAAAAATGATCTTTAAATGTTTCCAATTAATTTTCACGCCTGGTTAATCTGTTCGTGCTAATTTAATTGACAATCCATTTTCCGTCTATGCCATGGAAGGAGAGGTGAGAGAGGCTTTAGCGAAAGATCTTTGCAGCCCTTGATCTGTGAATCAAGAATTTCCGGTGAAGGCAGAGGATGGAGGTGAGGCAGGACAATTCCGAATATTTCATTTTTACCTACTTCTGTTTCTACTTTTGGCTGGGGCGGGGAGGGGGTGGGTGGGGAGGGGGGACAGTAACACAATTCACAAAATTAGCATTAAACATTCTACTGTGATTAAGTTCCCTTATGGAAATAACCTGATGATATCTAGGCTCTGATCTCTGTACAATTAGAGTGCTGAAACCATCATTGGTCACATTCAGAAAAATACGGGGGGGGGGGGGGGGGGGGGTTGGCAGGGAGTGATGTTGCTTTAAATACACAGTGCTCAACAAAAAAGACATTCTCGAAGGTTTTCAGCTATCTGACTCCTCACTATCGCCAATCGCCTTTAAAAAATATTCTTTTGATGTCTGTGAAAAAAGAACTTGCTCATTATGTACACATGTTTCGCAGCAATACAAATTATTACCATTTTAGCAGGAGTTCTCTAGTATTTTAACGGAATTTAGCGTGGCGGTATAAAAACCCGGTAATTCACGACGTCTTGCAGCTGGAAGCGAGCGGCGGGCGTTAATGAAAACCAAATTCGTTAACAGCCCGCCGCCCACTTCTAGTTGTGGCAATAATAGTAATAACATAATTTTGTTGGCGTCCCGGTTTATTAACGCCCCTTTTGGACTGAATAACAGCCCTCTGGCTTATTAATGGCCTTCGACTTCGTCTAGGGACGGTAATAAATCCTCGGGCTGTTTTTCATCCCTCTCGGGCAGTTAATAAACCGTAAACTCATGCTATTGTCATATTGCCAGTTATTTCCAATATAGGCTGACAATGATCTTGGTTTTATATTTTTCCCTTCTCAAAAATATATTTCAATTTATCCGCGATGGTTAATATTATTTTCAGACAGAAACTATTTATAATGTAGTACCAGTTTGCTAAACCTGGATTTGAGATACAGGGGTAGATGAACAGGATGGGGCACATAGGGGGGGGGGGGGGGAGGACTACACTCCCGTCATATACCTGCATAGATGACATCATCATTTGAATGTTTTACGTTCTAGTCGTATTAAATAACGGTTACGGTGAAGGAATCTGCGCCTTTTGAACATCGACTATGAATATGTTTGTTCAGTTGAAGTGGGATTTGAGACACCACTTTTAATTTGAGAGATATCGACCCCGGCCCAAAATTGGAAAATAATTGGCGATGCAACTCGGGCACACAAGGAAGCATTGCATCACTAGTTTCTATCAGAAATGTTGTGAGTGATGGAGAGCACTCACAAAACTGCAGTACTGTGATCATAAATTGGTATTTTCTCTATCAGATCGCGATCGGGTAGCGACACGCCTAACATGTGAGGGGGCCGACATATCAAAAACAAAATTATGCAAAAACAAAACCGAATCAAGAAAAACAAACAAAAAACACTTTTTAGATTCAATGTTCTCGCATTTCTTTTGGGACGAATGAAATTCTATAATGGTGAAGAAAGAAAAGCGGACAGATAATTTCAACTGGATCGAGACTGGGTCACGATCAAGCCTGAATATAAGCAACCTGTCATTTGCAAAATGAGGTCCCCGGAGGGTGAATTTGCTGATTTTATCCCATACAGTGGGCCAATTTATCCTCTAGGTACATCTTTCTGTTTTGGCTTGAGACCTTGATTCAGACTGAGGTTCACAGAGGGTAAATTTTGCGATGCTACTCTGCTGTGCAGGATAGCATCACCAAATTCACCCTCTGGGGACCTCATTTTGCATATGATAGTCTGCTTATTTTCAGGCTTGGTCACGATCCAGTCGAAAGTATCTGCCGCTTATGTGATCGCAGTGCTGTATCAAAGCCACTTTTATCACTATTCAAACAGATTGTAAGAAAATAATCCATAAATATAACACAAACTTGTGATTCTTTATGTCTGTTTATTGGAACTTAGTGACGCTCTAAACAGCCAGAGTCACATCGGGTCAGACGGTTGTACCAGTGGAGGAAGACGGAGTACCTAGAGAAAACCACCGAGGACCGTCGAACAATTGTCGGCCAAGTCTCCAACAAGCAGAGTTAGCAGCGGTTGCAGACAAATGCGTGTACGCCACAACACACAGAGCCACCGTGCCCCACTTTGATAACCGGAATTAAGTGTCTTGCCCAAAGACATAACACAGTTACCGCTAGTCAGCATCGAACTGTGGACCTTCCGGTTAGAAGTCTAATGCTCTAACCATTGAGCTACCGCGCTGCCGAAACTTATGATTTGTCAAATAAATATAACATCAATAAGAGTAGGATTAAAGCCTCACTGTCTCCCCATTTTAATGGCGACTTCCAATATGTTTCATAAGAGTCAGCCTATTAGGATCTTAGTAAAATTGCCACCATTAATACTATTGTGACGCGCCTATACATCACGGGGCCTGCTCATTCATTTGGTATGTACTGAAGAAACAAAAGTTAGGGAAATATTTTTAAAAGTATATCCATAATTCTTTCGTTTGTAAGGTCAATATATATTGTCCATCTCTGATTACCACACCACTGACCATAAATTGCATATGAATAAAGTTTACTTCGACTTTTGGGCATAAAATTACTTCTGTTTTGTATGCATACCCCACTTTATCATATGACTCGTCCGTTTTGTTCACTTTAAAACATTTGATATTTTGTTTTCATATTAATCAGTGATAACTAAAGCCTTCCGTCAATTTCATTAGTCAATTTCGAAACTAGACAATTTGATTGGCTGAACAAAATACATCTGAACCACATTTTCATAATTTGCATAATTAGAGTTGGGAGCTTTCATTGGTCAGTTTCAAAACTGGACAATTTGATTGGCTAAACAAAATACAACTGGGTCACATTTGCATAATTTCAGAAGGAAGAATTTACGTTATCTGTCCTATTTTGGGTGGGTTATATTGTATTAATCTTTTACCTACAAGAAAAACGCCATTCATTCTTTTTTATATTTTCACTTTTTGCTTCCAAAGCATAGGTTATGACCCCTCATTGGAACGAACTCGACGAGCTCGTTCCAATGAGGGGTCATAACCTATGTTTTGGAAGCAAAAATTGAAAATGTTTAGTTATACGAGGATGTTTTTTTCCATTTGCCGTCTGAAACTCAAGTCAGGTGATGGGTTAAAAAGTCATACTAAGTGGCTAATTTGTGCGTGTGTGTGTCATATGATAAATAGAATATGAAATGAGTGTTTTCTCATATAATATTTATGAAACTCGTCTGAATTGTTCGTTTGGGCTCGCCAGAGGCTCGCCAAAACGGAAAACTCTTAGACTCGTTTCATAAATATTATATGAGAAAAACTCTCATTCCATATCCTCTATTTATCTATTTATGGAGTGGAACTTTAGAGGACAGCTAATTAGAACTTCCATTTAACCATCGAAAATCAGTCGAAAATGGGCGTTTTTCGATAGGAGTTTAACGTGTTTGATTTCATCATTTGGCGCAACATGATGTCTGTTAGAAATTACGAAAAGAAAACACACGTGTGCATGGCAGTCCGCCGTTGTTGCCATAACATTGATCCAAACAGACATGCCTCAACAAAATGTTACTTTACGATTTATTGTGAGCCAAACTGTCGTCGGAATACTGTGTGGCATTGCTCCAAACCATCGTTGCTGTGCAGCAATGCCCGCGAATTAAGTACGACAACTCAACTGGACCGTTAAGTTGACCTGTAGGCGAAATATGACGAATCTCCCCTGCTGTAAATCCCCACACTGACCACAAAAACCAGGAAACGGTATGGATTCCAAGGCAACTTTACAAGCATCGTCTCCATGAAGGCGATCTTTATGCTTGCAATCCAGCTTAAAACCGATTTTGACTGCGCGGGATAAAATTGCGACACCCAATTTTGCCAGAAACCATATGAACTGACATTGGGTTTTCTAAGGCACTTTCTGTTCACAAACCAATTCGAGACCTGCAGATAATTTCATCACAATAATTATTCGAGGCGAGTATGGAGAGAGAGAAATAAGAAATATCGTGACTGCTGTCTGACCGAGCTTTTCCGTTTTAATGGTGGATCAGTTTGGATGGAGAGGCGTGCCTGTTGGTGACTCTATGCACCAGTCGTCCGTCCGGCATCTTGACTAGTTAGCGATGCATGGATAAAATGTTCTATTCTATTGTTCGACCACACGCTGGAACGATTGGGCTTGATTCCGACTGTTGGATGATAACATGTGTCCTCATCGTGCGGGGGCAGTCAAACAATATCTGGATATTAACTACACTTAGTGCATGTAGTGACCTTCAACATTTAAAAACCGGATTCAGACACAGCACTCCCGAGAGGGTCTTGTGATCCGAATTCAGGTCAGAAACACTGTACTCTTTGCGCTTCAGAACAAGAAAATAAACTGTTAGAAAAATAGAATGTTATTTCTCAATTGACCATCCGGGGGTTCAATACATTCTGTCAAGCTGAAATGCAACTAAAGAGGCCGTACAACTCAAATGGGTTCATATTCATTCAACCTAGTTGCCTTGTGTCAATTTTTAACCCAACTGATTTTAGAGTGCGCATATGTTTGTGATTTGATAACTTTCGTACAAGATGAATACTGTGTGCCATACGCGATTTCACTTAAAATATACTACTCAAAGTTTGCTAAGCACCAAATATTTGACACATCATTGTGAAATTTGTTTGTGACGTATTTGCGATATTTTTGGTGGATATGATTGAGGAATGTATTGAGATGGTCCCCAGTGTTTACATTAACTCTCTTGGCAGGCAGCCCTTTCGTGACAGTCATGGAAAGCACGTACCCCTTGATTTTCATGATGCTTTCGTGTACTGTCTACATATACATGACAGGGTATTCAATCTTCATTTCAATACAAACCCTTGTGATTTAATGATTGAATATGGCAAATGTAAATGTAAGAAGACATTTGTCTGAAGCAGAAATGTGGCGGGCTGTAGGGATGATGGAGCAAGGGGCTACCCATCGTCAGGTTGGTGAAGCCCTTGGTGTGCACCATACGATAATCACCAGAGCCTAGGCAAGATTTCAGCCGTATGGCACACCAATAAGACGGTATGGTGGTGGCAGAGACAGGGCATCATCTGCAGCTGAAGACCGGTTTTTGATCATTCAGGCCCGTAGGAACCGCTTTGCCACAACAACCCAGCTTCGCAGTGATCTTCAGAATGCATCCGGGGTAAATGTTTCGACGCAGACTATCCGGGAAAGGTTGCAGGAAGGTGGTCTCCGATCGAGAAGACCATGCATTCGCATTCCGCCGTCCCAGAACCACCACCAGGCAGGATATGAATGGGCCATGGACCACATTGCATGGACCAGAGAAGATTGGCGACCTGTCCTTTTTACAGATGAGTCAAGGTACTGCCTAGACCACACCGATAGGGTATGGAGAAGACCAGGAGAGCGATTCCATGCAGCCAACATTGCTGAGCATGACCGCTATGGTGGAGGGTCAATCATGGTCTGGGTGGCATCGGCAGGGATGGACGTACAGAGCTCTGTGTCCTTGAACGTGGTACATTGACTGCACAGCGGTATATTGATGAGATCCTGGATGCCCACGTCAGATTGTATGCAGGTGCAGTGGGTGATAGGTTCATTCTGATGGACGATAATGCCCGTCCTCATGTTACCCATGCTGTCCGGGAGTACCGACAGAGGGAGGGGCTTGAGCGTATGGACTGGCCAGCAAGATTCCCTAACCTCAATCCAATCGAACATGTCTGGAATGAGTTGCAGCTTGCAATTTCAGCCCGTCCAGTCCAGCCAAGAAGTGTCCAGGAGCTTGGTGCCATGCTGGTCCAAGAATGGAACAACATCCCACAAAGGACCACCATTGACCTGATTGGGAGCATGTGAAGGCGTTGTCAAGCTGTAATTAACAGTAATGCGTCTCATACTCGATATTGAACCCATACCAGTTCGCTCCGTCAACGTTTTGGCAAATTTGAAAAATTTCCTCTTTTACCAATAATATCCATTTTCCAAAGTTATCGTATTCAAAAGCTAAAAAATAATGTCAAACACAAATAAAATCTTAATTTCTGTACTTAAATCATTAAAGATATAATTAAATAAAAAATATATACACTTTTCATTACAATATTTCAACTAAAACGTAAAACAGGTAGCTGGATATACTTGGTGCTTAGCAAACTTTGAGTAGTATAGAAGGCATGTCTAGAGCCTTTCTGCTTCTGAAAGTAGACACTACCGAATTTTCTCTTGTTAACCCTTTAACTCTAATGGTATCTTCCATGCTAGTTCAATGGCAGCAATTAGAAGAGTCCATATTCATTATTTGGGGTAGTCCAATCAATCAGCCTCGGGGCTGCACGTTGAAAATATTAATTGGTCTACCCCACGCATTTACTGAACAGCCATCCTATTTAATGGCGTTATGACGTATGATGCTCCTTGTCGGAAAAGCGGCCGCTAGGGTTCAAAGGGTTAAATCAACAACAGATGCAACAAGAGTTTAATTAATCTTGTACCTGTATGTTAATATTTCGTATCATGAAAAATATATGATCTTTAACTATTTTTCATACTTTCCAGATACGTTTGAAACAACGTGAACACAATTACAACAACTAATAGAATAGCTTGAAAGATGTCTTCCGACAAAGCAAAATCAAGAAAAACTAGCGCAATCCACACATTACTTCCCGGCGAAGCTTCAGAAGATGGTGATTACGTCGCCCTGAGAGAAGCGAGAAAGGTATTCGCAATATATATGACAATTTTGTAGTACTCCGTTCAATGGAATTTCCGAAGGTTCTGGTATCACCCCGTAGCCGTACGATTCGATACATTCTGTTAGGTATCATTCCCACCCTGTATAGTGGCACATTTGCAAATTTGGCGCATTTGAACTCTGTTGTCAAAATACAGCAAATTCAAGTATCATTTTTCTCCCATAATGCAACTAATTTAACCAATTCAGTTTTGCTTATCAGAGCTAAATGAGCTGCGGTACACTCTCTCGTAACTTGTAGCAAGGCAAATTCATATAAACGAAATAGTTTCGCTTCAGAGTTAAATGGAAACACATCCACAGAATATGATGTCTTCAAGTTACAGTACCTGTACAGCCTACATTTAAGAATGAAGCCCAACGTGGGCTTCAAACAACAACACCCAACCTGTTAATATGCAAATGAGAGCCACTATCTAACAAATGCAAGAAACTAACTTTCATATGCGAGATATAGAGGATATCTAGTGTTTTTAAGTGGATACCGAAAATTATCTCATGAGTGACCGAGACAAATGTTTATTTTTCGCGAGCGCTTACTCAAAAACACTAGATTTTCTTTCTATTATACGCTTTTTATAAGAATCTGACCATTCTTACCGATAATTCCACTCATTTCAACATTGAATTGATGCATGAAAGTAAACAGCGCGCATTGATGCGCGGAAGTGATTTGATCGATACTCGGAACAGGTAGTGTCTTGCGACCTGATTCAGTTTGCGGGTTTCATGCATCAATTCAAGGTAAATATGTGTTGAATTATTGCTGGAAATAATCGGTATCCACTCAAAATACTAGATTCTCTTTTCATTATACGTTTTTAGAACAAATTGATCATTTCCAGTGATAATTTAACTCGTATTCATTGTGAAGTGATGCCTTGAAAGCCGCCATGTTGATTGATACCATGAAAGAGAAAATTTCTATATGTTCACAGTGGGGGATACGATTTCTATCTTTTCGCAATTTTTTCGATAATCTATCGTTTAGCGTATAATAAAATAACTATTTACGATTTGTTGGCCAAGTATTGAACTGCCGACTCAAGTTTAATCCTTTGAACCAACGTAACGCTATTGGCAAAATCGCTATTCAATTTTCATTATTTTATTAATTTTTTGTCTCAAAAAGCATACCTTATGATCCCTCTTTGGAACAAGCTCGTTGTGCTCGGTTAGAGGAGGGGTCATAAGCTATGTTTTTGATACAAAAAATAACAAAAATAGATACTCAAGAATTTTGTTTGCAAGAGTCGTCTTCCTTTCGTGTAAGGTAAAGGGTTAACATGCACATTTTAACTCTTAGCGCTGGTTAAATCAAAGATTTGAAGAAAAAAATCATGGAAATTTGACTTAAAAATCATTAGTCAAAAAGTCGAAACAATTCACATGGGAAAATTTGGTTCAACGTGCAGCAACAGGGCGTCAAATTTTACTTATTTTAATGGCAAGAGAGTTGGTGTTCTGGCCAGAAATATTCGATAGCAGGATGCAGGGATTAATTTTTATTTGACCATGGACATATTTATAGGACTGTATTTGTTTACTGATGGAAAAATAGAACAAACATTTTCGTTTATCATACAAGTATGTGATAACCATAGACACTGCAAGGATCGACAAAGCTTCTCTAGCTGTTTTTTTTTGCCAGCCCCCACCCCCTCCCCTCCCCTCCCCCTCCCCGCCCCTCCCCGCCCCACAAAACAGCGGTGCTGACAACACTATGAATGAGTTTCGAGTATGACAAGGTTGAGAGTAATGCCATTTATTTTGAATGTGTGTGAAAACCCAGGGGCCCAGAAAAGGCACGAATAGTAGTAGTTCTAACTTTATTAACCCCCTACGGAACGTAATAGCCAACACCGCCAGTGCTATTATGAAAAATCACAATTCAGTTTCCATTATTTTTTCTTTTTCGGATCTCAAAAACATAGCTTATGATCCTCATTGGAAACAGCTCGTCCCATGAGGGGTCATAAGCTGTATTTCTGAGGCAAAAAATGAAAAAAATAGTTATTCAAGAATTATGTTTGCAAGTGTCGTATGCCTTTCGTGTCAGGTAAATTGTTAATTAACTTCAATGTAAAAACGCATTGAAATATTTTGGAGAGGAAATATGTGTTTACGTATGAGCTATTCAAACAAGGGAGGGGCGGGGGCGGGGGCGGGGGCGGTGGCTCAGTGGTAGATTGTTGGACGTCAGTGCTAGAGGTCCCGAGTTCGATCCCCGTCCGGGACGACCCGCGTTGTGTCCTTGAGCAAGGCACTTTATCCCGATTGCCTATATGGGGGCACGATGGCGCCGTGTACTAAGGCGTACTGCACGTCGATGGTGCTCGTGTCTTCAACCGCTTGAACAGAGTTAGAGTGTTGAGGAGCTGACAGTTGCTCGTCAGTAGTATGTCATGTGGTTTTGAGGGGTTAGTTGGGGGACCCCGGTGGGGGACCCCGGAAGTGACGTCATGTCACGTAACCTAGTGGCGCCATGTTGTGTTGTCATGGTAACCCGCGTGAGCGGCCATGTTGTGACGTCATCTCCATAGTGATACGTGGTGTTAGTGCGCATGCGCAGCGCGTGTTGTTAGGGTGATACGTGTTTCCGTCGTCCATTTTGTATACTGGAGGCCGCCATCTTGGTTTCTATGGTAGCACGTGATTGCTATGTTACCTAAGGCCTACAATAAGACAGGGGTATGTTCGAAGGGTATGTTCGATTGAATCGGAGTATTTTCTGGAACGACTTCCCTGAATAATTACCACAAACAACCCGACAATCCCCCAAATCACCAAAATCCACCCAAATCACCGAAATTGACTTTATTTCCCCATTTTATCGGCTTAGCACGTAGTGCTATAGTACTAACGGGTACAAGGGGGTGCATTCGATTGAACAGGAGAAATGTTCTGGATTAGAATTCTCCCAGATTCCCTTTTTTTGTATCCCATGGCGTGTTATTTCCCAATTAAGAATAGCACGTAGTGCTATAGGAAAAATTTACCCAGAATTCTCTGCTTCTATCTATATATGCAATACTTTTCGTCTACCTGACCATGTTCCTTTATCCTGGAGTATACTCCAGTAGCGTAGAAGAGCCTATTATTTGGAACAGCTTTGCTTATTATTACTATATTTAGCTATTCTAGTCTATTTTTGTTAGTTCTGACCCTATTCCAAGTACTCTTGTTGTTTCATTTATCTAGATCATTTATATAAATTATAACTAACCAATCAGATTCCTTGATTTCCAATAACCTGTATGCAGAGTTATCTCCCTTCTGTACAACAAAAGCCAATATCATTCCCAAAGCCAATATCATTCCCAAAGCCAATAAGCTATCGAGCAGTTACTGATAAGTCATTGCTCTAACGACTCGAAGCCCATCGAGCAAATGAGCCTAAGAGCAATTGCTCCATGAGCAATTGCTCGAACGAGGGAATTTTAATACGACTCTTATCCTCATTTCAGAAAAAAGGGGTGCCGAAGGCCATATGTTTTTCAAAAAGGGGTGCCCAAATTGGGGTGCTGGGGATATTGCCATTGATATAGGTTTTTATTATACAGAAGGGAGATAACTCTGCATACAGGTTATGGGAAATCAAGCAATCTAATTGGTTAATTATAATTTATATAAATGATCTAGATAAATGAAACAACAAGAGTACTCGGAATAAGGTAGGAACTACTGGTATTACGTGCCACCTTACCAGTAACAGGATGATACAAAGCATTTGGTAAGTTAATACTATGAACGGTTAGGATGGGACCTATAGGGGAATATACAAACCATACTCTACTGCCATTCCTTATTACCAGGCATTGACCCCACCCCAGAATACCGCTCAATAATATGAAGCATCTGGTGGATCAGTAGTACCAAGGACCAGCAAGAGACCTAGAGGGATATGTACAGCCTATGCTATACTACCGTTCTAAACTACCAAGCAATACCCCCACCCCCACAAAATCACTAGGTCTACCATAACGTACTACATATACCAGCCATATAATAAAACAAAGCAATCGGTTGGTTAATAGTACCAAGCACTAACAGGGGCCTATAGGTGTATATACCGCCCATACTATAGTACCGTTCTAAACTACCAGGCAGTACCCCTACCCACAATATCCCTATGCCTAGCATTGCATACTACCTATACTAGTCATATGATAACATAATGCATCAGGTGGATTAATAGTACTAAGGGCCAGCAAGAGACCTATAGGGATATGTACAGCCTATATAGTAATCTCAGATAAGTATCCTATAAAAGGTATCCTCGATAGGTATCCTCAAATAATACAATACCTGGGCCATAGGTATCCTCAAATACTGAAATGAGTCTAAGAGTCGTTCGAGGAGTCACTCGAACGAGCAATTACTCGATAGCTCATTTGCTCGATGAGCTTCGAGTCGTTCGAGCAATTGCTCATGGAGCAATTGCTCTTAGGCTCATTTGCTCGATGGGCTTCGAGTCGTTCGAGCAATGACTTATCAGTAACTGCTCGATAGCTTATTGGCTTTGGGAATGATATTGGCTTTGGGAATGATATTGGCTTTTGTTGTACAGAAGGGAGATAACTCTGCATACAGGTTATTGGAAATCAAGCAATCTGATTGGTTAGTTATAATTTATATAAATGATCTAGATAAATGAAACAACAAGAGTACTTGGAATAGGGTCAGAACTAACAAAAATAGACTAGAATAGCTAAATATAGTAATAATAAACAAGGCTGTTCCAAATAATAGGCTCTTCTACGCTACTGGAGTATACTCCAGGATAAAGGAACATGGTCAGGTAGACGAAAAGTATTGCATATATAGATAGAAGCAGAGAATTCTGGGTAAATTTTTCCTATAGCACTACGTGCTATTCTTAATTGGGAAATAACACGTCATGGGATCCAAAAAAAGGGAATCTGGGAGAATTCTAATCCAGAACATTTCTCCTGTTCAATCGAATGCACACCCTTGTACCTGTTCGTACTATAGCACTACGTGCTAAGCCGATAAAATGGGGAAATAAAGTCAATTTCGGTGATTTTGGGTGGATTTTGGTGATTTGGGGGATTGTCGGGTTGTTTGTGGTAATTATTCAGGGAAGTCGTTCCAGAAAATACTCCGATTCAATCGAACATACCCTTCGAACATACCCCCGTCTTATTGTAGGCCTTAGGTAACATAGCAATCACGTGCTACCATAGAAACCAAGATGGCGGCCTCCAGTATATAAAATGGACGACGGAAACACGTATCACCCTAACAACACGCGCTGCGCATGCGCACTAACACCACGTATCACTATGGAGATGACGTCACAACATGGCCGCTCACGCGGGTTACCATGACAACACAACATGGCGCCACTAGGTCACGTGACATGACGTCACTTCCGGGGTCCCCCACCGGGGTCCCCCAACTAACCCCTCAAAACCACATGACATACTACTCTCGTCGATGCTCGGTGGTTCTCACGGGTACTCCGGCTTCCTCCACCCATAGAACTGTCACGGTCACGATTAGCCATTGCACATAAGTATGTGACCGTAAACACCAATAAATAATAAATAATTCAAACAAGAATTCTGTAAACTTACCGAAATCAGCCGCGAAAACTGGCAATGTCGTGGAAGAGTACCATGGTATTTCTGATTACCGTGAACTATTTATTGGGTTGGTCCCACTCGCATACCACCAAACTAGTAGCCATCTGTGACAGTTTTACGCCTAAATGCGGTCTTCGAACATTCTAACTATAGGGCGATACTCCCGCGATAGTACTCTGTCCAACTATTGCCCGACGAGACCGGGGGAGGGGGGGGGGAGGGGCACTAAAAATTTGCAAGACGTGACGTCCTATTTTTTATTCAGCTCCTTTTTACATCCACCCACCCCTACGTGCAAACTTTCTACTACCGTTCTCAGACACCCACCCCCACTCTCCCATTAAAATCCAAAATAAACTTATAAACTTAGTAGGCACAGCTGTCTTTAAGGGGGTTTCATAATGTTCTTAAACTGGTACCACCAATTTAAACCTCTGTGGGCTGCTGTGGATCCCAATCTACAAATGACAAGCTGTTCATTATCAGGCTTGGCCAGAGCAGGTGCACATATTCGGGAACAAATTTTCATTTGAATTGTTCTGTCAGTATTCTCAGGTGTTTGCTACTTTCCTCTTCTATCCATACAAATTCTATTAATAAATAAATAACTTGAGTTGAATTTAGTGCATCAGAGAGAATTTTCCCAAAATATTGTCTGCACATTTTCTACATTTCGAACAAGACACCCACCCCCTATTAACGTGTGACATTTTCCCAGATTAAGCCCAATATTTTCACATATAAAGCCTCCTGATGTTGTATTTATGTTAAGAGTGTGATGTACAACATCATCGTTAAGGTTTGAAACACAAATGATGGTATATATTAGCTGATATATTGATATATTTTTACGAAGCCGCTTTTCACGAACGTGACAATCGTTACTTATTCCTAGTTCTTTATTCGACATCCATTTTCAACCGATGTTATTGGTTGATAACGAATGCCGAATAAGGAATTGGGAATAAATAACGGTTGTCACGCCTCCCCACGTTTCGATGAGCAGAAATTATCCCCAGAACTGCTTAGAAATAAAAAAAAAATACACCTTCGTTTTTGAATTCGCGCAGTATTATAATTCAATCGGCTTTAAATTCGCGCACAGTAAATTCACGCGCCCTGGTGGATGAATTAAAAACTGACACTTTTATTTAATTTATTTAATTTTTTTAACAGTGTTTTCTCACCGGACTTCGTCATTAAACATGTGTTAAATATCCATGCGCATGGATTTTGTTTGTGTGTGGCGGGTTATGACCACGCTTAATCATGAATGACGCTAACCTTTTCATGGATTTTCAAAGCTTCTTGTTCGTCCCTGGCATTCGGTCCAACTCTGGATACAGACACCTGCTGCACTGACACCTTTCGCGGGAGCGATTCCCCTCTGGCAACCTACCGGCGCCATCACCGCCTCGGTAGAATGAAAAAGACAGATATCGTGAACTTAAAACAACAATTACGCTCACAATAACACTCTGGTCACTGGGCGAAAGATCTAAAATCCAAGAAAATGTATCTAGTGTATAAATGAGCCAGTTTTATAACGGTAGCCTCTCGTACCCCCTCCTCCACGAGTACAGGGGGGCACTATTCTGGCGCTGACCTCACGCTCGCCTCTACGCAGCCCTAAATGGAATGCCCCCCCCCCCCCCCCCCCCCCCACGCCGTGTAATAAATTAATTGATTCTCAGGCATTTTGTTTTCAAATCAGTGAGGGAGGGGGGGGGGAGGGAGGGAGCGTTTTATTTTTAATTTTTCTTTTTAACTTGCAAAAGGTGAGCAAACATGGAGAGGATTTCGGCTGTAGTTTTATACAGAGAAATATAGAAAGTGCATATTTATGCAAATAAATTCATTATTAATTTGAAAAAAAAATCCTTTAAAAACAAACTGTAGGTATTGCAATTCAAAGGCTTCCTATTCGTTCGATGCTCTTCAGATAATCTTTGAAGTAAAAGTATTTAATCTATGGGGATTTGCCTCGTTACAATTAGTGGGAGAGTACCCATAGGCACTCTCCCATAAATTGTAACAAGGCAAATATATTGGAGACTCAACTAAATAAATGTGCATCAATCAAAAGATTTTAAAAGGTTTCGGGTCTCCCTGAGTTTGTACTAATATTGGAAGACACTGGAAGGCAATAAAAATATCCAGTGGGGTGGGGGGGGGGGGGGGGGGGGGGGGGTGGTGGTGGTGTCAAATTCAATGAGGGATTGCTTTAGAATCAAAACACTGTCCATATAGGTGCGCAAATAATAGTACTACGCTAATTTAAATACGAGTAAGGTATATTATGCAGGTGTCCAAAGCGTAAACCCGCTTTTCTAAACATTACAAAAACAACACCAAAAGCAAAACAAACCAGGCAAAAAAGAAAAAAAGAAGAAAAAAAGTTCTGTTATTAATACATTAATACTCAATTCGCAATTTCACCAACCACTAGCGAAGCCTTTAGGCTCTAAAACTGCGGTTATTGCGTAAACGGTTTATTTTTTGAAAACATATTGCCTCTTGGGGCACGTCTCTACGTATTATAACAACCATCGCGGCCATAAAAAAGAAATGTGTTATAAAATCTTACGGCATTAGAATCATTTCAAACTGTGGAGTGGAGAGTGGGGTGATCACAGACGTTGACCAACACATTAATCAGTGGTGGCTACTATTCCCCAGTGGCATGATAGGAATACAATACACAAAGCTATGGTTAGGACAGGCGTACCTCTTCTGTTGACAACACCCATCTATGGAATCTAAGTATATAAAGAGTCTGTGTACCCCCTTCTTGCCAATTTCCAATTAGTTTCAGGTGACGGCATTTGAGCTGTTAGCTATCTGGAAAAGTTCGGGGGTGACACGTGGCCCCCGTGGTCCTAAATCCCTGTCATCCGTTTTTCTTTATTGTTTACTTTACACTAAACAAAAATAAAACAACAGCAAGTAACTGTATATAACTCTCCAACTAACTGATCCCGACACAAGCAGGATTTGCACAAGGTAGTATCGACGTACAATATATGTTAGCGTGCTGTTCCACCGTGCTCCACATAGGTAATTGCAATTCATTGGGATCCAAGCACACAATGCAAGCGATGGGAGTTAATATCGAACCTATACGACATTTCGATCTGGAGTCTAATGCTGTAACCACTATTTATAATTATGGACTGGGCTCTCTCGTGAGAGCATGGTGTTTCTTTAATTACCAAAGAACCAACGTGCTCTCATGAGAGCCCAGTCGATAAATATAAATTGAA
Organism: Pictodentalium vernedei; assembly: GCA_031216915.1. Lineage (NCBI taxonomy): Eukaryota > Metazoa > Mollusca > Scaphopoda > Dentaliida > Dentaliidae > Pictodentalium > Pictodentalium vernedei. Next base: position 248,973,464 of record CM062289.1, read on the forward strand.
TCAGTATACCAGTAGCAGTGGATATTTTGACTTAAAAGGATATCACTGCATCGCCAGAAAAAAAAACCCCAGTGTATATTCTCTACTCTTGCTCACGGCAAAATACGATCATCACAATCACCGTGCTTTTTACAGTCCCTCTGGTTTGAACCACTTGAATTTTATAGCCCATCGCGAAATTTGGTCGGGTCGAATAAAAAAAAAATTGCGCGGCGAAGACGCACGAGGAGGGTGCGGGGATAGATTGGTCCTTTTTGACCCTTGGTAACTATGCTTTTGTGACTTTGAATATCTGGTTGCGTACAGGAGGAAAAGGCCCTCGTTTAGCGTTGCAGTCTCGAGGAAATCTTTTTCTTCTTCTCTGAGGTTAACCTGGTGTAGGTATCTTAAGCGTCGATATGGAGTCCTGTTGACTCAGTACTTCTATTTTCCTTGGATGTCTTTGATTTGGGGTCGGTAGTTGGCTGTCGCTTGTTTGAAGGCTATCAAAGTGTGCTGATTGACCTTAGTGGATTCCTCATCCAGAGGACCGGAGAGAGTTTAGAAAAGCTGATGTTAAGTAACTAGTGTTACTCTCCACCCCATCCTGACTTGGTACGTCACCAGCCACAGGTTGGACCCACCCCCGTCCTATATGGTGTGTATACAGGGCTGTATGGATAGGTGTAACTGAAGTGTGGGGACTGTTATGGCCTTTTCGTCCTTCTATTTTTCCTTCTCCTTTTTCAGAAACTCACCCAAACGCGTCGAATATCCCACTGCTTGGTCTGAACCAGGTCTACGGATTCATTTTCCATGTGGTTACCAGGGCGAGAAGAAGTCCTCTCACCAAGGTGATACCCTTCCCCGGGGGCGATGATGACGACGTTCCAAAGCCAGTAACATCCATTACTCCGAGGGAGCGCGGTGGCTCAGTTGGTAGAGATGCAGGCTGCAAGCAGAGAGGTCCTCGGTTCGAATCCCACCTGCGGCAACCGCGTTGTGTCCTTGGGCAAGACACTTCATCTCCATTGCCCGTGTGGGGGCACGATGACGCCGTGTACTAAGGCGTACTGCACGTCGATGGTGCGCATGTCTTCAACCAATCTAACCCTGTCTGTGCTGCAGTGCGGAGTTACGATGTTGGGGAGCTGGCAGCTGCTCGTCGTTGCTCGGTGGTTCTCTCCGGGTACTCCGGCTTCCTCCACCCGTAAAACTGTCACGGTCATGATTAGCCATTGTGCATAAATATGTGACCTTAAACACCAATAAATAAATAAATATCCATTACTCCGAAAATCGTTTAATGGCTTTAGGATATTTTCTCAAGTGTGACACGTTGCGTTAATCGGGTATACAAATTAATTATCCATTTTTTTACAGCAGATTCAGTTGATTAACGAATTCCTTCTAAACTTCATTGCAACCCACGAAAACAATATTTCATTACATTTCAAGTTTCTACAAGTTTGTTCTAAAACATGTCTGTTTTGTAATATGTTTAAGTAGTAAACCAGTGTGTAAAAGTCAATCTATTAACCCTTTACCCAACGTAACGGTCAAAACTGACCAGCGCTATTCACAAAAATCATTCAATTTTCAATATTTTTTTTTATTTTGTCTCAGAAATATAACTTATAATAAATATAACTGCCCCCTCATTAGAGTACTCCGGCTTCCTCCACCCGTGAACTTGTCTGACACAAGGTGACCTTGGTTGTCGAAAGTGTCGTTAAACATCTCCAAGTAAATATATAAATCCAGTGTGAATAAATTTTGTTTAAATGCAAGAAAAGACTTATTCGTAATTGAACGTTCGATCCTTGAATGAAAAATTACAGGTGAGTGACCAGCCGATTACAGCTTTCTCAAAGTCCAGTTTTGCACAATCACTCCCATCGTCCAGTCGAATACTGCTTGAAAGAAAACCCAGTTAATTAGCCATATTAAGACAGTTACCTGAGAAAAAAAATGAAATGGTTCCGGTTTTCCGGCCGTTCCTCGTTTTCGTGTCCGACTATAATCTTTTTATAAGCACTTAACAAAAATGTTATTTAGCGTGCATGGGCGCGTAATATTTGGAACAATTTTTGACACAGTTATGGCGACTTCAATTCTCGGGAAAATTCAATTAACTGGCGAAAAAATGGACGTTTTTTGTTCCAAGTCGAATTTCGTCCAGAGACGATTCGTCCAAAATGCTGATCTTTTGGGGAGAAGGGTTTTTGTATGTGGGAGAGGTGCCCATTCAAGTGTTTTCGTAGGAAGATGTTAACCCCATAGCCTGAGACCCTGCCAATAAAGCTGAAATTATTTTAAACTAATTTATTGTGAATCATCAGTCACAATACGTTGAGATGTGCATCCACCTTCTTTTAATAAGAGAGATTCAACTTTGTTCACGGAATGCTTCTTTATGTTCTAATACGAAGAGATTGCATGATATATGCACCAAATGATAGTGTTTCATGGCAATTTTCTCGAGCGCTTATGCTTGGACAAAATGTTTTCTTGTCTTTATTTAAAATGATGTCGGCAAATACGTATGGACTGGATTTCAAATATATGTGCACCGCGAAAATAAGCCTTACATTTCAACCCTTTACCTAATCCAAATAGCACACGACACTTGACAAACAATTGAATAACTGACAATTTTCATTTGTTTGCCCCCAAAACATAGCTTAGGATCTCTAATTGGAAAGTGTACAGTGAGCTCCAATAAGAGCTATAAGCTATGTTTTTGAGACATAAAATGAGAAAGTAATAAAATTTGAATGAATTTGAATTTTAAAAAAACGCTGGACCGCCCGATTCTATTTTTACTGCGTGTAGCCGAAACCAAACCGTTTGATATTTTTCGCCTTAAGTCAGAGTCGCGAACCAACCCGGTGATGGTGTGTCTGGTTTTCATCGTACGTTTTGAAATTGTAGCTAATAATCTCATTTTCTTTACCTTTTTACAGAAAAACGTGCCTTCGAAGTCTCTAGAAGTTGTGACGGAACGTGAACCTGGATTTACGTCTGTTGTAAAAGTTCTCCAGACAGCAGACAGGCAATCAAAGGTTAGACAGAAGGTGTGTGATGCAGTCATTTCCGACTCCATAGAAATTTTCAAAGCAGCTCTAGAACAACTGAACTTAACAGATCCATGTCTGATAGATCCCACCTCTAAACAAAACGTGCTGCACTACGCTCTTGAGAAGGACAAAATAGCTGTGGCGAAATACATTCTTGAAAATGGTACAGACGATATACTTTGTGCCGAGTTTGACGTGTTTTGCGGTGGAATACACGCAAAGAAAAATGCGCTACATCAAATCACTTGGATGAAAGACAGTAAACTTGCAAGCTTGTTTCTCGGCCTTATCACAAAGAGAAGTAAACAAAAGGAGCTAATTATTCAAGAAACACCAGTAGAAATTACTGGGCAACGGCCCCGAACATTTTCGTGCCTTCATATGGCAGCATTTCTCGGGGCAGAGGAACTGGTGGAATTATTTCTTGGGTTCGATATAGATACAAATTTGTTAAATGCAAAAAATGATACACCCCTGCTTTGGGCGGCGCGTTGGGGACACGAAAGCACCGTACGTCTCCTATTATCGCGTGGCGCCAATTCTAACTTGGAAAACGACAAAGGATCAACAGCGCTCTATTGGGGAGTAAGGTATGGGCATTATAATGCGGTTAAACTCCTGATAGAAAAAGGAAAAGCTGATGTAAACAAAACACGGAAACTTGGACTGGTAGCACCTATTGTCCTTGCCGCTGCTCTTGGAGATGACAAAATAGTACAGTTACTCATTGACAACGGGGCTAACCCCAACCAAGTTATTCGAGGGCAGGAGCAGCCTCTTCATCATGCTGCTCGCGAGGGGCACGTAGATGTCGTCGAGACTCTTATAGTTCGAGGAGCTACTATTGATGCGAAGAACGAGCGAGGAGATACACCATTGATAGAGGCGGCCGTTCAAGATAATGTCATGGTTGTTGATATGTTACTGAAACACAGGGCTGATCTAAGTCACAAAAACCACGAAGGTAACGATGCGTGGACAGCTGCTATAGAGACCCCAGGAAATGCCGTACTTAACGTGCTTCTTAAGTATCAAACAACACAATTGAAGCGCGGACCTTTGAGACCACCATTATGTATTGCTTCCAATTTCGGATTGGTAGAAAAAGTCGATAAACTCCTCAAATTAAACGTTGATCCTAACGACTGTGACGAAGAAGGTAATAATTTTATACACTGTGCCGCTTTCACAAACAACTTTGAAATAATAGAAAAATTTCACAAGGAAGTAAATATAAATGTTAAGAACAAGAACGGGAATACTGCTCTACACATTGCTTGTATCGAAGGACACCACGAAGCTGTTCAGGCGATCACAAAAGCAAAAGCCAAAGCTGATATAAAGAATGCAAGAGGAGATACTGCCTTACATTCCGCTGCGCGGTCTAGGTACATATTACCAGAAACAGTACAGCTATTGATAGAACACGTTATAAAAACTCATGCATGGATGAGCCTTCACACTACCGACTCTGAGGGACAGAACGCTCTCCACATTGCAGGACAATTTGCTAAACCAGAAGTGATATGGGAGTTTAGATTTATTCGACTCAAGGATCAGGATCTTGATGGAGAAACCCCTCTACACGATTCAGTTAGACCCGATGCACCAGAAGCCATAGAAAAAATGCTCGACATTTACGAAACAGTGAAAAGAGATGCTGACATAAATACACAAAGCAATAAGAAGCTAACTGTACTACACATGGCTGCATTACAGGGATACGATAACGCTGTTCGCCGGTTAATTCTTTATGGTGCCGATGTTAGTTTACAAGATGCAGAAGGAAATACAGTGATGCATCAGCTGGTCGAGGCATCGATTCGGGATTCTAAGAATTCCGAACAATACATTACAACATTTAACGTTATACTGGATGAAATAGTTCGCTGGTACTGTATGAAGAACAAAATACAGTATCCCGAAGCAAATGCTGACCTTTACTATGAATACAAAAGGACAGCGGTATTGAATCTTACAAACAACATATTAAATGAAAGGAATCTGTCTGTGATAGCTTACGCATTCAAGCTTGGCGCCAGAGAAGTCATTGATACGTTGCTGATGATGCATCGTGTGACAAAGTTTATCGAGAAAGACAGTGTACTCTTCGACGTAACAAAGGTTACTCCCACTACAAATTACTCGTCAACTGGATGCTGTGCTTCTGGTAAAAAGAATCCCACTTCTTCGTGTTTAGAGTATCTTGTCAGCAATGAATCCCCTCACCGGGCATCCAAAGCACTCGATTCTCCCCCAATGTTGGAAATAGAAAGAATGTACGAGTCGGTTGCTGCATATTGCTTCCTTCTCCTGATGTTTTTTCACATTGTATATATGAGTATTTTCACATATGTGGGCAATGTTCTGCAAGAAGAAATGAGACACAATGTAACATACGAAATCAATACTACAACGATACTCATGTACGCTATAGTTCCTTTGGAGCCTGCAATAATTCTTCTTTATACATGTTATGCATTATATCGCCATTTTTATATAAATGGCTGCTCATTCGGCAGTGATAAATTTTCATTCTCTCGCATGTTAACTGTACTGGTAACATTTTTGTGGAATATCACACCCATAGTGTATGCGGCACTGGTAGTAACGTGGATGATACTCTATACAACGTCGTATCATTACCAAGATTATGTCTTATCAGTGGATCTGCTCCTAGGTTGGATTTTGAGCATTGGGTTCACCAGAGGCTTCAAAACAATAAACTATTTCTGGAAAATGTTACAAAGTATAATCATACGAGATATATATAGATTTTTGATCGTTTACTGCTTTGTACTTTTAGGCTTTGCATTTGCCCTACATGCAGTGTTTCAGATATCTGAGCCTATTGCGGACCAGTACGCTTCTCCCGGTGATACAATTTTTCTAGTGTTTAATCTCATGATCGGAATGGGCGAAATATTTGATGACAATTTTGAAAGCGGAATGGCTGCTGTGGGGAGAGGGACACTTTTTGTAAAAATTGTGTATGTTTTATACATGGTGCTGGCTACAATTATTCTACTAAACCTTCTTATAGCAATGATGAACGACTCATACTCGACCATTCTAGCCGAACACCAAGTGTCGTGGCGTCTAAATTCTGTCAGTCTTGGAATATCTATTGAAAAACTTTTTCCTTTCACATCTAAAATATTTACGTCCGTAAAACTACAACGAGGACTCGAAAATGTGGATGGAAAGGTGGAAAGTAGAGAACGTTGGTACGTGGCCATTTCTAAGGAGCGTCTTCAAAAAATGAAGCTAGAGAATACTGAGACCGGCGACGTTATGTCCACTTTGACCCCAAAAATAGAAGCAATTGACGAAAGGCTGAAACGATCTGAGCATCACATGATCAATAATATAGCTGATTTGCGATCTCAGTTGCTGGATATAACATCTACACTACAGGATATCACAGAACAATTGCAAAAACAAAAACGCAAATGAGTGCCAAGCTAGACATTAATTGCCATGCCGATACAACAAATAAAGCTTCTCTGGCTTCTTCTAATGCAACATAAATTGACGAACGGTCGTTTAGTTCACTTAATGTTCGCATCAAAAGAAGTAATACTGGCGATTTTTCACCCGCCTTTATCACTAGACAAAGAAAGATGGCTTAAAGGTTTATTGGAACTATCCTTGCTAATCAGTTGTTCAATTTTAATAACGTGATCTATATGATAATGACAGCACAATTTAGTTTTCTTAACTCTGCCAACACATGCTGTGATGTAAAATATTATATTATTATGGAAAATAATGTTGGAAAATAGGCCGCCTTTCCCTCACATTATTCCATAACAGCACATACTTTAACTAGACTTACACGGTGTTTCTTTGTAAGTCTTGTAAGCACATACACGCAATTTTAAACGAAATAGCGACCATGCTTTTAACTAATAATCGCCACTCGCCAGACGAACGACAGACATAAGTAGTCTAGATGATCCAATGCAGCCAAAAGCTATATTTAACCCTTTACCTAACACAAAATGCAGACGACATTTGCAAACAAAATTCTTGAATAACTAATTTTTTTCATATTTCGCGTCAAAAACATAGCTTATGACTTCTCATTGGAACGAGCTTGTTCCAATGAGGAATTATAAGCTACGTTTTTGGGACAAAAGATGAAAAAAATAATGATAATTAAATGGTGATTTTCGTGAATAGCGCTGGCCGGTTTTGAGCCGCTACATTGGGTACAAAGTGTTAACAAAACCCACCCTAACGAGTTTCTGAGAATAGCATTGGTATTAAAACACTGTGTATAAACTATATACACTCTGTTGAACCCCATATACCACTGATAGTCAATGAGATCTCTCCATTATCATCTTACAAAATGTCGGAATACGATAACTAATTCACTTTAAGCAAGTTAATATTCTCTTTTTTCTCAAGTAAGAACTCACTCATTTATTATTCATAGCAGCTGCTAGTTTAGTATTCATAACAAGCAGTTGATAAGATATACAGTTAAAACTAGAAGTCCTGTCACGAACTGTGCGCTTATCTAGGCTTCATCGCGCATAAGAATTGCGCGCAATTGCCATATCGAATGGCACCCAAAACACGACAGGTTCTCCTGGTTTCTCATAGCAAACACAGGCAATGTTTCTGGCAATGGACCTCCGGGTTACCCGTGGTCCATTGGCTGAAACATTGCTTGTGCATAGGCCATATGTACAGAATTTGATAGCCTTACTATGGTCATAGCGCGTAGATTAACGCGCAGATCGACGTGCTATTTGTGCGCATTTCTCGACAGGACTTCTAGTTTTAACTGTATGCATATACAGTCTGTTAGTGACCTACTGTAGTGGGTCACTACGATCTGTGTACGCATATATCTTGCCGACTACTTTTTATGTATTCTAACACTGGAACTCTGCTCTCTCCCAATATTGGATTAACTTGCCACCACTTTTTTCTAAAAACATTCAACCCAATACACATTCATGTCTCTGACATCCCTAAAACTGGTTCATACACGTGTATACTCTCACCTTGATATTTCCTGGATCATTTGCTATTGATATATCTCCACTTCCTGTGTACTTAGATCTTAAAAAGTACTCAACATTCCCCAAATAGCGGGTAAAGTCAATTTCTTCTCGAAGAAGACGCTGGAACTTCACACCTACAGATACAAACTCTTTACCCTGCCGAGGTGAAATGATGTGGGTAAAAGTATTTTTCTACTGCCTTTGGCAGAGAAAATATATTTTCCCCGACCACTTCATTTAGGATGGCCACGCCACTGGTCGTAAACATATTCAAATAGATTATTTCGTCATAGAGAGACGTATGTTCTCACATCTTGCCATTTTACCAATTTGTTGACATTTTAAACAGACGTGAGAACGAGATCGTCTTTTAGGGAAATATAAATAATTTGATGAAAATCGTAGTGTACAGGTTTTTTTTTATATTTTATGATGCACTCTTGGGGAAATTGCATTCATATACAAGATATGATGATGTCTCCAAAAAATATTTTAAAGTTTAAGTATTTAATAACCTCACTTTTAAAGAATAATGTTTCTAGGCATTTATTCTCACTGTTGTGACGTATAATCTCTTCAAAATCAGTGTCAACAGTTCTCTCTTTTTGTGGTATATTTGCAAAAAAACCCCAAATTTATATAAACAAAATATTATTTCTGTTTGACTGAATAAGAAATATAAGCAAGGAAAGTGTTGGCCTTTGCTCTGGTATCCTCACTTTTTGAAAGCCCTGATAGTGGCTTCTAGCACTCAACCAGGTAAGAAGCCGTGACAGCAGGATTATATTAGTATTTTAAGCTGCGATAACATTTGGCCCAACGATTGTCTCTGAGCAGTATTCGGGTGAAAATAGGAATTGAGGTTAAAACTTTAAAAAAAAGAAAAATAATAACAAAACAAATGACCACAAAGTATCAATGCGCAGTTTGATTTCGTACGTCATAAGACGTACAAAAGTATCAATGGGTTAATGCATATAGGGATCAAGGATTTTCTCAAGTATGGTATACAGTAACAATTGTCCTCCTCCCGGACAACCACTTCAGAAATACAGCAATTTTAATGATTAGTCTCTATTGTTTTTGAGATACCTCAATGATGGATTTCATAGTCAATCTTTTTGTTTGGATGTAATGCAACTCATACAGTGGTGATGACATTAGAAGAAATGTCATCAAGAGAACAATAAGGTTGATTCTGGTGATCTAGAAATATAAAAATATAAGGTAGCATTTCTCATTCATTGCAGTCTGTGTATTAAAATGGTATTTATGTGTACATTTAGCCCATAGTGTTTGAAAAATAAAGTTCATTCAGAGCACGGCCTTGGGTCATATCTGAGCATTCCTCGAATTAAGTCTTTTTCAACATAATGACACTTAAACTGACTTAAACAGTGTTATAAAAAACATTATTGATTTAAATGACCCAACATACTTTCTAGACAACAAAACCCTATTCGCCCCACAAGCATGGTAGATTTTGTTTACATCAGCTTCATTAACATATTTTCCAAACTTTCAAACTTTATTTCTTTGTGGCACAAAATATCTAACAATCATACAGATTTTGACCCGAAAACCACGAGAAACAGTACGTATCACATAATGTGTTCCGATTCCGTATCATATAGAGGATTTATTCTCATTCCGTATCATATAGTCGACTCGTTTCCGATAGCGCAACAGCGACAGTTACGGGAGATTGGCTAAAATGTTTACAATAAATAGAAACAACACAATTCAATATTACACCAACCCGGTTCCTGAGGATGTGTCCTGGTCGCAAACTCGTAAATGCTAGTGGATCATCATAGGAAGTGACACTGGGAGTGAACAATTTGACAACACAACTTTGAAAACTGCGGTGACCGCGTTACTCATTGTTTGTCACATTGAGTGCACAACAATATAGTTCCATAAAATATGTTTTTTAAAAAACTTTTTCTCGCCCAACATTATGTCAGAAAACTGTGTTAATAATTTAAGATTTAATCTGTTTATGTGACAGAATTGTTAGATAAAATAATTATCATGATAATGTGCATGTCCTGTGATTTGCATCAGATTCTCAGCGGTGTTCAAAAATGGGATCACAACTCTCCAGTAAAGCAGGCTCGTTGAGATCCCTTTTTGAACACCACCTCTAATCTGATACAAATCAGAGGACATGCACATAATCATGATAATCTGTATATATCGAATTTTCAGGCCTCAGCCCATATACATAACAAAAAGACGGGACCACTGATGTTGGCTTTGTCGATGTTGGACCTCACAACGATGAGAATGAATGCCTTAAAGAATATTCTTTTAAAGTTAATTAATTAATTAATTAATTAATTAATTAATTAATTAATTAATTAATTAATTAATTAATTAATTAATTAACAGTGTGTTATTTGGTGATTTTCCTCATATTGATTCTGATTATATTCCCCTTAATGGTGAGTTTTCTTGTGGGAAATATCTTCCTCACAACGCAAAATCGCCATGAGTTTCTATCAATCCCGACAAAGATTCAATCATAGCTGAAGTGTCCTCGGCAAACTGACCAATCACAGCACGATATTTTGTTTACAGTAAAGCAAATGATATATTTATCTCTGGCGTTTAAAATGTGTATACCATATTTTAATATACATTTGATATTATATGTACATATATTTAATACCATAAATGTATATATGGTTTATTTTAATAAATTTCTTTTTTAAATGATTGTAATGAATTGATCAGTATTTACGTGTATCTCTGTGGTGAGAATTTATTTAAATCATGAATCAAAGAGACTTTTTTTCTGAAAACTATCTCCAAACTATTAATGATCTCAATCTCGCCACGAAGTAACCTTAGCTGCTGATGTGGCGTTAAGCATCCATAAATAATGCTCTCAGTGAGAAAGTCCCAAGTTTTAAGAACTGTTTTCAGGCCCAAGTAACCTCACATATGTCAATGAATCTTGAGATTTTCTATAAAATTATAATCTCATGGTACCATTTAAACGCTTTTTTATGGATATTGGTGTTATGAATACATAATTATCACACGCCTATTAATGTAAATCACTGGATTTCCACTGTCCAGTATGTTCGATAAAAATAAAGTTATATCGCACAAATGGCGACACAAACCACGTTCGATTTCGTTTCCAACGTAAACAGAGAAGGAACCCGTCTAAATAAATCACGTCACCATTGGTCGAATACACCGGAGTCGAGATCGCTTGGAAATTCCAAGTTCCTCCTCATTTAGATTTGTTTACCCGGGATACTAAAACAATCAGATCCGAGTCAAAAATCTACAAAATAAAAATAACATTCTGACTACTTATTCCTTGACAAATACTTTCCACAACTGGTCATATAATAATGGAGTGTGCAAAAGTTATTAGCTATTTAATAAGTTTTTGTTGTGTTCTTCCCTTAAGTTTAGTCAATATTTGAAGTTCGATCATCGTGACCATGACACTATTCGGCGTCAATTGGTTTCGACCATTTGAATGCCCCAAATATTAAAAAAAGCAAATTGGGGTTGGAACCCCACCACCTAACAGTGATGTCTCGTTGGTAACGAGGTAAGCGCAGCAATTATCCAGTTGAAAGGTGCTTTTAGTTTAAACAATATTTATTTCAACTTTCGATGGGTACAGCATAGAAGGTAACGATTTTGTGGATTCGACAGAAAGCCAATGGCTTGTACAGGGTCGTTTCCACATCATTGATTAATTACATAAAATATCATCGAGAAACAGCTATACAATAAGTTAAGTCCATACCGTTAGCTGCGTTACTAATTACAGATACAGTTTGATATACATGTAGGTTGGAAACACATTTATGAATTTAGGGAATATAAAAGAAAGAGAACAGTCAAAGATGAAGATAGCAATGAAGTAAATAGGCCTACTGAGAGGCTACAAGCTCCGTGATATGAGCGTGCTGGTTGAATAAAGCTCGTGGCACCGTTCCCGTCACCCGTCCATCCCCTCCAGCTCCCACCCTCGAGGAGAAACGCGAGTGCTGATGGCGATGACCGGGGGCCTGGGACATTTTCCACGCGGACGAACAATAAGAGCTCTTAATTGGGCACCGGGAATCATAATGGGCGATCTTTCTAGTCGGGTAGTAGATAGAATGCCGAAATCCAAAAACGAGGTAGTGAGTGAGAACTGATAAGAGGTCACGCCTCCGTTATGTGTAGTGCGTCGACCACTATCAACGCTGGATGTGTGACGATGCCACTTACTTGGCTGTATTCTCGCGTGGGAGTATTGTCAGATAATCTAGGTAACTATAGTGAGACTATTGGTAGCAAGACAAGATTAGGGAACGGACGACACAGTCATAGCTCACATAATGAACAGCCATAACCGATAAGGTGGTTAGTCAATTGTAGCCAAACCTTAAATGAAAGAATTATGAAAATCTGAGGAATGTCCTTTTGGACATGGCTGCGACTTGTGGCCCTCCCCGCTCCCAGAATCACACTGGCCGCATAAGCATGTTCGCACAATCGCAGGGGCCTACCCGGAAAGGTTCAAGTGTACCAAATGCTTTAATGTATGTGTTCAGTTATTATTTAGTGAAATGAGACGAAAGCGTTGAACGTTCTGGGCGCTATCAGGACTTAATGTAATAATTCAAGATGATTTTAACACATAAATCTGTGACGGAGATAGGCATATCAAGACTTGATGGTTCAGTTAAATCTTGCAGAAAGGATAATAAATTTTTCAACAGCTTCGAAAATTGCTCGATTGTCCACATTACTATAAAATTCACAGCCAAACAGTAAGATATTAGTGTCGAGGGCATACGAAAGTAGTCCTATGGTTTCGTTTCTAATACAGTAGCAATTGTGGCACCTCAGAAGGAAATGTTCAACAGGCTCGCGCTCACCGCAAGCATAAAGCGGGGTGCTAGATAAATGGTTCTCGTAGAGATGATCATTTGGATTACTGCAACGAAGTCGTAATCTGCAGTGATATATTTGTGCCTTTCGGGAGGTGGATTCGAAAAAATATTGTGGCGGCCGACAGACGTGTCTGTTCATATAATCTTTAAACTCAACCAACGAACTATTGTCTCTAATGTTCAGGGGGAGGTCATTCCTTAGTTTCGTAGCTGAGGGTATGAACGATGATTGATAATTCGTTGTTCTGCAGAAAGGAAGGCGACGATTGGTTGCATTGCGAAGGTCATGAGATTGGTCAGTCGAAATAGAGGGAGTGATTCTATTCGATAGATAAGGGGGGGGGGGGACCAAGTTGTTAAACATTTTGAAGTACAGAATCAACTTGTGCTTCTCCCGTCTTTTTTTTTAGTGTTTCCCAACCAGTTTCCACATATAATGATTGTTTACTTGCGCTTAGGGTAGCGCCAGTCGTAATACGTGCCGCAGCAATTTGGATGCCTTCAAGTTTCATCGCGTCCTGGTCGGTACAGTTGTCCCAGACTGTGTCTGCATATTCCAGCAGAGGCCGAATGAACGCAAAATAAATTTTTGCCAGGGTTTTGCGATCGAGTATGAATTTATTTTTCCTAATTAAGTCTAGTCGTGGCCAGGCCTTTTCACAAATGTGGTTAATGTGGCGATCCCATGTACATCGCGAGTTGAGAATAACACCGAGGTGTTTGTGCTCTGTGACTTCTGTGATGACTGTATTGGCCATATTTAAAGTGAGGTAACCTACAGGTTCTATTTTGCGCGATATAATCATTGTTTCTGTTTTGTGAGGGTTGAATTCCACAAGCCATGTTCTAGCCCATTGGTCGATTTTCATCAGGTCATTATTTGGAAGCTGTGAGGCTCCATCAGGGTTCTCAACGATCAAGTACAGATTTGTATCGTCCGCAAATAATCGGATGCAACTTGTCAAGTCAAATGTTATATCATTTATATATATAAGAAACAACAAGGGACCTAAAATTGATCCCTGGGGAACACCTGAGGAGACTGGTTTCCAAGAAGAGGTTTCTGAATTTATTACTACCCTTTGCTGGCGATCACTGAGATAAAATTTAAAAAATTCAAGGAGTTCACCAGAAATTCCCATTTTATTCAATTTATATATCAATCCCTTATGCCAAACCTTATCGAAAGCTTTGCTTACGTCACAGAATACCACTCTCACGTCCTTGCCCTCATCAAGTGCTCCACTGAACGCATCATATATATCCGTAAGCTGAAGAACAGTTGAATCGCGAGGAGTAAAACCTGACTGGAAAGGACTAAGAATATTATTCTCCTCAATGAAATTCCATAATTGCTTAAACACGCCCCTTTCGAGGACTTTCCCTAAACAGCTGAGTAATGATATTGGTCGATAATTGGACACCAAATATGGAGGATTCTTTTTGAGAACTGGGATTACGTTGGCCCTTTTCCAGTACATCGGGAAGTGGGAGTTACGAAGTAGAGTATTAAACAAGTGAGTGGTCTTGTGAGAGAGGCAATGCACCCTTTCAGGAGACGAGGGCTCAGGAGATCCGGACCAGATGCTTTCGAAATTTTCAGAGACTTGAGCGAATTACGAACGTCATTTTCAGTTATTAGTATATTATTTAATGAAGGTCGTTCGTCGAATGGCTCAGAGAGGAGATGGGCGTTTCTGTCGTCGAGTGCCGCAATATCGCAGAAGTAATCGTTAAATGTGTCTGCTTTGTCTACATTTCTAGTAATAATTTTATTCTGATGGAGCAAGTTTGAAATGTCAGTCACTTTATTACTCAGAAGCAGTTTGAGCGTTTTCCACCATAATGTTGGGGTAGTAGAAGTACTGTTTAATGTATTTTGTATTTTTTCGTAATAGTTGGCCTTTGATTTTCTGATCGCAGCGACAACTTCGTTACGTTTTAAGCGATATTTGTCCCATGCCTCGGATCTGCTATTTGATTTGGCCGAACGATAAAGACGTTTCTTTTGTCGTATCAGTAGCCTAATTTCATTATGCATCCATTTGGGTTCTTTCCTCCTTACAGTAATCAGTTTATTTGGGACATATGCGGATGCTAACCCGAGTACCGTAGAGCAAAAGTCCTCAGCCATGATATCCAAGTTTGTCTGATCGAGAATAGTGTTCCACTGGTAAATCGCTAATGCATTGTTTAGTCCTTCAAAATCGCCCTCGTCATATTTCCATATTCTACGTTTGAAACTGTTAACTCTTATTTTCTTAAAGTTTATTTCAATGTAAACTGGGCAATGATAACGCATTAAGCTGGAATTAAAATAGTCACCTACGTCGCAGGATATAACGTCTACTGTATCACTGACAGCAATTAAATCTAATAGGGTTGCCGAGGATTCGGTGAAGAACGTAGGCTCAGACACCAGCTGTCTAAGATTAAAGTAATCAGCAATATCGCAAATTTTTCCCTGAACGGGCGGAAGTGAATTGTCATTAAAGTCCCCTGTAACAATTAAGTCCGAAATCCCAGAGTCTTTAGCTTTCTCAATGGATGTAGTAATCATATCCCACACTTCGTTGGTACTGTTTGGTGGTATATAGAAAACACCGAGCAGGAAGGATCGTTTACCAGTATAGACTTCGATCCACATGCTTTCAAGTGGGGGAACTTCTAAGTCTGGTCGTACCTTGAAGGAAATTGTTGTCTTGACGTATATTGCGATCCCTCCTCCACTTGTAGGGCGGTCGTTCCTTAGGACAGTTTGGAAACCGTTAATTACGAGATCAGAACTATTGTCTGTTGGTTTTAGCCAAGTTTCAGTAAATGCCCAAATATCGTATGCTGGCATTTCACATTGCAGTATGTCAATTTTATGTTTCAAGCTTTGGATATTCATTTGGCAAATGTTAAATGTTGTCAATGATGGATTGGAGCTTGAGGAGCTTGCGCACGGATAGCGAGGGGGCCGGGATTAGGTTCAAAATTACCGGAAAGGACAAGAAGCATCAATACACATATGCATATAGAAAGAACTAATGGTATCGACAAGCATGCAGATACTCGTTGATGAAGTAATGACTTTGCTTTGTTGACCAAGATCAAGCTATAAGTTTACGATGGGTGCATGGAATTTGTTTTATTGCATATATGTAATAATTTAACTATCATAAGTCTGAATATGTAGTAAGACTGTATATTGGGAAATCCCTGGGTATCTGTTGGAACAGACAGTAAATGTATCATAGCTAGCATCAATGTAAAACCTTTGCATTGATACTTTAGTAAAAGATTTGCAAGCATGATGCACGGCTGGTCAAGTAAGCGTTTTCCTTGTACACCCCTGTGTGCACGTACGATGAATAGACCCACTCGCATTCTATAAGTGTCTATATTACACATTATTCGTTTCAAGAGATAAAGTAGTAAACTTTAATAGACAGTGAGTGGGGGGCACGCTGCGCATAAACACGCGAACAGTCAAAAGTCCAGAAACCGGGAAAGCCTCAGTCACAGCCAATGTAAAACATTTGTGAGGACAGAAGAGAATTTCAGGAAGAAAGGAAGGAGGAGACGTTAATGAAATCTTGAAAGAAAAAATCAAACATATCAATAAACTATATACATACACAAAAGAAAACATCAGCTTCATTGCTTACTTAATTGGGTATGGGTTATGGAGCCCAGCAGTTGGATCGTTATGATATACTTATGCTTGTGTGAGATAGGTATTGAGATAACCATGCGTATATAGGTTGGGGAGCGGAGTCATTAATATAATTTACAAGTTCCGGTAATGCATTCTGTTGCTTGTTACTCTGGTCTGGAATGGGGTTGGGAGAGCTTGATGGTAAGTGGGCGTCAGAGTGAATGATCTATTAAGAAACAAAAGGTGCTTTTGCTTCAATTTTCGTGTAGACTGGTCGTTATATGAGGGTGTGTGATGAATATAGAACCGCACATACGTTTGAATGGGTTGGTGATATCCTGGGCCAAAACAACCTCGTGCGATAATTCTTAACCCTTTTGAACCTCAGAGGCCGCTTTTCCAGCCCAGTAACATGATACTTCATAATTTCATTAAGTAGGTTCGCTTTTGAGTGAAGGTGTGGTGAAGACCAATCAATATTGTCAACGTGCAGCCTCAAGGCTGCACGTTGAAAATATTAATTGGTCTACTCCCAGATAAAGAATATGGAATCTTTCCGTTGCCGCCATTGAACTGATATGTAGAGTAATGGAACGTTTCGGCCTCGAGACGATTCGGCCTCGAGACGTTTCGGTCCTGGACGTTTCGGCGTATAGGCGGAAGAACATGGAAGTTGGTGTTTCTTGTTATTCTACAGGCAAGTATAGTCTGCCGCTTGTGGTTTTATAGACAAGGTAGGCCTTCATCGGCAAGTATAGTCTGCCTTGGGATCTTTGCTGGCATGTACGATTGAGGCGACTTGGGGGCTTGGGGGCTATTCTCAGTGCTTGGTTCTGGACTCTTTGGAGTTTAGCAATATTCGTCTTGTAGGTATCGGTCAGGACAAGGGCCCCGTATTCAATTACTGGTCGTATGAAGGCATTGTACAACTTGAGTAATACAGTTTCATTTGCCCCACAGGTGGTGCCCCTTAACATCAAATTTAACTCACTTTGAAAAGCCGTCTGTAAAACTCCCGACTGATGTGGTAAACCCTTATCGTAACACAAGCAGTCGGCAAATATCATTAAAAAGAGAAAGTTTTTTTCAACTGTATATGTACTGGAGAATTGATATGCTTTGTCATTCTCAAAATGGAAAACCACCCTTGTGTCTTGTGCAGTGAGAATATCCACCCCAAGCAAGAGGCATTACAATGTGACGTTTGTCAGAACTGGCAACATAGAAAATGTAACACGGGAGTCACACGTCACAGTGATTATTATCGTAGAGTTGTTCGAGGAGAAGTAGAATTGGATGAATGGTCATGCAGTTCATGTCAAAATTCTGCACCTGATAATTCACCCGATAATACTCTATCAAATGTTGCCAACTCAGACAGTCTCGTAGAAAATCAAAATTCCATGAATGATGTCATTTCTAGTTCTGTTAAAATCTGATTGTGCAAAATGTAGACACAACAAATGACATGCCCGCGAGAGGAAATAATTCTTTTGACTTCGATTCTAGGAATTTCACTGTGCTCTCTGACCCGTACAGTCATGAAACCTCCATGTTATGCTTGTTGAGCTCGTTCCAACGAGGGGGCCATAAAATATGTTTTTCAAGAAAAATGCTAAATATTAGTTATTCAGTGTTTCGTGTGTTTCCAAAATTGTATTATCTGCATCTTAGTATAATTGATTGAAATGGTGGAGCACTTTAAATTATTTTCTCCCATATTTTCTAACATGCTTTCGCGCCATTTCATCTCAGTTAATTAAGCTCCGATGCAGAAAATACAATTCAGGAAAACACGAATTAAGTCCGCATTTTAAAAACATTCATTTTTGTATTCCTTATTTGTATTATCTGCTCAACTTTTACTGCATTTTAGTTTTGTGTTTTTGGGGGTTTCATTTGTTCGAACGAGAGTGCTCGTGTGTTATAATCTTCGTTTTGTTGATAATATATTTCTTGAAAAAATAAATATCATATGATTTTCATGAATAGTCTTCCTTATTTTTTCACATATAGTCTCCAATCCCAGGTATGAATCCTTTACGAGTCAGGGTACGAGTTGTCCAGAGGCGGGGTGCGAGTTGTCCAGGGATGGGGTACGAGTTGTCCAGAATCGGTGTACGAGTTGTCCAGGGGTAGGGTACGAGTTGTCCAAGAAAAGGTACGAATTGTCCAAGGAAAGATACGGTTTGTCCAGGGTACGATTGTTCTCTAAATTGAGTAAGTTTATTCGTTTGGTAGCTCTCGTGACTACGTTATTTACAAACATTGAATACATTATTTATATACAAAAATATCTGAGCCCACTGTCGTCGGTAGATCAGAAGTCACCAAAGATACCACATCGAGAGTGCTGTATCAACACATACAAACAGATCATCAGTCACTTTTATTCCCAAAAGCTTGTATAAACAAACTCAAAAAGTTCATCAGTAACTTTTAATCAGAGGCGTCAAACAAAGTATCAAAAGCACCAGCGACAGACAGCTGCGCGGCTTTTTGTTTTGTCAAAACAACACTTGCTGGGAAAATCTTGTATTTCATTTATTTCGATAAGTCTTCAACATAGTGAACATACTTTATTTGTGCTTACAAATAATATAAAATATACTCGCCCAAAAGAGAAAGTGTGCATTGCAGAAATTGATCAAACTCCAAAAAAATAATTTCGTAGTTGTAAAGAGTGTTAATCTGTTCATGAATAAGTTATATTGAACACAAAAACAGCTTTCCCCGTTAAAATTCCATTAACGTTAAATGACGTGCTGCACGTTTGTGAAAAGGCATGTTTTGCACGTTGAGAGTCAGAAAATTCATGCAGCAGTGTGAATCCTTGGGTATTTAAACACTAAAGTAAGGCCTTCCTATCGTTCACATTCAAACTTGCGCTGCTGTTAAAACGACTCCACATTAGCATGCCAAGATTGACAATGAATCAACGTCTCCTTGCCCTGGGTATGATTAGAGCTGGCAGAACACACAGAGAGGTTGCCCAGCATTTGAACTGTCACCGTAACACTGTAGACAGGCTAGTCCATCGACATGCACAACATGATGACGTTCGAGACCGACCCCGCTCGGGGAGACCCCGAGTTACCACCCCTACACAAGATCGGTATATCCGTGTCGTCCATCTCCGGAACCGGCAACAAACGGCAACGACGACAGCCAGGAACATCCCTAACCTGAGACGGATACATCCTCAAACAGTAATCAACCGGCTGAGAGAATACGGCTTACGTCCCCGAAGACCTGCAATTCGTCCGATTTTGACGTTACGTCATCGTCGTGCTCGACTGCAGTGGTGTAGACAACATCTCAGGCATCCCTTACACTGGTGGCGACGTGTTTTATTCACAGATGAATGTCGTTTCCATCTTTCATCATCAGATGGCCGCCAGAGAGTGTACAGACGTCGAAACGAACGCTACGCAGATCCATGTGTCATGGAGCGAAACCGTTATGGGGAGGGTCTCTCATGGTGTGGGGTGGCATCACTGCCCGTAACAGAACTGAGCTGGTCATTATTGATGGCAATCTCAATGCAGCCAGATATCGTGATGAAGTGCTTACACCTGTTGTTGTCCCATTTCTGCAACGTCACGGCCCCGGCGTCATTCTACAGCAGGACAACGCCCGACCCCACGCAGCTCGTGTTGTTCAACAGTATCTGCAGCAACAAGTGGATGTTCTTCCCTGGCCCGCAAATTCGCCCGATATCTCACCCATTGAGCACGTATGGGACGAAATGAAACGTCAGCTACGCCGGCTTCCCCATGCACCGTCAACGCTTGTGGAACTCCAAAGACAGCTTATCAGAATATGGAACAACATCCCACAACACTTCCATGCTAACTTGTTTGCTTCCATGAGGCGTAGATGCACAGCAGTAGTCGATGCAGACGGAGGTCATACCAGATACTGAGTGTGTGACTTTTGTGTTTGACCCTTAGTGTCTTTGACTCTCCATGGCACCAAGAGTATTCGTCGTAGCGTAATGAAATTTCTCGTGTTGATCACAAATTGATTCATCTGTGATTGAATAAAATTTCCATGAATGAAAATGATATATACCTTTTTTTTAGTGTTATTTTTTAGCATGCACACTTTCTTTTTTGGGAGAGTATATAATTAATTCCTGCTTTATTTCGTGGATTTTTACGGATAAATTAAAATTCGATAAAGGTAAGTTCGTTTTTTTTATTCAAAGACAGCCTTTTATGACCATCAGCATGAAGGAAATTAAGTTCCAAAATATGTAAAAAAAATTTATAAAAATTCACTAAAACCCGGGACGTTTCGGCCCGATAGACAGGACGTTTCGGCCCCATTGGAGGCCGAAGCGTCCAGGCCGAAACGTCCAGGGCCGAAACGTCCCAAGGCTGAAACGCCAGTAAACCATATGTAGATGCCACTCTGTTTCAAAGGGTTAACCCATTCCAAGGTATGTGCAGTCCTCTATATTTATATTGACAAATTAGGTTATTTAGTTTATGTAGAAGAAAATATATTTCTTGCGTAGTCCTTGTTTCTTATCCGTTTTTGCGAGCATACCCCAAAGTAACTGTAATTGTAATTAATTATATTTGAGAGTAATTGGAATTGTAACTAGATTATTTTGAACTCGTAAGCCAATTTCCAGAAGCCATCCAACGGAGCACGACTAACAACCGTTACCCCCCCCCCCCCCTCCGCCCACATATCGAGAAGAAGGTGCCTGTCACCTTTTAACGTACCTAATCGCCCAGTAACCCCACCGCCGCGGCTCCCAAGAAGTTTTGTAAAGATCGGTTCATAAATACAGCCTCTAGCCTGAGCCGTATAGAAGTTGTGTACAAAAAAATGATTGGACCTAATTTCGGTACAAACTGGCCACTGGCAGCCATCTTGAATTTTGGATCACACCCAGAAACACTCGTTCTCGTCCCAAGGTGATAACAAAGGTACCCAAGAAGTTTCGTGAAGATCGGTTCATAAATACAGACTGTAGCACGAGCCGTATTAACATGTGCACTTACTGTGAATAAGTAGCACTGAATAAATCAAAGTTCATCTAATTTGCATAATTTTTGCACAAGAAAAAAAACCCGTATTACATGTGATGTATTCCATGTTACTAAACATTCATACAAAAATTTAATCAAATCAGAACTTTCATACTGAAGTTCTGTACAAACAAGAGGCCCCAGGGGGCCTTAGGTGCTCACCGAATGATCCATACTGTTAAGACACAAATTTTATCAAAAGCTATTCTTAAGGTTCTACAAAGTAAATCTAAGCTCTCTGTGGAGCTAAAACATCAACAGGACTGAATGGGAAAATGCTGCTAATCAAATATCAAAAGATTCTGCATGATGGTTCTGAAGAAGATTTTTAAAGAATTTTTCTTGAATTGCACAAAGCAAACATTCATGCCCCCATAGTGAGCCCCAATACTGATCAAAAGACTTAATTTGAACAAACGTGAATCCAACCCATACAAAGAATATGCAAATTCAGTATGGGCACCATATAAAAAAGAAAGACATTGATTGCATTGAAAATGTACAGAGAAGAGCTACAAAACAAGTGCCCAGCCTTAAACACCTGTCATACCCAGAGTGACTCGAAAAGCTGAGACTGCAAACCCTGGCATATAGAAGATACAGAGGAGACATGATCGAAGCTTATAAAATCCTATCCGGAATTTATGACCCGAATGCATCCACCAACATACTTACTCTGAGTGGAAACAGAACAACAAGAGGGCACTCACTGAAACTAAAGAAACAGAGATGTAATCTTGAGTCTACTAAACACTACTTCTCCAATCGTATAATCGACACATGGAACAGCCTACCAGAAGATGTTGTTACAGCTAGAAACTTGGCACAGTTTGAGAAGAAACTTGATAGATTTTGTCAATTCCAACCAGTTAAATTTGACCAGGATGAGCCACTAAGTAACCGAACCGGAAGCCCAGCAAATATATATGTAGATAGTGTACAGACCCATTGTGTAGATAGTGTACAGATTGATGATACAGATCTGAATATAGAGGCAGATGATGCCTGCGTTCAGGCATCACCTAAGGTAACCTACGGTAAGGAAAGATGCTGCATTCCAAATATCTAAAGATTCTGCCCACTGGTTCTGGTGAAGAAGATTGTTAAAGATTTTTTCTTAAATTGCACTAAGTAAAAATTCCCACCCCCATAGTGATCCCCAATACTGAACAGGGGATTCAATTTGAACAAACTTGAATCAGACCCATACCAAGATGCTGTATACCAAATATCAAAAGATTCTGCCCATCGGTTCCGGAAAAGATTTTTAAAGAAATTTTCTTAAATTGCACTAAGAAAAAATTCACACTCCATTAGTGAGCCCCAATATTGATTGAGGGACTCAATTTTAACAAACTTGAATCAGACCCATACCAAGATGCTGTATACCAAATATCATAAGATCCTGCCTATTGGTTCTGGAGAAAATGATTTTTAAATTTTTTTTTCTTAAATTGCACTAAGTAAAAATTCAGGTCCCCATAGTGAGCCCCAAAATTGATCAAGGAACTCCATTTGAACAAACTTGAACCAGACCCATACCAAGATGCTGTATCAAAAGATCCTGCCCATTGGTTCTGGAGAAGAAGATTTTTAAATTTTTTTTCTAAAATTGCACTAAGTAAAAATTCAGATCCCTATAGTGAGCCCCAAAATTGATCAAGGGACTCCATTTGAACAAATTTGAATCAGACCCATATCAAGATGCTGTATACCAAATATCAAAAGATTCTGCCCACTGGTTCTGGAAAAGAAAATTTTTCCTTAAATTGCACTAAGGAAAATTTCATGCCCCAATGGGGAGCCCCAATATTGATCAAGGGACTCGATTTGAACAAACTTGAATCAGACCCATACCAAGATGCTGTATCAAAAGATCCTGCCCATTGGTTCTGGAGAAGAAGATTTTTAAAGAATTTTTCTCAAATTGCACTAAGTAAAAATTCACGCCCCCATAGTGAGCCCCAATATTGGTTGAGGGACTCGATTTGAACAAACTTGAATCAGACCCATACCAAGATGCTGCATACCAAGTATCAAAAGATTCTGCCCACTGGTTCTGGAGAAGAAGATTTTTTAATAATTTTTCTATAATTCATACGGTGCTATCCGAGTTATGCCCCATACAGAGCCCCCAAGGGACGTGGCCATTTCATTTGAACAAACCTGAATTGCCATATAGTAATAAACATCCACAAGAAGTTTCATGAAAATCGTACCAGTGATTTCAGAGGAGAAGTCGTTTTGAAAAATGTTCACGACGACAGACAACAGCACACGATGGACGGCAAGTGATATGTTGAGCTTCCTTTGGTGAGCTAAAAATTCCTAATATTGACCAAGTCATAATTCCCCACAGGGAGCCCAAACATGGACCCAAGGACTTGGCTTTAACAAACTTGAATCTCACCCCAATAAGAGTTATAATTCGGGCTCCCACAGGGAGCTTGGCTTTAACAAACTTGAATCTCCCCCCCCCCCCCCCAAGGATGCTACATACCACATATCAAAACATTCCGACTGCTGGATCTGAAGAAGACGATTTTTTGAGAAAATTCCTCATTTCGAACTAAGTTACAATTCAAGCTCCCACAGTGAGCCCAAATATGGACCTAGGGACATGACTTGAACAAACTTGAATCTCACCCCCCTAAGGATGCTGCATACCAAATATCAAAACATTCCGACTGCTGGATCTGAAGAAGAAGATTTTTGAAGAAAATTCCTCATTTTGAACTAAGTTATAATTCAGGCTACCACTGTGAGCTCAAATATGAACTCAGGGACTTGGCTTGAACAAACTTGAATGTTCCCCCCCCCCCCCCCCCCCACCACTGTGAGCTCAAATATGAACTCAGGGACTTGGCTTGAACAAACTTGAATGTCAAAACATTCCGACTGCTGGATCTGAAGAAGAAGATTTTTGAAGAAAATTCCTCATTTTGAACTAAGTTATAATTCAGGCTACCACTGTGAGCTCAAATATGAACTCAGGGACTTGGCTTGAACAAACTTGAATGTTCCCCCCCCCCCCCCACCGCTGTGAGCTCAAATATGAACTCAGGGACTTGGCTTGAACAAACTTGAATGTTCCCCTCCCCCCCCCCCCCCCCCCCACCCCCTAAGCATACTGGTCACCCAATGTCAAAAGATTCTGCCTGCTGGATCTTGAGAAGAAGATTTTTAAAGAAATTTGCCTGAAATGCACTAAGTTCAAATTGGGCACCTATACTGAGGCCAAATATGAATCCAGGGGGCCGATTTGAACAAACTTGAATCAGATCCACCCCACAATGTTGCATACCAAATATCAAAAGATTCTGCCTGCTGGATCTGGAGAAGATTTTTTTAAGAAATTTGCCTGAAATGCACTAAGTTCGAATTCAGGCTTCTATACTGAGCCCAAATGTGAATCCAGGGGGGCCGATTTGAACAAACTTGAATCAGATCCACCCCACAATATTGCATACCAAATATCAAAAGATTCTGCCTGCTGGATCTGGAGAAGAAGATTTTTTTAAAAATTTGCCTGAAATGTACTAAGTTCGAATTTGGGCTTCTATAGTGAGCCCAAATATGAATCCAGGGGGCCGATTTGAACAAACTTGAATCAGACCCATAGCAAGATGCTGCATACAAAGTATCAAAAGATTCTGCCCACTGGTTCTGGAGAAGATTTTTTAATAATTTTTCTATAATTCATATGGTGCTATCAGAGTTATGACCCATACAGAGCCCCCAAGGGACGTGGCCATTTCATTTGAACAAACATGAATTGCCATATAGTAATGAACATCCACATGAAGGTTCATGAAAATCGGACAAGTGGTTTCAGAGGAGAAGTCGTTTGAAAAATGTTCACGTCAACGTACTGCAGGTGATAAGTTAAGCTCACTTCAGTAAGCCAAAAACTGATTGCATGAACTAAAGTACAAAATGGCAGCTGGTGGCCATCTTGAATTTTGAACCGCACCCAAAACCACTTGTTCTCATCCCACGGTGATAACAAAGGTACCCAAGAAGTTTCGTAAAGATCGGTTCATAAATATGGCCTCTCACCCGAGCCGTATTGGCATTTGCAGTTACAGTGCTGAAAGTAACATTAAATAGCACAAAGTTAGTCTAATTGGCATAATTTATGCACAAGAAAAAAACCCGTATTATATGTGATGTATCCCATGGTACTAAACATTCACACAAAAAATTATTCAAATCAGTGCTTTCATATGGAAGTTCTGCACAAAAATCTGATTTCACCTAATTTTGTTTAAAATGGCTGCCAGCAGCCATCCTGAATTTCAGCCAGACACCCAAAAAACTTGTTCTCGTCCCATGGTGATAACAAAGGTACCCAAGAAGTTTTGTAAAGATTGGTTCATGAATACGGCCTCTAGCCCAAGCCGTATTGGCATTTACACTTACAGTGCTGGAAGTAACACTAAATAAACCAAAATCTAATTTGCATAATTTATGCACAAGAAAAAAAAACTATATTATATGTGGTGTATCCCATGGTACTAAACATTCATACAAATGAAAGTGTCAATGACACTGTAGCTTAACTTGTGTGTTGTTTGATGAAAAAGATAATGTTCAATGTTTATGAAAGGATTATGAAATAAGACAAGAATTGTGATAATTGGGAATATGTTCATTTCTGTTCCCTGTGTGATATGTTTATGATAAAAATAATATGAGGTGTACACTGTACTAAAGAGCTGAGGGGTGGGTTAATATGTCCTCACAGTTAATGTATGTGGCCCTCACAGTTAACGTATATCAACAAAAGTTACCAAGTTACAGTGAAATTATTCCAAAACGAGTCATCCTATCAAGTTACATTAAAATCCCCTCATAAATATGGCCTGTAGACTGTGCTAAAGGTTTTCGGGCTTCGGGCCCCTGTAGCCGTCAGTTTCCCAATTGCGTCCAAAGGAGACGTTCTCATCTAGACATTATATGAAGTCAATCTACCAAGTTACAATGAAATCCCTTAATAAATATGACCTGTAGACTGTGCTAAAGGTTTTTGGGCTTTGGGCTCTGGCAGCCATCATGGTTGAATGATCGCAACCAAAAGGGGACATTCTCATCTGGACACTATTTGGAGTCATCCTACCAAGCTACAATTAAATCCCTTCATAATTATGACCTGTAGACTGTTCTAAAGGTTTTCGGGCTTTGGGCCCCTGAAGCCGTCACAGTTGCCCAATCGTGTCCAAAAGTGGACGTTCTCATCTAGACATTATATGAAGTCAACCTACCAAGTTACAATAAAATCCCTTCATAAATGTGACCTGTAGACTGTGCTAAAGGTTTTCGGGCTTCGGGCTCGGGCAGCCATCATGGTTGAATGATCGCAACCAAAGGGGACAATCTCATCTGGGCATCATCTGGAGTGATCCTGCGAAGTTACAATGAAATCCCTTCATAAATATGACCTGTAGACTGTGCTCAAGGTCATCGGGCTTCGGGCACCTGTAGCCATCACAGCTGACCAATCACAACCAAAAGGGGATGTCATCATCTAGGCATTATATGGAGTCAACCTAACAGGTTACAATGAAATCCTTCTATACATATAACCTTTTGCCTATGCTAAAGGTTTTTGGGCTCGGGCAGCCATCAAGGCTGAATGATCACGACCAAAATGGGACGTTCTCATCTAGACATTATTTGGAGTCATCCTACCAAGTTACAATGAAATCCCTTCATAAATATGACCTGTAGACAGTGCAAAAGGTTTTCAGGCTTCGGGCACCTTTAGCCGTCAAAGTTGCCCAATCATGTCCAAAAGGCGATGTTCTCATCTAGACATTATATGAAGTCAACCTACCAAGTTACAATGAAATCCCTTCATAAATATGACCTGTAGACTGTGCTTAAGGTTTTCGGGCTTCGGGCTCGGGCAGCCACCATGGTTGAATGATCGCATCCAAAGGGGACAATCTCATCTGGGCATCACCTGGAGTGATCCTGCGAAGTTACAATGAAATCCCTTCATAAATATGACCTGTAGACTGTGCTCAAGGTTTTCGGGCTTCGGGCACCTGTAGCCATCACAGTTGACCAATCACGACCAAAAGGGGATGTCATCATCTAGGCATTATATGGAGTCAACCTTACAGGTTACAATGAAATCCTTCTATAAATATAACCTTTTGCCTATGCTAAAGGTTTTTGGGCTCGGGCACCCATCAAGGCTGAATGATCATGGCCAAAATGGGACGTTCTCGTCTAGACATTATTTGGAGTCATCCTACCAAGTTACAATGAAATCCCCTCAATGACCTGTAGACTGTGCTAAAGGTTTTCGGGCTTCGGGCACCTTTAGCCGTCACAGTAGCCCAATCATGTCCAAAAGGGGATGTTCTCATCTAGACATTATATGAAGTTAACCTACCAAGTTACAATGAAATCCCTTCATAAATATGACCTGTAGACTGTGCTAAAGGATTTCGGGCTTCGGGCAGCCATCATGGCTGAATGATCGCAACCATAGGGGACAATCTCATCTGGGCATCATCTGGAGTGATCCTAAGAAGTTACAATGAAATCCCTTCATAAATATGACCTGTAGACTGTGCTCAAGGCTTTCGGGCTTCGGGCACTAGTAGCCATCACAACTGACCAATCACGACCAAAAGGGGATGTCATCATCTAGGCATTACATGGAGTCAACCTAATAGGTTACAATGAAATCCTTCCATAAATATGACCTTTTGCCTATGCTAAAGGTTTTTGGGCTCGGGCACCCATCAAGGCTGCATGGTCGCGATCAAAATGGGACATTCTCATCTAGACATTATTTGGAGTCATCCTACCAAGTTACAATGAAATCCCTTCATAAATATGACCTCTAGACTGTGCTAAAGGTTTTCGGGCTTTGAGCCCCTGTAGCCGTCACAGTTGCCCAATCATGCCCAAAAGGTGACTTTCTCATCTAGACATTGTATGAAGTCAACCCACCAAGTTACAATGAAATTCCTCAATAAATATGACCTGTAGACTGTGGTAAAGGTTTTCGGGTTTTGGGCTCGGGCAGTCGTCACGGTTGGCAGATCATGCCCAAATGGGGAAATTCTCATCTAGACATCATAAGGAGTCATCCTACCAAGTAACAATGAAATCCCTCCACATTAAACATGACCTGCAGACTGTGCTATAAGTTTTTGGGTTTCGGGCTTGGGCAGCCATCACGGTTGATAGATCATGCCCAAAAGGGGACGTTCTCATCCAGGCATTATACAGAGGCATCCTACCAAGTTACAATGAAATCCCTTCATAAATACGTCCTGTAGACTGTGCTAATGGTTTTCGGGTTTTGGGCTCGGGCAGCCATACCGGTTGCCCGATCGCGACCAAAAAGGGACGTTCTCATCTAGACATGACCCCAATCCTGCATATGAAATTTTGTGACGATCATACAAGAACTGCGGGGTGTAGCCTGTGCTAAAGGAAAATGTGAACAGACGTCACAGACTCACAGACTAACAGACTTCCGCACGTGTGATGGCAATAGCTTATCTTGACTATGTCAAGTTAAGCTAAAAATTATTCAAATCAGCGCTTTCATTTGGAAGTTCTGCGCAAAAATCTGATTGCACCTAATTTTGTACAAAATGGTTGCCAGCGGCCGTCTTGAATTACGGATTGGACCCAAAAATGCTTGTTCTCGTCACACAGTGATAACAAAGGTACCCAAGAAGTTTCGTAAAGATGAGTTCATAAATATGACCTCTAGACCAAGCCGTGTGTACGTCGCGACGGACGAGGGGTCATGACAATACCTTAAATTTGGCTTCGCCAAAGTTGAGCTAAAAATCTTCCGATAACATTGTTTGTTGTCTTAGTCCCATTGAAATCTCACATCAGTAACTGCGCTGTGATCTAATAAAACAACATTGGAAAATATATAGAATTCTGATCCCATAAATAAGAAAATAGATCCATTAAAATCCACAAATTTTAAAAAATTCTAACATTGGAAAAAGTACAAACCCACTTGAGCTGTCCCTTAGAGTAGTACAAATGTCCCCTTCGAGGTGCATTAACATTTATGGCTCATATTATAATTGCACTGAGGTCTGCAATTTTTATTGGTAGCTTCGTAAGTAACACTTACGGTGATTTAAACAAGCTGAGTCATGTGAACACATACAATCACTAAGTTCTGACTAAATGGGTAAGCTTTTAGAATATTTCACACAGAAAGCTTTCTATATTGCCTGTAGACAAGTTGAGATCTGTCTGAACCAGAATTTCTATTCTCGAATCGAGTCGGGGTCAGACATTGACATCGAATCCAAATCCAATCAAATCGGAAACCATAGAAAACATTTTTCATGAAATCACTTGTTATTTTAAAATCAAGCCAGAAAATAAGCAGACAGTCATCTGCAAAATAAGGTCCCCAGAGGGTGAATTTAGTGATGCTACCCTGCATGGAGTAAATTTACCCTCTGTGAACCTCAATCTGAATCAGGGTCTCGAAAATAAACAGAAAGCTGTACCCAGGGGATAAATTGGCCCAATGTATGGGATAGCATTACCAAATTCACCCTCTGGGGACCTCATTCTGCAAATGTCAGACTGCTTATTTTCAGGCTTGTTTACAATGATACCTAATTACCATAACCATATATATCCTTGTGACTTGTACGTACCACATATTGCATGAGTACCTGAGTACATAGATCACAAGTTACATTTCAACAGTAGTACTCATAAAGTGGTGTGTGTGGAATTCTTGCTAAAAAGCAACAGCCAACTATTCTTTCATTTATACGATTTGAAAATATAGAAATTAGGAAGCCAATTTGATGTTGATACTGAATAGATCCATCAATATTAGATGCTGAATCGAATCTCCCAAGAATTGCAATGCTTTAATCTGCCATCTAAAGAAAAGATTTTGGATTTTTCCAACAATGAGCAAAATTTCACTTCAAACATATGTTACACCATGCAAAGACATTGGTTCTTGTTTCAGTAAAAGAAAAGAAATATTTTCCATGGGTTCTTTATTTTGATTCAAAATGTGTACAACGTATTCTTGAATAAACAAACAAAAAATCTGTACATGTACAGCTAGTTATATACATTAAATATTCACAGAAAATAATATATTAAATAAATGACTATTTTGTTAACAGTTAACAATGACTCTTCATAGGAACAATGAATGCCTAAATATTGAGAGAATCAAATGCAGTCTCAAACATTTCCCATATTGTATAGAAAAAGAGTTAGTAGGCAGACCACATATTACATGGTCTTCTAGTATTTGGTTATTGGGGGAATGACACAAATGGAAAGGTACAGTACGTTTGCTGTGGAATGGTCAAAATCTATGTGTGGGCATGAGTGCTTATCGCAATCAGTAATCAATAGTTTTCAGTAAATATTCAATGAATGATGCACTGGGTCATACCTGGTGCTTCATTCATTGAACATTTCATGGTGATTCCATTGTTTTATATCAGAGATTCACTGTTAACGTATACGTCGAAATATTTCCCCTGCATGGAATTTGACCTTTCCATGACAACCGCAATTTAAATTTGATGAAAGGAAAAATCTCATATTGTTCTGGAAATTTTGAGATTTATTTTTCTTCTCCAAACTGGAGGACACACAGTTAAATTGTTAAATGACAGATATCATATTTTAATTAATTTATATGAAAATAGTCACAAAAACTAATAGAAAATGAAATTTCAGCACTTTGGTTGTTAACCCTTTGAACCCTCATTTCCTGGAATGTTATTGCCTTTATGTACATTTACTGTGAGATAGGAAAGTCCAATATCAATATACAGGGGGGATAAAATAATAATGCACCTGGCTTCAGACTGCAGCTATTATTTTATAGACCACCTCTTATTATAAGAAAAAAATGGGATGAAATTATGGCTTGGACTGAGAAGTCGGTCTTGCGAGTTCAAAGGATTAACTTAGATGAAATCAGCAAATTTCATGATGTTTTTTTTTATCCCTGTTATTGGGGTTTAATAGATGATTTCAACAACCAGGGTTGTGCTGTGTGGAGAGTGCCTAAGGTCCCAACCACATAAAACCTTGCCTTGTATAACCAGAGCCTAATCTTGGATTTTTATTAAGAGACTGTTTGCTGAATGTTTGAATGTAGCGAGGCAAATAATTTTATGGTGGTGGGGGGGGGGGGGGGGGGGGTGCTGAATAAGACGCAAGTTGTGTGTTTGTAAGTTTTCTGAATTATTCTGCTGAAGAAAAATTCCATCAAGCTAACTGGAAAAAACAGGTCCAGAGCAACATTAAAAAATTGCTCCGCAAATTTTGTTTATCTTTATTTCAAAATCAACTGTCATGTTCAAGCTATTAGATTGGTCTAATTTGGATACACCATTGGTGAACATGAACCCACTATGCCAACCAGGGTTCAAGCCAGTGGGAGAGAAAAAATACAGCAAGCCTGCAAATAAACAGCCTGTCATGGTTGTTGACAGGCACAACTGCATATTTGACAGGCAACAATTCACTTCTGCCTGACAAAGTACAATTTCTTGAAATTTATTTATTTATTTATTTATTTATTTATTCAGAATTAACTGGTTGAGAGCTACAAGCCACTATCATGGCTCTACTGAAAAGTTCTGAAAGCCATGTTAGTGGCTTTACACTGTATGCATTAGCTTATTGTGTGTCAGGCAGTATCTAGAAAAATGGTAATATAAAATTGTTTTGTTACAATTTATTAGCCTAAGGGCACTTTCCAATAAATTGTTACAAAACAATAATTTATGGACAAAATCTTGCTAAACTAAGGCTCCCCATGTTGGTAGCATGGTATCTCTGAAACAATATGCATGTTACAAATCTTTGAAAAATATTTTAGCATTCTACCAGTTGAAAACACTTTCGACAACCAGGGCCACTTTGTGATGGGTCATTTTTACATGTGAAGGAAGCCAGAGTCGCCAAAGCGAACCACTGCTTAATAGCAAGCAACTGTCAGACTCCCCAATGTACTAACTCCGCACAAGCAAAGTTAGTATTGGTTGAAAACATCTGCACTAACGATGTGCAGCACACCTTAGTACACAGCCCACTGTGCCCACCACCCCCTTCCCACATAGGTTATCAGGATTAAGTGCCTTGCCCAAGGATACCATGGGCTTTTTGGTTTGAAGTCCAATGCCATAACCACTGAGCCACCACACTCCCATTCATGAAATTTAATATTATTTTACAAGAACAAACATTTCCAAACAAGAAGACTTTTCTAATATTTAAACCATTTTTATCACTTATAGTTTAAAAAATTTTCCAGTTGTAGAAGGCTTTACCAAATTCTGGACTTGTGATCACTTAATGGAAAGCTATCTAATAGAGAGCTTTCCAATAAATGAAATTAAGACATGATCTTGGAACAGATCTACATAATCTTGGAACAAATCTACATAACGACTCTTTGGGGGCAACATGGCACCATCTGCAATGCTTTGCCATTGCAGATGGTGCCTTATTGCACTCATGGGATGATATACAATTGTAATCAACATGAATATGCACATTAACCCTTTACCTAACATGAAAGCAGACAACACTTGCAAACCAAGTTATTGAACAACTAAATATTTTCATCTTTTGTCTCAAAAACATAACTTATGACCCCCTCATTTGAACGAGCTCATCGAGCGCGTTCCAATGAGAGGTCATAAGCTATGTTTTTGAGACAAAAATGAAAAAAATAATGAAAATTGAATGGTCATTTTTGTAAATAGTGCTGGCCGGTTTTGGCAGTTACACTGGATAAAGGGTTAATATGCTACATGAATCACTTTTGAAATTTATAAAGTACAAGTGACAACATGAATCTGACTGACATACATAAACTATTCTATTAATTCTCAGCTTGAACCAATCATTCAAAACCAACCCCACACAGTACCTGATAGTATAATGCTACCTCATACACCTACACAAAAATAAACAATGTTTGTCATGGTAAATAATAATGGTACACCATACTAATGGGTTGTAGTTGCTGAGACAGGTAGTGTTCATGCCGTCGGGTACCAACTGCACTAAAACATTCATTTGGCACCCAGGGTTGTTACAGTCAAGGACCAAAAAAATTCAAGGACTTTTCAAGGACATATCCACATTTTCCAAGGATGTGTTTTTAAAATGTACATTTGGAATAAAACCACTTTTAGAAGCCTTACCTACTTTAACCCTTTACTTACATGAAAAGCAGATGACACTTGAAAAAGAATTCTTGAATAGGCCACACAAAGTAGATCTTCTGTTTCTCAGGCCATTATTTGTGAAATTGCATGCGGGCGAGCGTTTTTTTATTTTATTTTTTATTTCAGTAATTACTTTTTTGCCATCAAAAGTTCATGTTTTTGGTTCAAGTTTTTGGCCTCATAATCTACAGAATAGGGTGGTGGTGTATTTCATCCCTTGAGTGCAAGAAGACTTTGCAATGCTAAAGCATTGCAAAGCCTTCTTGCACTCAAGGGACAAATTCATCAATTTTTTTAACTTGGGTAAAATATCAGACATAAACCATTTAATTTTTATTTTTTTTAAGTTTAAATTGGTTATAAAAAGAGAGCATGCGGCAGCGAAAAGGACCATGCGGGAGGGCCTGAGAAACAGATTTTTTAGACAAAAATGAAAAAAATAATTGAAATTAATTGGCCATTTTTTAGAATAGTGGTGGCCGGTTTTGGCCGTTACACTGGGTAAAGGGTTAAAAATGTCTTCTACCTCATCCTTCTAAATTCCAGGAAAACGGTGCTTCTAAAATTCTCTGCAACAAAATTATGGTACTTACAGAATGACATCCAGTTCAATAATGCCTGAACCTTAATTCATTTATCAATTATCCATTGTTTATGTTTGTTTTTTTTGTTTTTCAACTAAAAGAAGTGCAATAGAGATGTTTCAATCATCCACTATTATACAGGTAAAAATGATATAGGGCAAAATTCAAGGACTTTCAAGGAGTCTGATGGATTTTCAAGTACTTTTCAAGTACATTTTCTGAATTTTCAAAATTCAAGGAGAATGTTTGAAATTCAAGGACTTTTCAAGGATGTGCACACCCTGGGCACCTGTTGGCACCAGAAATGTACTTCTGGTAGGTCACAATGGCTTTGTGGTTCATTTTTTATCTGGCTTAATTTTTTTATAAGCCTTCTAGAAGATAATAAATTATTTACTATTAGTTTATTTGGAGTGAAAAAACAGTGAGTAAATAATAATCATGAAATAATTTTGTAAACATTAATAATATAAAAATAATGACTGGGCTTGAGAATAACAATGTGGATTGTCTCTCCGAGGGACCATTATCTCCTGAGGCATTAGCCGAGGGAGATAATAGTTCCAAGGGGAGACAAGCCTCGTTGTTACCCTCAACTTCAGTCATTATTTTTTTTATTATAATGAATGAAGATTTTGTCTTGATACAATGATTTATGGATTATTGTCTCAGTAATATATAGAAGTGGAACCAAAGTTCCCAACTTTTAATAGGGACAGAAGTGAATGCCAAAACACTTTATTTATTTTTCAAAACAAACACAGTAAATTAACTTTTCAATCGAAATGTCCTTATAGCAAATCATTTTGAACTGAATTCAGGTATAAACACAACTCTATTTCAGCCTCAGAAATATTGGCAAATCTTCCGGTAGACATTTTGTATATTTACATTATTTCACAACGCGGAAGTCATTTGGTAAACAAACTACATCATTAAGTGCGTGTGCAACAGTACGTCGGGATGTCTCCGCTGGCATTTTCCGCTTCGGATGAAGCGGGTAATAAATCAAAAATTATTGACCGGCATTATTCACTGTGGGTGGAACATTGTGAAATGTTTAATGGGATTATATGGGGGATTAGCATAACATTTGTGGATGACGTATAATAATGGCCTTTTTATTATTAGTTTTAGTTTTTTATTATCAATTTTTTTATCATTTATGGTCTTTTTTGCAACTAAAATAAATTATTGTACTTTGAGGTCAACAAGGTGCCATTTGCAATGCTTTAGCATTGCAGATGGTACCTAGTTGCACTCAAAAGGTAATACATGATTACTTTGTTCTCATTTACAATCCGATTCAATTTGGCACTAAAATCTTTCATTTGGCGTCAACAAAAATCCACTAGGCACCAAAGAGTTTGGGATTGGCATGAACAATGATGACAGGTACCAGGTTTGGGATGACAGACACAAAACAGTTGATACCTGTCAATGCTAATGTTTTTGCCTTTGATAGTTTGTTTTTTTTAAGTTTTTTTGTGGCATCCATGTTATGGAATTTCGTCAATGTTCTGGGTCCACCCTTTGAACTTAAGCGAACACCAGAACATTTTCCACACATCACATAAAATCTGATTTGAAAAATAGTTTCACAAGAAGTTTAACCCTCTGTACAGTGATCTCAAAATGTTAAAAAATTTATAGTAATTTATATATTTTTTATACTTACCAATGACCCAGACATAGCTGGTGCTAACTCTTAAAATATAGGGCCAAACACAAATTTTGCCCCCCAATCCCCAAAATTTGCATCTAAAACTAAAGAAAACATGTCCTGAAAGGCCCTCCACACTTCGCCCCTACTGCGCATGCGCAGTGTCAAGGACGTTCCGAAATTGGCGCCATTTATCATTCTAATAACCAGTGCCTGGTAAGCGCTATGTACTCAGCGGGGAGGCAAGAGTTCCCAACTCCTGGGAGGGCCATCCCCATCTGGGTCATTGGTAAGTATAAAAAATATATAAATTACTATAAATTTTTTAACATTTTTATACTGTACCAATGACCCAGACATAGCTGAATAGTAAAAAGGCTGGAGGGCCAAGGACATAGAGCAAAATGGAATACGCTCAATAAAATAAAATAGAGTCATCCCCTGTAGGGAAAAGAAGTAATAGGCCTTATATGTATCTTTCTTATTTATGATAAATTAGAAAGATACAACACCTTCCAAAAATTGAACTTCATACATCCATGTACTCTATTAATATCCAATAATCCTTATACTAATAATTTTTAAAGTAAGCCAATAATAAAGTAAGTCTAGAGAATAGAGACTCTTATACTCCTAAAAGTGTGTGAGAATTGCATAATCATGTCCGTTGACATATGCAATATTCAAAAGCTATACTTTAAAAACTAAGACTTGAATGAATTTTATAAACTTAAACTTCTCACTAACAACCATCCCAATAACAGCTCAGAATAACTAACTCCGGAGGAGGTATCCCCTTGTTTTCATAGTAAAAACAGGTGACCCAAGGGAACACCCTCCCCCCCCCCTTTTTCTTGCCCTGGGTCAAATAGCCCAGAGCGAAGAGGGCAGCCGAACGGAGACACTGCCGAAACAGACAGCCTACCTAGCTATAGTAGCAACTGTTAAGTGAATGACATTCTGAGCAGTAGATAATAGACCTAACAATAGAGGCCTCCAGAAATGGACTCGATATTTCTGAGATAAAATTCATGAATGGATGGCTGAGCGCAATGAGCAGCCTTCAAAAATCTATAATAGCAACACTATTAATGTAAGCCCAAGAAGTAGAAGAACTCTTACTTCATGAGCCGAAATCTTAAGCACAACTGCTAAGCCAATGATATACCATAAGCAGTACGCTAGTTAATAGAATCCATTAACAATAAAATGGAGCGTAACGTCCTTCTACTAGACATCAAAGACAGAAGAAGCTTACGCCCTTGTAATAAACAGATATCTGTTTATAAATACATAAACTGTACCCGGAAAGAGTAAAGGCCTATGCCCATACGAAGACGGAAGGACCTTAAAATAATAGGTTCCGGATAATAGGAGCCTAACTCTTATGCAACAATCCAACCTAAATAGTAACGGAAGTATTGATTCCGAAACTATGAAAGTGAAAATCATCCATCGATAGTGCATGAAACTCACTGACTCTACAGTAAAAGAGAAACCAACAGAATTACTGTCTAAAAGGTCAGAATTTGAAAACTACTGTTTCCAGAGGCTCAAATGATTACTTAGCTAAATAAGAACCGAAGTTAAAATCCGTATAGGAATTTAATCTAAAGATTCTAAGTCTATTTATCAAAAAGTTACTAACTGACTTAGATAAAGAGACAAAAGACTCAATTGTAAACTATCGTAGAGTGCATAGGTATGAGGTAACATAAACCTATAACCTAAATAACCAACAGGCTGCAGTAGATCTTGTGAAACAAGTATACTAAAAAATAGCAATGAGTAGTATGGAGGGATCAACCATATGAACATAATGATCCCTACACCACGACGGAAGAGCCTCCACTTTAGTCGCATAGAATAGCGAAGAAGAGGATCTCCTATAGTAAGAAATCGCGTCCAAAGCTCGTCCAGTACAGTGCTTACAATGCAATACGGACCACACAACGGAATACATGAAGGTTGCGACCTTGCTGGTTGTGATAAAGATGACACGATTTACCCAGTGAAAAAAGATCCTCACACAGAGGAAGATTTCACGTTAAGATCCACAGTAGACAAGAGAGTAAATTACTCATGATCTCTGTGAAGATAGAGATGCTATCAACAGAAATGTATTGTGGTTGTTTATCTTAGCAATACCTGCTAAAACAACAGCGCCGGAGGATACGATCATTCCGTCCTATAGATCAATAGAGCGTTAACAGTATTAGCTCAGAGATCTGGACAAGCCAACACATACGTCTGCAATTTATTAGCAAGCTGTGTCATAAATAAAACATCATTGGGCGCTCCCATAGATAGCAAATCTGAATGAATACTTGTTTGTTGAGAGTCCATTCTGACAGCAACAAGCGACCCGTAAGAGAACGGGAGTGCGATAAAACAATCAGACGACCCAGAATATGACGGACCAAAAATGAACTTGGTGTACTATAACCAACAGACGGATTCTTTCCATTAAATTGAATAACGGAAACGAAAGAGTGCCTCCCTGGTTCCGGAGATACGCCACTACTGTCGAATTAAAGGACAGGAATTTGGGCATGCGTTTCTGAATAATGTTCATGCAATGACATAAAGCAAGCCTAAAAAACATTATTCCGCGGAAGTTAAACTGATAGCTAAAAGACTGCGGAACCCAAAGACCCTGGCACTTCGAATCCGAAGGGATCAGTATATATCCCAATCTGTTTGACTGGCAACCGTCATAACAGCCACACTCGGGTCCGGCAACTGTGGCGGCACTCTCTGAGTCAACCACCGAATGTTTGCCCCAGTCTGAATCTCTTGTAACACTAGATAGACAAGAGAATGTATAAATCAAGCAATTCATGGATTGCCGGAAAGTTGCCGTCGAAGAGAAGCTCCTCCGAGAACGAAGCGACTCTGAGAGAGTTCTTAACCTACTATCCACGCGTGGATGTAGCTAGGGCTGCATCACGTCTAACCAACTCCAATCAGCCACTGAAGGGCGGAGTTATACGTGAACAAACTACTGCCCTCAAAAGAAATTACATTGAGAATAATATCCCGTAAATCTTTTCTTGAAGACGTAATGATAACGCCTCAGTAAGGCGGATTACGTATAATAAAGCGTCTAAGTTAAGTCTACTATACATAATGTCGTTCCCAACATTGAAATTGGAAAAGACATAAACGGCGAAAAAGAATATATATGCAGTCTTTAATCACACCGTCTAGACGCGTATGAACTCTCGGTATGCCCTGCTCTGCCAAAATAAACTATATGTAAAAAAGATAAAATGGCAGAAATGAGCCACGCGGACAAGAAACTAAACTATCATGCTTAGTAGCAGGCTTGTATATAAATATATAGCGTCGAAAAATAAGACACATGTTGTAATGAGAATATTGGACTGCGTCGGTAAGTCAGGGACAAAGTCCCTGTACCGATCGAAAAATCCGAGTCCAATGACACTATAAGTCTCTTATCCAAGATCGCAGCAATGAAGTCCGAAAAATAATCACTGGAAGAAATGCCAGAAGATATGAAAGGCATCTTCCGATACTACTAAAGGGAAAACTCGAAATCTTTCGAATCCCTTTCGTCATCCTGTCGGACCCTATAAAGCGTTCAGTCATCCGTAGCTTGATGCAACCGCGGACCGCACCGCCCCAGCGCCGTCGGATAATTCCTGATTCGACCGAGAAACTGTCAATTGCTGGGATGCTGCGAAACAACTGTGCTAACTCGGATAGCACGTCCGTCACTGAGGCCTGAGGAGCAGCGGTCTTACGATGCATTGCCGCAGGAAGCTCCGAGATCGTTACCCCGTGCATACTTCCAATAAGCGAGCGAACGGAGTGTATAGGCCTCGTGCCCCTTGGCTACCGGATGGCGCGACCTATTCGCTGTGGAATCACTGAATGCCGAAACTGATCGGATACTCGAGGTCACGTAGCCAATGTGCGGTCGTGTGCCCTGCTGTGAGGATGAGGAAGCATTAAAGACAGTCTCTCGGACTGTCAATATAACGGAGCGTCCCGAGCAACGGACATATGCTCCGAATGTAAAATATCTGAACCACAACATGCGGTCCCCTATGTTGTTGGCTTCCTCCGATCTGTCCTCAATCTGCCGTCACTGGGTGAGTACTAAAGTAATTAAAGTGCTCGCATCACCCAAATCTCCTTCCTAGACCGCAACGGACGAACCCGGCAGCCGAACCATTCGATGAATGTACGCTACACCGGGTGAGCTAGCGAATGTCACTCCGTAAGCGATAGACATATTCCATGAGCACTTATTGCCGCTAACTCTTCATTAACTATGACGACAGAGGCACACTTTTGAAAGACATCTCCATAATTCTTCGAACAAGAAACCAGAAATGCTTGGATAGCAAGCATAAAATAATAATATATATAACGTCGTCAATAATTCGAAAGTTTGTGTGACATTATGTCGGAACTGAGGGACGATGTCCCTGAACCGAACCAAAAATTTCTAAGTCCACCGACGCTATCGGTTTCTTATCCGGCATCGCAGCATATTTTGTTCCGAAAGGGAAAGCTTGAAATCCTCCGAATCCCTTTCGGTATCCCGTCGGACCGGATGAAACTTTCGGACGTCCGTACCCGCTTCCGCGGAGCGTCCCGACCCAGCATCGTCGGATAAAATATATGCGACAGATTCAGTTGATGCTGGGATGCTGCGATAAACTGTGCTATTAAGGAAAGCACGTCCGTTCCCGAGGCCTGTGCAGTAGCGGACTTACGATGCATTGCCGCTGGAAGCTCCGTGTACGTTGACTCCCGCACACTTCCTATGCGAACGTCCGGAGTCTGCAGGCCTCGAGTCCCCGGCTACCGACCCAGCGCTGTCGGATAATTCTCGATCCGACACCGTTTCTGTCGGCTGCTGGGATGCTGCGATAAGCTGTGCTATGTGCACAAGAATGTCCGGCGTCGAGACCTGCGGAGGCGCAGTCTATCGCTGCTTCGCCGAGGGCAGCTCCGCATCAGATGGCTCCCGCATACTTCCTATGCGAACGTCCGGAGTCCATCGGTCTCGAATCCCTGGCTGCCGGATGGTGTGACCTGGTCGCCGAAGAATCCTTGATCGGCGAAGCTGGTAATATATCGGCGGTCACGCAGCCAAGGTGCGGTCGTGTGCGCTGACGAGAAGAGGAAGCCTTAGCAGTCTCAGCGGACTGCCTATACAACGGAGCGTCCCGAGCGACGGACGTATGCTCCGCTAGCGACACATTTGTACCACAACATCTGGGGCCAGATGTTGTTGAACGAGAGAGGGGCCTCTCTCGCTTGCCGTCCGGATGGACCGGAACGAGCTATGAACCGGACTAAAAGGCTTCCTCCGTTCTCCCTCCGATCCGCCGTCACTGGGTGTGCATTAAGTTAATTTTATAGTGCTCGCATCACCCCAAAATTCCTTCTAGACCGCAACGGACGAACCCGGCTGCCGAACCATTCGGTGAATGGACGCTACACCGGGCGAGCTAGCGGACGTCAAAGGCCGTCGAACCTACTAGGGTCCTCTTAGGCAATTGGCGTATTACATGAGCACTTTTCCGCTAGCCCTTCATTAATTGTGACGACGGAGGCACACTGTTGGAAGACATCACAGATACATCACCCTAATCTTGATCGTCTGAAATAGAAAATGATAAAGTAGAGTGACCCTGCGGGGAAAGGACCGGAGTGTCCAAATCCCCAACAACATACCGTGACATACGCTTCCCATATTGTCATCGAAATCATACGATACAGAACAGGAGTTAATGCGAGTACACTGACCACATATAGAATGATAATAAGGTCAGAGGAAGACTTCCTCTTAAAACAATTGATCAATATCCTTTCAATGTGAAAAGAAAACAAGTCCTGGTACTCGCACTAACCCCTGGCAAAATACATAATAATAATATGATCCATTAATATAGAAAAAATAATTGAAATCAAAATATTTTGAAAAAATATTTTTTCAGAACAGCCCAAGTTTCTGAAAAGTAACGTTGAGCCCCAATGGATCCCAAGCCTAAGTGTGGAAAAAAGTTTTAAAAATATTTTAAACAATTTATTCAACACTTACGAACAATAATAAAGTATCTAGTTATGATTAAAATAACATAAAGATATTATTATTTAGAAATCCCCCCCTCACACAGAGGGCTGTTGTAAATGTAAACAATGAGTGTAAAAACACTAAAATAAGACTCCAGGCACCCAGGCCCGAAATCAGTTACCAAAAATACACCATCTGATGCAAAACAGAGACTTCCAGGGAAGAAACTGCAGAACATCAGATGGTAGATGCAGAACACAACGCCTAACCACCCGTAGGTGAAGACGTAAACATGGGGAAAGAACAGAATTCATTCTGTTATTCAGCTAAAACTCCCAAGAAATTTTAGTAATAATAATTACATAAACTATGCCAAAAGCATGGGAGAATAGCAAGGGGGAACTTAAAGGACAGGGAGAGAGGAAAAACACTTGAAAAAACAGTGTAACTAAATAATCAGAATGACAACAAAATGGCTGCTGCCTTGAAAATAGGTAACTTAACATAATTTCATTAAAAAATTTTAAGTTACAGCCCTGAAAATATTCTGTCACACATTCTTTTCCTCTCCTCCATTTCTATCCTCCTTAGAATCACCATTTCACTAATATTTATGTGTCTGGCATCATTTAAACTGAGATTTAAAAGCACAAAGATCAGTCAGATGTTAACTGATGAAGGGCCAAACTTAGAATGATAAATGGCGCCAATTTCGGAACGTCCTTGACACTGCGCATGCGCAGTAGGGGCGAAGTGTGGAGGGCCTTTCAGGACATGTTTTCTTTAGTTTTAGATGCAAATTTTGGGGATTGGGGGGCAAAATTTGTGTTTGGCCCTATATTTTAAGAGTTAGCACCAGCTATGTCTGGGTCATTGGTACAGTATAAAAATATCACAATTTCAAGCAGCAAATCTTTCTCAAAATGCAATTAGGAATTTAACCAATTCAATATTGTTTGACTGAGCTTGTTGCACTCTGTCAACAAGACTGAATTTGTTAAATACCTAGTTGCATTTTGGGAAAGATTTGCTGCTTGAAATTTTGGTAATTGGTATCAGAGTGCAGAGGGTTGAATCAAAACTCTCCAGTTATAATTAGACCAGATGGCGGCCCTCATTACCATACTCAACCCTCACACCGAGTTTGCTTGAGAAAAGCATCTGTGATGATAATGTCATATTTGACTTCTCACTGACAAACTGTGTGGTTTTGAGACTTGCTCGTCAGTTGCATTCTTTTGATTTGAGAGCTTGTTTCAATGAATAGCTTTGAGCTATGTTTGGGAAAATGTGTAAAGTTTCTCTAGAGCATAATAGTTCTGTCAGAAGCTACTGTGTAGGGTATGCAGAATTTATCAATTTTTTTTAAGACTTGCCATTCAAAACTTCATATTTGTTAGAGCTGAAGCGGTTAAAGAGTTTTCTTGATCAATTAACTGGTAGAGTGCTAAATTATTTTTGGCCATCAAATCTTGTGCATGCCTTTGCCTTGTTACAATTTATGGGAGAGTGCCTATGGGCACTCTCCCATAAATTGTAACAAGGCAAAGACATGCACAAGATTTGATGGCCAAAAATATGCACAAGACTCTCCCATAAATTGTAACAAGGCAAATCCTTCCAGACTAAATAATATCACAGCAAAGATAATACAAAGCAAATCCACTGAATATGAGCCTTCAAGCTGTGGTACCCACACTTCAGAATGAAGCCCAAATATGGGCTTCCAGCACTCTAC
The DNA here is from genome assembly GCA_031216915.1 of Pictodentalium vernedei. Lineage (NCBI taxonomy): Eukaryota > Metazoa > Mollusca > Scaphopoda > Dentaliida > Dentaliidae > Pictodentalium > Pictodentalium vernedei. Next base: position 249,017,421 of record CM062289.1, read on the forward strand.
CAGTTAATCACATGGATAAACCTTGGTTAACTGATTAATCACTTGCCATTATAGGTAGCTGAATAATTGCCATACCGTTGATGATTTATAGCACTGACCCTTTACCCAATGTAAAGGACAAAATTGGCCAGCTCTACATACACAAATCTCCATTCAGATTTTATTATGTTTTCAATTTTTGTCTCAAAAACATAGCTTATAATATAATCAACATGAATATGCACATTAACCCTTCACCTAACATGAAAGCAGACAACACTTGCAAACAAAGTTATTGAATAACCAAATATTTTCATTTTTTGTCTCAAAAACATAACTTTTGACCCCCTCACTGGAACGAGCTCATCCAATGAGGGATCATAAGCTATGTTTTTGAGACAAAAATTGAAAATATTAGTAATTCAAGAATCTATTTTGCAAGTGTTGTCTGCTAGCCGCATTGGGTAAAGGTTAACTTAAGAATGACCAGTTCCAGCTACTGATACAGTATAATGATCATGCAAGTGAACAAGTATGTCATCATGTAACTTATATGCTTTACTCTGTTTCATATAATTGATGTCAGTCAGTGTGACAATGTTTACCTGTTTTGGAGCAAGTTTGTTCCTTTGTTAACCCAGAAAATACAGTAGTTCAAAAGTAACGGTTAATCGATCAATTACTTTTTGATCGATCAAGACGTTGATCATTGGTTAATCGATTTATCGGTTAACCGTTTCAACTCTAATATTTGTATAATTTACATGCGTTTGTATTCTGAACAAAAAGTCTATTCTATTCAAAACCTATCCAGGACTCTTTAAAGTTGGAGGCGTCATATTTCAAACTAAACATTCTTACAGTGTCTTAGCAGACAGTTAACTATAATGTACGATGATCTAGGTCTGCATGGTATATTGATAAACCGATACACATTGGTATTCAAACCAGTACCGATTGAATATTGGTGTAAATACAAAAATATCGATTTATTGTCATTATTTATTTACCCACAATTTAATTTTCAAGATATCTTGAGTTATAAATGTAGTCCCGAATGAATAATATCATCCCTCAATCCAAAAAATCAGACGCATCTGCCTTAATATACAAATTCAGCAGTTAAAAAAACATTTTTCAAAAAAAATTCAACAAAACCATATTATGCGAGCCCCTCATTGGAATGAGCTTGTTGAGCTCGTTCCAATGAGGGTAGTCACATGCTATTATTTTGTGGAATTTCGATACACTAATATTTAAAATAATAAATTTTGATCTTGGCTGCATTGGGTAAAGGGTTATTTGAACTGCATCATCAAGGCATGCTAATTTGTTCCACTGTGATGGCTCAACTTCCGATTGCGGTACGTATGTTCAGATATTTGAACAGTCTTTCGATATACCGGTATAGCATGGTATTTTGGGGAATACCAAAACTGGTATTCAGTTTAGAATATCGTGCAGCCCTACAATGCCCCCAAAATCCTGATTAGCTATAAAACTACTTTCCTTTGTGTGAAGTACATATTCTACATTCTATATCCAGATATCATTAAATTAAACAAAATGTCTACATGATCAATGAGACAAGAAATGCACGTCTAGTTGTATCACTATCATTCATTATCGGAAATCTTCAGCAGAGAACATGCCCTGTAACAAAATAAAATAAAATTTGATATGAGAAAAAACACAGCAAGTAAGTGCTGTGAGTACTGAACAGAGAATAAAAATTATAATTTTGCCAAATAATTAATAATTACCAAAAATGTTGGTATGGTATAAAATTGTTTCCACTTAACCCTTTACCCAACGAATCGCCCACATCCGCCCGCGTAATATGCAAATTCAGCAGCTGAAAAAATATTATTTTTCGAAAAATTTAAACAAAACCATATCATGTGACCCCTCTTTGGAACGAGCTCGTTCCAAAGAGGGGTCACATGATATGGGTTTGTTGAAATGTTTTGAAAAATATTAAAAAATGATATTTAAAATAATAAATTTTGAAATCATCTGCGTTGGGTAAAGGGTTAAATATTTTCATTTTTGCATCCGAAAACATAGCATATGACTCCTCACTAGAGATGGGCGGAAATTGGAATTTTGAGTTTTGTATCGGTTTCAGTATTTTTAAGGGGTATACCTCAGTGTTGGTTCAGTAATCGGTATCTGACTTGACTGAGATTTGTTGATAGTTTTCAAACAATATTCCTCCTATTGCACTATGTTAAAATTTGGGCTCCAACAGGGAGCTCAATTATGAACCCAGGAACAAATTTGAATCTGCCCCCCCCCCCCCCCCCCCCCCCCCCCCCCCCCCCCCCACACACACACACACACACACACAGATGCTGAATACATTTGTACTAAATATCTAAAGATTCTCACTGAAGGATCAGAAGATTTTCAAAGAAGTATCCTCATATTACACTAAGTTAAAATTTTGAGCTCTGATAAGGAGCCCAAAATATTAATCCAGGGCATGATTTGAACAAACTTGGATCTTACCCCCACAAAGCTGATGTATACCAAATATCAAGAGATTCTAATGGGTGGAAGATTTTCAAACAATATTCATCTTATGAGCCCAATTATGAATCCAGGTCCTTGATTTGAACAACTTGAATCTGATCCTCCCAAGTATGTTGGATATCAAAACATTCTGACTAAGTGCTTCTGGAGAAGATTTTTTAAATTTTCGAAAATATGCTGACTCAGCATTTTTTGATTCCCCACGGGTACCCTATCACACAACCGATTGCAATTGTTTTTGCTCAATCAATTCTTCTGGTCCTAATTCTGTGTCATTTCAAATAACAGTTCACTGTTCTGTGTGGTGTTGGATATATGGATGTTAGAAAAAGTTTCTATTTTTAGCTCCTCTAGTTCCAACAGGTATACAGGAAATTTATTTTTACATGAATCATTTACTTACAGCCCACATATATTTGGTTTAAATTAGCCTATTGGTTCTGAAATTAGAAATTTCCCCTCCCAGAACTGAAAAGATAATGCCCCTCAATCTTCTCTTGAACAATCTTTAGTGTACACCTCAAAAGGAAGCTGGACACCATAAATCAAATTATTCCATCCATTAGATCATGAAAAGAGTTTTTTAAAATTTGAGGTAATTCTTCCCCACCCCAACCCCATGGGGGCAGCATATCAATTTTAACAAAACTGACATCATTCACGTGGAATTTTATTGGAATCGGTCCAGCAGTTTGGGAAGAGAAGACTCAAACAACATCTTTACACCAGGAGTGATCACTATAGCTTGCCCTGACTTTCAGTCAGTGAGCTAACAAACATCACAGAACATTATCTCCAAAGTCAGATATCACTAAAGTGTATCATCATTAAGTTGATCATGGTTCTAGAAGAGCTAACAAATGAATACCAGGTGCAAATGAAAAATTGGTGGGTTTATATTTCTTTTTAGGTGAATGAGATGATCATTTGCTGACATGTTCATTGACTAATTTATGCAGGCCTGCTTTGCTTGTGCTTCTTATTCATTTTCACAAAGATTCTGAGACTGCAGTGTGTAAAATTTCAAAAATGACTCTAACCGACTGACTATTCACGTGGTTTGGAGATGGCTAACCGAACACTCGGCTATGTAAAAATTTTTTGGGAAACTGCCTTTTGATCATTAAAATTTATTCATATATTGCGTGGAATTGAAATATATATAGCCTCTCAAGGCAAAAGTCTAAAAATCTATCAAGACACACAAAAGGCTGGTAGAGTGCTCGAAGGCCATATTTGGGCTTTATTCTGAACTGCAGGTACCCAAAGTTAAAGGCTTCATATTCTGTGGATGTCCTTCTTATTCTCTTGGAAGGAAAATTACTTCATCTCCATAGATTTGCTTTGTTACAATTTATGGAAGAGTGCCTATAGGCACTCTCCCATAAATTGTAACAGGACAAAAATGTGTGAACAAATCTTGAAGCTGCGAAAAAAAATAGCACTCTACCAGTTAAGTTACTCACACTTTACCATTCAAGATGCAACTTTGAGCTAACCGGTCATCTGTTCGCATAGATTTAAATTTGCATAACCATCATGTGAATGAAACAAGCCTTCTCATCAAATTTTGCACACTGAGACTGTGTGGGTGGAAACCTCAACCCTGGGGTGTTTCCTAGTGATTAACCCTCCATGTACTTTACAGTTACCCAGGTATTCAATCAATTTACCAATAAATCCCCATAAATTACCCTCGTCAAGGATGTACAGACTTGATAACATAAAAACTGACCTTGGCTCTCCTTAATATAGAATCTTTACTGGAATCATAAGGTGAGTTTTTACTAGGAATTTCCAAAACAGCTGGAAGAACTTCTGTGTGATTATCTATTGCATGTCGAATAAGCTCAGCAACCTGAAAGAATATGTACAGGAATTAACTGTAATTAAACCAGTAGCTCTTAAAATTACTAACTCAAGCTAAGAACATTTGTACAATGCAGGGTACCCTCAGGCCTGTTGTTTTAAAGCGAGTGGTCACCCTCTATGGCTGACTTGTTTTGAAAATAAGTGCAGCAAATACCCAACTACAAAAATGTTGATAAACTTAGCTATTCTAAAAGATGTGTACTCACAATAATGGAAACATACACAGTCTCTTCTAACCATCAAGAGTTTGGTGTATTTTACAGAATATTACAACACACCACACATTGTGACTCTAGAAGAGTAGCAGTAAATTTTTCAAGAAGTCTTGCATCAAGACATGACTAGAAACAACTGCTAAGATAATTTAAATATTGTCCATGGGGCATCTTCTCGACTGTATGCTGAACCAGTAGATCAAGATTTCATAAATACACGAATAAAAAGACTGAATCATGAAAAAGAAATTAAAATGGTATCTCAGGTTCAAGGTTCTTGCATTTCTTTTCCAGTAGGTGAGATTCAGTAATGATGTGGGGAGAAAGATAATTTGACTGGACCGCGACTAAGTTGCGGTCCAATCAGAATTCTCTATGCAGGTCCAATCGAATTTCTGCTGTGGGGACAAATGCAGAAAGATAATGTTGACCAGACCACAACTAACTCACAGTCGAATTGAAATTCTCTGTCCATTTTGTGATCACAGCAAGCCAGAAAATAAGCAGACTATCATCTGCAAAATGAGGTCCCCAGAGGGTGAATTTGGTGATGCTACCCAGCAGGGTAGCATTACAAAATTTACCCTCTGTCAACCTCAGTATGAATCAATGTCTCAAGCCAAAACAGAAAGATGTACCTAGAGGATAAATTGGCCCATGGTATGGGATAGCATCAGCAAATTCACCCTCTGGGGACCCCATTTTTCAAATGACAGGTTGCTTATATTCAGGCTTGGATCACAGTATTGTATGACATGGAATCTCTGTAAGAGTTCAATTTTTAACCATGAGAGTTCATTTAATCCTTTGCCCAACGAATCGGTTACATATGCAATTTCAGCAGATGAAAAAATATTATTTTTCAAAAAATTTCAACAAAACCGTATCATGTAACCCCTCATTGGTCCAAGCTCACTGAGCTTGTTCCATTGAGGGGTCACATGATATGGTTTTGTTGAAATTTTTGGAAAAATTTGAAAAAATGATATTCAAAATAATTCTGATATTGTCTGTGTTGGGTAAAGGGTTAGGTTATAATTTATGAACCTGGCAAATGAACTGGAAAAGTCAAACTTCAATGCATAAAAGTATGGACACTAATTGCAAATGATTAAAAATGAACACATTGCTGAACTCAAAAGTTAACATTGCAAAATGTGATGTGATGCCAGTTAAAATTGATCCCTGCTGACATGAGTAGCAGACACTGGCAAAACAATTTCTTGAAGTAATTTTTTTTTAAAATTCTTTTTTGCTTAAAAAACAAAGATTATAACCTCTAATTATTGGATCCAGCTATTTGAGCCCCATCAATTTTGGATATATGCAATGTTTTGGAAGCCAAAATTGAAAAATACTAACTTTTGATGGGTGTTTTTTGTGATAGCTCTAGCTGTATATAGGGTTGTTGCAACTATCAATTTATAAAGTGTGAGTAACTTAACTGGTAGAGTGCTAATTTTTATCTCAGCTTCAAGATTTGTTCACATTTTTGTCTTGTTACAATTTATGGGAGAGTTCCTATACGCACCTCCCATAAATTGTAACAAGGCAAATGGATGGAGATGAAGCAATTTTATGTAGTTAGTCGATTTATAGACACTTTCCACAAATTCAACAAACAACCTCTGATATACTTACAAATTGAAAATACTTCTCTGCTGAGATAAAATGGAAACACCAAAATATCTCTGACTGATCTGAAGAATTTAAACAAGAACATTTGTGCAAATGTTTCATTTTCATTTCTTTAACTACTTTCTAGAAATTTTGACTACAAACCTCCCTCCATTAATACATAAGTTGCAACTTAGTACTACAAGTGAACTGACAGTTGTGAGTCTGGTGACAACTTGCTCACTTTCACAGTTTGGATTATTCCAATGAAGTTGTTTGAGTGTAGAAAACCAAAGATGCTATTTACTCTGCAGTCTGCAATAACCTCCCAAACAATGAATTATTAAAATGGTACACCGTTTGATCGATACTCTTTAGTACTGATTATTACTTGTTGCACTGTTCATTCACCTTATTATATAGTGCAATATAAAACCAACTTATACCACTTTGAAATTGAACGATGATCAACTAAAAATAAAAACTGTTGACTGTCGCAACAGTAAAAGTTAATTGAATAATCACAACAGCCCTAATATTACTTCAGTCTAAGGCTCAGTATTGTTATGGTGTTATAGAATCAGACATAGATCAATGACCCTTTACTAAATTAACAAACTTCATTTGTGTTCGTCTGCCCATAATGTTTTTGACTGCTGAACAATAACAGACTAGTGTGTCTCCTCTGTGATTGCCACTGTGAGGAATTAGTGGTGGTCAAAAGTGTTCAATCGATTACCCAAAATGGCTGCTGACCGATTACCAGTTATTTGAGCTCACACTCAGCTGATTCCGATTGTAATACCGTGCACTACTAGAGGAGTCAAGGCTTGAAAAAACTACATTAAACTGAACATATTTCACAGTGTTAAACATTGTTGACTCAGGTTGCTGTAAATTGACCAGACGTGCACACATGGGCAGTATATGAGAGACACGTGTACTGCCCAAGTGCACGTGACTGGTAATTTTACTGTGACCTGAGTCAATGGAGTCAAACCTGCACTTTTTCCGATATGAACTGGCGATTGCCGCAAGTATGCTCAATTGTAAGCTTTACATGTCATTTAACTTGTAAATCCCGTAAAGGGCATCTAAGAGAAATTAAGAATACACATTGTGGTTGTTTCTGAACTTCATTGAATGGTATATTGACGTCATTTTCAATTAACAACTGAAAATAGCAGAAGATAAAATGAGGTTAATGAATCATCACAAAAAAATGCTGGGCAACAATCGGTTGAACCGATGTTCCAGGATCAATTGCCATTGTCATCCGATTACCCACAATCGGCTGAATGGAGTGGCCGATTCCGATCATCAGTTGAACACTGGTGGTCAAAAAAGCATTTTTCAACCGAGGTAGTGGTCAGAAATGCAAAAATGTCGGATTCACCTGACCAGCATTGACAGACTACTGTGGACTGATCCCTGGTTCATTCCCATTTGGTTATCTCCAAGTATTCTTTTTGTGATTGTGTTGCAAATGTTTTGTTAGAAGCATCTGCATCTGAATCACAAAATAAATGTCTGAATCTAAAATGCTGATTCAAAACTGCCGAAGCAAAAGGTGTTTTTGCTGAGGTGCTGTCATTTTACCATGGCAATTGTGCCACTGATGTGAATTTGTTCAGTTGGCAGGCCTGAATTCTTTAAAAAAAAAGCGAGTATCCAATTATTACTGAACCTTCTCAAAAATACAATTGAGACTTGCTCAGTTCAGTGCATGCAATAGTGTATAAAAGGGCATCTGGGCTGAAAGGCAAATTATAAACCATGTCATTAGGCCCCACAAAGTAGATCTTCTGTTTAGGGCCCAGTGAAGCTTTGAGATTCGATTCAATTTCAAATCTTAAGTTGGTATTCAGTTCGATTCGAAATCAGCTTTTCGATTTGTCTTCCCTCAAATCTTTTCACTGGAATTACACTTGGTATGAGTCATCTTAGTCGTCTCACAAAATGTATGCCTGAGATAGAAATTGTACATAAATAATGTATAAATAATGTTGAAAAGCAAGACTGAGTGTAATTTCAGCTATATTAACATAAACAAGCATCTTCTGTACCCATGCCATCTTCCATGCTAAATCCAGTTTCACTAGTCCCTACCATTGCTGAAAGCAAATTTAAAGTTCCTAAGCAATATCGATGATGAGCTCACAGCTGCTAGCAGCTAGAACAGAACTTTTGCACCTGTTTCTGTTTCTGAACAAAAATCCTTACTGGGTAATATTCCATCTACATCATCAAGGGCATGCCTTCAACGAAGTCATGCCTTGATGATGTAGTTGGAATATTTTATCAGTCAGGACTTCAAAACGTCTGTATTTGATTTGAGGTTCAATTCAATTTCAAATAATATACTAGATTTGATTCAAGAATCGATTCAAATTGAAATATGTGATTCACAGGCCCTACTTCTGTTTTTCAGGCCATTTATTGAAAAATTGCATGTAGGCAGGCGGTTTTTTATTTTATTTTTTATTTCTGTAATTATTTCTTTGCCATCAAAAGTTCATATTCTTGGTTTGTTTTATGTTTTAGGCCTCAAAATCTAAGGAATAGCATGGGTGGTGGTGTATTTCGTCCCTTGAGTGCAAGAAGGCTTCGCAATGCCACCTTGTTGCACTCATGGGAAAAATTTATCAATTTTATCAACTGAAGTAAAATATCAGACATAAACCATTTAATTATTATTTTTTTAAGTTTGCAATCAATATAAAAAGAGAGCATGTGGCAGCCAAAATGACCATGCAGGAGAGCTGGAGAAACAGATTTCTAACTTTTTTTTAGGCCTTATTATAGTCAGTTATTTACGGATAATTTCTGATATTTTCACCATTTGTATATTATGTATCTGCATTATGATACCTTGCTGATCATCAATATTTCAACACATAATTCTACAATGTACTTACTGTCTGGTTAATAAGAACAATTGCAATATCTTCTCTTCTAATAAATCCCCGGAATGCTTCCTCTATTTCATGAATACTTGTATCTACAACAAAAACAAGAGGCCCCACGTGGCCTTAATCGCTCACCTGACAAAGTGACTCTAAGAAGTATTTTAGGTCACCTTCACCATGTCATGCCTCATCAACATTAACTGGCTGAGTGATAGATTTTGTTTGAAGTTCAACATTTGTTACCTAAAATTAGTTTTATTTAAAATCATTGGTGTGTGGCCAATCTCCAATGATTTTTAATAAAGCAAATTTATCTCTGCAGACAAACTGGTTTAGCATGAAGCACAAACAAGGAATGTGAAGAGATAGCCTTGGACATCTCTCCCCAACTGTGGATATCTTCCATGTGCTACATGTATATATTTGCATGCAAGAAAACAAAAATTTTCACAAATTTTATTTTTTTTTATCATCATTGGAACAAGCTCAAACAGCTTATTCCAATAGGGGTATGGGAAGATCAGGTATATTTTTGAGACAGAAATATGAATATATAAATAATGGTGTTTTTTTGTGAATGATGCTGGAGAATTTTGCGTAAAGATATGGTAAATGGTTTGTTCTAGATACAGAATGATGCAAAAGTATTTAAATTTGATTAGGCAAGTTGTTCCTATAATGCATTTAAAAATTGAAGTAACTGTTTTTTTGCTGACGAACTTTTAGATGTGTGTGTCTGTGTTTGTGTGTGAGTGTGTGTTTGTGTGTGTGTGTGTGGGGGGGGGGGGGGGGGGTAAGAGTGTTCTTGCAAACAAAATTCCTGAATAAATGGAAAATTTTATTTTTTGTGTGAAAGACATAGTGCGTGAATGTTGATTGGAACAAGCTTAGAGAGCTCATTTTAATGTGAAGTCATAAAGCTGTGTTTTACGTACGAAATTCTGGAATAACTAAAAAAATTGCTTTTTTGACTCAAAAAGCATGGTGTGCAACCTCTCATTGGAATGAGCTCAAAAAGCTCATTCCAATGGGGTATTTACAAGCGATAAGTACATGTATGTTTAAGAGACAAAAATTAAAATTTGAATAGCAATTTTTGCGAAGAATGCTGACAAGTTTTGGTAGTTATGCTGGTAAAAAGGTAAGATATGCAAAGTGGTTGTTTTTTAGAGGCGACATTTAATTAAGGGGAATTAACCCTTGATTACTGAGGTAACTTCTAAAAGTACTGAAATTTCATGAAGCAATGTGAATAACAGATAACAGTTGCCTAAAAATTTCATGAATAACTAAAATTTTTATTCCTTTGTCTCGAAAACATGGCATATGACCTTTGTTGGAATCAGCTGAATGCGTGTGTTCCAATGAGGGGTCATAAAATTTGAACGAAGATTTGTGTGAATAATGCATTAGTACTGCTAGATTTGGGTAAACGGTTCACCCTGGATACCACCCCTTCTATAGTAGATCTTTTCTGCAAATTTTGTCTAAGATTCTATCAACTTTACAAATAAATACGTTCATGAATCACAATCAGATCCACCCTACAATGTTGCATACCAAATATCAAAAGATTCTGCCTGCTGGATCTGGAGAAGAAGATTTTTTAAGAAATATGCCTGAAACGCACTAAGTTAAAATTTGGGCTCCTATACGGAGCCCAAATATAAACCCAGGGGGCCGATTTGAACGAACTTGAATCAGATCCACCCCACAATGTTGCTTACCAAATATGAAAAGATTCTGAAGCTGGATCTGGAGAAGAAGATTTTTAAGAAATTTGCCTGAAATGCACGAAGTTCGAATTTGAGCTTCTATAGTGAGCCCAAATATGAAACTAGGAAGCCGATTTGAACAAACTTGAATCAGATCCACCCCACAATGTTGCATACCAAATATCAAAAGATTCTGCCTGCTGGATCTGGAGAAGAAGATTTTTTAATAAATTTGCCCGAAATGCACTAAGTGCGAATTCGGGCTTCTATATTAAGCCCAAATATGAATCCAGGGGGCCGATTTGAACAAACTTGAATCAGATCCACCCCGCAATGTTGCATACCAAATATCAAAAGATTCTGCCTGCTGGATCTGGAGAAGAAGATTTTTGAAGAAATTTGCCTGAAATGCACTAAGTGCGAATTCAGGCTTTTATATTAAGCCCAAATATGAATCCAGGGGGCCGATTTGAACAAACTTGAATCAGATCCACCCCGCAATGTTGCATACCAAATATCAAAAGATTCTGCCTTCTGGATCTGGAGAAGAAGATTTTTGAAGAAATTTGCCCGAAATGCACTAAGTTTGAATTCGAGCTTCTATAGTGAGCCCAAATATGAATCCAGGGGGCCGATTTGAACAAACTTGAATCAGATCCACCCCGCAATGTTGCATACCAAATATCAAAAGATTCTGCCTGCTGGATCTGGAGAAGATGATTTTTTAAGAAATTTGCCTGAAATGCACTAAGTTCGAATTCGAGCTTCTATAGTGAGCCCAAATATGAATCTAGGAAGCCGATTTGAACAAACTTGAATCAGATCCACCCCACAATGTTGCATACCAAATATCAAAAGATTCTGCCTGCTGGATCTGGAGAAGAAGATTTTTTAATAAATTTGCTTGAAATGCACTAAGTTCAAATTTGGGCTCCTATACTGAGACCAAATATAAACCCAGGGGGCCGATTTGAACAAACTTGAATCAGATCCACCCCACAATGTTGCTTACCAAATATGAAAAGATTCTGCCTGCTGGATCTGGAGAAGAAGATTTTTTAAGAAATTTGCATGAAATGCACTAAGTTCAAATTCGAGCTTCTATAGTGAGCCCAAATATGAATCTAGGAAGCCGATTTGAACAAACTTGAATCAGATCCACCCCACAATGTTGCATACCAAATATCAAAAGATTCTGCCTTCTGGATCTGGAGAAGAAGATTTTTTAAGAAATTTGCCTAAATGCACTAAGTTCGAAATCGGGCTCCTATACTGAGCCCAAATATGAACCCAGGGGGCCGATTTGAACAAACTTGAATCAGATCCACCCTACAATGTTGCATACCAAATATCAAAAGATTCTGCCTGCTGGATCTGGAGAAGAAGATTTTTTAAGAAATTTGCCTGAAATGCACTAAGTTCGAAATCGGGCTCCTATACTGAGCCCAAATATTAACCCAGGGGGCCGATTTGAACAATCTTGAATCAGATCCACCCCACAATGTTGCTTACCAAATATGAAAAGATTCTGCCTGCTGGATCTGGAGAAGAAGATTTTTTAAGAAATTTGCCTGAAATGCAGTAAGTTCGAATTCGGGCTTCTATAGTAAGCCCAAATATGTATCCAGGGGGCCGATTTGAACAAACTTGAATCAGATCTACCCCGCAACATTGCATACCAAATATCAAAAGATTCTGCCTGCTGGATCTGGAGAAGAAGATTTTTGAAGAAATTTGCCTGAAATGCACTAAATTCGAATTCGAGCTCCTATAGTGAGCCCAAATATGAATCTAGGGAGCCGATTTGAACAAACTTGAATCAGATCCACCCTACAATGTTGCATACCAAATATCAAAAGATTCTGCCTGCTGGATCTGGAGAAGAAGATTTTCAAAGAAATTTGCCTGAAATGCAGTAAGTTCAAATTTGGGCTCCTATACTGAGCCCAAATATAAACCCAGGGGCCGATTTGAACAAACTTGAATCAGATCCACCCCACAATGTTGCATACCAAATATCAAAAGATTCTGCCTGCTGGATCTGGAGAAGAAGATTTTTTAAGAAATTTGCCTGAAATGCACTAAGTTCGAAATCGGGCTCCTATACTGAGCCCAAATATGAACCCAGGGGGCCGATTTGAACAAACTTGAATCAGATCCACCCTACAATGTTGCATACCAAATATCAAAAGATTCTGCCTGCTGGATCTGGAGAAGAAGATTTTTTAATGTTTTTCCCATTGCCTACAGTGTTAAAAAGTGCTGACTCAGCACTTTTTCAAAGTCCCGAAACTGTACCCTATGATAAAACCGATGGCAATTTTTTTTTACCAATCCTTTCTGTTGGTCCTAAGGAAGCTGCACACCAAATAAAAATTCTCAGTGCCGTGCAGTTTTGGAGATATGGGCGTTTTAAATGTTTTCTATTTTTAGCTCCTGCGGTTCCCACGGGGCTGCGGGAAAATTTTTTTTTGCATAAATCAAGTACTCATGACCCAATAAGCCCTCACATAAAATTTGGTTCAAATCAGCCTCTCGGTTTGGAAAATAGAAATTTTGGGCGGGGCAAAAAATTTTGCCCCTCTCATAACAACGTCAAGTATAGCCCCACAAACTTCTCTTGAACAAATCTGAGTCTACACCTCAAAAGGAAGCTGCACACCAAATATCAAGTCTCTGCTACTGCTGGTTCATGAGAAGAAGATTTACAAAGATTTTGGTGCCCCTTGGGGGTGTGGCACCACCCAGGAGGAGGGGCAACTTCATTTGAACAAATCTGAATTGGCATTAGGTAATAAACATTTAGCCAACATTTGAATAAAATTGGGCTAGTGGTTTAGGAGGAGAAGTCAATAATGTAAAGTTAACGCCGGACGGACGACGACGGACGACGGACGCCGGACAGAAAGTGATTAGTAAAGCTCCCCTTGAGCTTCGCTCAGGTGAGCTAAAAAAGTTACAAAATGCATTAAGAAATCAATTGGGTTCTTAAGCATCCCTCAGCAAAATACTGTAACCTCATCATCACTTTCTCCTATTCCTAATGTTGCCTGCCATGAATGTACTGTTCATGCAAGGTGGTTTTTTTGTTCAAAGACTATTTACATGTATCATTAACTCAATAACAGACAAAATTCCTCAAGACCCTCCAAAGAAAAGTACACAAAATCAAGGAAAATGATGACAGTGGACAAAAGCTCTCATTTTTTTACAACATTGTGGAGTACCATAGATCAATCAGAATTTTTAACCTGCAGCCATGCAGATGATGGTTGATAATACTGGTAGACCTCTGCCTCCCACCAGTACCTGGAAAGCTTTATCTTTACACAAAGTCAACAGTTAACATTGTAGGATGTCAAGTAAAATGAAAGTGTCAATGACACGGCAGTTCAACTTGTCCAAGAAGGGACTGAACTAAATAGAAAGCTCCAGTAATGCCAATCATTCAATCAAGTTTCAACAGAAAAGACATCACACCAAAGCTACATATGAAATCTGAAAAAGATCGGGTGAGAGATGATTGCTGGCGACCATGTTTTTCAATGGAATTCAGAAATATTTGATAGCTCCCAAGTAGACATCACACCAAAGCTACATATGAAATTTGAAACAAGAGGCTCTAAAGAGCCTGTAATCGCTCACCTGGCACAACTAAATATCCCTCAGTTATTCTAATTTATTTATTTATTTATTTATTTATTTATTTATTGGTGTTTAACTGGTAGAGTGCTAAATTATTTTGATCATCAGAATTTGTTCACATATCTTTGCTTTGTTACAATTTATGGGAGAGTGCCAATAGGCACTCTCCCATAAATTGTAACAAGGCAAATCCTAACAGACTAAATAATTCCACTTCAAAGGTGAACCGAAGCACATCCACTGAATACAAAACTTTTAACTGATGCTACCTGTACTTCAAAGTAAAGCCCCAAAAAGGGCTTCCAGCACTCTACCAGTTGAGGTCACATATTTTTGCACAATGGCTAATCATGATCACAACATGAGTATCAACTCAGGGGTGAGCAATTAATAAGCCATGTTGCCCATTTTTGAGAGGGTTTGCACCTCCCAAGCATTAGTGACTGAGTCCTATTTTACCAATAAAACAGAGCCTGTTTACCGCAGTGAACAGGCACTGCTTCACTTCCCGGGGTTCCTGCAGGGACAGTTATTCTAATCAAAATCAAAGAATGCAGCTGGCTGCCATGCTCCTTGATTTGCATGACACAGAATGATTGTTTTCAGTGGACTTTCCACACATTATTTGTGCCAAGTTTGGTTCACACTGACCAAGTAGTTTCAGATAAGAAGATAAAAATGTGATTTCCCATAGGGTTTCCATGGTAACTATGCGCCACAATTGCAGCCATGTTTGCAATCCGATCAACATTACATGAGGATTGTTGGTAGGGAGTCTCCCAGTCATCAATCAGGTGAAGTCTCAAAACATTTAGCCTTGCAGGTTCAGAGAAGAGTTTTCAAAATCGACCAATCAAAATCAAAGAATGCCTCTGGCGGTCATGTTTTGCATCCAACAAGAACAAAATGAGGAACAGTTGTAGAGAACATCCCATAGACCATTCCTGCCAAGTTAGGGTTCCTATGGTAACTATAAGCTCCAATTGCGGCCATGTTTGCATTTTGATCAACATTAAATGAGGACCGTTGGGAGAGGGTGTCCCGGTCATCAAGCATGTGAAATTTCAAAACATTTTGCCTTGTGGTTTCAGAGAAGATTTTTGAAAATCCACCCAATCAGAATCAAAGAATGCCTCTGGCGGCCATATCTTTCATCCAACAGGAATAAAATGAAGATCATTTATAGAGGACCTCCCATAGACCACTCCTGCCAAGTTTGGTTCACACTGGCTCAGCAGTTCCAGAGAAGAAGATGAAAATGTGATTTCCCATAGGGTTCCTATGGTAATTATAAGCTCCAATTGCGGCCATGTCTGCATCCCAATCAACATTAAATCAGGACCATTGGTAGAGGGTTTCCCAGTCATCAAGCATGTGAAGTTTCAGAACATTTAGCCTTGTAGTTTCAGAGGAAAAGATTTTTGAAAATCCACCATTCAGAATCAAAGAATGCCTCTGGCAGCCAGGTTTTGTATCCGACAGGAACAAAATGAGGATTGTTAGTAGCGGACATCCCACAGACCATTCCCGCCAAGTTTGATTCACATCGGCTCAGTCGTTCCAGAGAAGAAGATAAAAATGTGAAAGGTTTACGGAAGATGACAAACGATGGGTGCCAGGTGATGGCAATAGCTCACCTGGCCAAAGGGCCAGGTGAGCTATTTATTTATTTATTGTTGTTTATGGTCACATACTTCTGCACAATGGCTAATCATGACCACAACATGGAGATAAAGTCAAGGTCAGTCAATCGTTTATACCCCATGTTGCCTATTTTAGAGGACTTGCACCCCAAGCATTAGTGACTGGGTCCTATTTTACCAGTGAAACAGAGCTTGTTTACCACAGTAAACAATCACTGCTTCACTTCCTGGGGTTCCCACGGGGGAGGGGAGGGGGGGGGGACATGGGGGGGGACATGGGGGGGGGGGCAGGTGAGCTAAAAATCGGGTGGGAAATGTGGCCTATAAGGTGTGCTAATGGAACGGTTGACAATTTATGTGCCAAATCCAAGATGGCTGTTGGTGGCCATGTTTTTCAACAAAATTCAGAAAAATGTGATAGCTCCCATTTAGGCATCACATCAATGCTACATATGGAATTTGAAAAATATCGGGTGAGAGATGCAGTCTGTAGGGTGTGCCAATGGAATTGTTGACAATTTATATGCCAAATCTAAGATGGCCACTGGCGACAATGTTTTTTAACCAAATTCAATAGCTCCCATAAAGACATGTTTGAAATTTGGAACTAATCGGGTAAGAGATGTGATCTGCATGGTGTGCCAATGGAATTGTTGACAATTTATATGCCAAATCTAAGATGGCTGCTGGCGGGCATTTTTCAAAGAAATTTGGAAGAATTTGATAGGTTCATAATAAAACAGGTGACCCAAGGGAACACCCTCCCCCCCCCCCCCCCCCCCCCCTTTTTCTTGCCCTGGGTCGAAGAGGGCAGCAGGACGGAGTCACTGCCGGAACATAAAGCCTACATAGCTATAGTTGCAATTGTTAAGTGATCGACTTTCTGAGCAGCTGATAATGGACCTAAATAATGCAGGTCTCCAGAAATGGATACAATATTTCTGAGATAAAAATTCATGAATGCAGATGGCTGAGACCAATATGCAGCCTACTTAATCTATAATAGCAAAACTATACATCAGCCCAAGATGTAGAAGAGCTCTTACTTCATGAGCCGAAATCTTAAGCACAGACTGCTGAGTTAAGGATAGATTATCCTAAGCAGTACCGATAGTTAACTGAATGCATTAAGTAATAGAATGGACCGTAATGACCTTTCTATTAGGCATCAGAGCCAGAAGAAGCTTTACGTCCTACTGATACACTGAGATCTGTTAATAAATACATAAAGGTCTATCCGGACAGAGTAAAGGCCTATGCCCGCTCGAAGACGGAAGGACCTTAAAAACAATAGGTTCCGGATATCATTAGGAGCCTGATTCTTAACCAAAAATACAACATTAGTAGTAAAGGTAATAGAGTTCCCGATACTACGCAAGTGAGAATCGTCCGCCGATAGTGCATGAAGCTCACTGACTCTTCAGCAGAAGAGAAGACTAAGAGAATTGCTGCCTTAAAAGGCCAGAATTTGAAACTACTGTCTCAAGGGGTTCAAATGGTTGCTTTAGTTAACAAGAACCCAAGCTAAATTCCGAATAGGAATTAATCTAATGATTCTAGGTCTCTTATTGAAAAGTTTCAAACTAACTTAGATAAAGAGACATTAGGCTCCATTGTAAACTATCATGGTGTGCATAGGTATCAGATAACATAGACCTATAACCTTTAAAAGTAACTGGCTGCAGATGATCTCGTTAAACAAGTATACTAGAAAGTTTGCAATGTCTGGTATGGAGGGATCAAAAATATCAACATAAAGATCCCTACACCAACGACGGAAGACCCTCCACTTTAGCCGCATAGTATAGCGAAGAGGAGGTCCTTCTACAGTTAGGAATCGCATCCACTGCTCGTCCTGTACAATGCTTGCCATGCAAGAAGGACCGCACAACGGAATACGTGAAGGTTGAGACCTTGCAGGTTGTGATAGAGTTGACACGATTTCCCCAGCGAAAAAAAGATCCTCTCGTGGAGGAAGTTTTCGCGGTAAGTCCCACAGTAGACATCTAAGTAAATTTATCCACCGTCTCTGTGGAGACAGAGATGCTACCAATAGAATTGTATTGTGAATGAATAATCCTAGCAATACAAGCTGAATCAACAGCGCTGGAGGATATGCATATTCTATCGTCCTACTAGATCGATAGAGCGTTAACTACATATGCTCGGGGATCCGGACACGGTGACACATACGTCTACAATTGATTGGAGAGTTGTGTCGCAAATAAATTTATCACTGGGCGCTCCCATTGATAGCAAATCTGATTGAATACTTGTTTGTTAATAGTCCATTCCGACGGCAACAAACGACCCTTGCGTGAAAGGGAGTCTGCTAATACGATCCGACGACCGAGAATATGACGAACCGAAACAGAACTTGGTGTTCTATAACAAACAGAAGGATTCTTTCCATTAAAATCAATAACAGAACCGAATGAGTGCCTCCCTGGTTCCGGATATACGCAACTACTGTCGTATTATCGGACAGGATTGAACATGCGTTTCTGAATAAAATTCATCCAATGACGTAGTGCAAGCCAACATAATATTCTTCCTTGGAAGTAAAGAGCTTGCCTAAAAACTGCGGAACCCAAAGACCCTGGCACTTCTAATCCGTTGGGATCAAAATTGTGTCCCAACCTGTTTGACTGGCATCCGTCATAATCGCAAAACTCGGATCCGGCAACTACAGTGGAACTCTCTGAGTCAACCACCGAATGTTTGCCCACATCTGAATCTCTTGTTACACTTGATAGACAAGAGAACGTGTATATCGAGCAATTCAAGATTGCTGAAAGGTTGCCGTCGAAGAGAAGCTTCTCGGAAGCGACTCTGAGAGAGTTCTTCACCTTACTATCCACGCGCGTGGATGTAGCTAGGGCTGCGTCACGTCTAACCAACTCCAGGTTGCCACTGAAGGGCGGAGTTATACGTGGAAAAACTACTGCCCCTGAAAGAAATCTCATTGAGGATCATATCCTGGAATTCTTTCTCTTGAAGATGTAATGATAAACGTCTCAGTAAGGTGGTGTACGTATGATAAAGCGTTTAAGTTAAGTCTATTATACATCATTGTCGTTTCCAACATCGTGGTTGGAATTGACATAGATGGCGAAAAAGATAATTTGCAGTCTTCAGTCTCGCCGTCTTAGATGCAAAGGAACTCTCGGTAAGCCCAGTTCTGCCAATAAACAATTATTTCCTAGAATTCACGAAAGGCAGAATAGAGCATTGCGGACAAGAAACTAGACTAGCATGTTGATAGCAAGCTTATATATATATAGCGTCGTTCAATAATTTGTATGTTCTAAAGACATTATTGGACTGCGTTGGCAACTCAGGGACAATGTCCCTGAACCGATCCAAAACTCCGTGTCCAATGACGCTATTAGTCTCTTATCCAGCATCGCAGCAATGTAGTCCGACGGAACAACCTCTGGAAGATAATGCCGGAAGAAATGTATGGCAGCTTCTGTTGTTCCGAAAGGGAAAGCTCGAAATCGTCCGAATCCCTTTCGCCATCCTGTTGGACCCTATGAAATGTTCGGTCATCCGTACCTGATGCAACAGCGGAGCACACCGACCCAGCGCCGTCGGATTATTCCTGATCCGACCGAGAATCTGTCGTTTGCTGGGATGCTACGATAAGCTGTGCTATTTTGGATAGCACGTCCGTCACTGAGGCCTGTGGAGAAGCGGTCTTACGATGCATTGCCGCTGGAAGCTCCGTGTTCGTTACCCGGTGCATACTTCTATTATGCGAGCGACCTGAGTGTGCAGGCCTCGTGTCCCTTGGCTACCGGATGGCGTGACCTGTTCGCCGTGGAGTCACTGAATGACGAAGCTGGCCGGATATTCGAGGTCATGTAGCCAATGTGCGGTCGTGTGCGCTGCTGTGATGATGGGGAAGCATTATCAACAGTCACTCGGACTGTCTATATAACGGAGCGTCCCGAGTGGTGGACATACGCTCCGAAGGCGAAATGTCTGTACCACAACATCCGGTCCCATATGCTGTTGCACGAGAGAGGGACCTCTCTCGCTCGCCGCCCGGACGGACCGGACGAGCTAGGAACCGGACTAACAGGCTTCCTCCGATCTCTCCTCTAATCCGTCATCACTGGGTGTGTACTAAAGTCTATTATAGTGCTCGCATCACCCAAATCTCCTTCCTAGACCATAACGGACGAACCCGACTGCCGAACCATTCGATGAATGGACGCTACACCGGGTGAGCTAGCGAATGTCAACTCCGTCGATCCTACTAGGGACCTCTTAGGCGATTGACGTAATCCATGAGTACTAATTGCCGCTAGCTCTTCATTAACTATGACGACAGAGGCACACTTTTGAAAGACATCTCAGTAATTTTGCGAACAAGAAACCAGACATGCTTGTACATAGCAAGCATATAAAAAATATATATATAGCGTCGATCAATAAATCGAACGTATCTGAGACATTATTGGACTGTGATGGAACTGAGGGACGATGTCCCTGAACCGAACCAAAAATTTCTAAGTCCACTGACACTATCAGTTTCTTATCTGGTATCGCAGCATTCTGGTCCGACGAAGAACCTCTAGAAGATGAAGTCGGATGACATATACAGCAGCTTATGATGTTCCGAAAGGGAAAGCTCGAAAACCTCCGAATCCCTTTCGGCATCCCGTCGGACCGTATGAAATTTTCAGACGTCCGCACCTGATGCTTCTGCGGAGCGTCCCGACCCAGCGTCGTCGGATATTACATTATGCGACAGAGATTCTGTAGAGGTGAAGTATGGAGGGCCATTCAGGACATGTTTTCTTTGGTTTTAGATGCAAATTTTGGGGATTGGGGGGCAAAATTTGTGTTTGGCCCTATATTTTTAAGAGTTAGCACCAGCTATGTCTGGGTCATTGGTACAGTATAAAAATATAATATTTTTTCAGCTGCTGAATTTGAATATTACATGGGCAGATGTGGGCGATTCGTTGGGTAAAGGGTTAACTTTTTCCCTGCTGCAGTCAGCTTTTTCTGCCAAAAACAAATACACTCAGGTAACCAAGTAGAGATAGAGTATTGTAAATACAAAAGCAGATAGAGAACATTTGACAGGACTGGTTCATTGGACCAGACATTCTTTAGGCAGACATGCTATGCTGCACACTTATTGCTCTCCGAGGAAAATTTTGGACTACTTCCCATCTCACATCCAAACCAGAGACTAGACTCAGTTTTGAACCTGAGGTGGTCAAGAGTCTAATAATAGCAGCACTGAGATTTAAGAAGGCAATTGCACTCCTTGGCAAACTGAGGATAATTATTTGTACTCCCATACTTTCTAGAATCTAGAATGCCAGACCTGGTGTCATGTGTTGTACCTTTAAACTTCCTTCTCATATCAATTACAATGTATTTTGATATTCTACAGCCTCTGACACTTCTGATGGGCATGATGGGGAGGAGAGTAATAACTAATAATTCATCAGTAAAGGAGTGACGAAAATCCATAATCGCTGACTTTGAAATTGTTGTCAGTTATGGGAGTTTCCAATGATTAATCCACTTCTCGATTAATCATAATGGGCCTAATTAATGATGAATCACTGTATGATGAGTAATGCATTTCACTTCATAAGAATTCTTATTATAAAGGAAAATACTTAACTTCATATTTACTGAAGTAAGCAAATTGTTTTTCTTCAAATGTTTGAGCCCCCTCCCCCGGACATGGTTATCAGAACAAAATGCAGAATGAGGTTGTTATTAACTAGACTTTATGATTCTGAAGAATCATGGCTTTTCCTGACAAGATTCCATGATTTTTTATGACCCTGGAGTGTCTGAAGAATTGTTTTTAATTGTATCATTAAAGTATTTTTATTGATGTCTTGAGAAAAGTGGGTATAATAGTCTCAAATGACCCAGTGTGATAAAAGAACGTTTTGGCTAAATCATCATTGTTTGTGGAGAGGGTTAATATTAATTTCAGCATCTTGAGAATCAGCGTCTAATGCAAATAGCCCATTGTATCTCAAATTTATCTAAAATTTCGATATTTGACGGTTTGTGGAGGGTTAATGAAGGCTTGCAAGAATAAATCTTCTCCAGGGTTTATTTGTTCTTGAAAATCTGTAAGAACCACTTGAAGATATCCACAGAAAATGTGAACTTTAAATGCTTAAGCATGTCATGTATAGTCCCTGTATCAATTATCTCCTATTAGACCACAGTTGTTATGCATGATTATGTCATTTTTCACACCTTGTAGAGCTCACCTATCACCTGTCTGTTAATAGCAGAAGTAAATTTCTCTCCAATTGGTTTTTCCCCGTAGGATTAGTTTTATTTATTACAATGAAGACATCCATACATACAACGACAAACATGAAGTTATAGACTACAATAATTACCTACGTAAATAGGAAGTGTTGTTTGTACATATGTGCAGATAAAATATACCCTGGGATGGAGAAGGGGAGTATAGCCGTCTTACAAACTAGTATATATCTAGCCCCACTGCCGGGGAAATGTTGGCGCCATGCACCACTGCTTTTGATAACCGCCTTACAGAGTAGTAAATATACCTGCCCTCCTTCCCATGTTGGGGACCCCCACTTTTTACTGTAAGGTTCCTTAGGCACAACACAGCGTCAGTAAGATGGATATATACTTCCACGTCGCCACCCTGGGGTGGAGGAGGGGCAGTGTATAGCCGTTTTACAGACTAGTATATACCTGGACCCACTGTCAGGGAAATGCTATAGTGTCAACACTATTTGATATTATAAGTAACTGATCCCATTGTAACTAACATTATTTACTGCTTTCTTATCATGCAGTGGAGGGGTGCGGTGGCATTGTGGTAGCCGGTTCTCATCAGATCACCGAAGCTAAGCAATGTTGAGCCTGGTTAATCACTGGATGGGTGGCCGTCTGAGCGATCAATTTGGACTCCCATGCTGTGTCCTTGGGCAAGGCACTTAACTCTGATTGTCCATATGGGGGCACGATGCCCCCATGTACTAAGGCGTACTGCACGTCGACGGTACGCATGTCTTCAACCAATCTAACCCTGCCTGTGCTGCAGATCAGAGTTATAATGTTGGGAAGCTGGCAGCTGCTCGGCGTTGCTCGGTGGTTCTCTCCAGGTACTGTGGCTTCCTCCACCCGTAGAACTATCACGGTCATGATTAGCCATTGTGCATAAGTATATGCCCTTAAACACCAATAAATAAATAATAAATGATATCATGCAGGGCAGTGTGGAATATGAGGTGAGGCGTACCTTTCAATGTGTGTTTGGTTGGAGAAAGAGGCAGGGAGGAGGTGGTAACCTTGGTAATTTTGTTTGGATAAATCGACCGCTGGCGTGGGACACCGTGGAATTGACCGATGAAGTGGGACACAGAGAGAGTGGAACTTATGGGCAGTTATTCTTGATAATAAATAAATATACACTTACTTTTGAGTTCATACAAGGTGAGTATAGTAGTCTCAAATGAGAATGGCCAATATTTGTCTTGAAAACCTACGAGAGGCTTTTAGAGAAATCCTTGGAAAATAGGAATTTTTAACCTTTTGAGGGGTATCGCTCTGTAACCAGCCCTAAACAAATTAATGCTTGGTTTTATGAATACCTTCATTACTTACAAAAATGATCCTCAGTGAATTTCACTTCCAATGACGTAGGTTATGTTTATCACGCAGGTACACACTGGGTGTTATGGGTGCCCCAAAAACAGCCCATTTTCTCAAAATGTCTATACTTTGCAGGCTCTGGAGGGTTAATAATTGCTTACTGGAATATTTTGTCCATGCAACTTGTAATGTCACTCAAAGACCTGCAAATGGTCAATTTTTCTTGAAAACATGCTAGATTTTTTTGAAAAATCCACAGAAAACGGGAATTTTAAGCTTTTGAGGGGTATATCTCCTTAACCAATCGACAATGGGTTAAGACCTCGATTTTGGAATATCCTTACTACTTACAAAAATGTTTCTCTATCAGTTTTGCGTCCAGTAAAAGAAGTTACGTTTCTCTGTGGCATTTTCATTTGATGTTGTTAGTGTCCAAAAACAGACTATTTCTTCAAAAATTTTTGACATTTAGCAGCCCATGAAGGGTTAACAAATACCTACCAGAATAATTTATCCATGCAACTGGTAATGTGATACCTATCAACGGCCATTTTTTCTTGAAAACCCTACAAGATGTAAAGAAATCCAGGGAAAACGATTTTTAAGCTTTTGATGGGTAACCCTGTTAACCTCCCCAACAGGGGTTAACGCTTGTTTTTTTGAATACCCTTATTACTTACAAAGATGGTCCTCTGTGAATTCCACTTCCAACAAAGATGATCATGTTTATCTCTCGTGTATACATTGGGTGCTGTGCATGTCCAAAAACAGCCCATGTCAACAAAATTACGATACTTGGCAGCTTGTAGATGGTTAATAAACGTTCACCGGAGTATTTTGTCCTTACAACTTGGTGTTCTATAACAAACAGAAGGATTCTTTCCATTAAAATCAATAACAGAACCGAATGAGTGCCTCCCTGGTTCCGGATATATGCAACTACTGTCGTATTATCGGACAGGATTGAACATGCGTTTCTGAATAAAATTCATCCAATGACATAGTGCAAGCCAACATAATATTCTTCCTTGGAAGTAAAGAGCTTGCCTAAAAACTGCGGAACCCAAAGACCCTGGCACTTCTAATCCGTTGGGATCAAAATTGTGTCCCAACCTGTTTGACTGGCATCCGTCATAATCGCAAAACTCGGATCCGGCAACTACAGTGGAACTCTCTGAGTCAACCACCGAATGTTTGCCCACATCTGAATCTCTTGTTACACTTGATAGACAAGAGAACGTGTATATCGAGCAATTCAAGATTGCTGAAAGGTTGCCGTCGAAGAGAAGCTTCTCGGAAGCGACTCTGAGAGAGTTCTTCACCTTACTATCCACGCACGTGGATGTAGCTAGGGCTGCGTCACGTCTAACCAACTCCAGGTTGCCACTGAAGGGCGGAGTTATACGTGGAAAAACTACTGCCCCTGAAAGAAATCTCATTGAGGATCATATCCTGGAATTCTTTCTCTTGAAGATGTAATGATAAACGTCTCAGTAAGGTGGTGTACGTATGATAAAGCGTTTAAGTTAAGTCTATTATACATCATTGTCGTTTCCAACATCGTGGTTGGAATTGACATAGATGGCGAAAAAGATAATTTGCAGTCTTCAGTCTCGCCGTCTTAGACGCAAAGGAACTCTCGGTAAGCCCAGTTCTGCCAATAAACAATTATTTCCTAGAATTCACGAAAGGCAGAATAGAGCATTGCGGACAAGAAACTAGACTAGCATGTTGATAGCAAGCTTATATATATATAGCGTCGTTCAATAATTTGTATGTTCTAAAGACATTATTGGACTGCGTCGGCAACTCAGGGACAATGTCCCTGAACCGATCCAAAACTCCGTGTCCAATGACGCTATTAGTCTCTTATCCAGCATCGCAGCAATGTAGTCCGACGGAACAACCTCTGGAAGATAATGCCGGAAGAAATGTATGGCAGCTTCTGTTGTTCCGAAAGGGAAAGCTCGAAATCGTCCGAATCCCTTTCGCCATCCTGTTGGACCCTATGAAATGTTCGGTCATCCGTACCTGATGCAACAGCGGAGCACACCGACCCAGCGCCGTCGGATTATTCCTGATCCGACCGAGAATCTGTCGTTTGCTGGGATGCTACGATAAGCTGTGCTATTTTGGATAGCACGTCCGTCACTGAGGCCTGTGGAGAAGCGGTCTTACGATGCATTGCCACTGGAAGCTCCGTGTTCGTTACCCGGTGCATACTTCTATTATGCGAGCGACCGGAGTGTGCAGGCCTCGTGTCCCTTGGCTACCGGATGGCGTGACCTGTTCGCCGTGGAATCACTGAATGACGAAGCTGGCCGGATATTCGAGGTCACGTAGCCAATGTGCGGTCGTGTGCGCTGCTGTGATGATGGGGAAGCATTATCAACAGTCACTCGGACTGTCTATATAACGGAGCGTCCCGAGTGGTGGACATACGCTCCGAAGGCGAAATGTCTGTACCACAACATCCGGTCCCATATGCTGTTGCACGAGAGAGGGACCTCTCTCGCTCGCCGCCCGGACGGACCGGATGAGCTAGGAACCGGACTAACAGGCTTCCTCCGATCTCTCCTCTAATCCGTCATCACTGGGTGTGTACTAAAGTCTATTATAGTGCTCGCATCACCCAAATCTCCTTCCTAGACCTTAACGGACGAACCCGACTGCCGAACCATTCGATGAATGGACGCTACACCGGGTGAGCTAGCGAATGTCAACTCCGTCGATCCTACTAGGGACCTCTTAGGCGATTGACGTAATCCATGAGTACTAATTGCCGCTAGCTCTTCATTAACTATGATGACAGAGGCACACTTTTGAAAGACATCTCAGTAATTTTGCGAACAAGAAACCAGACATGCTTGTACATAGCAAGCATATAAAAAATATATATATAGCGTCGATCAATAAATCGAACGTATCTGAGACATTATTGGACTGTGTCGGAACTGAGGGACGATGTCCCTGAACCGAACCAAAAATTTCTAAGTCCACTGACACTATCAGTTTCTTATCTGGTATCGCAGCATTCTGGTCCGACGAAGAACCTCTAGAAGATGAAGTCGGATGACATATACAGCAGCTTATGATGTTCCGAAAGGGAAAGCTCGAAAACCTCCGAATCCCTTTCGGCATCCCGTCGGACCGTATGAAATTTTCAGACGTCCGCACCTGATGCTTCCGCGGAGCGTCCCGACCCAGCGTCGTCGGATATTACATTATGCGACAGAGATTCTGTAGAGGTGAAGTATGGAGGGCCATTCAGGACATGTTTTCTTTGGTTTTAGATGCAAATTTTGGGGATTGGGGGGCAAAATTTGTGTTTGGCCCTATATTTTTAAGAGTTAGCACCAGCTATGTCTGGGTCATTGGTACAGTATAAAAATATAATATTTTTTCAGCTGCTGAATTTGAATATTACGTGGGCAGATGTGGGCGATTCGTTGGGTAAAGGGTTAACTTTTTCCCTGCTGCAGTCAGCTTTTTCTGCCAAAAACAAATACACTCAGGTAACCAAGTAGAGATAGAGTATTGTAAATACAAAAGCAGATAGAGAACATTTGACTGGACTGGTTCATTGGACCAGACATTCTCTAGGCAGACATGCTATGCTGCACACTTATTGCTCTCCGAGGAAAATTTTGGACTACTTCCCATCTCACATCCAAACCAGAGACTAGACTCAGTTTTGAACCTGAGGTGGTCAAGAGTCTAATAATAGCAGCACTGAGATTTAAGAAGGCAATTGCACTCCTTGGCAAACTGAGAAGGATAATTATTTGTACTCCCATACTTTCTAGAATCTAGAATGCCAGACCTGGTGTCATGTGTTGTACCTTTAAACTTCCTTCTCATATCAATTACAATGTATTTTGATATTCTACAGCCTCTGACACTTCTGATGGGCACGATGGGGAGGAGAGTAATAACTAATAATTCATCAGTAAAGGAGTGACGAAAATCCATAATCACTGACTTTGAAATTGTTGTCAGTTATGGGAGTTTCCAATGATTAATCCACTTCTCGATTAATCATAATGGGCCTAATTAATGATGAATCACTGTATGATGAGTAATGCATTTCATTTCATAAGAATTCTTATTATAAAGGAAAATACTTAACTTCATATTTACTGAAGTAAGCAAATTGTTTTTCTTCAAATGTTTGAGCCCCCTCCCCCGGACTTGGTTATCAGAACAAAATGCAGAATGAGGTTATTATTAACTAGACTTTATGATTCTGAAGAATCATGGCTTTTCCTGACAAGATTCCATGATTTTTTATGACCCTGGAGTGTCTGAAGAATTGTTTTTAATTGTATCATTAAAGTATTTTTATTGATGTCTTGAGAAAAGTGGGTATAATAGTCTCAAATGACCCAGTGTGATAAAAGAACGTTTTGGCTAAATCATCATTGTTTGTGGAGAGGGTTAATATTAATTTCAGCATCTTGAGAATCAGCGTCTAATGCAAATAGCCCATTGTATCTCAAATTTATCTAAAATTTCGATATTTGACGGTTTGTGGAGGGTTAATGAAGGCTTGCGAGAATAAATCTTCTCCAGGGTTTATTTGTTCTTGAAAATCTGTAAGAACCACTTGAAGATATCCACAGAAAATGTGAACTTTAAATGCTTAAGCATGTCATGTATAGTCCCTGTATCAATTATCTCCTATTAGACCACAGTTGTTATGCATGATTATGTCATTTTTCACACCTTGTAGAGCTCACCTATCACCTGTCTGTTAATAGCAGAAGTAAATTTCTCTCCAATTGGTTTTTCCCCGTAGGATTAGTTTTATTTATTACAATGAAGACATCCATACATACAACGACAAACATGAAGTTATAGACTACAATAATTACCTACGTAAATAGGAAGTGTTGTTTGTACATATATGCAGATAAAA
The DNA here is from genome assembly GCA_031216915.1 of Pictodentalium vernedei. Taxonomy (NCBI): domain Eukaryota; kingdom Metazoa; phylum Mollusca; class Scaphopoda; order Dentaliida; family Dentaliidae; genus Pictodentalium; species Pictodentalium vernedei. The sequence goes on from CM062289.1 coordinate 249,046,095, forward strand.
TATACCCTGGGATGGAGAAGGGGAGTATAGCCGTCTTACAAACTAGTATATATCTAGCCCCATTGCCGGGGAAATGTTGGCGCCCTGCACCACTGCTTTTGATAACCGCCTTACAGAGTAGTAAATATACCTGCCCTCCTTCCCATGTTGGGGACCCCCACTTTTTACTGTAAGGTTCCTTAGGCACAACACAGCGTCAGTAAGATGGATATATACTTCCACGTCGCCACCCTGGGGTGGAGGAGGGGCAGTGTATAGCCGTTTTACAGACTAGTATATACCTGGACCCACTGTCAGGGAAATGCTATAGTGTCAACACTATTTGATATTATAAGTAACTGATCCCATTGTAACTAACATTATTTACTGCTTTCTTATCATGCAGTGGAGGGGTGCGGTGGCATTGTGGTAGCCGGTTCTCATCAGATCACCGAAGCTAAGCAATGTTGAGCCTGGTTAATCACTGGATGGGTGGCCGTCTGAGCGATCAATTTGGACTCCCATGCTGTGTCCTTGGGCAAGGCACTTAACTCTGATTGTCCATATGGGGGCACGATGCCCCCATGTACTAAGGCGTACTGCACGTCGACGGTACGCATGTCTTCAACCAATCTAACCCTGCCTGTGCTGCAGATCAGAGTTATAATGTTGGGAAGCTGGCAGCTGCTCGGCGTTGCTCGGTGGTTCTCTCCAGGTACTGTGGCTTCCTCCACCCGTAGAACTGTCACGGTCATGATTAGCCATTGTGCATAAGTATATGCCCTTAAACACCAATAAATAAATAATAAATGATATCATGCAGGGCAGTGTGGAATATGAGGTGAGGCGTACCTTTCAATGTGTGTTTGGTTGGAGAAAGAGGCAGGGAGGAGGTGGTAACCTTGGTAATTTTGTTTGGATAAATCGACCGCTGGCGTGGGACACCGTGGAATTGACCGATGAAGTGGGACACAGAGAGAGTGGAACTTATGGGCGGTTATTCTTGATAATAAATAAATATACACTTACTTTTGAGTTCATACAAGGTGAGTATAGTAGTCTCAAATGAGAATGGCCAATATTTGTCTTGAAAACCTACGAGAGGCTTTTAGAGAAATCCTTGGAAAATAGGAATTTTTAACCTTTTGAGGGGTATCGCTCTGTAACCAGCCCTAAACAAATTAATGCTTGGTTTTATGAATACCTTCATTACTTACAAAAATGATCCTCAGTGAATTTCACTTCCAATGACGTAGGTTATGTTTATCACGCAGGTACACACTGGGTGTTATGGGTGCCCCAAAAACAGCCCATTTTCTCAAAATGTCTATACTTTGCAGGCTCTGGAGGGTTAATAATTGCTTACTGGAATATTTTGTCCATGCAACTTGTAATGTCACTCAAAGACCTGCAAATGGTCAATTTTTCTTGAAAACATGCTAGATTTTTTTGAGAAATCCACAGAAAACGGGAATTTTAAGCTTTTGAGGGGTATATCTCCTAAACCGATCGACAATGGGTTAAGACCTCGATTTTGGAATATCCTTACTACTTACAAAAATGTTTCTCTATCAGTTTTGCGTCCAGTAAACGAAGTTACGTTTCTCTGTGGCATTTTCATTTGATGTTGTTAGTGTCCAAAAACAGACTATTTCTTCAAAAATTTTTGACATTTAGCAGCCCATGAAGGGTTAACAAATACCTACCAGAATAATTTATCCATGCAACTGGTAATGTGATACCTATCAACGGCCATTTTTTCTTGAAAACCCTACAAGATGTAAAGAAATCCAGGGAAAACGATTTTTAAGCTTTTGATGGGTAACCCTGTTAACCTCCTCAACAGGGGTTAACGCTTGTTTTTTTGAATACCCTTATTACTTACAAAGATGGTCCTCTGTGAATTCCACTTCCAACAAAGATGATCATGTTTATCTCTCGTGTATACATTGGGTGCTGTGCATGTCCAAAAACAGCCCATGTCAACAAAATTACGATACTTGGCATCTTGTAGATGGTTAATAAACGCTCACCGGAGTATTTTGTCCTTACAACTTGTAATGTCACATAAAGACCTACGAAAAGTCAATTTTTCTTGAAACCCTACAAGTTACTGTTAGGGAAATTCACAGAAAATGGAAATTTAAAGCTTTTAAGAGATATCTCTCTTAGCCCACCCAAAATGGGTTAAGACTTCAACTTTTGAATACATTACTACTTACAAAAATGTTTCTGTATAAATTGTACACTCGATAAAAAGAGGTGCTTTTCTTTGTGGTGTACCCATTGGGTGCTGTTGGTGTCCAAAAACAGCCCATTTTATCACAATTTTGATGTTGAGGAGTCCTGGGAGGGTTAACTAATGCTGACCGGAATATTTTGTCCATGCAACTTGTAATGTCACACCAAGACCTGCGAATAGCCAATTTTTTCTTGAAAACCTACAAGATGTTTTTAAATAAATCCACAGAAAATGGGTATTTTAAGATTTTAATGGGTATCTCTCTTTAACCACCCCAAAATGGGTTAAGACGTCGAATTTTGAATACCCTTACCACTTTCAAAAATATTTTCCGATCAATTCTGCGTCCGATAAATGAAGGCCACTTTCTCTGTGGTATACCGTTTGGGTGCTGTTGGTGTCCAAAAACAGCCCATTTTATCACAATTTTTACGTTTAGCAGCTCGGGGAGGGTTAACTAATGCTGACCGGAATATTTTGTCCATGCAACTTGTAATGTCACCCAAGACCTGAGAGTGACAAATATTTCCTGAAAATCTACAAGACTCGTCTAGAGAAATCCACGGAAAACATGAAGTTTTGAGCTTTTTGGGGGTATTGCTGTTTAACAAGCCCAAAATGGGATAACGCTTGGTTTTCTGAACACCCTTATTACTTACAAAAATGATCCTCTGTGAATTCCACTTCCAACAAAAGAAGTTATGTGTATCTATCGTGAATCGTTTGGGTGCTGTGGGGGCCCGTAAACAGCCCATTTCATCAAAAATTCGATGTTTGGCAGCCTGTGGAGGGTTACCATATGCATCGCCTAATATGTCATGTGTATCAATGGTCGTGTCACAGGCAGTTCTAGCAATGCTGAATGTTTAAAAAAAATCTACAAGACGTGTTTCGAGAAAGTGCCGATAAACCCAATTTTGGGAGTTTTTTGCCAATTCTGACGAAATAAGGGTTAAATTGAAAAGTCCGCTTCGGTACATTTTTAGATTTTGTGCCCCTCTAGGCGTGTGCAAAATTTTGTGAAAATCGGTTCGAAAATGGCTTCTGAATCGTACAGACAAAATGTGTGTCACAGGCAGTTCTAGCAATGCTGAATGTTTAAAAAAAATCTACAAGACGTGTTTCGAGAAAGTGCCGATAAATCCCAATTTTGGGAGTTTTTTGCCAATTCTGACGAAATAAGGGTTAAATTGAAAAGTCCGCTTCGGTACATTTTTAGATTTTGTGCCCCTCTATGTGTGTGCAAAATTTTGTGAAAATCGGTTCGAAAATGGCTTCTGAATCGTACAGACAAAATGTGTGGAACCCCCCTCCCCCCCCCAAAAAAAAAAAAAAATCCGTAGAAAGACAATAGTCTTTTCCAGAGGGAAAAGCCCAATTATAAACTCGTGGTGAAATGGCGTAATATATCCCTTTCCACAAGATGCATATTTTATCATTTTGCACTTACCAGTACATACTGCTTCCGTGCATGTGTAGGTTGTCTCAGATAGTAGAACTTTCAAAGGTCTGGGTTATATACACAACAGCCTTTTACAAAATGTACCATTAGTCAATATTTTATCCTTAATAACACAAGACTATTGGCTCATTACTGCCAGATTGCTATAGCAATCTGAAAACTAGAGTGATGTCACACATGCAGCCCGACTGTCCCAGCAATAGCAATGCTTAGACACAAAATAGTCTGAGCTATTTTTTGTTAACCGTTTCTCATATTCAAACTTGGCCTGTATTACTAGCTGGGCATGGGAGTTAAAAAAAAAGTTCTGCTTGTAGTTACTCTAAATACTTCAAAATGCATTTTGGAGCAAAAAAAAATGCCTAACTGGCGGGGTGGGGGCAAGGCAATAACTTCAACAATTTTCATTGGATAATGGTGGTCATCGCACTTGACATAGACATTGCTGCTGTAGAGACATGTACTGAAAAGAACTGAAATCTGTTAACTATTGTTCAAGTTATGCCATAAACAAAGGTTGGACAGACGGATGGATGGACAGACAGACAGACGGAAGGACGGAGCTCTATGCTATATCCCTCCCTTGTAGGGGGATAAAAACTAACAGAGTATGTAGTAGAAGCCTAATTTGAAATTTAGAGAAACTAAGTTCGAAAATCGTTTTGAAAAGGGTTAAATTAATGCCAATATCATTATTATTTTTTTATTACGGTTTAACAACACATTAACAGTCAGGGTCATATCATGTTGGTGACAGATTTACGGGTGAAGCCAGAGTACCCGGAGAGAACCACCGCGCAACGATGAACAGCTGTCAGCTCTCCAACATCGTAACTCTGCACCGTGGCACAGGCATGGTTAGATTGGTTGAAGACATACGGACGTGCAGTACGCCTTAGTACACAGCGTCATCGTGCCCCCATGTAGGCAATCAGGGTTAAGTGCCTTGCCCAAGGACACAATGCGGGAGCAAGAATCAGTCACTGAAATGGTTACCCATCCAACTATTAACCACGCTCGACGTTGCTTAACTTCGGTGATCTGACAAGAAACGGTTACCGCTATGCCACCACCACCCCCCCCCCCCCCCCCCCCCCCCCCCCCCACACACACACACTATTATTTAAAACCACGGTATACAGGTTCAGTAGACTTTGCCCCAAATGAAAAACAATGATGTTGTAACACAGTGTTTGAAGAATGAAAGGTACAACCTTGAAAAGCAAAACTTTAATCTGAAACTTTAAGCTGGGAATACTAAGTAAAACTGACTGCAAAAGAGGGTTAAATATTTCCTAAAACCTATAAAAGAAATCATTGATGTAAATGCAATCATTAAGTTGTATTGACCATGCAAGAATTAAAGTAAGAAAGTATGTGGCAAAGCCTAATTTCAAATACAAAGAAACTAAGTATGAAAACATGTTTAAATGGGGTTAAAATTAGAGGTGGGGGCCGTGGTGAAGTTTCAAGTCAGTGTCGGCGTTTTTTAAGAAGAAAAACCGCAGTTGCGGTGCAGTTATCGCTGGTGGAACAGGCCAAGTTCATTCATCAGATTTAGGTTGCTTTTGCAAGCTTGCTTACCCAGTGCAGTGTAAAAAACGTTGTCAGTCCTTGACAAAGATAAATTAATAACGAAGGGGATTATCTCATCCGCCAGTACAGATAATAGAGGATATTAAGAGGTGTTAATTGATCAGTATTTTTCAATTTAACAACCTTATAGCCTCTATTATCTAACCTGCCGAATGAGATAATTTCCATCACTATTGACTGTTAATATGGATTAGGGAATTAATTGATTGTCATAATTTACAACAAATGGAAATATTTACATCTCGCACCCAAAAGGACATTATTTACAACAAATGGAAATATTTACATTTCACGCCAAAATGACCGCAGTACGAATATATAACTGTATTCAAAGATAAGTTATATAAAAACTAGCTATGGCTTTAGATGCTAGGGATATCCAAGTACAAGGCTAGGATATCAGACAAATTAAGGATATCCAAAGCATCTTTCGATATAGCTAGGTTTTACAGAACTTATCTTTGTATACAGTTATAACGGAACTAAAATGCAGTTTACCTTCATTTTATTGTTAAGAAATACATTATTTACGAATGATGAATGAAAGGTTTTAGCGTGTCAAAGGCGCCCAGGGACGATGTGGGATTTACAAATTGCTTGCGACCCGGTTAACCTTATTTTATTTCACTTGGATCACACAGGCCTAGCTTTTCTATTGCCTCAAATGGGCTTCTGAGGGGGTTATGCACGCAGTTGGAATTCCCGGCGGTTTACGCTGGAGTGATAGATACATGCTTGCTCGAGTTCGCAGGTATTCACTGGGTCATTTTTGTTTATTTTAAACTGAATTATTTTTCTGAAGAGGTCCCAGTCAATTTTGGATAGATTCCTCCTACTCATTGTGGGATATCTTGTGGGTCCACTGCAACCATGTAATGTAGCATGAACAGGCATGTGGTCGCTACCTAAATCATCGTCCCCCACAAATATGTCTGATTAAAAGTTACTGATGAACTTTTTGAGTTTGTTTATACAAGCTTTTCGGAATAAAAGTGACTGATGAACTGTTTGTATGTGTTGATACAGCACTCTTGATATGGTTTCTTTGGTTGACTTCTGATCTACTGATGACAATGGGTTCAGATATTTTTGTGTTTTCTGAGGAGACTTCTGATCTATCGATAGAATATGTGTAAATAATGTATTCAAATGTTTGTAAATAAGCTGTAACCGAATAGAGTCCACTCTCTAATAGTCTTAATGGCGTTGAGGGATTGATTATTGGCAATCTATCACTCCAACGTTATCTGCCAGAAATTCTAACCGTGTGCATTCCACCTCAGACCCCATTTTAGGCAATAGGAAGCTTGGCCTGTGTGATGCAAGTGAAATAAAATAAGGTTAACCGGGTCGGAAGGGATTGGTAAATCCCACATCATCCCTGCGCGCATTTGGCATGCTAAAACCTTTCATTCATCATTAATCAGAAGTGTCAAACAAAGTATTGGCTTTTTGTTTTGTCCAAACAACACTTGCTGGGAAAATCTTGTATTTCATTTATTTCGATGCGTCTTCAACATCAGTGAACATACTTTATTTGTGCTTACAAATAATATAAAATATAATTAATTCCTGCATTATTTCGTGGATTTTTACGGATAAATTAATCTTCGATAAAGGTAAGTTCGTTTTTTTATTCAAAGACAACTTTTTGTGACCATCAACATGAAATTAAGTTCCAAAATATGCAAAAATTACAACAAAAAAATCACTAAAACCCGGGATGTTTCGACCCGATAGGCAGGACGTTTCGGCCCGATTGGAGGCCGAAACGTCAGTAAACCGAAAAGAATGTTTGGCTTATTGATGTATAGTGTAAAGTTCAATTCGACCCGATAGGCAGGACATTTCGGCCTGATTGGAGGCCGAAACGTCAGTAAACCGAAAAGAATGTTTGGCTTATTGATGAATACTGTAAAGTTCAAATTACGCACAAATTTTTAGCGTTCAGGTTGGGCTTTAACTTTCAGTTCAGTGTTCTCCATATAATCACAACACTATTCTCCATATAATTACAACATAGTAAGTGATATTTTATTCAAATAAATCACTGTTCAGTGTTGCACCATTATTCATTTATTACCTATTTTCGATTGTCAACAAAAGAAAATTCTGATTACCCATGTGCAATGTACAGACCACATGTCACTTCATTGTCTTCAATTATCTTTGAAGATTGAAGACTTGAGCATAGACCACGCCTACAAAGGAATCATGACCAATCAGCAGACGGCCATAGTGTCATGACTCCAGTACAATGCAAATGAGCTACTGCAAAGTGTCTTGCTTCTGTTTTGTTTACTTTAAACTAACTTTTCTTGACTATATTTTGATTCTCTGGTGCAAGTTTTCATCTAATGAACTGATGTCAGAAGGTTGAATGATAATCAGTATCAAAACAAAGTGACACAAATTCATGCTCAGCAAAATAAACAAGACGTTGATCAGGCGTTAATCTTTGTTGTTTATTTTTTAAAAAAAGCACATGGCAATCACCCAGTTTCCTGGGGTGTATGGATGTTTTGTCTGCTAGCTGAATCGTCCGCTTGCAATTTTACCCATTTTGTCTGCCAGCACGCCAAATCGTCTGCTACCAATAATATTTTGCCCAATTCGTCCGTCAAGGGTTTGAATATCATAAAAACATGGAAAATAAAATTAATGATTTTTATTCAGTATCAAACGAAATAATGATATTTATTCAGTTTACAAGATAATCAAATACTAGGGTGTTATTCTCGGTAACCAATAGTCTCCTTGGTAAAGAACAAAAAGTCGTTCTCCCAGATCATCTAAATACCAATGAAATTCTGGAGAAATTCAGTGATTTTTTCATAACCAAAATTCAATTAATCCTGGATAGTATACCATCACGTGAACCACCAGAGTTTGATCAACTTGACATAAAAAGAGATTTTTCCAGTTTTCACACTGTCTTGGAAAAAGATATTCCAAAAATGAATAGCAAATATTTTTCAATGAATTATTATGTTATGGAACTTAATATAACAAGTTTTGATGCATTTCTTAATATAATTATAACAAGTTTTGATGCGTTTCTTAATATAATTATAACAAGTTTTAATGCGTTTCTTAATAGAATTAATTCTTATAATACATTTGCTAATAATTTTGCGATTATTCATTGTGAAGTGCTGGTGGCGCCCTTCAATGAATGATTGCAAAATTATAAGATTATGTTGTGGAACTTAATATAACATAAATTTTGATGCATTTCTTAATATGATTAATTCTTATAATACATTTGCTAATAATTTTGGGATTATTCATTGTAAAGTGCCGGTGGCACTCTTCAATTTATTTATTTATTGGTGTTTTTAAGGTCACATACTTAAGCACAATGGCTAATCATGACCATGACAGTTTTATGGGTGGAGGAAGCTGGAGTACCCGGAGAGAACCACTGAGCAACGACGAGCAACTTCCAGCTCCCCAACATCGTAACTCCACACTGCAGCACAGGCAGGGTTAGACTGTTGAAGACATGCACACCATCGACGTTCAGTATGCCTTAGTACACGGTGTTATCGTGCCCCCACGTGGACAATTGGGGTTAAGTGCCGCTCTTCAATGAATAATTGCAAAATTATAAGATTAAACAATGTCGAAATTAATTAGATGGCTGAGTAGTTTATTTTGCTCTGACATGTCTGTTTTCACAATCTCGTATTAGTATACAAAATTTTAATGCAAGGAAGTACATTAAGATGTATTACAATAGGCAACATACAATAAAGTATACAATAAAATTATTATATAAATAAATAAATAAATAATAAAAAATGATTCAAAATACAATACTTGAATACTTTCCCCCCAGCGGACGAGTTTCGGATGATATGGGTAAAATTGCAGCGGACGACTTACATAAAATTGCAGCTGATGATTTGATTTCTGTACAAAATGGGTGTAATTCTTTCCTGGAAACATTTTAACAATTCCTGGAATTATAGTCTGTTTTAAAAAGATGCTTTCGGTTTCCCTTGGTTGTCATGTAAAACAATTCAGAGAGACATTGTTTACAATATGACACCAGCATAATATGTATTTTTTTAAAGTTAATTATTGGGTAAAGTTTCTTCCAATGCACATAGTGGTATGTATTATTTCCTGTTTTTCTCTTTGATGTGATCTGCAACAAAACTCATGTATCGACTATCAGTGCCAAGAAAACACTGTATAAGTTACAACATGCCATCAATTTTTGCTGTTTTGACAGGTTGACTTCACATGTGCTTATTCCCAAGCCAATGAAGTATCGGTATCGGACGATATCTATAATGGTAGATATCGGTATCGGCAAAACCGATAACACTGGTATCAGCACACCTCTAAATGGATAGTTCAATTTCAGTAAATTGTTTTTTGTACGAGAACTTTATATGGCGTTTAAGATTAGAAATATTGCCTCGTGATGTTGACAATGTGATATGACTTTGTTACAAAGTTTACATTTGCATTTCTCCATGTTGATTCGTTCAAATTCTGTAACCCACAGACTTTTAGCCTGTTCCGGCATTGTTAAATAATGAAACTATAAAAATGCGCAATGGAGAACAGATTTTACCTGCCACCAAAAATGTCGGTGTTTTCAAATTAATGTGATCCAGTTTTTCGGTGGTGATCCAAAACCGAAACCACACCGAAAACACAGACACCAACCCAGCTCTAGTTAAAAGCATGCCAATATTAATGAAAATCACTGTAGAAAGCTTCAGTAGACAGTAGACATTGTCCCAAATGAGAAACAGTGACACTGCACTAAACTGTTTGAAGAATTAAAGGTTTAACTTTGTAAACAAAATGAAAGTGTCAATGACACTGTAGCTCAACTTGTCAAGACAAAGACATGTACATAGATAGTATGTGACACAGCAATGACAAACATCTGGGTAATGACCTGATAACAAAGGTACATATAAAGTATTGTAATGGTCTGTACAAAAATACTGACCGTTGCCTGTAACAAATGTATAGGTAAAGTATTGTAAAGTTGGGTGACAGTCAGATGCTAAACTAGAAAAAAATCTTTGAGTCCCAGAGTGGGTCTGACTGAACCCCAAAATATTTGTTCTCATAGCACAGTGATAACAAAGGCACCCCAAAACACACTCGTTCCTGTCCCAAGGTGAAAACAAAAGTACCCAAGAAGTTTTGTGAAGATCAGTTCATAAATACGAGCTGTATAGAACTTGTGACAAAAAACTGATTGTATCTAATTTCGGTACAAAATGGCCACTGGCAGCCATCTTGAATTTTGAACCGTACCCAGATTCTCATCCCAATGTGATAACAAAGGTACCCAAGAAGTTTTGTGAAGATCGGTTCATAAATACAGCCTCTACCCTGAGCCGTATTGACATGTGTGCTTACATTGTGTAAGTAGCACTGAATAAATCAAAGTTCATCTAATTTGCATAATTTCTGCACGAAAAAAACCCCCTTACAATATGTGATGTATTCCATGTTACTAAACATTCATACGCAAATTTATTCAAATCAGAACTTTCATACAGAAGTTCTGTACAAAAGACTGATTGTACTAATTTTGGTACAAAATGGCTGCTGGTGGGCATCTTGAATTTTGGACCACACCCAAAAACACTCGCTCTCATCCCACAGTGATAACAAAGGTACCCAAGAAGTTTCGTAAAGATTGGTTCATAAATATGGCCTCTAGTCTGAGCTGTATAGAAGTTGTGTACAAAAACCTGATTAGACCTAATTTCGGTACAAAATGGCCACTGGCAGCCATCTTGAATTTTAGACCGTACCCAGAAACACTCGTTCTCGTCCCAAGGTGATAACAAAGGTACCCAAGACATTTCGTGAAGATCAGTTCATAAATACAGACTCTAGTCTGAGCTGTATTAACATGTGTACTTACTGTGTGTAAGTCGCACTGAAAAAATCAAAGTTCATCTAATTTGCATAATTTCTGCACGAGAAAGAAAACCCGTATTATGTGATGTATCCCATGGTACTAAACATTCACACAAAAAATTATTCAAATCAGCGCTTTCATATGGAAGTTCTGTGCAAAAATCTGATTGCACCTAATTTTGTACAAAATGGCTGCCATCGGCCATCTTGAATTTCGGACCAGACCCCAAAACACTCGTTCTCGTCCCACGGTGATACCAAAGGTACCCAAGAAGTTTCGTAAAGATCGGTTCATAAATACGGCCTCTAGCCCGAGCCGTATTGGCATTTGCACTTACAGTGCTGAAAGTAACCCCAAAAAACATCAAAATTAGTCTAATTTGCACAATTTACGCACGAGAAAAAAACCCGTATTATATGTGATGTATCACATGGTACTAAACATTCATACAAAAAATTATTCAAATCAGAGCTTTCATATGGAAGTTCTGTACAAAAAACAGATTTCTGCATCGTCGGTACAAAAGGGTGGCTGGCAGCCATCTTGAATTTCGGACCGCACCCAAAACACTCGTTCTCGTCCCACGGTCATAACAAAGGTACCCAAGAAGTTTCGTAAAGATCGGTTCATAAATACGGCCTCTAGCCCGAGCCATAGCAGCTTGGCACTTACAGCTCTGAAAGTAACACTAAATAAATCAAAGTCAGTCTAATTTGCATAATTTACGCACGAGAAAAAAACCCGTATTATATGTGATGTATCCCATGGTACTAAACATTTATACAAAACTTTATTCAAATCAGAACTTTCATACAGAAGTTCTGTACAAAAAAATGATTTTTGCATCATTGGTACAAAATGGCCGCTGGCAGCCATCTTGAATTTTGGACCACACCTAAAAACACTCGTTCCCGTCCCAGGGTCATAACAAAGGTACACAAGAAGTTTCGTAAAGATCGGTTCATAAATACAACCTCTAGCCCGAGCCATAGCCAATTGTTGACGTACGGACAGACGGACAGACGGACGACGGGCCATGACAATAGCTCAAATTTGACTTCGTCAAAGTTGAGCTAAAAAACGTTAACCCTTTACCCAATGCAGACAATATCAAAAGTTATTATTTTAAAAAAATTTTTTTTAAATTTTTCAAAAAATTTCAACAAAACCATATCATGTGACCCCTCATTGGAACGAGCTCAATGAGCTCGTTCCAATGAGGGGTCACATGATATGGTTTTGTTGAAATATTTTTTGAAAAATTTAATTTTTTCAACTGCTCAACTTGCATATTATGTGGGCGGATGTGGGCGATTCGTAAGGTAAAGGGTTAACAAAAAACTTTAACCTGGAAGTTGCAAGTTAAATTGCCATACAAAAAAGGGTTAAATATTTCCCAAAATAACATGAAACATAATGAGAATGATACAATCAATAGTAATTAATATTAATTTAAAAGAAAAAAAACTTTAACCTTCACTAAAAAATTTAACCACAAACTTTAACCAAAACACTAAATGTTACCAGATGGACAGACGGACGAAAGTCATGACTATAGCCCTGATTGTAAACAGTCCGGTTAAAAAATGAGGCAATAATCTGGCATTTCAAAGGATGAAGAAGAAATATGAAATTGTGTATTCTCCTGGCCCTTTTAAGGGTGTGACCCTTTTGCAGAGCCATTAAAAAAAGAAAATGCGATATTATTTCAGGCAAAAAACAAAATGAGGCAAATAACGTTAAACTAAAAATTAATTAACTATAGCCTTACTCTACCCTCTTCCAGTGGGTAGGCACCATTGGCAACACCCCTGAATGAGGGAGATCACAAGCCACAGGCCGAGTATGCAGCTCTGATCAAATATGAATGAAAGTGTCAATGACACTGTAGCTTAACTTGTCTGTGTGTTGTATTTGATGAAAAGGATAATGTTCAATGTTTATGAAAGGATTATGAAATAAGACAAGAATTGCGATTATTTGGGAATACGTTAATTTCTGTTCCCTGTATGCTATGTTTTCAATAAAAATAATATGAAGTGTAGGCTGTACTAAAGAATTGAGGGGTGGGTTAATGTGGCCCTCACAGTTAATGTATGTGGCCCTCACAGTTAAGTCAATGAAAGTAACCAAGTTACAGTCAATGAAAGTAACCAAGTTACAGTGAAATTATTCTAAAACGAGTCATCCTTTCAAGTTACAAATAAATACGGCCTGTAGACTGTGCTAAGGTTTTTGGGCTTCAGGCCTGTGTAGCCATCACAGTCGACCGATCGCAACCAAAATGGGACGTCCTCATCTAGACATTATACTGAGTCATCCTACCAAGTTACAATGAAATCCCTTCATAAATATGACCTGTAGTCTGTGCTAAAGTTTTTCAGGTTTTGGGCTCGGGCAGCCAACATGGTTGAATGATCACAACCAAAAGGGGGCATTCTCATCTAGGCATTCTCTGGAGTCATCCTACCAAGTTACAATGAAATCCCTTCATAAATATGACTTGTAGACTGTGCTAAAGTTTTCAGGCTTTCGGCCCTGTAGCCGTCACAGTTGACCAATCACGACCAAAAGGGAACGTTATCATCTAGGCATTATATGGAGTTAACCTACCAAGTTACAATGAAATCCCTCCATAAATACAACCTGTAGACTGTTCTAAAGGTTTTTGGGTTTTGGGTTCGGGCAGCCGTCACGGCTGAATGATCGTGACCAAATAGGGATGTTCTAATCTAGACATTATCTGGAGTCAACCTACCAAGTTGCAATGAAATCCCTTCATAAATATGACCTGTAATCTGTGCTAAAGGTTTTTGGGCTTCGGGCCCTTGTAGCCATCACAGTAGACCAATCGTGACGAAAAGGGGACATTCTCATCTAGACATTATATGGAGTCAACCTACCAAGTTACAATGAAAATCCCTCCATAAATATGACATGTAGACTGTGCTAAAGGTTTTTGGGTTTTAGGCTCTGGCAGTCGTCACAGTTGACAGATCACAACCAAATGAGGAACTTCCCATCTAGACATTATACGGAGTCATCCTACCAAGTTACAATAAAATCCCTTCGTATTAATTACGACCTGTAGACTGTGCTAAAAGTTTTTGGGTTTTGGGCTTGGGCAGCCATCACGGTTGACAGATCAGGACCAAAAGGGAACGTTCTCATCTAGATATTATACAGAGGCATCCTACCAGGTTACAATGAAATCCCTTCATAAATACGACCTGTAGACTGTGCTAATGGTTTTCGGGTTTTGGGCTCGGGCAGCCATCACGGTTGACCGATCGCGACCAAAAGGGGACATTCTCATCTAGACATGACCTCAAACCTGTATATGAAATTTTGTGACAATTGGACAAAAACTACGGGGTGTAGCCTGTGCTAAAGGAAAATGTGAACAGACTCACAGACTAACAGACTTCCACACGTGTGATGACAATAGCGGTACCTTATCTTGACTTTGTCAAGTTAAGCTAAAAATGAACCTTACTTTTATCAACAACTAAATAGTTTGGTTCTCTTTTCTTATTAAGCTGCCCGATTCCACCTAACAGAAAACCAGTTACTGTGTCCTGAAATTGAAATAAACAAACATTTGATTCTCAAAAGTGAAATTAAAATAGACCTGTTAGAATGTGCTCTTTACTGAATCCACCCCAAACATCAAAGCTGACATCCAGTCTGTAGCCATTTAACCTAACCTTTTGGTGAAGGTTAAATTTAGTGTTCAACTGATTACCAAAAAATGGTCGCTGACCAATTATTTGAGCTCACAATCAGCCGATTCTGATTGTAATACCGTGCACTTGTCTAAGTCGAGGCCCCAAAGAACTACATTAAAATGAAAAATTTTCATGGTGTTAAACTTCGTCGACTGGGGTCAGAGTAAAATTACCAGTCGTGCACACTTGGCTCTCAGAGCCACGTTTACTGCCTAAGTGCGTGTGACTGATAACTTTACTCCGACCCGAGTTAATGGAGTGCAACCATCACTTTTCCGGTATGAACTGGTGATTGGAGCAAGTACGTTCAATTGTAAGCTTTACATGTTATATATCACGTAAAGAGGTATCTAGAGAGATTAACAATACACATTGTGGTTGTTTCTCAAATTTATTGAATGGTATCATTGACATTATTTTACATTAACAATTGAACAATTACAGAAGATTATAAAATGCGGTTAATGAATCATCACAAAATGCTTGGAAACAATCGGTTGAACCGATGTTCCGGGAGCCGTTGCCATTATCATCCGATGGCCCACAATTGGCCAATTGTGGTGGCCGGTTTCGATCATCGGTTGAACACTAGTTAAATTCAAACCATCCTCATTTCAGCAAGGTTCAGATCTGTTAAGATGGCAGTTCAGATAGATACTGTTCTAATGGATATGCTTCCCAGACAGATACTTCTCAAGTTGATCAGTCCCAGATAGACGTTTTCCAAATAGATGAGTTCCAGATAGATGTTTTCTTAGACAGATACCATATACTATAGATGCTTTTCAGTTGGACCTCACACAATATGCACACTACATGACATAAGCACCTCTCAATAGATATTTTCTGTAATTGAAAGTCTTGTGCCACCAGGTATTATAAAAATTTATTGCTTCAATCCTCACAACCACCTTCACAATGCCCAACCCCCTCCCCAACTCACTTCTGATGGAGCTGGATTCTATTTGTACTCTCTCCAATAGTTATTTTCCATTTCTTGTCTACCAAGAACCCACCCAAAGTTGAGAAATAAGAGACTTACATTATAATTTGTATATGAACGTGTTGTATCTATCTAGGACCCATCTATATGGGAAGGGAGCATGGTGGCTCAGTGGTTATGGCACTGAACTTCAAACCAAAAGGTCCATAGTTTGATCCCTGTCAGGGGTAACTGTGTTGTGTCCATGGGCAAAGCACTTCATCTTGATTACATGAGGGCATGGTGGCGCTGTGTACTAAGGCGTACTGCACGTCGATGGTACACTTGTCTTAAACCAATGCTAACCCTGCTTGCAGAGAGTTGTATGTTGGGGAGTTTGACAGTTGCTCGCCATTGCTTGGTGGTTCTCTCCGGTTACTCCAGCTTCCTCCAACCATAAAACTGTCTGACACAAGGTGACCTTGGCTGTCAAAAGTATCATTAAACCACAATAAATAAATAACTAAATCTATATGGGAAGCATGCATATGGGATCCATCTGTCTGGAAAGTGCCTATCTTTAAATGGTTGAGTGCTTGAAGCCACTATCAGGGCTTACAAAAATGAGGATGCCAGAGCAAAACCAAAACTTCCCTTGCTTATATTTCTTATTCAGTCAAACACAAATAATATTTTGTTTATATAAATTTGTTTTATTACAAATTATTGGAGAGTGCCAGTGGGCACTCTCCAATAATTTGTAATAAAACAAGTTTTGAACAACAATTTCAGACCACCCAAAATAATCTAGCCCTCAACCAGTTAACAGTCTGTCTGGGAAATGTGCATTTGACAAGGGTCTATCTGGCATGTAATACCTGTAAGTAGTATGACCTAGATATTCTTCAGTTATAAAACACTTTTACTCGGAGATCTCTTTCAAAGGTTTTTTGCACAAAAATAATTAAATCACGTTGGAATAGGACAACTCACTGTGTATTGTTAAATTAATAATATATTTTGACATTATTCTCAACACAAATAAATTTGTGAGACAGAAAATCAGGCAATTAGTTGAGTTACTTTTTCTCCGTTGAAAATAGCCGGATGCTCAAGTGACCCTAAAATGCTCACCTGGATCAAGTTGTCTAGAAATAAATTGAAGTAGTTAGATGAAGGAAGAGAGAGATGTTAAGCAGTTCATGACTTTTAAGGCAGGTAATCGCATATGTTTGCCTTTGCCCACCTAGATTCAAAATAAGGTGTGCAGATTTCACCCAATTTGCAATTAAAACTATCAAAATTGCCTCGAAAGATCCCAATCGCTCATCTCTACAGACAAGAAGAACCCCTGAAAATCAGGAAATGTACAGTGAAAACAAAAGCTATTGCTGAAGGCAATTATACCCTCACTGCAGTGCTGAACTGATGAAGCATAAATGAATAACAAAACAAAAGAAGGACCAAAAAATTGTGAAATATTGACAAAGTAATGACCGTAACTCTGCTGAAAAATTTGTGGGCAACTTTTTTATAATGTCTGCAGGAGCGCCTTGTCACAATAATCCTTTGTACCAAATTTCCTTAAAATCCATCCACTCACTGCTGAGCTGTCACTGCAGACAGAAAGAAATCATCAAAGAAAGTGTCAATGACACTGTTGCTCAACTTGGCAAACTTGAACTTGGTAAGTTATAAGTGAAATGGCAAAATTGAAGATCATTGGTTCCAATGTTATCTGGTGAAACTTTAACATAACAGCATTGTGTGCACATCGTCTGAGCAATCCATGCATTTTAAATGTAAGCTGTAGGGTTGGCTAAAGGGGAATGTTGATACACAAATGCAATAAGTTTAAAGGTTATTATAAACGGCAACTTTTTTCATAGAAATGAATGCTAATCAATAGTTCTTATCTAGAGGTCTCACCTAATGAGCATAACAAGTTAAACAAGGTGCAACGCCACTGGTATCCCCTGCCAAGGGTTTCTAAGTTGAAAAAGGCCCACAACTCTAGAAAGAAAATGGACCAAACCTGTTACTTGTGAATATCCTTTCCCCCATGGTGCATGTGGTCTATCAGCATACCAAAGATCATTTAAATCCAACATCCACTGACTGAGATATGAAGGTCCAAAGTTGTTATGTTCTATATCCCCCGCAAACTTCATTTTGGCAGGGGATAAAAACAATCCTATGATAAATGTGCCCTGTAGGCCATGTCAAAGAAGACTGTTGATGCAGAAATCAGAAAGAAAATCAAAGCTCACATCTGGAGGTCGCTTCAAACAAGCACCCCACGTTTCAAAGTGATTGAATCATAAACGTGAACTGTGTGAAAAGAAAACTGACGACAGACAAATGGCAAACTTGAAGGTCATTTCTAAGGGAAACATTTTTGGACGGAAATGGAAGAAAATCAAGTGCACCCATCCAGTGTTTGTTTGTTTGTTTGTTGGTGGTTAACGTCACATATTTATGCACCATGGCTAATCGTGACACAACATGGAGATGAAGTCAAGTTTAGTCCATCGTTGATCAACATGTTGCCCATTTTAGAGGACTTTCACCCCAAGCATTGGTGACTGGGTCCTATTTTACTAGTAAAGCGGAACTGGTTTACCACAGTAAACAAGTGCTGCTTACATCCCGGGGTTCCCACGGGGACACCCATCCAGTGATCATCCCATACAAGTTACAAAAGCAATAAACCAATAAACAATGTTCACAAAATGAGACCCCATATTCAAGATCATTTAAGATGAGAAAAATGTTCATTGTAATGGTAATATCTTCTTTATATATAGAATGTACAAAGTGGATTTAGGATACATAAAGAACCAAGGTTTTTTTGCACTTCACTTGTACAAGTTATAGGTTCTGGAATAAGGGGTGTTGGGACGCAGTCTGGACGATTCGGACCATCTACGATTCGAACCAGATTTTTTTTGGATGATTCGGACCAGATGTGTGGATGATTCGTACCAGATGAGTGGACAATTCGGACCAGATATATGGACGATTTGGACCATATTTGTAGATGAATTGGGCCATATTTGTGGACAAATAAGGTCATATTTATGGGCGATGGGGCCAAGGAACTGGGTCAAATTATTGGATGATTGAATGATTTTGGGGTGAAGAAGCATTAAGAATTAATTAGCAATAATACTACTGTATTACACCGCAAATAAACTTTGCCCGTCTTCTCTCTCTCTCTCTGCCATGACTGACAACTTGATGTCAAGAACTCGGAAATGATAAGATCTGAATCTAAATGAATGGTTTTAGCACGCCGAAGGTGTGCAGGGATGGTGTGGGGCAAGCCCCTTTCGACCCATCTCTAACTGTATCATAGTATTCCTTTTTATTTGTCTTGAACCATGTCTGATCGTATTAGAGGAGGAAAAGGAGAGGTGGAAAGTTAAAAGTGTCTGTGCTTCTTGGTTTTCTTCTTATGAGGAGGTGGCTGTGACGGTGATAAGGTGTTGATGGTGGTGGAGGGTTGTAGTCGTTTTCTTTTTCTTTGAGAGGTACCTGTTGTGACTTCCTGGGGAGACAAGGCAGTTTTAACTTTCATGCATTTTTTAAATGTTTTATTTCGCCAAAAAACGCCTCCGCATTCAAAACAAAGTAAACACGTCTGCTGTTAAAATCCATCACACGGTTCTGAAAATAGCCTAAACGAGCTCAATTTTATATTTCTGAAAAGACTTGTAATGGCGGAGTTGTTCGAACAATTTGCCCCATTGATAGCAACCAGCGTAAAATGGCTATTTAAAAACAGGAGGCCCCACGGGGCCTGAAGCGCTCACCTTGAACAGAACACAATTTAAACAGAGTCCAAGAATGAGTCTACATTAAGCAAGCCATCTCCATAGGCTACACTGTCAATCCTTGAGTCCCTCAGGAGTGACAAAAATAATCTGGGCATCATGCCTTTTCTTCAGTTGATCATAAAGTAAAATGTAGAGCTCCCCTATGAAGCTCCTTGATGCAACCTATGTGGATTAATCTTAGTCACATACCTCCAGAGGATACTGAATACAAAATTTTTAATTCTTCAGCAAAATGGCCAATTCCGGCTCCCATAGAGAGCCCAAATATTAACCCAGGCTCTTGATTTGAACATAGTTGAATCTGACTTCCCTAGAGATGTTGTGTACCGAATATGAAAGCATTGTGACTGCTGGATCTGAAGAAAAGAAACTGTAAAGAAATTTCTTCGAATTGCACTAAGTTCAAATTTGGGCTACCATAGCGAGCCCAAATATTAACCTATGGATCCAATTTGAACAACCTTTAATCTGACCCCCCTAGAGATGTTGTATACCAAATGTGAAAGCATTCTGACAAGTGGATCTGAAGAAGAAGATTTTTGAAGAAATTCCCTCATATTGTACTAAGTTAAATTTCATGTTCCCTTATGGAGCCCAAATATTAACCTAGGCACTGGAATTGAACAACCTGGAATCTGACCCCCCCCCCCCCCCCCCCCCCCCCCCCCCCCTCCTAGAGATGTTGTATACCAGATATAAAACCATTCCGACTGGTGGATCGGAAGAAGATTTTTAAAGAAATTTCCTCATATTGCACTAAGTAAAAATTTGGGCTACCATAGTGAGCCCAAATATATACCTAGGGATCTGATTTGAACAAACTTAAATCTGACCACCTTAGAGATGCTGCATACCAAATATCAAACCATTCTGACTGGTGGATCTGAAGAAGATTTTTTGAAATTACCCTCCATATTGAACAAAGATAAAATTTGGGCTTCCTATGGAAGCCCAATTATTAACCTAGGGACTTGGTTTGAACAATCTTGAATCTGACCTTCATAACAATGATATATACCAAACATTAAAAGATTCTGACTGGTGGTTCTGAAGAAGAAGATTTTTAAAGAATATTCCCCATATTACCCTATGTTAAAACTTCGGGCTCATGTAGAGAGCCCAAATATGAACCAATGAGCTTTATTTCAACAAACTTTTATCTGAACCCCTATGAATGCTGTATACCAAATATCAAAAGATTCTGATGATTGGTTCTGGAGAAAAGATTTTTCAAAATTTTTGCAAATATGCTGACTCAGCCTTTTTTCGATGCCCATTACAGAACACCCTAACATAACCGATGGCAATTTCTTTCTACCATTCAATTCTATTGGTCCTAAGGATACTTCATACCAAACAACAGCTCTCTGTTCCGTGTGGTTTGGGAAATATGGGCGTTTGAAAATATTTCTATTTTTAGCTCCCAGGGTTCCCATGGGGATGCAGGAATTTTTTTTTTTGCATGGGTCAAGTACTTATGAACTAATAATACCACAAACCAATTTTGCTTCATACCGGACCTTCGGTTCAGAAAATAGAAATTTTCTTACCCCTCCTATTACAAAGCCAAATATTACTTCACGAACTTCGTTTGAACAAAATTGATTGTACATCTCATATGGAAGCTCCATAGCAAATATCAAGTCATTGTACACACTGGTTCTTGAGAAGAAGATTTTAAAAATATTTTGGAGCATTTTCCCCCACTCCCTCCCTATGGGTCTGGGCATGTTGAGTTGAACAAAAATGAAATGCCCCTTTGGGACCATCACTCACACAAACTTTCACTTGAATTGGCCAAGTGGCTTTGGAGGAGAAGACCAAAACATGGTGTTGACGGACGACGGACGGAGAGCGATGAGATTAGCTCAGCTTGACTTTGTCAAGATGAGCTAACAAAGTGCCAGCAAAAACAACGAATCACACAAGACACGCATCATATCAATTCGAATTTATTAACTTAAACCACCATTTCAAAACAAACAAAAATGTGTAGGAGACAAGTTCATCCATAAAAAGTCGAAACTGCTTACAGTTTCACTCTTTTCCATTGAAAAATATTTTCCACTGAAATTCACACTGCAAACTCAAATTTGCATTGAAAGTTTTTCTTTGAAAGAGGGGTTAAATGTAATCAGGCTACGATAGAAATCACACATATTGGGATGGATAAGAATGGCAGAATGACTCCCGTTTTTTCAAAACTAAACTGTTGGAGCTTTCTCTACTCCTTTTTTGTAACCGCTATGGTCATATACCGGGGCCGCTACCAAACCGGCGTTGCTGTTTGGTTTTATTTTCTCTTCTTCCCTTAAATTTGCCATCGCACAACATTACATTCTGGCTCGCCACCATGGTGGGACTCAAACCTCTACCATCGCCGAGCTGGAACCGAATAGAGACCACTCGCTAACAGTCTTAATGGCGTTGAGGGATTGAGTATTGACAATCTATCACTCCAACGTAAACTGCCGGGAATTCTAACCGCGTGCATACCCCCTCAGACCCCATTTGAGACAATAGGAAAGCTAGGCCTGTGTGATCCAAGTGAAATAAAATAAGGTTAACCGGGTCGTAAGGAATTTGTAAATCCCACATCGTCCCTGCGTGCATCCGGCGTGCTAAAACCTTTCATTCATCGGCAGGCCTTCATAGCACCAACCGCACGTGTCAATGAAAGATGGTCGAAAGAAATTATCATTATTTATGCACCACGTGTTGGTATTATTACCGAGCGCAGAAGGAAAGGGAGACAGCTGAAATATTTTGCTATTTACGTAAGAAATAAATTAACTCAAATTGTTAATAACGCTTAATAAATGAAGGATATCGAAAACATTTTTAACTACGCTTTTCAATTCCATCACAGCATCAGAAACCATGAATGCCCCAGCATCTTTTCTGAACTTGAAATTTATTTTAAACACTCTAAATATTTTTTTGTTAAAGTATACACCTTCTATTACAGAGAAGAACACTCTCACAATTGGTAATACTAAATTTCAAATCCACCGCCTTGAGGCAAATAGAAAATAAACTGCATAGTCATAGTCATCACTGGAAGGGAAAGAGTTACAGCATTCAGAAACCATGAAAGACACAGATTTTTGTAGGGGTGGGGGTGGGGGGATTTTAACCTACATTCTTGATATATACCATCTGACTTAGTTTTGTGTGTGTATGAAATTTTGTATAACTTTAATTTGTTTTTTACTCAACAATTCATCATATTAGCTATTGTTGTGTCCTTTATGTACATTTATTTTGTCATGAAGTCATATAAGCTTTGTTTTTTTACCGATTTCTCCCTCATGCCAAATGACTTCTCCCTAAAGTCTCTCTCCCTAAAATCAGCTGCCAAGCTGACCCCTGTGATACACCAACTCAGGAATTTTCAGTGGAATTTGGTAACGCTGTCTCATTTTAAGGGGCAAAACCCACACTTTTACCTATAACATGCATTACTGAGTCACAAATCTTTTATTGGATGACTTTGATTTTGAAAAAAATAACACGTTTGGAAAAGAAAAACAAAACCACGCCGTGTTGTTTTCATTTTCTGTATGGACATGTACTGGTCTTACCAGGCTTTGAAAGTTTGTCAGAACAGTGCAATGCACATTAAGGGAGGTAATGAATTTACACACAATGAGGTCATGTCACAGCAATACAAAGTGGAGTTTCAAATGTCTAGTTTCTTTTAGCGGTGAAAACAGGAAGAATAAATAAATGAAGATGATTCCCTGTACTTTTTTCTAAGCGAACAACCACACAAGCTGAATTGAACAGTTATCAAGGAAAGAATACATGTAGAAGAATAATTCATATTTAATCTTGGTCAGACATATGTCATAATGAGATGAGATGATTACTATTGTGGGCGTGGTTTGGAGTATTATTGGCAGAATTTGCATGTGGCCATCTGGCATTGGCAGTTACACTTTCTGTCCACAAAAAAGAGACGAGTCAAGGTTTTAATAAAGACAATATACTTACCGGTACCTCATTAAAAGCACAGTAGTTCATAAAGGAGACCCCCCCCAAAAAAGAATCCCTTAGAAATGAAAACACCAAACAATGTCCCGTTTACAAATTGGCAAGTAGAAAGCTACTATATTTCACCTGTTTTCATTTCACTGCACATGGCATGACTGGTGTGAAATAGATGTCCCACCCAATTCATAGGTAAACTTTCCTGTTTTAATTTATTTAATTTCTATACCTAATTTTGTTCGATGGTTTTGCAAGTGACTCTCATCGAATTCTGTCAACCTGTTTTTGTTTTATTCCAATTTCTTCTTGTTTTGTTTTTTTTTTGGGGGGAGGGGGGCAGGGGGGGGCAGGGGGGTAGGCAGGGGGGGTGTTCAAAGCCCTGACTGACATAGGCATGATAGCTTGTTGCTTAAATGTTGAAATATGGGGACTACAACACATTGAAGTATGAGATATGTGTGATTTGTGCTTTTTGAGGGTTACAGGAGGTTTTCAGTTCTGATTGGGGGGGGGGGGGGGTGGAGAGGGGGCAGCACGACATCACAATTTGAACTCCCGTTTTTTTTCTGAGTTATGAATGTATATAGAATATGTTGAGGTGTGGTGTCAGATCGACCAATTGAACGAGAAATTTGGTTGTGAATTCATGAATTTGGTATGCATGTATGATGTAATATACATATATAGTCTACAAAAACAAGAGTATAAACTTCTATCTACAAAAATATCCCCAACTTGGTACTAGAAGGATGCTATGCTATTTTCAAAAATTTTTATGCAGTTTTCGAAATTGTGTATCATTTTGCTATGCATTGAAAAAATATTATTTTAAGCCCTGGGTCCGAATTGTCCATACTCCGTTGGGACTGTTGCTACTTTATGCAAATTACGTGCTCGTGAATTTTGGGTACTGGTATATAAAAATAGGTGTAACATTGCAGTCAAAAGTCGATTTTGAAAAGGTTTTCAGTTTTGTAAATGCGCTGACCTGCTCTATAACATAAAGTAAGAAACCCTGATGATCAGCATCTTGTAGGCTGAACTTTTGAGCGTCATCCCTACTGAGTGAACTCTATACAAGTTCAGTGATCCGAACATAGTGGCTACCCTTCTACGTTCAGATTCTTACCATTCAATCCTATAGAAAAAGTTCCCATCAAGTTTTTATGGGAAGTCAAAACTCGAAATTAGGAATATATATCAAGCTTTCACCCATATTACCGGCTGCAATTGATAGTACACGTATTTCCTTACATTTGGGCAGAGTTTATTGATCCAAACTGTTTTATCCTTTAATTATCATCATTTGAGTACTCGTGAGGCGTCAACGGAGATTTCGAAACCGTCCATGTTTTTGTATAAATATAAAACATCAAAAACAATAACCCGGTAATGGCACAGAAACAAATAGTCCTTTTCATCGATGCGGAATCGGAATCTCGATCTCATTCATGCAGAGGAGATCATCAAACTCGGTCGCATTCGCACAGAGCAGATTATCAACACCCCACTGCACAACTGCGATTGAATTTCCGATTCTGCATCGATGAAAAGGTCTATTTCGTTTCGGCGCCATTACTGGATTATTGATTTTACTGTTTTATATTTGTACAAAAAGATGGCTGATTTTGAAATCTCCGTTGATGCCTAATGAGTACTCAAATGACGATAATTAAAGGATAAAACATGGTTTGGATCAATAAACTCTGCCCAAATGTAAGTAAATAAGTGTACTAATGATTGCAGCCGGTAATATGGGCGAAAGCTAGATATATATTTCGAGTTTTGAGTTCCCATAAAAACTTGATGGGAACTTTTTCTATGGGATTGAATGGTAAGAATCTGAACGTAGAGGGGTAGCCACTACGTTCGGATCGCTGAACTAACTCTATACTTGCTTCTCAAAGTGTATAAAGACTGTTCGTATAATTATGAAAACATTTTCTCCCGATCGTGCTTTCTGAAACATGGAAACAACAAAAATACTAAAAAGTTGAGTGCTGCTGCTATCGGCAATAGATATTAGCCTAGGCAACTGTAATTTGTAATCCAAGCAAGAATCGTCACAGGAAGTTAACGAACGAAAATTGGTGAGACCGGTAAATATGGCTGATGAATACGTTATATTTAGACTAAACATTCCTCAGAAAATCAAGAGAAAGAGACATGGCTATGACGATGTCAGCCATCACGTTTCAGATCTTACTTCATCGCCGATCACAGCAAGAATTTTCCCTTTTATTGCAGAATGTGCCATTCTTGCTTGTTTATCAATCGATCATGTGATCATGTGACGATGAACGGAAGTTTATAAAAGCAATTTGGGGGTCCTACTAAACATCAAGAAGAACCAAAGAAGTAAGTTTCTACACAATCGTACCAACGGCAACTCGTACCAGTCAAGTCGTACCCAAAATTGGACGACTCGTACCCATTTTCGGCTGGACAACTCGTACCCACAATTGGACAACTCGTACCCAAGGTTGGACAACTCGTACCCATGGCTGGTCAACTTGTACTTGGTGTTTAATTGTATGGACGAAGGCCGTTAATGGCCAAAGAACTATAGAAGCGGTGTTTTTGCTTTTGTTTCATCCGTTTAAGGTGCTGCTATAATAGTAATGGAAATCAGTTTACTTGGAAATTCCTTCGTCAGATATTCCATGAATATGAATGAAATATACACAAAGTTTACGTCTAAACGACGGCTGTGATACACAGAACAGGAAACATATATTCATTGACCGTACTTTGTTGATTGCAGGCACCAGTGGTTCCTGAAAGTCTGCAATCGTATTCGTACAAGAACTGGCGTGAATGACAACCCCCCCCCCCTCCAACCCCGACACCCGGTTTCTGTGCTTCAGTATTGGGAAATAGAGTACTGGAGAAAACTAAAAGGCCTTGCATCTAGGCCTAGGCTCCGCAAATTATCAGGGTGAAAACCATAGCCTTCGTCGCATTAACTCTTGCCTTTCCTAATTAATAATGCCACTCTCTACCTTTAGATTATTTTTCGTGTGGCAAAGTTACATCACTGGTGAGGCGCCACTCCGGTCAGGCGAGAAAGGATTTCATTGTAAATTGAGAGTCCAGCCGGATTTTGTACTTGAAGCATAGCACATTTACCCGCTCGGAAGAAAAACGGCAAACAATGACCAGTGATAGACTGAATCAAGAAGATCACAAATGATGTTCATTTAAAAAAAATCTAATTAAAAAGCTCTAATACATCTCTCTCTATGAGTTAACCAGCTCGCATCAACTGATTTCTGTCGGAAATTTTAAGGTCAACACCGACACACCTGAAAACTCGACAGTCATTTAATTTAGACTTACCCGGCAGTGACAGGTGTGAGATCACGAAGAATTATTTTGTATCGTCCGTTTATTCCCACTCAGCCAACCTTCCTAAAATACCAGTTAACAGGTGTGAATTACAGAAAGGTGTTAGGTTGGCTGAACGCAACTTTTGCAGTAGAGGATTAGGCTATAGTCTGTATCGTCTTACCTACATAATCAAACAACATCATATCAAAATACATCTCAACTTTATAATAAAATCTATAAGTACCTTCACATTATTTCAATTTTAGTAATTTACTTGCTTCGTCACCAAATTCAAAAACGTCCAGATTGCCACTATTGAGTCTGTTCTTCAGTGTTTTCAAATGATTGTCTATCGTTCTGTAACGCTTTCGTCTTTTTGGTGCGAGACCTCCGGATTCAAGTTGAATCATTTTTGCTTCGTTGGTTGCCTGCAATTTCTTTAGCAACACAAGGAAAGAGTATATGTTTGAGTGAGCAGCTCTGCACATTTTTTTTATTTTGCTGTGCCAACCTTCCGCATTGTTGGTTGTTCTTGCGCCGTCGTTGTTGTGATGGTTCCATTTGCTGATGGGAACACCCTCTACCCATTGTTCGGTAACATAGTCAGTAAATGCGGTGACATCCACGGAAATGTCCTCGGCTGATTCTAAAGCATTTAGCCAGAAATCTTCAACATGTTGGACGGGAATGAGTGGAAGAACAGCAGCCCTCCGGACAAGAAGTTTGACGTCATCATCTTGATTGTAATGTCTCACTAAACCAACGGATTGAGTCTTCCTCCAGATACACTGTGTAAAGTGGAAAAAACAACCTTTAACCACCACGGAAGTAAACACGCACTCCAAAACGTTCATCACCGCCGTCTCGAAGTCTATCATGAATGTATCTGGTGCAAACGTTAAGTTTCGTTGAAGAATCTCATCCTTCAGAATGTTGAAAAATATTGAGTAAGTTGATTGAGTTTTATTTGGCAGAAGCGCGAACACCAAGGGGAAAACTTTACGGTCAACCATTCCATGAATACAATACAGCTGATAAAACAACTCGGGACAAGAATAGAATGTTCCATCTGCAAAAATAATGTCAGAATTGCACAATCGTCGCAAATTGTCGTCAGTGCTAAAAACTAAGATTCGTCGGTTCTGTTCATCTACTATGTCACGCAATAGAAACCGTTCTCCAGCAAAAGTTTTTGTCCATTCATCACCAAGTTCAATTTGGTTTTGCTCTCGTGGCAACTTTGGAAGAACTTTTTAATCGATTCCTAAATATCAAACACCGTGTAAACAAGACAGCGGCAGAATATTTTATTTTTGCAAAACAAGACATCAAAAACAATGATAACATATAACAAATTAGAAAAAACAACATAACTGCAGAATATTTTAAAAATTAAGACAATATTTTAATTTGCAAAAAATGATTTTTATTTTGCAAAAAAAAAAATGACAATTTATATGCTACAGACTATAACAAGGATTAAGCAAGTGTGAAAAAAAGGTTGGCTAGACGCTACTCCTGATCATTAAAAGGTTGGCCAGACGCTACTAATGAAATTAAAAAGGTTGGCTAGGTGGGACGACACCGTATCGTCTATTACCTTATAGTTGATTGGTGTTTAATTTTCTTCCAATTATCTATGCATATTATTATCGCCAATTAAGTTAATCTTCCAGTTGGGAGGTGTGTTTTTCTAACAATTATCTTCCATGACAATCATGAACATTAAATGATAATTAGCATTTTTGTAAGGTTTGCAATTAGACTATAAATGTGAATAAAAGCGAATCTCTCTCTCTCTCTCTCTCTCTCTCTCTCTCTCTAGGCACCTGACTCTCGTGCCTCCACCGATCGAAACAAAAATTGGCACAGGTCTATATAGATGTAATTTGACAAGGAAAGGACTTCTGATGGACCATGATCGCGTCCGACATCGCGTTAATCCTTCAACTAATGAAGGGGTGGGTTAGGGTGGGGGAATGAGCCCCGATCGCATCTGATTTGGCATTAACCCTGCAACACGTGAACTGCTGGGTATGACTACCAGTACCACAAAATATTACGTAGAAAAGCCCTCAGAAGTTTAACGAAGAGCCAAAGATTACCCGATTGTGGGGAGGGGGCGGGGGTGGGGGTGGGGGTGGGAGTGGGTCGTCTCTCGTATCTACGCCACTGTATTAATATATAATTTAAATATTTCCTGTTTCCTTCGAATTGATCTCTTGATGAAATGTTCATACCGACGAAATTGACTTTCGGCGAAGTCTGTTCAGACTGTTCTGCTGAGATAAATGCTAAAAATGGAAAGTTTTTGCCTTTATGCACACCCATTGAAAGCAGACACAAATCTTCTCAAGTCCTTCAGCCAATATTCACCTTCGCCCATACAATTAAAGACTAGGTGCATGTTGACCAACTGTGGGTACGAGTTGTCCAACCTTGGGTACGAGTTGTCCAACCTTGGGTTCGAGGTGTCCAACTGTGGGTACGAGTTGTCCAGCCGAAAGTGGGTAAGAGTCGTCCAATTTTAAGTACGACTTGACTGGTACGAGTTGCCGTGGGTACGAGTTGTCCTGATACCAAAAAATAAAGATAATGTCCATTTAGTTCAATTTTTATAGTTTTATGTGCAACGTTTATGTTATTTATTTGGTGATTTTATTGTTTCCTTTTTCTGTTGAAAAAAGGTCCGAAAAATGTGTATAACGTTTGTAATTTTACGAAAAGAGTTGACCCCTGGTGTGTTTACAGCCAGCACTTTTTTTACCTTTTTGATTAATTTTCTCAACTATTACGTGTTATTTTAGTAATCTGCTATAAATAGTGAAGATAATAAGCTAAAAATAATATGTTTGTGCCGATGTTTTTTTTTTTTTTTGCTTCCTTTTATCTCTAAAAAAGAGTGTTTTCCGTGATTATTCGAAGTGAAGTTCAGTTTTCTTGTCAGTTGAGCGTCATGGGCCTCATGGCGCTATCTAATCGGCGGTGAATTTTGGATTGAGATGGAAATTAAGATGGAAAATTAATTCGTTGGAGGCTTCTCTTTTTCCATGGACGAATAAATGTTTATTGTACATTTTGTAGTTTTACCTTATACATATATTCAAATCAATTCATACAAACATGGTGTATTTTCAGCTTCAAATACAACTTTTGTGAATGAATGAATGACACCTATCTTTATCACTAAAAAAGTCCTAACTAAAGTTAAACACTCTATAAGCGATGCGAGCGTTGTAATAAAGTATACTATTAGGTAACAACATTTCTTCCCAGTTTACAAATTTTGATATTGTGTGATGCCTCAAATGTGAGCATTGCAAAACAAAGACAATAATTAACTTAAATGAGAAATTGTAATTTGTTACTTTATCGCAGCGCTGGGAACGCTCGTATTGCGTCTACCCTTATAAAAAAGTACCATGGTAAATCCCCAAAATACCCTGGTAATACCATGGTATACCATGGTATTACCAGGGTATTTTGGGATTTACCATGGTTTACCATGGTACTGTTTTATATACCATGGTATTACCAGTGTATTTTGGGATTTACCATGGTACTTTTTTATAAGGGTAGTGTGTAAAAGCCTTAATTTATATGAATTTGCATATTTCACTCCTGAAGTTTCTACCGAAAACATTACTACGGAAGCCCTGGAGGGACATTTTTTGTTACTAGTTATTACTTACTTGTTATTACAAATAACAAATAACAAATAACAAGTAAGTAATAACAAATAAGTAATAACAAATAATAAATAACAAGTAAGTAATAACGAATAAGTAATAACAAATAACAAATAAGTAATAACAAGTAAGTAATAACAAATAAGTAATAAGAAATAAGTAATAACAAATAACAAGTGAGTAATAACAAATAAGTAATAAGTAAGTAATAACAAATAAGTAATAACAAATAACAAGTAAGTAAAAACAAATAAGTAATAACCAATAAGTAATAACAAATAAGAAGTAACAAATAAGTAATATTATTACTTATTTGTTATTACTTATTTGTTATTTGCTATTACTTATTTGTTATTTGTTATTACTTATTTGTTATTACTTATTTGTTATTTCTTATTACTTATTTGTTATTTCTTATTACTTATTTGTTATTTTATTACTTATTTGTTATTTCTTATTCGTTATTACTTATTTGTTATTACTTATTTGTTATTACTTATTTGTTATTACTTAATTGTTATTTGTTATTATTTATTTGTTATTTGTTATTTGTTATTACTTATTTGTTATTTCTTATTTGTTATTACTTATTTGTTATTACTTACTTGTTATTACTTATTTGTTATTACTTACTTGTTAATACTTATTTGTTATTACTTATTTGTTATTTGTTATTTGCAATAACAAATAAGGAATAAGTGCCCGATCACCCTCCCTACTATGGACAGGCTGCAATTTTTATTACTTATTTGTTATTACTGACTTGTTATTACTTATTTGTTATTACTTATTTGTTATTTGTAATAACAAGTAAGTAATAACTAGTAACAAAAAATGTCCCTCCAGGGCTTCCGAACATTACCGGTAAAAATCAGTTGGGCAATTTATTTCTCCTTACATTCACGCGGGAACTAAATTTACAAATCTTCCGTTTAGTAAGATTTTACTTCAGTTTGGTGATATAGAATACGGTCACAATATGGAAAATTAGCGATGATTTCTCCTCACTACCCGGCACCTTTCTCTATTCTTCTTTATTTCGATGCCCCGACATCTGCGGGTGTCAGAAAAAAAAACAACAAATTGTATATACTTAATTACACATACAAATTCACCCTCATTCTCTAAGCTTGCAATAGATTAAGCCTGTATTAACTTCAATCCCAAGACAATAAAGACATAAAACCTCCGTGAACAATAGGTATATCCGGAGCCTTCTATTAACTTACAAATTAACGGCTGACCAAAGTGTTATTATTACTGTCATGTTACATCTGAGTAATTAGAAAGGTCGGAAGGTGGATCTGATTGTTTTTTACAAATATTACATACCATTCTTGATTTTTTCCGTTATGTCTTTTTGAAAGCTTGGCTACATTATTAGCTCACCTGACTGAAAATCAGGGTGAGCTATTCTGATCACTTTTTGTCCGTCGTCTGTCGTCCGTCGTACGTCGTGAAGGTGGTGTTTGGGTCATTTTCTCCCAAGCCACGGACTGCAGTTCAATGAAAATTCACATGAGTAGCGGTTATACAGGGGCATTTGGATCTTTCTTCAAATTGGGTTTCTGCTCATATTGTGGAGTGGGGTGGGGCCAAAATGCACAAAAATTTTAAAAATCTTCTTCTCGTGAACCAGCTGTAGCAGAGACTTGATATTTGGTATGCAGTTTCCATTTGAACCAGCTGTAGCAGAGACTTGATATTTGGTATGCAGCTTCCATTTGAGGTGTAGACTCAAATTTGTTCAAGAGAAGTTTGACGGGCAATATTTGCCTTTGTTCTGAGAGAGGCAAGAATTTTTGCCCCGCCCAGAATTTCTATTTTCTGAACCGAGAGGCCAATTTGAACCAAATTTAATATGAGGTATTATTGGGTTATAAGTAGTTGATTTATGCCAAAAAATTTTTTCCTGCAGCCCCGTGGGAACCTCAGGAGCCAAAAATCGAAAAAAAACTCCGAAAACGTCTATATCTCCAAAACTGCACGGCACTGAGAATTTTTATTTGGTGTGAGGCTTCCTTGGGACCAACAGAAAGGAAGGGTAAAAAAAATTGCCATCAGTTTTGTCATAAGGTACTTTTTCGGGACTTTGAAAAAATGCTGAGTCAGCATTTTTTAACACTGTGGGCAATGGGAAAAAATTAAAGAATCGTTTGCTTCCAAACCTCTGCTCCAAAAGCTTTCATATTTTACATATAACATCTTTGGAATATTGATTCACATATTTGTTGAAATCAAATCCCTCGGTCCATATTTGGGTTCCCTATGGGAGCCCAAATGTTCAAATTAGTGCACTATGAGGAATATTCTTTAAAAATCATCTTCTTCAGATCTACCAATAAGAATCTTTTGATATTTGATATGCAGCATGCTTAGGGGGGTGAGATTCAAGTTTGTTCAAGCCAAGTCCCTGGGTTCATATTTAGGCTGAAAATTTGGGGTCTCAGTCCGGACATAGAAATTTTGGACCAAAATGCGGAAATGAGTTTTTTTTATGCGTTTCGGTCAATTTTAAGACAAAATTTATTTTTTTTTACACCGAAAATTTGGGGTCCGGGTGGGACTTAGAAATTTTGGATCAAAATCCGGAAATGAGTTTTTTGTTTTTTTATGCGTTTTGGTAAATTTTAAGACAAATTTTTTTTTTTTTATTTTGCACTGAAAATCTGGGGTCCGGGTGGGACGTAGAAATTTTGGACCAAAATCCGGAAATTAGTTTTTGGGTTTTTTATGCGTTTTGATCAATTTTAAGAAGAAAAAAAAATTTTAGTCTGAAAATATTTTGTTTGGGACTTCGAAAATTTCCGAACAAAAATTTTTAAAAATCCTTTTTTTTATGCGTTTATCTCAATTTTGGGACGTAAAAGTGCAGGAACTGAAAATAGAAGGAAAATCCTGTGTATTGTGTGGGCACAATCGCTTCATCTAGTTGGAATATGCTTTTCTTAGGAGGGGCGTATGCAGCTTATTCAAATCAAGTCCCTGGTTTGATATTTAGACTACCATGTCAGGTGAGCGTCCTCAGGCCCCCTGGGGCCTCTTGTTTATTATTCATTCAGTCCCCGTTCACACCAGAATTTCGAGTTAACTCCCCTGATCGGACCGTTTGTTGGTTAGGATTTTTTTCGCCCCCCCCCCCCCCCCCATCCCCCTGTACACACGCCTACAGTCATGAGATTCGTTCTCAAAGCATTAATTTTGCACAGTTTTCTCGGAGTAGACATCCGAGCCCTCAACGACGGCAGGGCATAATGGCGTAGAAACCGGAAGTGGGGCTGGGGTGGGGTAGGGGGTTTTAACCCCCCCCCCCCAAACGGCCCAAATCCATCCGACGCATTCTGCTTCGGCTATCGCTGCCTGATGAAATGTTTATCTCCACCCACTCACCCAATAAAAATAATATGTTGCCTTTCTACGCATTTACGCAACTGGTTAGCCCCTCCCCCATTATAGCAACCTACCTAAGCGCCTGGAGATAATTCACTCACGTTTGAGATACTGTCTAGATAAGAGTTCCACCACTCTCGTGAGTTTCGGCCCAAACTTCACCGGGAAATTAATTTGAACTAAAGATTAAACTTCAATTTTACAAATGCCAAACAAATATATATTCGAAATGTCAGTAAAAATAAAAATAGAAACTGACCGACCAGTAAAAAAATACTGTTAGGAAAATATGCTACGCCCCCCCCCCCCCCCGACCACACACACACACACACACACACACACACACACACACACACACACACACACACACACACACACACACACACACACACACACAAAATACATGAGGTAAAACTTGAACCGACGGGCGAACATCTTTAGATTAAATTCAATACTATTACGAAGGGTATTAAGGATTAACCCTTTACCGAAAACGAAAGAAGACGACTCTTGCAAATAAAATTCTTTAATAACTATTTTTTTCATTTTTTTGCGTCAAAAAACATAGCTTGTGAGCCCTCATTGGAACGAGCTCGACGAGCTCGTTCCAATGAGGTGTCATAAGGTATGTTTTTGAGACAAAAAATGAAAAATAATAAAAATTAAATGGTGATTTTTGCGAAAGGCGCTGGCCGGTTTGGTCGTTACGTTGGGTAAAGGGTTAAAAAGGTAGCCAGATGTGAAGTGTTTAATATTTATAACCATATGATTTCATGGATACCATGAAGTGCCACGAAGATGGCCGACGCTTGGATCATTAAAAATACCAAAATAAATGTTTTTAGGGCATGCGGACGATTCGGCACCGGGACGATTCGGCACCTGCCATTTTGGACGTTTCGGCACTTGGTCTTGGACGATTCGGCTCCTGGGATTGGTCGATTCGACACCTGGGACTGGTCGATTCGCCACCTGGGTTTGTGTGTATTTTTTCATTTATTATACAAGCGAAAACATTTTAATTGGAGAAAACACTTTTTGTTTGATTGTTTCTTTGTTTTATGATAAATAAACTATGATTTAGTTATGTAAACTGTAATACCTATTGATAATTAAAAGAGGCCGAAAGTATTGTATCGAGTGTTATTTTTCTTTCAAGCTTCATTCAATATCAATGTGCCATTTGAGGTGCCGTCTTCATCCGTTTCGTTTACATTTCGCACTTCTGATCTCAAAGTGTGAACACCTCGACTATCATGGAGTTACCTGCTGGACTTGAGAAAGCCATATCAGCTCTGGGCGTCTCATGGCCTATCTCCTGGACTATCCAGGAAATAGGCATGAGCGTCTATCTGAAACTGGAGTTTGAAGTAGGGAAATCCAATACACCACCCTCTTCGGGGAGAGGTAGTACCTTTGAAGAGAGGATCGCCTCTCCCACTGGTCCTCACCCGAAGGGGCACGGAGGTCCTGAAAAGAGAGAGCCGAAGAGAAGGAAGAAGAGTCCATCGACCAAGCACAGGGGCGCCCGGCGCTTGGATGCCTTCCGGAATAGGAAGAAAGAGTTGAGTGAGGGGATGGAGGTCGTGGAGGCAGCCGCCAGTTCCCCACCTAGTCCCACTGGTGCACCCAACCAACTGCCGGTTTCTGAGCCGGTACAGTTGGATGTGGAACGCCCAGTGGAGATTGAGGAGGAACTGGAAGTTGCATTTTCGCCACCTCCCACCCCTCACTCCCCTCTTCCTTCACTACCGGATAGCCCGGGAGTGGAAATCGCAACCGAACAGCCACCTCAATCCTCAGCCACCACCTACGTCGACTTGGAAACTGTAAAGAGGAACATAGCTGAAGCCAACAGAATGATAGAAGAGTGCCAAGAATACAGGAAAGAATCCCAGACGATATCCAACGCAGCTTTAGAAGCACTCCAAAACATGAATCAACCATCATCGTCATCACCATCCACATCTCCTTGCCAACCACCTCCTAAGAAAAAGAGCCGTAAGAAGCCCAAGTGGGGATAAGCCTCCTCCCTCCTCCTTTTCCTCCTCTACCACGCCTTGACATAATACAAAAACATACAGCTAACGAGGGTCGAAAGGAGCTTGTTCCCTATACCGTCACTGCGCGCCTTCGGCGCGCGAAACCATTCGTTCGGTGCCGTCTTCATCGAACGAAGAGTAAGTGGTGGAAGACAATGAGTTCATCAATACTCCAGATGGTGGTGCAGCAGAATACCATATTGTAAAAGGATGTTGATTCACGGCGATGGGTACAGTTTCACAGTGAAGAAACAGAAAAATTATCACACCCTTTGGCGATGTACGAAGCGAAAGCAAAACAATAATTATTGTCCAGCTTCAGTTATCCAAGACGGCGAAGTATTCATAGATGGGCAGAGACACACCCACCCTGCAGAACTGGGAAAGGCGATTGCTGTAAAAATGATTGCGCAGGTAACTAATCTAAATAATATTTAATTCTATTTAAAGCAAGAAAAGGGTCCACAGGTAACTTAATTTAATTTAATCTTTGTGTTCACATAACTGTAATTGAAAATAAACATACTATCATCATTATAATAACATAAATGAGAGATTAATTACATTACATCATGTGCGTGTGTTTTCATTACTATCATCCTTTCACAACACAAACGGGATATCTATTAAGTCTTGATGACCGACTACCCTCTCTTTTGAGGTTGAATATAACGCAGGTAACTACTTCGAATAATATTTAATTCTCTTTAAAGCGAAATAAATAAATAAAAAATAATAGAAATGACAAAAGTTTTGAAAACAATTTTAACAGAAAAACAAAACCTAATTATAATAATAATAATAACACTTTGGTCGTCCGCTGATTTGTCGCGGTTCTCAGGTGAGAAGGCTTTGATTAGCCCTGTTCTCCCAAATGCCTCCTTATCCCCACGCCTCTTCTCTCCTCCCAACACTCGGGGACGAACTGCTTAATGACATCCCATGCCCTATTCTTCCCAACCTCTGCGAAAAGCATACTAACCCTCTCCTTTGTGTCACCCACTAACCACATGCCCTTCATTCTCCCATCCCACTTCCCCATCATAATCCCGGTGAATCTTATTCTGTTAGATTGGTATTTTGGACATTCTAACAGAAAGTGTTCCAGGGTCTTCACTGTGCCTAAATTACACATTTGGCATTCCTTTTCACTGTCTCTCCCAATTTCGCCTCGGAGCTCCAGGGACCGCAACCTCAGTTTGAACAACAGTGACAGTAAATATTTTAGGTGAACAGAAGTTAATCATTTGTTTACTTTCAGACAAAGTCCTGTTTAGTACCTCCCCGTGGTAAATGAGACGGTAACGGGAAGCGGCTATTCTTTACTTTTAGCTACTTTCAGGCTAAACCTGAACAGAGTGACGAGAGGATAAATTTTCTCCATGTATTATCTCCATAATTATCTCGGGTTCTACTAAGAACCGAGGGGTACCGAGGTGAAGAAACATAAGTTAGTAAAGGTCGTTTAAAAGGCTTAGATAATATGCGCAGACATATAATTTGTCCTTTGAAGTAACATATGTGATATAACCATTGATTTGTTCGAGTTAATGCAAGATATATAGACCGAGCCGTCGCCAAAAACTATCCCTCGGTATTTAGTAGGTAGCTTGGTAATTAATACACTACCTCGGTGTGTGGATGAAGCACATAAATGCTAATTGGGTATCACAACACAGATCACTGTAATATTTGATAAAAATAAAACTTTCAGCTGTTTTTATCCGGACTTTGGGCAGGCGGAACTTTTTCAGTTCTGGCAGCTCTGAAGATTGTTTTACTTTTTTTGTTCAGTGTTTTTCCATTATTGGCTTCATGCCGTTATTAGGCTTTTGTGGCGTGTCGCGATAAGTATCGCTCGGCTGTGCCCGATACACAAAAAGCTTCAGCTTGTATTTAGTATATGTATATATACAGTATATTATTTTAACCATTTCGGCTCCATGTCAACGGCTTTAATTTAGCCTTGTTTTTTTGTTGACATTAGTCTTTTTGTTTTCGAGGTTTTCGCCCACTTTACCTGACCAGGCTTTTTGGCAGTTGCTGCCGTTTTATGTATAGTCAAACGTCTGTCCGTCAAAGTTTCATTTTAGAATTGTCGGAAACGTAGGTCGGTAACCTTTTAATTCGTCGAACCTGTTGGTCAGCCGTGAGTGCTGACCACGTCTCTTGTCTTACGGCAAGGTTTTTTGCATCGTTGGCGAGTGAAAAATCACCATTTTCGAAACTACTATTCCTGATGTCACAATATTGGTCTGTAACAATTTTACTGTTATAACAAAGAAGACAATTGCCGACATACACAAAGAGAACTAATTAAGAAGTCACCATGTGATTAACAAGTCACACTGTCGCTTACTGAGGTGCTACCTTCTAAATACCGAGAAGATTTTTCAGCGAACATTTATTACTTTAGCGCTCATAATTCTCAAATATGGCATTAAAACCATGCACATACTGCTTAAATATATTTATATACTCATAGCACACCACCACATATCCTTTTCACTCCCATTTTCACGCTCATTCCCACCCCTATTTTCCTTCATCTCGGTTTCCCTTGGAAAACCTCGGAACACTCGGTGTTTAGTATGACCGCCATGTCTCCATGTGTTATACATATTTTCACTTGTATAATAAGTGAAAAAATATATATAAAAGTTGGGCGACACCAGAAACTCAGGTGCCGAATCGACCAGCTACGGGACCTATCGTCCAAAGCCAGGTGTCCAATCGTCTAGACCTGGTGCCGAATCGTCCTGATGCCGAATCGTCCAGGTGCCGAATCTTCTACCATTCTTTTTTAGACCTGTAGCGAAAATAATAAATAAAAAAAATTATTATGTGGGTTATGTTTCAAATTTTGTCACATTATAACAATCTCTTAAGAATTATACAAATATTCAGAATTTTAGGTTTATTTTCATTATTATTGGGTAAAGGGGATAAGAGGAAAGTTGAAAGTTGGACTGAAAATGTATTTACAACAAGTGACCAATGAAACACCATTTTTTCCTTTAATTTTTTTTCAATTCTAAACTGTCAATGCGTATGATTGTTGCCTTGACCTACTTTCTTATTTTTTTCTATTTCAGATGTTACTTCTCTTCTTCATACTTCTCTTCTTCATTCATCATTAATCACGCATCTTTGCATGAAATATTAATCACATCCAACCATAAAAAATGAATACATAAAAGCTAGTAAGTAAATGGAAAAAGTTTTAATATTCATGTTTTACTGTAGAAGTAAGTCCATTGCTGCATCTTTTTGAAATGTCATGCAAAACTTATATGCTTTCATTCAGTAATTCATTTTTTTGTTTTAAAACACACTAATCATTGAAAATTATTTTTGGGTGCATTTCATTAAATTCACAAAAAATATTTTTACCTTACTAATTTGTTATAAACTTTCACGTAGACACAATTCAGCGGGTTTGTTCAAGGCTTTATTTGATTTTCAAACTGTAGCAGCAGTGGACTTGCCGAATATTGTTGTTTTTTTGTTGATATCTAACTGTTCTTCATTGTTAACTATTAGTTAATTACAAACCAAAGTAAAACCAAAGGAATTTGCTGCAGTATCTCCTTCAGTATAATGCTAAATTGTGGTGGTCACATTGAAGAGACTACAGAGCTGTATGATCCATTGATGATGCACATGCCTACAACTAATTTTAACCATGCTCAATCAGGTTAGAAGGTTTGTGAGTCTGGCAGTTACTTACCACTGCCTTATGGTTCACTCCATTTACTTCAGCTTTTTCAAACTGAACAATCTTCATTTCCTTTGCCCTGTGGGTAGAGTCATTAAATTCTATTGAATAAGCAATCATATAAAAAACAACTATGGATGGTGGGGGAGTTGAACCTGAAACACAAAAGTAGTGGCCTTGATAAATACACTAACAGAGTATTTTTCATCGTCCTTTTTTGCATAGCTTTGCTATATTTTCTTGTTTTCATTATTTTTTAAAACCGGATATTTTGTCCGATATTCATCGGGTGTTTCGTCCAAGAAATAGGATGACTTATCCTGGACGTTTTGGCAGATGGACATTATGGCGATTGAACGTTTTTGTTGACTGGATACTAATTTTCATTTATGGGTAGTCCAATAATATTAGCCTTCGCCTGTGCTCCGAATTTATTATTTTTTGATTTTTAATATGTCGCACCGTCGAAGTCTAATCTGATCTTTCGTTTTTCCAGCAGCAAAGTTCAGCGAGAGACTCTCGCTGAACGGTTGGACCTCGATTAAAGATCAAATTTCCCCACCTGGTTCCTACTTCCGATTGACAGTTGTGTAAAACACATTTTTCTTCATTCTGGTGGTCATTTTCTTGCAAATAAATCGATATTTTTAATTATTTAGGCGTCATTTGCACTGCAATTTTTTCAACTCGAAACAAACTGTTGAACGGGAAAATGGGTTGATAGGAAAACGCGGAGTGAAAAACGGAATACCGATAATGTAGAGCACACCAAGTCAAACGACGCGGCAGTCGTTGCAATACATCTCGATTTGTTCGAAACCGCTGAGGTCCGTTCCCGGAAATGGGATACGATTTTTAACAATTTTCCAACCGCTGTAACATTACCGCTTGAAAAAATGTTTTTATTTTATTATTGTTATTTAATACGTAATTCGACAGTAAGTATAGGAAATTTATACATCTAATATGAATGTGAAGGCATATTATTCTTGTCGAATGTGGGAACATGTATGGAGAATGAGTATTCATCATATTAGTGTTATGTCGCCTAATTTCGTACTTTGCTGCTGGAAAAACGAAAGATCAGATTAGACTTCGACGGTGCGACATATTAAAAATCAAAAAATAATAAATTCGGAGCACAGGCGAAGGCTAATATTATTGGACTAATTTATGGGGGGCGCGGTGGCTCAGTTCAGTTGCCAAGCCGAGAGGTCCTCGGTTCGAATCCCACCTGCGGCAACCGCGTTGTGTCCTTGGGCAAGACACTTCACCCCCATTGCCCACGTGGGACACGGTGGCGTTGTGTACTAAGGCGTACTGCTCGTCGATGGTGCACCTGTCTTCAACCAATGCTAAGCCTGCTTGTGTGGAGTCAGTATGTTGGAGAGCTGACAGTTGCTCGCCGTTGCTCGGTGGTTCTTCCCGGGTACTCCGGCTTCCTCCACCCATAAAACTGTCGCGGTCATGATTAGCCATTGTGCAGAAATATGTGACCTTAAACACCAATAAATAAATTAAATAAATAAATTTTCATTTCTTTCTTATTCGGAGTCCGTTAAATGTCCGTACTCAGGACCGCACCAAAAACACTCCCTCTTCCGTGTTTTCGTTTCACCCCGGAAGAAGGCGAGTCATTAAAGGTGAAGGTCATTTTATGGGACGTCATCCGTCAGAATCGAAACAAAATGAGAAAATAAATAAATCAAAAACATTATCTTGCCAGGTGAAAATTATCGAATAAGATATCACTGATTTATCTCTTTTTCTGAAGACTTGTTTGCGATATAGATTCATCACAAAATCTTGCTATTACAAGGCAAGTAGCAACAGGTGTACGTTTTCAAGCGACAGAGTTGCGTATCGACTATCGCTACGCTATTGTATTAAAATCTGTTTCAACTTTCAAGTTTCATTCAATATTTTATGATATCGATATAGACGTCAGTTTTTAAGTCGCACGTAATTTGTTTTCAGAGTATATGTCAATGATGTAAAATGACTTATCGTCAGGAGAATCTTTGGGTTTCCTCCATGATGGCATCTCCACACCAGCATGTGCATAGAATGCTGTGCAGTTAGCCAGGGTACTATAACTTGTGAATTAGGGATGCAGACGATTCGGCACCGGGACGATTCGGCACCAGGACGATTCGGCACCAGCGCTGGACGACTCGGCACTTGGGTTTGGACGATTCGGCACTTGGATTTGGACGATTTGACACATGCTTCTGAGCAACTTGTCACTCATGGGATGTTTTCTAAAACAAAAGAAATGACATTAGGAGAGGATTATATTCCAGGGAAACGACCCCAGAAGTTTCAGAACTGGAAAGTTGAGGACCTCAAGAGTGGGTATCTATGTATGAAAAAATAACGCTTTTTTCTATTCATATTTATTTAGTCATCGAATTCTGGTATAAAAATATAATATTTGTGCAACCATGGTTAAAAACATACAGAATGAGATAATACATACAAAGCCACACATACAAAAACAGAAAAAAGTAGCACTTTTAATAAACAAAGTCATTGTTCAGGGACCATAGATACCGGCACACTTTCGTAGCAATTGACTAGATGATAACTCCCCATCCGAGTACTGTTTCCAGATCTCAAACAACTTGGCCTGAACCTCTCCTGCTGTCTTCCTCTGACGCCTCTGAAGTTTGCCCTCTGAAATCATCTTCAAAGTGACTGGGATTGATGTTGCCTCTTTTTATAACTCTGCTATCAAAAGATAAAATGGCACCCGTCCTCTGTTGTTCATTCGACTGTTCAATCTATTGTGCCAGCCTTCAACATCGTTGTTAGTCCTGACACTTGACATGAATATACTCCAGTTGTCTATGTTAAAGGTGGTACTCTCTATCCATGTTGATCTAACATATTCTACCAACGTTCTCAGTTTCGGCGTTCCAGCTTTGTCTTCCAATTTTACAAATGCTGGAAGGATATGTTCAGTTGGCAAGAAGGGAAGTGCCATGATTCTTCGAATGTATTTATATACATCATCTTTCTGATTGTACTCAGCCTTAAAATAAAACAAATAGAATAGATTAATGCATTTTGTTTTAAATAAGATACTGTTGACTAGAGTTGGGCGGTTTTTTGATTAATCGTGGGGTTACTCCCTGACCCGAAAGTGTATGCTAAATTTGGGGCTTACGACATAATATAATATTAATTTGATTTATATATTAATTTATTTTAGATGGTTCTATGAAGGAATAACATTTCTTACCTGTAAACCAATCTCTTCAACCTTCCTAAAGACGGCTTGAGCCCAGTGGAAGACACATCCCTGGATGGGCATCTCTGGAAATCTTGAACGAATGGCTTGCCAGAGTCCACACTCAAAGTCCACTACTATTCTTTCCAAGGAAATTCTCGACGGTAATCGCCTGTCAATGGCACGTAGTACAGCATACTAATCGTCCTTTCTTTTTCCTGACATAATGCAAAAAACCAGAGGCAGTTGCTTGATGTTTCCAGACGATTTTACAAATGCGTGTATTGTAAAAAGTTGGACCCATGGTTTGTTGACTACTCGAAATGTACCGTCCATATACCGTGTCTTTGCGGTTGCTAAGAGTTCAAGTTGCCTGTTGGTATAAAATAACAAATGCTGTCTGTCGTCTACGGTGATGTCTTTCTTGAAAAAACGAGGCGAATTCTCAAGGAAATCTAATGCAAGCTGAAACGAATCAAACGAATTAAATTATATGATGACATTAAAACAACTGTCTCTCCTTCTCGTTCATCTCTCTATTTCTCTCTCTCTCTC
Organism: Pictodentalium vernedei; assembly: GCA_031216915.1. NCBI lineage: Eukaryota > Metazoa > Mollusca > Scaphopoda > Dentaliida > Dentaliidae > Pictodentalium > Pictodentalium vernedei. The sequence continues at coordinate 249,089,717 of CM062289.1, forward strand.
TCACTCTCTCAATAAAAAAATTCATACTGCTTAATCGTGATTAATTTAGTTTGTGACTTATTTAAGTTATTAATATAATGATTCTCACCTCAGAGTGTAACTGCTCAGGGTCGTGTGGCCTCAGTGTCTGTCTTAATCTATTTACAGCTCTTACTAAGTTATCCGGATTCGGTCGACTGGGTTCCGGTGCCTGTGCATCCACATTCTCTGCTATTGCCTCCTCTACCACTCGTGCAGCAGCCTTCTCAAACAGTGACTGGTGTGCCATCTGTTTTGCCTGGAAAACAGTATATAAATATGTATTAATTATTTTTTTACGCATTTATGAATAAAAAATAGACAATTATTACCTGTGTTGTATCTTTTTATGTACTATATTTTTTCCCGATTAATATGAATACTTACTATTATTTTTTTTTAATTTTTACAGTTATTCACGCATTTATGAATAAAAAATAAACAATTACACGTGTCGTGGTTTTTATGCACTTGATGTTTATAATTTTTTTTATTTTTACAGTTTTTACAGTTATTCACGCATTTATGAATAAAAAATAAACAATAATTACCTGTGTTGTAGTTTTGACAGATCATAGTCTCCCTGGTTCGCCAGCATGGATGTGGCTCTTTTTGCCCTCTGTGAAGGAGTCCCCATCCTGGATGACTGTCGCTGGACAATAGCAATTTTTGCTGCGCTTTGTGCATCTCCAGAGCGTGTGGTCATTTTTCTGTTTTTTGACCGTAAAGCTGAAGCCGTCATCATGTACTAACATCCTCTTTCCGCGCTCGGATCCATTATTTACTATATGGTATTCTGCTACAGCATCACTCTCCTCTGACACAGTGTTGTCTTCTGCAATCGATTCCTCTGCAACTTCTTCGGGAATTTGAAAAGATTGTTCTATGTTAAAGGTTGCTTCCGTTGTCTGATTTGTTGATTCAGTAACTGTCCCGAAGGAATGCTCAATAACAAATGTTCGGTTCGGTGGCAGCTGAGATGCTGATGTTGTGTTCTGAAAATAAAAAGAAGACCTGATGTTAATAATTCGCATATGTACCGCATAAAGTGAATTCCACCCTCTCTCTCCCTGTCTCTCCCCTCTTTCACTCTCTCCCTCTTTCCCTCTCTCACTTTCTACATCCCTCCATCTCTCTCTCCGTCCCTCCGTCCCTCCCTCCCTCATGTATAAATTTGTTGCGACGCCACTTTTGGTTTGATAATATAGCTTATTTACTTACCTGAGTTGAATTGCGACAATCTGTACACGACCATTCGATGTCTCTATTTTGCCGAATCGCCTCTCTATATTCTTGGCGAGTGATGCCAGTGTCACAGGTCCTATGTTGCCATCTCTCACAACCATCGCATCGCAACCCCTCTTGTCTTGGACGAACTGGTAATTCACAGTGTTTGCACAGATCTGAAGACATTATGGAAATGATGACTTGACTCTGGGAACCATGTTCTTTTATACAAATTTTAGTTTACTGAAGCCACATTAAAACACCTGTTGTTGATGATTGGTCATGATTGATCACAGAGGCCGATATAAAAACTTACTAACAAATTTCAGCCACTGAAAGAAATATACAAACATACTCACCTTGATTGGCCGACAGTTTTGATAATCGTAATCATAACAATCATCACCAAAGAGCACTGATGCTTCCTCATTATTAAAAGAACCGACACAATTCATTAAAATAACAAACTAATAATAAAAGGAAATAAAACAAAACACTTTTTTAGTTTGTTTTTTAATTATCAGAAAAAATTAAACCCGGGTGCCGAGTCGTCCAACACTGGTTCCGAGTCATCCAGACTCCGGTGCCGAATCGTCCAGACCCTGGTGCCGAATCGTCCAAAAACCTAGGTGCCGAATCGTCTTGGTGCCGAATCGTCTAGCATTCGTGAATTACACCCCTTTCGTCCACTCACCGAATCGTGCGCTTACGGAATCGTCCTCTGCAATTTTACCCAAGTCGTCCGCTACAGTGTTACCCAACTCGTCCACTGGGGGAAAGTATTGAAGTACTGTACTTCGAATCATTTTTTATTTATTTATTTATGCAATAATTTTATTGTATACTTTATTATATATTATATATTGTAATATATCTTAGTGTACCTCCTGGCATTAAAATTTGAATGCCAGACAACTCGGCACTGGGTCAATTTGGCATCGGGACGATTCGGCACCACTAAAGTCGGCACCAAGACAACACGGCACCACTAAATTCGGCACCAGGACAATTCGGCACCAAGAGTAGGATGATTCGGCACCTGAATAATCTTTTGCCGGGCAGTGTCATGATAATTTTTATAACTGACATTCTTAATGAATGTGTTGAATTAATCAGATAATTAATTATTTATCTGCATAGTTCGTCATAGTCTTTGAGAATGTCAATCATCAAAATTGTCATGATACTGTCGAGACGTTCGACGAAAAAGACAGCCAGGACGATTCTGCGAAAACATGGGGTTTCTGAAAGACAAGGAATAAGATTGTTTCTAATATTTTTTTTTTATTTTAAATATTTTCAGTCAAAAGTAATCAGACAAAAGGTGGATATTCAATTTATTGAAGAAATAATAAATCATATGTTTTGAGGCAATTCACTGAAAAAATAATAAATCAGATTTTGGAGGATTTCATTTGCCGCAAAACATAGCTCATGATTCATCATTTCAATGACCTCAATTGAGTTCGTTTCAAAGAAGGAGCATGAGCTATGTTTTGGGGTAATACACTGAAGAAATAATCGTAAAAAGTTACCCTTTAACAAACAATTTAACCTTTACTGGAATCTTATATAAAATACTAAAAACTGGACTGTTTTTTTTCAGTGTGCATAAACCCTTAAACGACAGGTCCATAAACACCAGAACATTTTTTTAAAAGCTGACTGGAGGTAATTTCCCCATCAATGTACCTTTGCCCCAACTTAAACAGTTTCCCTTGAATCTCATCAGCAGCCTTCCTTTGTCGTCTCTGCATTTTGCCCTCAGAAACTAGCTTAATTGTCAAGGGAATGGCTGTTGCTTCTTTGAACAACTCAATAATGAGGAGATAAAATGGCACCCTTCCTCTACTGTTAACTCTACTGTTTATTCGATTGTGCCATCCCTCAACGTCATTGTTTGTACGAACACTTGACATGAATACACTCCAGTTTTCAATTTCAAATATACTGTTTTCTATCTAAGTGTTTCTTATATATTGTACAACAGACTCCAACTCTGGTGTACCGGTCTGGTCAGCTAGATGCTCAAATGATTGTTCAATATGTTCCGGAGGCAAAAAAGGGAGTGCTATTAATTTTCTAACATATTTGTAAACTGTATCTTTCTTATTATAGTATGTCTGTAATCCCTTTTCTTGTACTTTACGAAAGACAGCTTGAGCCCAGTGAAAGACACATCCCTGGATGGGTGTATCAGGGAAACGCCGGCGTATTGCCTGCCACAGTCCTGCTTCAAAATCAACAACTCTTTCCAAGGAAATATCACTGGGTAACCTTCTGTCAATTGTTCTGAGAAGTGCATAATAGTCTTCTGTTCGCTTGCCTGACATAATGCAAAATATAAGTGGAATTTGTTTCAGACTATCAGACGACTTTATGAAGGCATGAACAGAGAATGGCTGAACCCACGGCTTATTCACCACTCTGAAATAACTTTTAACAAGAGTTCATGAATTTGTTTTTATAAGTTATTAGTTGTCGCCGATAAAGTGTGAACACATGCATCAATCATCTCAGTGAGGTGCCGTATTGACTTATACCCGGTGCCGAAGTGACCAATGGCAGGTGCCGAATCATCCCAAAGCAGGTGCCGAATTGACTAGAAAACTGGTGCTGAATTGTCTTGGTGCCGAATTGTCTGGTTACCTAAAATTTCGTATACTGATACGAAATTGTGAAAACAAACATGTCAGAACAAAATAAACTACTCGGCCATCTAATTAATTTCAACACTGTTTAACGCGGCTCTGATTACTGTTTATTCAATGTATCAACTATAATAATTATACTATTACAGCAAAAGTTCTTAAAGTATATGTATGTTATATTAAGTTCCCAACATAATTTTATAATTATTCATTGAAGCGCGCAACCGACTCTTTACAATGAATAATCGCAAAATTATTAGCAAATGTATTATAAGAATTAATTATATTAAGACACGCATCAAAATTTATGTTATATTAAGTTCTGCAACATAACCTTATAATTTTGCAATTATTCATTGAAGAGCACCACCGACGCTTTACAATGAATAATCGCAAAATTATTAGCAAATATATTATAAGAATTAATAAAATTAAGAAACGCATCAAAACTTGTAATATTGAGTTCTGTAACATAATCTTTTCCATGTTTTTATGATATTCGAACCCTTGGCGGCCAAATTGTGTAAAATTGCAAGCGGACGAAAAGGGCAAAATTGCTAGCGGACGATTTGGCGTGCTGGCGGACGAAATGGGTAAAATTGCAAGCGGACAATTCGGCTTGCAGACAAAATGTCCGTAAACCAAACTTATAAGGCGAAACAAAATTAATATTGATTCTCAGGTAGTTCAGCAATCTGAACACAGTGGCTGCCCCCTACATTCAGATTCCTCCCATTCAAATCTGTTGTAAAATTCCCCAATAAGTTTTATTGGGAACTCAAAACACGAAAATAGTAATATATATCCAGTTTCACCCTTATTACCGGTCGGGCTGGGTGGTTTTAAAATTTGCATTACGGTTCGGTTTCGGTTTTGTATAAAAACTCGGTTTTCAGTTCTGTTTTCAGTTTTTCGAAATGTATTGTTGAAATCCCCATTTTAGAGGGTAGTGTACACATAAAATGTGTCTGTATTTGTCATGAGGCTCATACAGCGTGTTGAGTCATGCAGGTTACTTAGTTCAGCGATCTGAACTTAGTGGCTACCCCTCTACGTTCAGATTCTTACCATTCAATCCTATAGAAAAAGTTCCCATCAAGTTTTATGGGAACTCAAAACCCGAAATTAGGAATATATATCAAGCTTTTGCTCTTATTATTCACTGCAATCGATAGTACATCATATTTCCTTACATTTGTGCAGAGTTTATTGATCCAAACTATGTTTTATCATTTATCGAGATTTGAACACTGGTGAAGTGTCAACACCGCTTAGATATCGTCCATGTTTTTTGCACAACCTGGTGGTGCTGCCGAAACAAATATCGCAGAGGAGGTCAATTATGATCATTGCATGGGGGCTTTTTATTAGGAGTTACCATTTGCTGATCAGCCAGCCAATACTGCCGCATGGGCATGTGACCTAGATTCCTTTAGCACTGTCTACAGGTCGTATTTATGAAGGGCTGTCATTGTAACTTGGTAGGATGACTCTGTATGATATCTAGATGAAACTTTCCTATTTTGGTCATGATTGGTCAACCTTGACAACTGGATGGGCATGTGACCTAAATTCCTTCACGATTTTGGTTCAGATCGATCAACCATGAGAGGCGTGAAGACCTAATTCTTCTTACACACTCTACAGGTAGGTTTTTATCCCCCTGCAACAAGTTGTGGGGGAGGGGAGGGGGGGTTGTATACTGGAATCTCATTGTCCATCTGTCTGTCTTTCCATCCGTCTGTCCATCTGTCCGTAGACATAAATTTGTCTGGAGATTTTCTCAAGACATTTATGGACCATTGTCATAAAAAATTGGTAGGAATGTTCACCACCATGGGAACCTGTGCACTTGTGATTATAGTCTCGGTCGGACTATTTTTGCCAGTGTTATGCGCCTTCTTCACATATCTTATAATGCTAGAATTTTGTCTAGAGATTTTCTCAGATGTTTATGGGTTGATTTCTTTGAAACTTGGTATGGGTATTCACTACCATGGGAACCTGTGCACCATGGATTATAGTTTTGATCAGACTTTTTTTACCAGAGTTATGCCCCTTCTTTGTCTTAGAATAATTAATTTTGTCCGGAGAGTTTCTCAGATGTTAATGGGTTGATTCAGTTGAAAGTTGGTATGGATGTTCACTACCATGGGAACCTGTGCACCTGTGATTATAGTTTTGATCAAACTTTTTTTTACCAGAGTTGTGCCCCTCTTTGTCTTAGAATAATCATAGCAGTGGGGTGGTGGGGGGTATCCACAGGCCCATCTAGGGCAGTCACACCTCTAGTTTTTTCATGCATACATACTAGTAGTATGACCCCTGTTACACTTAGAAAACACTCTGTATACAAATGCCTTGCATTATAACTCGAGCATCTGTTGTCTGATTGTAAAGTCCAGTGGTAGGCTGAGAGATCAGCATTGGAGAAATGACATCCACATATTGTGGGTTTTGGCTTTGTGTTCATACCAGAGTGATGGGCCTTGTTTACACTTGGAAATCTTTCTGGACAAACATTTTGCTTTATAACTCAATCATTGGTGTGCAGTTTTTGTTGTCCTTTCGTATGGTGAGAGACCATCATGGAAAGGAATCTACTTATTGCATGGTTTGTCCATGCATACATACCAGAGTTAAAGCCCTTGTTACACTTAAAGAAAACTTTCCGTACAAACTTTTTTGCATTATAACTCAAACATTGTTATTGGATTTTGATGTGCTTTGTAGGCCTGTCATGATTAATTGAGAAGTTGACTAAGCATTGGAAATTCCCCAAATCGACTACAATTTCAAAGTTAGTGATTATGGGTTGTCTTTACTCCTTTACTGATGAATTATTTTCTTTTACTCTCCTCCCTATCATGCTTGTGAGAAGTGTCAGAGGCTGTAGAATATAAAAATATATTGTAATTGATACGGGAAAGAAGTATAAAGATACAACCCATGACACCAGGTCTGGCATTCTAGAACTAATGGGAGTACAAATAATTGCTCTTCTCAGATTGCCAAGGAGTGGAATTGCCTTCTTAAATCTCAATACAGCTATTATTAAACTCTTGACTACCTTGTGTCCAAACCTTAGGCCGGGGAAAAATAATTAATTTGTTCAGGTAACATGCTGAAAAAAATAGGGTCGGTTGGTCGGTCGGGATTTTTTTTTTTTTTTCACAATTATTTTTTACAATGAATGCCTTTCAAGTGTCTCAGAAATCAACCTGTATATCCCTATATATCCCTCATGTCCTATTTGTTTGGTTATTTTATACGATTTGCATCAGTAAATAAAACTATAAACCATTTTTCTATGCGTTTTCATTTCTTAAATTGAAACCCGTAACGAGACTCCAGAATTCGAAGATCGCGGCTACGTACAATTGTTCCATTGTTTCTTTGTCAGGTCAAGAACGTGATCACACTTTGCGGTCATGTTTTAGGTGTGGAAGATGGAGAGAATTTAGGTGTGAAAATTCCGTTTGTTCTGAAGTGGACTCTGCGAGTCTTGAAGAAGAGCATTTAAACAACACCGTTTTTATTTCAAACTTATTTATGACCTCTCCAATCCACAGGCACTTGTCAAAAATATATGTTATGCCCCGCAATGTATATAGTATATAATAATAGTATAATATACATTGTGGGGCATAAAAATATTTTCGACAAGTACCTGTGCTCCGATCTGCATATTGGGTGAATCCACCTGAAAAATGTCGTCTGTCTTTGGATTTGCATCCTTTGAACATTTCACTTCAACGTCATGAAATTCTTCGGTATGTATGGCTTTAAAAATGTCTATAAATGAGGATGAGTTGGAAACTGTTCTTAAAAATTGCTGTTTCCCTCTGTGTTCGCACTTTTCTGTGTGAATTGCGACAACGCTTGTAGCTGACATTTTGATATAAACACGCGTTCTGAAACTTGTTGCTATGAGCGTCATCGGTCGACGTGCACGCGCCCTTTAACATGAGAAACGTTCCAGGGACAGTCGTACCACGCAAAGTTGGTGCTATTATTTCGTTAGGCGATAGCGATTTCATTATTTTTTCTTTTTCTTAAATTTTTTTTTCTGTACAAGGTAAAAAATATTTAGGGTCGGCGGCACAAATAGGGTCGGTCGGGTTACCTGAACAAATTAATTATTTTTCCCCAGCCTTAGTCTAGGCTCACGTTTAGGCCTGAGGTGGTCAGAAGTCTGAATTCTCCTCAAAGAGTAGTAGGCATGCAGCATGCCTGCATGCTCACAGAATGCCAGGCCTGAGGAACTAATGACCAAAAATATTGTTTTTTATATAGTTGTTTTCTAGAGATCACAGAATAGGGTTAAAGTCGAGTTTAATTTATTCTTCTTCAAAAGTTGATCATGAAATATCATAATTGTGCCAGCTCTGGTGTTTTTGGTACAGTAGAATCCTCTTAATTGAATATCCATTTTGCCAGTGAAAATTATTCAATTAACAGGAGTATACAATTAACAGGGATTTGGTCAGTTTCCTGTGTTCTGGAGGTAAACTGAATTTATTCTATTATATCTTGTTTGACAGAGCTGAGCTCATAGAGCTGTGTCAAACAAGATATAATAGAATAAATGCCTATATTGGATGTAGTGAGGCCAAAAAGGTTGATAAATAAGGGGAATTTGGTGCGTGTCACAGTAATTTTTTCGACATATTACAAAAATTTATATACAGTTTACAGGAGTTTACTCTACAACCCATATGCAATTAATAGATCAAATTTGTACTAAAGGTATGGTAAATGGTTTTGTGTTTGAAAATTATATTCAATTAACAGGGATATACAATTAAGAGATATCCAATTAAGTGGGCTCCACTGTATTGTAATAGACCAGTATGGTTGGAAAGGATATCCACATATTGCAGGTTTCGTATTGCAGGTTGTCCATATGTACAAAATCTGTCTCTATGTCGTATGACCTTCATACATTGTTGTTTTTTGTCCCTAGGAATAATTTTTGTTGAATGACAGCAGAAAGTAGATTAATTTTTATATTGTGCATGTTCAGTGAGAATACAGAAGGAGTTTAACCAAGTTAGCCTGCATGTGTGTTTATTTATTTATTCAAAATGGCAGACATTTATGCCATCTTCAAGAATGCCAACACTTTAGTGAAGCACATAATGGTATTGCAAGAGCATTTGCCATGCTTCTTGTCCCCTGTGGGAACCCTGGGAAGTAAATCAGTGCTTGTTTACTGAGGTAAACAAGCTCTGTTTTACTTGTAAAATAGGACCCAGTTGACAATGCTTGATTGCTTGGGCTTGGAAGTCATCTAAATTGGGCAATAGTGGTATAGACGATTGACTAAATATGACTTTTTATTACATGACTAGGTAATTTAACCGCTACATATCATGACTGTTTGAGGATGTTTTAGCAGTTCCCTGAAAATCCAGTGTGGAATCCATTTCCATATCACTATAGTATGACGGACTATTTATGGGTGCGTTTGAATTCGCATAATTAGCTGTTCCCTCTGCAGAGAGTACTTTACTCCAAGCTAGAATGGGTGCACTCGAACAGCTGTCCAGGTTGACTGAAAGTTGACTGCTCACTTTGTTACGTATTCATGCACACTGGGGATTCCCCAGAAGTGTGCAGCTGTTACAAAAATAAGTGTAAACAAAAATAGTTCTTTTTTACTTCAATCCAATTTACCAAAAAAAGGTTGGGGGCATTGTTAATGCCAGCATTGGCATGCGATGTTGAACTATAAGTCATATAATAAACCTTTTATCACCACGGTGAAGTGATCTAGGTCGTCACATCACATCTCAATCTGGAGGTCAGATCGCGATCTGACCTCCTCAGCTCAATGCAATACTGTGACCCAGATCACTTCACGGCAGCGATAATATGCATTTATCATGTTGCTGTCAAGATTAGCCTTTATGCTGAAATACGTGAACTTAAACAATAATATGTTGCTCTTTCTTCTTTTTCTCCATTATTCTTATTCTCCATGCGTGCTGTCAAACAAGATATAATAGAATGAATTTTCAGTGTATTACCTAATTGTATATCTCTTAACTGGTAGAGTGCTAAATGATTTTTGGTCCCCAAAATGTTTTCACATGCCTTTGCCTTGTTATAATTTTTGGGAGAGTGCCAAGAGGCACTTTCCCATAAATTATAACAAGGCATATCCATAGAGACTAAATAATTTCTCTTCAAAGATAATATTAATCATATCCAGTGAATATGAAGCCTTAGAGTTGTGGTACCCATACTTCAGAGTAAAGCCCAAATATAGGCTTCCAGCACTCTACCAGTTTATAATTTCCACCATTTACTATACCTTCAATACATATTTGATCTGTTAGTTGCATTTCAGATATAGAGTAAAGTATTGTAAATTGTATGAAAAATAATATAAATAATTATAATATATCTCCATGAGCTCTGTCAAACAAAATATAATAGATTAAATGCCTGTATTGGATGTACTGAGACCAAATAGGTCTATAAACAAAGGAAAACTGGGGAGCATTAGGGTAATGTCTCGACAGGTTACACAATTTTTCATTCAATTAACAGGAGTTTACTCTATAACCTATATTCAATTAAGAGGTCAAATTTGTATTGGAGGTATGTAAATGGTTTTGTGTTGGGAAATTATATTCAATTAACAGGGTTATTCAGTTAAGAGATATTGAATTACGTGCTCTCCACTGTACCCCCCCCCCCCCCCCCCCCCCCAAAAAAAAAAAAAAAAAAAAAAAAAAAAAAAAAATAGCCTCTACAGTATTTGGAGGGTGGATTACTTCTAAATTGCTGTGGGGTATATTTTTCACTTAGCAATTATTTACAATTTCTTAGGACAAAGCATAAAAAGCACATACAAACTTTCATCACATGGACTAACGGGTTGCACCCGGTGGTCAGTGTAATGAAAGTTTTCAAGTGTATCTTTTGCTATTATGAAAAATAAAAAATACTTTCCGAGTGGAGAATATATGGTGCTGGCATTCAGTAGAAATCCACTTTCCTCATTCTGTATGTGCAGTTGAATTTAATATGTATTTATGTTACTACATACACATGTATGATGTATTCCAGTAGAGGTTAGGAATGATGTTAATGATCTCTATTTTCTAGTATGGAATTGTACAGAGTTCGGCATGCTGTACAGGAATTGAGTTATGCTAATGGAGGAGTTTGATAGGGACAAAAGCGCTCTTACTCACGATGTTTTTACTTCAAAATTCTGCACAATGCAGTGATGGGACTGCTAGTTTCAAATGGTTTATTCCCGTTTCGCCGATGAGGTTAAATAAACAAACCAAAACTAATCGCCGGTGGAGGTGTGAACAAGTTGTTAATCCCACTGATTGATATTAACTCTTCTTCACCGGCTGAGTTCATGGTCCCAAAGTGATTAACAATCAGTTAAAGTGCAGCCTCAAAGACGATTACAAGCAAGATGACAACATTCATGCGGTCGTTCGACGTGCTATCGGCCTTCCATTTGTACCACCACATATGGTCAGCGACGTATGGCTTCTTGTATTAGAGGCATGGGAAGAAGCGTTGGAGGAGAGAGACGTCGACCCAAGAGTTACCAAGTTCACAGACTACGTCACGACGAACTGGGTTGAGAGTAGCAACCTCAATGTGTGGAACCATCACGAGACTGTCGGCCCTCGCACCACAAATCATGTAGAAGGATGGCACAGCAAGTTGAAGAAGGCAATTGCCGGAACCCATCCTAACTTGTTCTTCTTAGTTGATTTCATTAAGAAAGAACAAGCATTCACAGAATCAACAATTCTGCAGTTGAGACATGGTGGGAAGGTGGCCCCACGAAGAAAAAAGTATCGTGCCATCGACAATGCTTTATCTTATTATAAAAGACTCTTTAGGGAAGGTCAGATTGACGCACTGTCATTTTTAGACAGAGTCAGTCGAAATTCGGGTTTTTAAAAAATGTGGTTTATGCCTTTAAATGTTCATATTATTATATTATACTTGCTCGTTTATTGTTATTTTTAGACAGAGTCAGTCGAAATTCGTGTTTTTAAAAAATATGCTTTATGCCTTTAAATGTTCATATTATTATATTATACTTGCTCGTTTATTGCGTTGATAAATCAATAAAAAAATTACATTACATTCAGTCGAAATTCGGGTTTTTAAAAAATGTGCTTTATGTCTTTAAATGTTCATATTATTATATTATACTTGCTCGTTTATTGCGTTGATAAATCAATAAAAAAATTACATTACATTCAGTCGAAATTCGGGTTTTTAAAAAATGTGCTTTATGTCTTTAAATGTTCATATTATTATATTATACTTGCTCGTTTATTGCGTTGATAAATCAATAAAAAAATTACATTACATTCAATCAATTCGTCGTTACTTGTGAGTTTCCCTGTGGTACATGGGTTAAATTGATAAAAATTATCTCCCAACATCCAAATTAACAAATTATCGCGGCACTTCTTTGATCTGCGGATTACTGACACCTACCCCATTAGAATCACATCGGCGAAACGGGAAGACCCCTTTCAAATGTAATAGAGTTCCACTGGATTAGAATACAGGAAAATAACAAAATTCCTGTTAATGGAATAGGGTTCCACTGTAATCAATAGTGGATGAGGGGTATTGGGGGAGAGGGGCCTAGAGCTGTGGAAGAAGGAGGCACAGGCCCACCAGACCAATTATTGTTCGGCCCGGTGGGAGAAAATTTAGATTTTTTTGCAGGTATGATATTTCAGGGCTTAAAATTCTTGCACGGAATCCGAATCAAATGCATTTGATTCTTGTTGTAGATTCTAAAAGTGGCTTTAAAAAGCCAGGAGAATGCTCGGTCTTTGCCCCCTCATAATAAGGAAACAAAACTTCACTTAGCAGTTGTGTCTAGTAAAGTCTTGGCTGCCTATTTAGGCAGCCAAGACTTCACTAGACACACTGCCACGATACTGTAATTTCCATCAGCCAGACCCCCAAAAGCCTGTATATTGGAACATGTGTTCTGCATGCACATGTACAAGAAACTTGACAAAATGGAAACTGGGTCTTTAAAGGGTAAACCCTCTTAAAAAAACTATGACATTTGCCTTTTACTATGGCATATGTACATGTTGCACTCACAGAGGTATAACAGTACTCTCGGATTCAAAATATACTAGAACTAAAAATTGATTCTTGCAAAACAGAAATTTTAAGGCCTGTATTTACCAAATCCTTGGCTCTAGACCTTTTGGAAGGCTTGAATCTATCGGTAACACCAAAATTTTCCCTGTTTTACATTATATTTGGCATAAATATTCATTTGGCCAAATATGGGACACATTTTGTGTGTTAATAGAGAGATGGATGGAGAATGATAAGAAGCAATACTCTGATATCCTTTAAAACTTGCCCCGACTCCAAGGGCCCCCAAGTATTTGAGACAAAATTTCTTCTTCAGACATTTGGAAGCCCCCTTGTACTTACTCCAACCTCTCCCTATGGGTGAGCTGCACTGACTGCATTCCTGCAAGTTTGGATGGGATAAAGAAGAAATGAGATAAAGCCCTTGAACTACACAGAGCATTGCTAAACAAGTCACTGAGTCCTTTGAGCCCAAAATTTGTTTTGTTTTTTTAAAGTACATGTTGGGAAATGACTAGTTAGCCATCTTGAATCCATAGTACCATCCATCTGTTAACATCAGTTGCATAATTTTGTGCTTTGCCATGAAGTTTTGATGATAGCATAAAATTTATAATATTTTTATACTGTACCAATGACCCAGACATAGCTGGTGCTAACTCTTAAAATATAGGGCCAAACACAAATTTTGCCCCCCAATCCCCAAAATTTGCATCTAAAACTAAAGAAAACATGTCCTGAAAGGCCCTCCACACTTCGCCCCTACTGCGCATGCGCAGTGTCAAGGACGTTCCGAAATTGGCGCCATTTATCATTCTAAGTTTGGCCCTTCATCAGTTAACATCTGACTGATCTTTGTGCTTTTAAATCTCAGTTTAAATGATGCCAGACACATAAATATTAGTGAAATGGTGATTCTAAGGAGGATAGAGAAGGAGGAGAGGAAAAGAATGTGTGACAGAATATTATCAGGGCTGTAACTTAAAATTTTTTAATGAAATTATGTTAAGTTACCTATTTTCAAGGCAGCAGCCATTTTGTTGTCATTCTGATTATTTAGTTACACTGTTTTTTCAAGTGTTTTCCTCTCTCCCTGTCCTTTAAGTTCCCCCTTGCTATTCTCCCATGCTTTTGGCATAGTTTCTGTAATTATTATTACTAAAATTTCTTGGGAGTTTTAGCTGAATAACAGAATGAATTCTGTTCTTTCCCCATGTTTACGTCTTCACCTACGGGTGGTTAGGCGTTGTGTTCTGCATCTACAATCTGATGTTCTGCAGTTTCTTCCCTGGAAGTCTCTGTTTTGCATCAGATAGTGTATTTTTGGTAACTGATTTCGGGCCTGGGTGCCTGGAGTCTTATTTTAGTGTTTTTACACTCATTGTTTACATTTACAACAGCCCTCTGTGTGAGGGGGGGATTTCTAAATAATAATATCTTTATGTTATTTTAATCTTAACTAGATACATTATTATTGTTCGTAAGTGTTGAATAAATTGTTTAAAATATTTTTAAAATTTTTGTCCACACTTAGGCTTGGGATCCATTGGGGCTCAACGTTACTTTTCAGAAACTTGGGCTGTTCTGAAAAAATATTTTTTCAAAATATTTTGATTTCAATTATTTTTTCTATATTAATGGATCATATTATTATTATGTATTTTGATTGCCAGGGGTTAGTGCGAGTACCAGGACTTGTTTTCTTTTCACTTTGAAAGGATATTGATCAATTGTTTTAAGAGGAAGTCTTCCTCTGACTTTATTATCATTCTATATGTGGTCAGTGTACTCGCATTAACTCCTGTTCTGTATCGTATGATTTCGATGACAATATGGGAAGCGTATGTCACGGTATGTTGTTGGGGATTTGGACACTCCGGTCCTTTCCCCGCAGGGTCACTCTACTTTATCAATTTCTATTTCAGACGATCAAGATTAGGGTGATGTATCTGTGATGTCTTCCAACAGTGTGCCTCCGTCGTCACAATTAATGAAGGGCTAGCGGAAAAGTGCTCATGTAATACGCCAATTGCCTAAGAGGACCCTAGTAGGTTCGACGGCCTTTGACGTCCGCTAGCTCGCCCGGTGTAGCGTCCATTCACCGAATGGTTCGGCAGCCGGGTTCGTCCGTTGCGGTCTAGAAGGAATTTTGGGGTGATGCGAGCACTATAAAATTAACTTAATGCACACCCAGTGACGGCGGATCGGAGGGAGAACGGAGGAAGCCTTTTAGTCCGGTTCATAGCTCGTTCCGGTCCATCCGGACGGCAAGCGAGAGAGGCCCCTCTCTCGGTCAACAACATCTGGCCCCAGATGTTGTGGTACAAATGTGTCGCTAGCGGAGCATACGTCCGTCGCTCGGGACGCTCCGTTGTATAGGCAGTCCGCTGAGACTGCTAAGGCTTCCTCTTCTCGTCAGCGCACACGACCGCACCTTGGCTGCGTGACCGCCGATATATTACCAGCTTCGCCGATCAAGGATTCTTCGGCGACCAGGTCACACCATCCGGCAGCCAGGGATTCGAGACCGATGGACTCCGGACGTTCGCATAGGAAAAGTATGCGGGAGCCATCTGATGCGGAGCTGCCCTCGGCGAAGCAGCGATAGACTGCGCCTCCGCAGGTCTCGACGCCGGACATTCTTGTGCACATAGCACAGCTTATCGCAGCATCCCAGCAGCCGACAGAAACGGTGTCGGATCGAGAATTATCCGACGGCGCTGGGTCGGTAGCCGGGGACACGAGGCCTGCAGACTCCGGACGTTCGCATAGGAAGTGTGCGGGAGTCAACGTACACGGAGCTTCCGGCGGCAATGCATC
The DNA here is from genome assembly GCA_031216915.1 of Pictodentalium vernedei. Taxonomy (NCBI): domain Eukaryota; kingdom Metazoa; phylum Mollusca; class Scaphopoda; order Dentaliida; family Dentaliidae; genus Pictodentalium; species Pictodentalium vernedei. The sequence continues at coordinate 249,105,556 of CM062289.1, forward strand.
GTAAGTCCGCTACTGCACAGGCCTCGGGAACGGACGTGCTTTCCTTAATAGCACAGTTTATCGCAGCATCCCAGCATCAACTGAATCTGTCGCATATATTTTATCCGACGATGCTGGGTCGGGACGCTCCGCGGAAGCGGGTACGGACGTCCGAAAGTTTCATCCGGTCCGACGGGATACCGAAAGGGATTCGGAGGATTTCAAGCTTTCCCTTTCGGAACAACATATGCTGCGATGCCGGATAAGAAACTGATAGCGTCGGTGGACTTAGAAATTTTTGGTTTGGTTCAGGGACATCGTCCCTCAGTTCCGACATAGTCCAATAATGTCACACAAACTTTCGAATTATTGAACGACGCTATATATATTATTATTTTATGCTTGCTATCCAAGCATTTCTGGTTTCTTGTTCGAAGAGTTATGGAGATGTCTTTCAAAAGTGTGCCTCTGTCGTCATAGTTAATGAAGAGTTAGCGGCAATAAGTGCTCATGGAATATGTCTATCGCTTACGGAGTGACATTCGCTAGCTCACCCGGTGTAGCGTACATTCATCGAATGGTTCGGCTGCCGGGTTCGTCCGTTGCGGTCTAGGAAGGAGATTTGGGTGATGCGAGCACTTTAATTACTTTAGTACTCACCCAGTGACGGCAGATTGAGGACAGATCGGAGGAAGCCTGTTAGTCCGGTTCCTGGCTTGTCCAGGTCCATCCGGGCTGTGAGCGAGAGAGGTTCCTCTCTCGCCCAACAACATAGGGGACCGCATGTTGTGGTTCAGATATTTTACATTCGGAGCATATGTCCGTTGCTCGGGACGCTCCGTTATATTGACAGTCCGAGAGACTGTCTTTAATGCTTCCTCATCCTCACAGCAGGGCACACGACCGCACATTGGCTACGTGACCTCGAGTATCCGATCAGTTTCGGCATTCAGTGATTCCACGGCGAATAGGTCGCGCCATCCGGTAGCCAAGGGACACGAGGCCTATACACTCCGTTCGCTCGCATATTGGAAGTATGCACGGGGTAACGATCACGGAGCTTCCAGCGGCAATGCATCGTAAGACCGCTTCTCCTCAGGCCTCAGTGACGGACGTGCTATCCGAGTTAGCACAGTTGTTTCGCAGCATCCCAGCAATTGACAGTTTCTCGGTCGAATCAGGAATTATCCGACGGCGCTGGGTCGGTGCGGTCCGCGGTTGCATCAGCTACGGACGACCGAACGCTTTATAGGGTCCGACAGGATGGCGAAAGGGATTCGAAAGATTTCGAGTTTTCCCTTTAGTAGTATCGGAAGATGCCTTTCATATCTTCTGGCATTATCTTCCAGTGATTATTATTTCGGACTTCATTGCTGCGATCTTGGATAAGAGACTTATAGCGTCATTGGACTCGGATTTTTCGATCGGTACAGGGACATTGTCCCTGACTTACCGACGCAGTCCAATATTGTCATTACAACATGTGTTTTATTTTTCGACGCTATATATATATATATATATACAAGCCTGCTACTAAGCATGATAGTTTAGTTTCTTGTCCGCGTTGCTTATTTCTGCCATTTTATCATTTTTACAAATAGTTTATTTTGGCAGAGCAGGGCATACCGAGAGTTCATATGCGTCTAGACGGTGTGATTAAAGACTGCATATATTCTTTTTCGCCGTTTATGTCTTTTCCAATTTCAATGTTGGGAACGACATTATGTATAGTAGACTTAACTTAGACGCTTTATTATACGTAATACGCCTTACTGAGGCGTTATCATTACGTCTTCAAGAAAAGATTTACGGGATATTATTCTCAATGTAATTTCTTTTGAGGGCAGTAGTTTGTTCACGTATAACTCCGCCCTTCAGTGACTGATTGGAGTTGGTTAGACGTGACGCAGCCCTAGCTACATCCACACGCGTGGATAGTAAGGTTAAGAACTCTCTCAGAGTCGCTTCGTTCTCGGAGGAGCTTCTCTTCGACGGCAACTTTCCGGCAATCCATGAATTGCTCGATTTATACGTTCTCTTGTCTATCTAGTGTTACAAGAGATTCAGACTGGGGCAAACATTCGGTGGTTGACTCAGAGAGTGCCGCCGCAGTTGCCGGACCCGAGTGTGGCTGTTATGACGGTTGCCAGTCAAACAGATTGGGATATATACTGATCCCTACGGATTCGAAGTGCCAGGGTCTTTGGGTTCCGCAGTCTTTTAGCAATCAGTTTAACTTCCGCGGAATAATGTTTTTTAGGCTTGCTTTATGTCATTGCATGAACATTATTCAGAAACGCATGCCCAAATTCCTGTCCTTTAATTCGACAGTAGTGGCGTATCTCCGGAACCAGGGAGGCACTCTTTCGTTTCCGTTATTCAATTTAATGGAAAGAATCCGTCTGTTGGTTATAGTACACCAAGTTCAGTTTTGGTCCGTCATATTCCGGGTCGTCTGATTGTTTTATCGGACTCCCGTTCTCTTACGGGTCGCTTGTTGCTGTCAGAATGGACTCTCAACAAACAAGTATTCAATCAGATTTGCTATCTATGGGAGCGCCCAATGATGATTTATTTATGACACAGCTTGCTAATCAATTGCAGACGTATGTGTTGGCTTGTCCAGATCTCTGAGCTAATAGTGTTAACGCTCTATTGATCTATAGGACGGAATGATAGGATACGCGTATCCTCCGGCGCTGTTGTTTTAGCAGGTATTGCTAAGATAAACAACCACAATACATTTCTGTTGATAGCATCTCTATCTTCACAGAGATCATGAGTAATTTACTCTCTTGTCTACTGTGGGTCTTAACGTGAAATCTTCCTCTATGTGAGGATCTTTTTTCACTGGGTAAATCGTGTCATCTTTATCACAACCAGCAAGGTCGCAACCTTCATGTATTCCGTTGTGTGGTCCGTATTGCATTGTAAGCACTGTACTGGACGAGCTTTGGACGCGATTTCTTACTATAGGAGATCCTCTTCTTCGCTATTCTATGCGACTAAAGTGGAGGCTCTTCCGTCGTGGTGTGGGGATCATTATGTTCATATTCTTGATCCCTCCATACTACTCATTGCTATTTTTTAGTATACTTGTTTCACAAGATCTACTGCAGCCTGTTATTATTTAGGTTATAGGTTTATGTTACCTCATACCTATGCACTCTACGATAGTTTACAATTGAGTCTTTTGTCTCTTTATCTAAGTCAGTTAGTAACTTTTTGATAAATAGACTTAGAATCTTTAGATTAAATTCCTATACGGATTTTAACTTCGGTTCTTATTTAGCTAAGTAATCATTTGAGCCTCTGGAAACAGTAGTTTTCAAATTCTGACCTTTTAGACAGTAATTCTGTTGGTTTCTCTTTTACTGTAGAGTCAGTGAGTTTCTTGCACTATCGATGGATGATTTTCACTTTCATAGTTTCGGAATCAATACTTCCGTTACTATTTAGGTTGGATTGTTGCATAAGAGTTAGGCTCCTATTATCCGGAACCTATTATTTTAAGGTCCTTCCGTCTTCGTATGGGCATAGGCCTTTACTCTTTCCGGGTACAGTTTATGTATTTATAAACAGATATCTGTTTATTACAAGGGCGTAAGCTTCTTCTGTCTTTGATGTCTAGTAGAAGGACGTTACGCTCCATTTTATTGTTAATGGATTCTATTAACTATCGGTACTGCTTATGGTATATCATTGACTTAGCAGTTGTGCTTAAGATTTCGGCTCATGAAGTAAGAGTTCTTCTACTTCTTGGGCTTACATTAATAGTGTCGCTATTATAGATTTTTGAAGGCCGCTCATTGCGCTCAGCCATCCACATTCATGAATTTTATCTTAGAAATATCGAGTCAATTTCTGGAGGCCTCTTTTGTTAGGTCTATTATCTACTGCTCAGAATGTCATTCACTTAACAGTTGCTACTATAGCTAGGTAGGCTGTCTGTTTCGGCAGTGTCTCCGTTCGGCTGCCCTCTTCGCTCTGGGCTATTTGACCCAGGGCAAGAAAAAGGGGGGGGGGGGGGGGGGGAGGGTGTTCCCTTGGGTCACCTGTTTTACTATGAAAACAAGGGGATACCTCCTCCGGAGTTAGTAATTCTGAGCTGTTATTGGGATGGTTGTTTAGTGAGAAGTTTAAGTTTTTAAAATTCATTCAAGTCTTAGTTTTTAAAGTATAGCTTTTGAATATTGCATATGTCAACGGACATGATTATGCAATTCTCAGACACTTTTAGGAGTATAAGAGTCTCTATTCTCTAGACTTACTTTATTATTGGCTTACTTTAAAAATTATTAGTATAAGGATTATATTGGATATTAATAGAGTACATGGATGTATGAAGCTCAAATTTGGAAGGTGTTGTATCTTTCTAATTTATCATAAATAAGAAAGATACATGTAAGGCCTATTACTTCTTTTCCCTACAGGGGATGACTCTATTTTATTTTATTGAGCGTATTCCATTTTGCTCTATGTCCTTGGCCCTCCAGCCTTTTTACTATTCAGCTATGTCTGGGTCATTGGTACAGTATAAAAATGTTAAAAAATTTATAGTAATTTATATATTTTTTATACTTACCAATGACCCAGACGGGGATGGCCCTCCCAGGAGTTGGGAACTCTTGCCTCCCCGCTGAGTACATAGCGCTTACCAGGCACTGGTTATTAGAATGATAAATGGCGCCAATTTCGGAACGTCCTTGACACTGCGCATGCGCAGTAGGGGCGAAGTGTGGAGGCCCTTTCAGGACATGTTTTCTTTAGTTTTAGATGCAAATTTTGGGGATTGGGGGTCAAAATTTGTGTTTGGCCCTATATTTTAAGAGTTAGCACCAGCTATGTCTGGGTCATTGGTAAGTATAAAAAATATATAAATTACTATAAATTTTTTAACTTTTAGTTTAAAAATTGCAATATTCACATGCAGCAAATAACATTTTTTTTGTATTGTATTTCAGGTTTGTTGACAATGTCCTTGATAGAGGGTGTGGGTGATGAAGTTACAATTATTTTTGGGATTCTTCTCCTAGTTTTACTGTTAACCATTGCATGGATTTCTACTCATACCAGAGATATACCCTTCTTCAGTCTTGTCATTGTTGAAATATCTCAGCGGGCAGAACGTAGACAAGCACAACAGAATGCTGCAAACAGTCAACAGAGTGAGCAACATGAAACTGAAAACACTGAATTGAGAGATGAATCCATATCTGGGGTTGACCAACAAAGTGAATCTGAAGTGCATCTACCTGAGGAGAACAAGCCATCAGAAGAGTCATCAAGTACAGTGTCTTCAGATGAGACTGGAGAAACACCAAGTAATGCAACAAGTTGTCATTCACACAGTGAATCAGATAAACTGAATAAGGATGGTGTAATTCAAATAAAGGATGTGGAAAAAGAAATTCAGGCAGAAACGGGTAATACTACAGAACATGAATGTAAACATTTATCAACAGACAGTGATGCTCCCAGAGAAGAATCAAATGTTAATTCAAGTATTCTTCTTGACACGGACTTGCGACAGAGACGTATAGCTTTCTTTGAGCAAAAGAAGTCTCCCTCTGATAAAAGGGAGTTTTCAGTGAATAATGTTGTTGAACATTCTGTAACTACAAGGAATGATCCGGAGCCAGTTGTAAAAACCACCACAGAGCCTTTGGTCTCCCCAGAAAGTTCCGACACACGTCTTCCATCTCAAACTGACAAAAATCCTTCAGAAGAGAATTTGCACAACAGATCAAAGAGCAGGACAAATGAGCAAGCAGATACTTCACATACAACTGAAACTGATGCATTGGATGGAAGTATCAGAGTTCGATTAAAATATCTTAATGATTCCCAGAGACTTGTACTTGCTAAACCAGATGATACCATAGCTCAGTTTCGGAGGTGAGTTCTGAAGTAAAAATGAAATGATTCAGGTCTCCTAACAAACACTAATTTTCATTGCCTGACTCGAATCTTTTTATGAGCACGTTACCCAAAAATTATATCCATTTTCCTGAGGATATTTTCACGTCTGGGAGTAGAGATGGGCGGTATTGGAATTTTGAGTTCAGTATCGGTTTCGGTATTTTTTGGGGGGTATACATTGGTATTGGTTCGGTATTCAGTATGTGACTTACTGAGATTTGCTAATAGTACCAAAGAGGAATTTACATCAGGAAAAACAGAATAAGTTGTTGTTGTATCATTCTACCACAATGCAATAAATGACACTACCAATGAGCTCAACAGTGGCATTCTTTTACGACCTCAAATCATATATACACTAATTTTATGACTTGTTCTAAATGTACCTTAATATTTAAAGACATATTTCAGGCTTTTGCGATTTCAGATCATGTGCCCTGACCATGCCATCTTTAGGAGGTCCTGCTGACAATAGACAAAACACCTGGGCAGTGATTTCTAATCAGGTCTTGGCTGCCTTAACAGGCAGCCAAGACTTGACTAGAAATCACTTCTAAACAATTGGACATGTACGGGTTGTAGTCTAGTTGGAATTCAGTACAGTTGCCCAGTCCATTGAGGGTTAACAGAACTGAAAAGAAAATCAGTCACTTCTTTCATGAAAATGAACCATTCATCTGTTATCAAGTCTCAACAGGGACTTACAAATAATTTGAAAATTCAGATGGTTTCAGTATTCAACGATTGGTTTGGTTCGGTTTTTCGGTATCCCCATGATATCCGTATTGTTTGGTTTTTCTGTCTATTGCCCATCTCGATCTGGGAGTCTGGTTGCTCAGTGGGTAGAGCATTGGACTTTAAACCAAAAGGTTGACGGTTTGGTCATGACCTTTGATAACTGCATTGTGTCCATGGGTAAGACACTTAAATCCTGATTGCACATGTGTCAGCATGGTGGCACTCTGTACTAAGGTTTTCTGCACGACGATGTTGCTCTTACCTTCAATCGCTGTTTTTGTTTGTGCAGAGTTAGTAAGCTGGAGTCTCCACTCAGCAGTGGTAAGCAACTGTCAGACTCTTCAGCTTGGAGAGGCTGATACTTGCTCACCACTGCGTGATGGTTCTCTCCAGGTACTTTGGCTTCCTCCATCCATAAAAATGTCTGACATGATGTAACCCAGGTTGTGGAAAGTGTGATTAAATCCTGATAAACAAACAAACAATTTACAGGTTTCACTTCAAATACATATAAACTGTGAATATAGGTTCTACATTTTAGCCCTTTACCCAACCCGCATACAAAATAACACTTTTCAAAGAAATTTCTTGACAGGGTTCCTGCAGGGCCTTGGATTCAAGGGCTTCCTTGGTTTTGACTAAGGGTCACTCAAGGCCTTGAAATCCCAGGAAATGCGTCACGAGGCTTTGAAAAGCCTTAAATATTCCTGAGATGAAAATGCTGATGAGGCACGTAATCATAACTACCTAGTTTTATATGCCAGAGTTTGTGAAGGCATAGTCCTAACTAGGACCCACTGATCATTACCCCTTCCTCTCACTTCCCTTGTAATGACCAGGGGTCCTAATTAGGACTAGTGAAGTCAGGGCCTTGAAAGTCCTTGAATTTGGCTATTGTTGGGCTTTGAAAATGCTGAAATATATTGAGAAACAGCCTTGAACAGCCTTGAATTTTATCAGTCCTTACCTGCAGGATCTCAGCTTGAATGACGAACATTTTTAATTTTTTGCCTTAAAATCATAGCTTTATGACCCCCAATTGGAACTAACTAAATTAGCTCTTTCCTTTGAGGAGTTATATGCTATGTTTTTCAGGCAAAAAATAAGAAAAATAATAAAATTTGGATGATAAATTTTTTGTGTAGAACTGGGTAGCTTTGGCCATTACTTTGGGTAAACGGTCAAATGATCCCAAAATTATGAGGAAAAAAATATTAAAAAATAGAAGGTGTGGTTACTTATGTCTGCCGGCAAATCATAAAAAGTATACATTGTGTTTCTTAATAAATGAGAAAATGCACATACATTGTTTACAATATGAATATGCAGAAAAACAGTACAGCTGCCGTGTACTGGTCGTAATTAGAGCATGGAGGTTTTTTGGTTCGGTTCCGGTTTTTGCCGCAAACCGAAAAAACCAAACCGAGAGGCGCCAAAACAAAAAAACGGCCATACGGTTTTTGCATACTTTGACGTAAAACTTCGAAATTTACAATGATCCCCTCGTAATCACATTTTGAAAATGGCAGCGAACGTCGGCAGAACAGGCAAATCCAAAAGCGATTATTTCCGTATAATTATGTCTGTGTTTTAGTCGCTCCCATGTATATGTCGCACACAATATATTTTTATACAACAACCAATGGCCCAGACTAGCTGGTGCTAACACAAAAATTGATCCAGGGCCAAACACAAATTTTGCCCCCAATCCCTAAAATTTGCATGCAAAACCGGAAAAATCAAGTCCTATCTGGTCCTCCATACTTTTGAGATCTGTGCATGTGCAGTATCCAGGAAGGTAGCAAAATTGGTGCAAACCATCATTCTTTGTTTGGCTCTAAACAGCAACATTCAACTGACATCTGTGCTTTTAAATCTAATTTTTGAGGATGCCAGGCACAAATCAATGGTAAAATTGGTGGATCCAAGGACATAAATGGATGATGGAAGTGAACAACGGTGGTTAGGAACATTCAGGGCTGTAACTTTATATATTTTTATACTATAACCCAATGGCCCAGACTTAGCTGGTGCAAACTCAAAGTTATCAAGGGCCAAACACAAATTTTGAACCCCCCAATCCCCAAAATTTGCTTGCAAAACCGAAAATTAAAAGTCCTATCTGGTCCTCCATACTTTTACTCTCCACGCATGCGCAGTCGCTAGAAGTGACCGAAATTAGCACTAACATCATTCTTTGTTTGGCCCTAAAGTCAGCAACAATAAACTGACATCTGTGCTTTAAAATCTCCTTTTTTGAGGATGTCAGACACAAATCAGTGCAAGAATTGGTGGATCCAAGGCTGTTTTATTGGATGATGGAAGTGTTCAACAGTGGTTTTAGACATTCAGGGCTGTAACTTTGTAATAATTAGAAAATTGTTTTATGTTTCCCAATTTCGGGACATACGCCTGATGTCATCATTTTTAGCTTAACTTGACATAGTCAAGATAAGCTATTGCCATCATGCGTGCGGAAGTCTGTTTGTCTGTGAGTCTGTTCACATTTTCCTTTAGCACGGGCTACACCCTGCAGTTCTTGTCTGATCGTCACAAAATTTCATATGCAGGTTTGGGGTCATGTCTAGATGAGAACGTCCCCTTTTGGTCGCGATCGGGCAACCGGTATGGCTGCCCAAGCCCAAAAACCGTTAGCACAGTCTACAGGTCGTATTTATGAAGGGATTTCATTATGCCTCTGTATAATGCCTAGATGAGAACGTCGCCTTTTGGGCATGATCCGTCAACCGTGATGGCTGCCCAAGTCCGAAACCCAAAAACTTTTAGCACAGTCTGCAGGTCATGTTTAATATGGTGGGATTTCATTGTAACTTGATAGGATGACTCCTTATGATGTCTAGATGAGAATTTCCCCATTTGGGCATGATCTGCCAACCGTGACGACTGCCCGAGCCCAAAACCCGAAAACCTTGAGTACAGTCTACAGGTCATATTTATTGAGGAATTTCATTGTAACTTGGTGGGTTGACTTCATATATTGTCTGGATGAGAAGGTCCCCTTTTGGACGTGATTGGGCAACTGTGACAGCTACAGGGGCCCGAAGCCCAAAAATCTTTAGCACAGTCTACAGGTCATATTTATGAAGGGATTTCATTGTAACTTGGTAGGATGACTCCAAATAATGTCTAGATGAGAACGTCCCATTTTGATCGCGATCATTCAGCCTTGATGGGTGCCCGAGCCCAAAAACTTTTAGCATAGGCAAAAGGTCATATTTATGGAAGGATTTCATTGTAACCTGTTAGGTTGACTCAATATAATGCCTAGATGATGACATCCCCTTCTGGTCGCAATTGGTCAGCTGTGATGGCTACACGTGCCCGAAGCCCGAAAACCTTGAGCACAGTCTACAGGTCATATTTATGAAGGGATTTCATTGTAACTTCATACGATCACTCCAGATGATGCCCAGATGAGATTGTCCCCTTTGGTTGCGTTGATTCGATCAGGAAGGCTGCCCGAGCCGAAAGCCCGGAAACCTTTAGCACAGTCTACAGGTCATATTTATGAAGGGATTTCATTGTAACTTGGTAGGTTGACTTCATATAATGTCTAGATGAGAATGTCCTCTTTTGGACACGATTGGGCAAATGTGACGGCTACAGGGGCCCGAAGCCCGAAAACCTTTAGAACATTCTACAGGTCATAATTATGAAGGGATTTCATTGTAGCTTGGTAGGATGACTTCAACTAATGTCTAGATGAGAACGTCCCCTTTTGGTCATGATCATTCAGCCTTTATGGCTGCCCGAGCCCAAAGACCTTTAGCATAGTCTATAGGTCATATTTATGGAAGGATTTCATTGTAACCTGTTAGGTTTACTCCATAGAATGCCTAGATGATAGGGCTGCACGATATTCAAAACTGAATACCGGTATCGGTATTCAAAAAAATACCGCGGTATACCGGTATATCGAAAACTGCTCAAATATATGAACACACGTACCACAAGCGAGACTTGAGGAATCACAGTCGGAACGAATCAGCATGCCTTGATGATGCGGTTCGAAAAACATTTACCCAACGCAGACGATATTAAAGAAAAATATTATTTTAAAAATTAGTTTAGCAGATTTTCCCCTCAAAATTCTACAAAACAATATCATGTGACCCCTCAATGGAACGAGCTCAACGAGCTCGTTCCAATGAGGGGTCACATGATCTAGATTTGTTGAAATTTTTTAAAATAATTTTTTAACAGCTGAATTTGTATATTACGTGGGTAAAGGCAGACGATTCCTTGGGTAAAGGGATAATTTTATTCATTCGGAGCTACAGTTAAAAAACTCAAGACATCTTGAAAATTAAATTGTGGGTAAATAAATAATGACGATAAACCGATATTTTTGTAATTACACCGGTATTCAATCGATATTGGTTTTGAATACCGGTATATATCGGTTTATCGATGTACCGTGCAGCCCTACTAGATGATGACATCCCCTTTTGGTCGTGATTGGCCAACTGTGATGGCTACAGGTGCCCAAAGCTCAAAAATCTTGAGCACCGTCTACAGGTCATATTTATGAAGGGATTTCATTGTAACTTTGTAGGATCACTCCAGATGATGCCCAGATGAGAATGTCCCCTTTTGGTTGCGATCATTCAACCATTATGGCTGCCCGAGCCCAAAGCCCAAATACCTTTAGCACAGTCTACAGGTCATATTTATGAAAGGATTTCATTGTAACTTGGTAGGTTGAATTCATATAATGTCTAGATGAGAACGTCCCCCTTTGGACAAGATTGGGCAACTGTGACAGCTACAGGGGCCCGAAGCCCGAAAACCTTTATTTATGAAAGGATTTCATTGTAACCTGGTAGGTTGAATTCATATAATGTCTAGATGAGAACGTCCCCCTTTGGACAAGATTGGGCAACTGTGACAGCTACAGGGGCCCGAAGCCCGAAAACCTTTAGAACAGTTTACTGGTCATAATTATTTCATTGTAGCTTGGTAGGATGACTCCAAATAATGTCTAGATGAGAACGTCCCCTTTTGGTCGCGATCATTCAGCCTTGATTGCTGCCCGAGCCCAAGACCCCAAAACCTAGAGCATAGTCTATAGGTCATATTTATGGAAGGAGCCCAAAGCCCGAGCCCAAAGCCCAAATACCTTTAGCACATTCTACAGGTCATATTTATGAAAGGATTTCATTGTAACTTGGTAGGTTGAATTCATATAATGTCTAGATGAGAACGTCCCCCTTTGGACAAGATTGGGCAACTGTGACAGCTACAGGGGCCCGAAGCCCGAAAACCTTTAGAACAGTCTACTGGTCATAATTATTTCATTGTAGCTTGGTAGGATGACTCCAAATAATGTCTAGATGAGAACGGCCCCTTTTGGTCGCGATCATTCAGCCTTGATGGCTGCCCGAGCCCAAGACCCCAAAACCTTTAGCATAGTCTATAGGTCATATTTATGGAAGGATTTCATTGTAACGTGTTAGTTTGACTTCATATAATGCCTAGATGATGACATCCCCTTTTGGTCGTGATTGGTCAACTGTGACAGCTTCGGGGGCCTGACACCCCAAAACCTTGAGCACAGTCTACAGGTCATATTTATGAAGGAATTTCATTGTAACTTCATAGGATCACTCCAGATGATGCCCAGATGAGAATGTCCCCTTTTGGTTGCGATCATTCAACCATGATGGCTGCCCGAGCCCAAAGCCCAAAAACCTTTAGCACAGTCTACAGGTCATATTTATGAAGGGATTTCATTGTAACTTGGTAGGTTGACTTCATATAATGTCTAGATGAGAACGTCCCCTTTGGATGCAATTGGGAAACTGACGGCTACAGGGGCCTGAAGCCCGAAAATCTTTAGCACAGTCTACAGGCCATATTTATGAAGGGATTTTAATGTAACTTAATAGGATGACTCATTTTGGAATAATTTCACTGTAACTTGGTAACTTTCGTTAATATACGTTAACTGTGAGGGCCACATACATTAACTGTCAGGTCATATTAACCCACCCCTCAGCTCTTTAGTACAGTGTACACCTCATATTATTTTTATCAAAAACATAGCATACAGGGACCAGAAATGAACATATTCCCAATTATCACAATTCTTTTCTTGTTTCTAATCCTTTCATAAACATTGAACATTATCCTTTTCATCAAATACAACACACAAGTTAAGCTACAGTGTCATTGACACTTTCATTGTTAATGATTATTCCACTGTTTGTTAAGTATTCCTTCCCTATCCTTCCATGAACCCTTCCTGTTAAACTCTTAAGCTTTTTGGCTATTTTTTATTGAAATTTTTTATTAAATTTCTTCGGAGTTTAACATTTATTACAGAATTTTATTCTGTTTTTTCCCATGGTTACGTCCTCACCCTAGGGGTGTTTAGGTCGTTTAGTCTTGCATCTTCTATCCGTTGTATCGTTCCTTCTTCGTATGAAGATCTAGCTTTGCATCTGGTAGCATTAAATTAGTTTCTGACTTCACTTTGGGCCTTTTTGTGTGCCTGATGTCTTGTTCACATTGATGTTGTTTACATTGACAACGTCCTCATATTAGGTAGTGTTTTATATTCTATTTCTGTAGAATTACTATAGGATACATGGATTATTATTCCGGTAGTGTAGCTCAAAAAATTTGGATTTTGTCCACATTTAGGCTCTATTGGGATGCCTTTGGGCTCTTAATGTTCCCTTTGGGAACTTAGGAATTTTTTTCAAAAAATTTTCCGAAAAATAATTTGAATTTAATTTTGATTGCTATTATTCATGTATCTTAATTATATATATTTTGTTGTGGAGTTTGGAGGTCTGATATCGACTTTAGTCGATGCACTCCTGCTGACTCTTGTCATTCTTGTGTTCACTGGAATGACTAATGTTGGAGACGGGTGTCGCTGTACATTGTTAGCGGTGAGGTTCTGAGGGCAGGCCTCTCACTGTGTTATAATTCATTTTGTCAGTTTCTATTTCAGAGGAACATGAACATGGTGATGATATTCTGACACCCATCCAAGTGTGTTACCGTCGCCGCACTCCATTGAGCATATAGAGCTAGCTGCAGTGGTCATAAGACTTAGGGCCTTTTGTTAAGGGTTTTAATCTCTTGCAGCAGCTAGCTCGACCTGTGATGCGGTACTTCGTCTGTGGGTGCCGTGACGCTGGGTAAGTCCATTGCGGTCAAAAGAAGTAGATTGGGTAGAGCGAGCACTGTAATATAAATAGCTCACCCAGCGATGATGGAAATAGGGAGGAAGTCTGCAAGTTTCTTGTACTTGGCGAGGTCTATAGACCGCAAGTGGGAGAGACCCCTCTCTAACCTAACAGACATTTTGGGCCAACAAATGTTGTTATGATAAACTTGCACGAGCCGGAGCATATGTCCGCCCTCCTCTCAGGATGCTCTGTTTAGTCTGCAGCTGGGGTCGGCTTCAGTCACGGCTTCCTCCGCTACGTTTCATAAGCCGAAATGAAGTTTTCTGGTTGGAAACTTGCACGAGACGGAGCATACGTCCACCCTCCGCTCGGGACACTCCGTCTAGTCTGCAGCTGGGGTCAGGGGTCAGCCAAGTGGGCGACTTGGGCGAAGAAGTCGCCTTGTCATTCCTCAAGTCGCCTTGGCTTACATTGGGGACGAAATTCAAGTTGCCCTCCAAAACTTCCTTGGGAGACATGGCAGTTTACTGTATTTTCTTATGTTTTATTTTTTAAAAACACCCGCTTTCGCATTCGCAAAAAAAGTAAACACGGCTGCTATTAACGTCCGTCACACGGCTATGAAAATAGCCTAAACTAGCCCAATTTTATATTTCTGAAAAGAATTGTAATGGCGTAGTCGTTCGAACAATACGCCCCAACTGATAGCAACCAGCACAAAATGGCTATTTAAAAACAAAGTGCCTGCCAAAACAACGAATCACACAAGACACGCATCAAGTTAATTAGAATTTATTAAAGTTAACCACTGTTTCAAAACAAAAAAAATTGTATTGGAGACAGTTCATCCATATCGAAATTGCTTGCGGTTACGCTCTGTTCCACTGAAAAATTGGTTGCATTGAAATTCGGCCCGCAATTTGCATTAAATGTTTTTCTTTGAAAACTTGTGAAGTTGTGTTGGAAGGGGGTTAAATGTAATAAGTCTACGATAGAAAACGAAGATATTAGGATGGATAAGAATGGCAGACCTTCATAGCACCAATCGCTCGTGTCAGTGTAAGATGGTTGGCAGAAATTGTCAGTTTTCTGAACAGTGTATTATTACCCAGCACAACCGGGAAGGGAGACAACTGAAATATTTTGTCATTTACCTAAGAAATAAATTACCTCAAATTGTTAATAACGCTTAATTTACGAAGGATATCGAAAACTTTTTTAACTACGCCTTTCAATTCAGTTAGAGCATTCAGAAACCATGAATGACCCAGCTTCTTATATGAACTTGAAATTTATTTTAAACACTTTAAATATTTTTTTACAAAGAATATACCTTCTATTACAGAGAAGAACACTCTCACCATGGGCAATGCTAAATTTCAAATCCTCTGCTTTGAGGCAAATACAAAATCAACTTCATGGTAACCTTAGTCATCACTGTTAGGCAAAGAGTTAGGGGGTATTCAGAAACCATGAACGACACAGTTTTTTTGTGGAGTGGGGGGGGGGGGGGGGATTTTAACCTACATTCTGTTATATACCATCTGACGTAGTTTTGTGTGTGTATGTATGTTTGTATAACTTTTATTTATTTTTTTCTCCACAATTGTGTCCTCTGTGTTCATTTATTTTGTCACGATGTCATATACGTTTTATGTTTTTTTCTGATTTCTCCTTCATGTCCACTGACTTCTCCCTCCTGGCCCCTGACTTCTCCCTAAATTCTCTGGAGGGAGAAGTCACTTCTCCCTAAAATCAGCTGCCAGGCTGACCCCTGGCCGGGGTCGGCTTGAGTCACGGCTTCCTCCGCTACGTTATTAAAGCACACACGACCGCAGCCTAGCTACCTGACTTTGGATATCCAGCCTGCTGCACGAAGAAGGAACTACTCTTCGCCCATGAAGTCGGATCATCCGGTAGCTAGGGAGACGAGGCCTCAATCATTGGGACGTTCGGAGAAGAGATCCATCTCTAACACACTGTCCCAGGAGCAGCAATCGGCTAGGAAACAGAAGACCACTGCTCCTCAGGCCTCGATGACGGACTTGCTGTCGCAGATTGCACAGCTGACAGCAGCATCCCAGCAAGTGCAGATGCAGCTCCCTCAGACTCAGAACCTGAGCTGTCGGACAGTGCTGGGTCGGTCCAGTCACGCAGATGCAATGGACAGAGATTCACAACTGATTCTCTCGGTTGGTGAAAGAGATAAGGAAGAGGATTACCCTTTTCTTTCGGAACAGCACAGGGTTGCGATGGGTTACAGCCATCAATATTACCTGAATTTGTTCCGACGAATCAGAATGCTGCAACGATAAGTGAGAAACCGCTGGCGTCGTTGGACGCAGACTTTAACCCTTTCATACCTTTGTATGTGTTATTACGTATGAAATCAATCAGCATGTTGATACTTTATTGTCATTTGTTTTGTTATTAGTTTTCGATTTTTTTAAGTTTTAACCTCAAATTTGTATTTTCTCCCGAATAGTGCTCAGTGATAACCGCTGAGCCAAATGTTATCGCAGCTTAAAATGCTAATATAATCCTGCTGTCAAGACTTCTCAACTGGTTGAGTGCTAGAAGCCACTATCAAGGCTTTCAAAAAATTAGGACACCAGTGCAAAAGTCAACACTCTCCTTGCTTATATTTCATATTCAGTCAAACACAAATAATATTTTGTTTATATAAATTTGTTTTATTACAAATTATTGGAGAGTGTCTGTGGGCACTCTCCAATAATTTGTAATAAACTAAGTTTTGAATAACAAATTCAGACCACCAAAAATAATCTAGCTCTCAACCAGATAATCACTAATGTGAAAAATATCTTTTTACTGGTACTTTCCGACGTTTGACGTCGCATTTTGAAAAACGGTGAAGAAACTGAATTCCCAGTGATGTTTGAACGTCAGGATAATTAAAGTCTCAAAGGGTTAATTGGACAAAGGAAGAAGTTCTTTCTTTTACGGTTCAGCCTAGGTAGGTGTTGTAGGCCTTCGGCCATGTAGTCTATGCCGTACTCACCTCTCGAGTGCGAGGAAAGGGTGGTTTCTTAATTACATCTTCCATAAACATACCGTTTCATGGACTACGTTCATTTAAAAACGGTTGGAGAAGATGTTCAGAGAGCTCCTCTGTGTTTGAATGCGCAGCCCGGGGATCTGGATGTATCCTTGCCTGCATCATTCACTGTTTGCTCAGACACAATTACAACAGCAATTTCATCAAGTAGAGCGAATTTGGAAACAATGTCTTACGCAGATCACCTTACCAGAGCTATGGCGCAACTTCTCAACGAGAAGGAATTAAGGACGTTTGTACCTCACTTAGAGTTCTTTCAAGGGCAATTTGTATACCACGGATAACTCCGCCCTTACAGTGGCTAATCTGGAGTTAATCAGACGTGATGCTGCCCTTGTGGCGTCATCACTTACAGATGACATTGTGAAAAGCTGTCTCTGGGTCACTCCGGTCTCCGGACATACTATTTTGGACGACAATCATTCGTCAGCCTATGATCAGGCTATTTGGAAAGCGTCACATGATCTGCTATTGAAGTCGGCGTTTCAACAACCCACTTCAGCAGACAAGAGTAAAGGAGGACGTTCCAGATCTAAACGTCAAAAGGGAACTCCTCACGAGGGTACAAGAAGCCCTCTTTCAATTTCTCTGGAGTTCGTCAATATAGCGACTCAGGAAAGGGGCGTAGGTCTGATCGGGACTATCAGTCAGATGCCCCTAGGCTGACAGAACGAGGTTCTTCACAGGGAGGACGTAGTTTCTCCTCCCGTAAGCCTCGCAGGCCATACAGGTGATGTTCAAGACCTCTATTGCTTGCCAGTTGGCGGAAGGGTATCATCTTCACGAAAAACTGGACAGCAGTCACAGAAGATCAGTGGGTGAGAAGTGTAGTCTCGGACGGCCTACGTCTATCATTCCAAGTGGCACCCCCACTAACAAGATGTCTGTGTTGGACAGATCTTCCATTGGATCCTTTCAAAATAGAGTCTCTCCTAGTGGAGGTACAGGCTCTATATTAAAGGAAGCAATAGAGGTCGCCGAGAATCAGGATTCTCAGGGTTTTTACAGTCACCTGTTCCTCGTTCCGAAGCCAGGCAGCTCGTTCCAACCAGTAATAGACTTGAGCTGGACAACAAGCTTATCGTGGCTCAAAAATTCTATGTGGAGACCATTCGGTCGGTAAGAACGAGCATTTGAGTGAATGACTATGCGGCAAGCATAGATCTAAAGGATGCGTACTTTCATGTCCTGGTACATCTGGCATTCAGAAAGTACCTGCGGTTCGCTGTACAAGGGAAGGTGTATCAGTTCAGAGCAATGTGCTTTGGTCTGAACCTGGCTCGCTGGGCATTCACTCGTATAATGAACTTGGTAATGTCATACTTCCAAGCTCATTTGTCTGCGGTAACGTCTGCTTACTTGGATGACATTCTACAGAGATACAGCAACAGAATTATTCTTCAGAACGATGTTCAGAATTGGCTTCTTTTGTTCCGACGTCTCGGTTTCATCGTAAACAAGAAAAAGTCGGATATAGCTCTGTCCAAGTTGTGCACTTACTTGGAAATGAGCTTCGAGACACACAACAATCTGGTTCGTCAGCCATTACCCAGAGCGAAATTTTGTCAGTTGTTATGCTCACTTTTGTCTACACTCAGATGCATTAACAGCGAAGGAATTCATGTGACTGATGGGGCTGTACAGAGCGGCTGCGGATCTTATTCCGATGAGCCACATACACAGGTGTCCCTTCCAGATATTCTTTACTCAGAACTGGAACCAGTATTGTTTTAACGGACTTAGTAAAACAAGGGTTCAGATTCAGGCAGATATTCAGTGGTTGACTCAGGGAGTTCCGCTGCAACTGCCGGATCTGGTTTTCACGATTATGACGGATGCGAGTCAGACAGGTTGGGATGCGACCCTAAGTCCTGCAGACTTGAGGTGTCAGGGTCTTGGAACCCTCGGTTCCTAGAGAAGCGCATAAACATCAAAGAGATGATGTCAATATGGCTAGCGCTACAACATTGGATTCACATAATAGCGGATGTCCATGTTCAAATTTTGTCGGACAATTCAACAGTAGTAGCTTACATCAGGAACCAAGGCGACACTCAATCAATGCCATTACACAAATTAACGGAGAAGATTCTCCTATACGTCATGAATCATCATGTTCATCTTTCTGTCCATCATATACCGGGTCATCTGAATGTACTAGCAGACTCGCTTTCTCAGAAAGGCTGCCTGTTGCCATCGGACCGGTCTCTCAACAAGCGAATATTCAGGCAGATTTTCTACCAGTGGGATAGTTCCATGATAGATCTGTTTGCGACACACTGGAACAATCAGTTACCGACGTTCGTGTTGCCATGCCAAGATCATCGAGTGTACACAGTAGATGCTCTGTTGATCTCTTGGGACAGAATGATAGGATAGGCGTATCCTCCAACTCCGTTGATTTAGCAGATTCTGTTTAGTTCAGACAGTCTTGTTGTGAAATCCTGATAGTAGCACCTCTGTAGTCACAGAAACCTTGGATCAATCTTTTCAGGTGTCTGTTATGGGAGGTTCGCCAGAAGCTTCCTTCTCGAGAGGACCTTCTTTATCAGGAGAAGTATTTGTTCTTCACCTCCTTATCCGCCCTTAGTGGCATTATGGAGTCAGTCAGAAGTGAGGGAGCCTTGCAGTTCCTATACCATTTGATGACGAACACAAGAACGATTCAAGTAATCCGGGTGAAGGAGGTTTGATATGATTTTCGAATCCCCCCCTCCCACACCGCCAATGTGTTAAGAGGCGATTACCGGGCAAGATGTAGTTTTCTTCTCGTAAACCTCGAATGCATTTAAGTACATACATGCATTTCATGACTTCTCGATTGTTCTATGGTGACCTCATGGGCACATCCACTTTCTAGTTGGTTGGTTTCTTGTGGTTGTTCGTCTATATGTCATATACGAGCATATGATTCATCGTCAATAAATTGCTAGCCTTTGGGTACCTGGGAGGCTGTCTAGTCAGTTAACTGGTATTCAGATGATTAAATGTGGGTTTTCAGTGCTCACATGCATAATAATCGCATTATTAGGCAGACGCAATATTGTATATTAAGGACCTTAGAAACAATGAATTATTTCGGGTACGGTCCATGACGAGTCTGTTAATCATAGCTCGAACCATTTCTAGATCAAGGTTTCTATTAATGCCGGTACCCAATTGCATACATCTTGTCTTACACTCTCGTATATTCGCACGTTTCCAGGAACATAGATATCGGATAGAACACGTCTGGGAGTGTTATTTGCTGGAATTTATTGTACACCTGAATGTGGTCGCCTGTGGGTTACCTTGGAAGTGTGTTTACTCTCCAGAGATCATCCATTGTGATTCTATTGAACATGTGTATGTTATATCACCGGTTTTCGACCTATCTGCGTATGCTGACTCTGGTATATGTTACAAGCGGGCGATATTAATTACTGGGATCTCTGCTATAGCCTTAGCTTCTGAAGTGGCGTTAAGCACCAATTTAATAATAATAATTAATACTTGGATGTCTATTCGATGAATATTTATATTGTTATTTGGTACCTCTTTTACTGATTCCAGAGCGCCCCCTCTTCTTTTTGAAGATTCCTTCAAAAAGGAGGGGGGAGGGGGTGATTTTTAGCTCATCTTGACAAAGTCAAGCTGAGCTAATCCCATCGATCTCCGTCCGTCGGCCATCGTCTGTCTGTCTGTCGTCCATCAACACCATGATTTGGTCTTCTCCTCCAAAGCTACTAGACCAATTCAAGTGAAAGTTTATGTGAGTGATCCTCCCGAAGGGGCATTGCATTTTTGTTCAACTGAGCATGCCCAGCCCCATAGGAAGGGAGTGGGGAAAAATGCTCCAAAATATTTTTTAAATTTTCTTCTCATGAACCAGTGTGTACAATGACTTGATATTTGCTATGGAGCTTCCTTTTGAGGTGTAGAATCAAGTTTAAACAAAGTTCGTGAAGCAATATTTGGCTTTGAAATGGGAGGGGATAAGATTTTTGGCCCCACCCAAAATTTCTATTTTCTGAACCCATGGTCTGGTTTGAACCAAATTTGGTATGTGGTATTATTGGGTCATAAGTACTTGACTCATGCAAAAAAAAAATAAATTCCTGCATCCCCATGGGAACCCTGGGAGCTAAAAATAGAAATATTTTCAAACGCCCATATTTTTTTTTTTTTTTTTTTATTCAGATCCAAGGTTTTCAATTACAATCAAAAGCATAGATTTTTATACTGTACCAATGACCCAGACTTAGCTCATGCTAACTCTAACAAAACCAGGGCCAAACACAAATTTTGCCTCCCAATCCCCAAAATTTGCATCCAAAACCAAAAGAAATCATGTCCTATAGGACCTCCATACTATGCCCCCACTGCACATGCGCAGTGTCAAGGACGTCCCGAAATTGGCGCCAATTATCATTCTCTGTTTGGCCCTTCATCAGTCAACATCTCACTGATCTTTGTGCTTGTAAATCTCAGTTTAAAGGATGCCAGACACGTAATTTCTGGAGAAATGGTGATTCTAAGGAGGATATAGAAGGAGGAGAGGAAAAAGAAGTGACAAAAAATAATCAGGGCTGTACTTAAAATTTTTTATGAAATTATGTTAAGTTGCCTATTTTCGAGGCATGGGCCTCTTGTTGTCATTCTTGCTAAAATGTTGCACTGCTTATTCAGTGTTTCCTCTTCCCTAGCCTTCTAAGTCCCCCCTTGCAATTCTCCCATGCTTTTGGCATATTTTTGAGAAAGTTCATTTCTAAAATTTTCTTGGGAGAGTTGCTTGGATACAGAATGTTTTCTGTTATTTTCCCCATAGTTACGTTTTCACCCATGGGTGTATAAACGTTGTGTTCTGCATCTTCCATCTGATGTTCTGCAGATTCTCCCCTGGGAGTCTCTGTCTTGCATCAGATAGAGTGTAATTTTGATGACTGATTTCGGGCCAGTTTTTTCAGTGCCTGGAATCATGTTTTCTGGTGTTTTACACTGTTTGTTTACATTGGCAACAGCCTTTTTTGAGGGGGGCTGTTTGCCTTTGGTGTAGTTTATCTCACTATAAGATACATTTATATTATCCGTAAGTGTCTCATTAATTATTTATTTATTTATTTATTTATTGATGTTTAAGGTCACATATTTATGCACAATGGCTAATCATGACCGTGACAGTTTTACGGGTGGAGGAAGCCGGAGTACCCGGAGAGCATTAATTATTTAATATAAATTTAAAATTTTTGACCACACTTTGCCATCGGATCCATCGGGGCTCAACGTCACTTTTCAGAAACTTGGGCTTCGCTGAAAAAATATTTTTTCAAAATTATTTTGATTTGCAATTGTTTTTTCATTTATTAATGGATCATGTTATTATGTATCTTTGTATCAGGGGTTTGTGCGAGTAACTAGGACTTGTTGACTTTTCAGAATGAAAGGATATTGTTCAAATTGTAATGGGAAGAAATCTTCCTCTGACTTTCATGATCATTGTATTAATTGTAGTCAGTGTTCTCGCACTAATCCCTGTTCTATATGTCAATATTGGGATGACAAACATTGGAAACGTGTGTCACGGTATGTTGTTACTGAAGAAAGGGCTATGCCGGCTCTTTCTCCGCAAGGTCACTCTACTCTCTACATTTCTATTTCAGAGGAACAAGAACAGGGTGATGTTTCCATGTTATCTTCTGCAAGTGCGCTTCCGTTGTCACAAATGAATTCAGAGCTAGCGGCAAAAGTGCTCATGGAGATTAGACAAATGTCGTCCGCTAGCTCGCCCGGTGTAGCGTCCATTCACCGAATGGTTCGGCAGCCGGGTTTGTCCGATGCGGTCCAGGAGGAAATGTTGGGTCATGCGAGCACTATAAACATTCAATGTGCACACTCAGTGACGGCGGATAGTAAGCGAGATCGGAGGAAGCCTTTGAGTCCGGTTCCTAGCTCGTCCAGGTCCAGCCGGGCCGCGAGCGAGAGAGGCCCCTCTCTCGTACAACAACATCTGGGACCAGATTTTGTGGTACAAAATGTGTCGCAAGCGGAGCATACGTCTGTCGCTCGGGACGCTCCGTTGTATAGGCAGTCCGCGGAGACTGCTAAGGCTTCTTCTCGTCAGCGCACACGACCGCACCTTGGCTGTGTGACCGCCGATATCTTACCAGCTTCGCCGATCAAGGATTCTTCGGCGACCAGGTCACACCATCCGGCAGCCAGGGACACGAGGCCGATGGACTCCGGACATTCGCATAGAAAAAGTATGCGGGAGCCATCTGATGCGGAGCTGCCCTCGGCGAAGCAGCGGAAGACTGCGCCTCCGCAGGTCTCGACGCCGGACATTCTTGTGCAGATAGCACAGCTTATCGCAGCATCCCAGCAGCCGACAGAAACGGTGTCGGATCGAGAATTATCCGATGGCGCTGGGTTGGTACGCTCCGCCGAAGCATCGGGGGCGGACGACCAGGAGCATCATGAGGTCCGACCGGATGGTGAAAGGGATACGGATGATTTGGAGCTATCCCTTTCGGAACAACATAAAGCTGCCGTGGACTTCATCCGGCACTTTCTCCCTCAAGTTGTTCCGTCGGGCCAGACTGCTGCGGTTCCGGACAAGAGGATTATAGCGTCATTGGACTCTGAATTTTTTGAGCGGTTCAGGGACATCGCTCCCGAGTTTCCGTTGCAGTCCAATAATGTTGCAAGAACATTTGAATTATTGAACGACGCTATATTTAAACTTGCTTCCAAGACGGGGAAAGCAGGTTTCTTGTCCGCCAATACTCTCAACCTGCCTTTCATTAATGCAAGGAATAAATTCGACACGGCAGGACAGGGTATTCCGAGAGTTCCTCTGCGTATGGATGACGAGGCGGAAGACTTAGAGCTATCATTACTATTCCAACCGCGGTGTTGGAAACAGCTATTTCATCTAACAGAGCCAATTTAGATGCCTTATCTTACGCAGATCACCTTACTAAGGCGTTATCACTGCGCCTTCAAGGGAAAGAATTTCAGGATATACAATCCTCTTTAAGACTTCTTTCAAGGGCAGTAGCTTATTCCACGTGTAACTCCGCCCTTTCTGTGGCAAACCTGGAGTTGGTTAGACGTGACGCAGCCCTAGCTACATCCACACTTGTGGATACTAAGGTGAAGAACTCTCTTAGAGTCGCTTCGGTCTCCGGAGAACTTCTCTTTGACGGCAAGCTTTCTGCTATTTATGATAAAATTACAAAGAAAGCTTCGGATTCTCTGTTGTTCAAATCTGCTTCTAAGAAGTCGGATACAGCAGACAAGAATAAGACAGGCACTTCTGGGTCTAATGCGCCCAAGAGAGGTTCCTATAGAGGTTCCGGTGTGTCCTCTTGGTCTTATTCGAGAGACCGTCAGGGTAGCGACTCTCGTTCGGGACGTCCTTCGGGCCGGGACAACCGGTCGGATGTCCCGAGGTCGACAGGATGAGGTGCGGGTCATGGAGGACGTGGTTTCTCCTACCGCAGGCCTCGCAGGTCCAGGAGGTGATGGCTTAAACCTCTATCGCGTACCGGTTGGCGGAAGGTTGTCGAGCTTTTCACAAGAATGGGCGTCGATTACGGACGACCCTTGGGTGAGAGGAGTGACTTCGGAAGGCCTAAAGATATCCTTCAAACGAAAGCCTCCATTAACTTGAAGTCCAAAGTGGACTCAACTTCCGTCAAATCCACAGAAAAGAGACGCTCTGTTATCAGAGGTGCAGTCTCTTTTAATGAAGAACGCGGTAGAGGTCGTAGAAAACCAGGAGACTCCGGGATTCTACAGCCATCTGTTTCTGGTTCCGAAACCAGACGGCTCGTTCCGTCCAGTCATAGATTTGAGCTGGATAAACAAGCTGATCGTCGCTCCGAAATTTTATATGGAGACGATTCGGTTGGTCAGAGCGAGTATTCGGGTGAACGATTATGCAACAAGCATAGATCTCAAAGATGCGTACTTTCACGTCATGGTACATCCGACATTCAGAAAGTATCTACGCTTCGCAGTCCTAGGAGTGGTGTATCAATTCCGGGCGATGTGCTTCGGACTGAATCTAGCACCCTGGGCTTTCACTCGGGTAATGAACTCGGTAATGATCTATTTCCGAGCTCATTCATCTGCGGTAACGTCGGCCTACCTGGACGACATTCTTCAGAGGTATGGCAACGAGTTAACGCTTCAGAACGATGTTCAGAATTTACTTCTATTGCTCCGACGTCTCGGTTTTATAGTAAACGAGGAGAAGCCGGATCTGGTGCCGTCCAAGTCATTCACTCATCTGGGAATGAGCTTCGAGACGCACAACAATCTCGTTCATCTGCCGTTAACCAGAGCGAAATTAGTCAGTTGTTACGCTCGCTATTGTCTGCACGCAGACAAAGTCACAGCGAGAGAATTTATGAGACTGATAGGTCTGTGCGGAGCCGCTGCGGATCTCATTCCGATGGGGCGGTTACGCACGCGTCCTCTCCAAATTTTCTTGACTCAGAATTGGAGTGTGAAAATTCATTCGCTCGACGTAGACGTTCTCTTGTCAGATCAAGTGAAACAAGAGATTCAGAGTTGGGCAAACATTCAGTGGTTAACTCAGGGAGTTCCGCTGCAGTTGCCGGATCCGAGTTTTACCATTATGACGGATGCCAGTCAAACAGGTTGGGGTGCATCATTGATCCCAACGGATTCGAGATGCCAGGGTCTTTGGGATCCGCAATTCCTGTGCAAGCACATAAACATCAAGGAAATGATGTCAATTTGGCTTGCGTTACGTCATTGGATGGACATTATTCACAATGCTCATGTCCAAATCCTATCCGACAATACGACAGTAGTGGCGTATATACGGAATCAGGGAGGCACTCATTCAGTTCCGTTGTTCAATCTAACGGAAAGAATCCTTCTGTTTGCGCTAGAACATCAGGTTCTTCTTTCGGTCCGTCACATACCGGGTCGTCTGAATGTGCTAGCAGACTCCCTTTCACGAAAGGGTCGCTTGTTGCCGTCGGAGTGGACTCTCAACAAACAAGTTTTCAATCAGATTTGCTACCAATGGGAACGGCCAATGATAGACTTATTTGCGACACATCTCAACAATCAGTTGCAGACGTATGTGTCTCCGTGTCCGGATCCAAGAGCATTTGCAGTAGACGCTCTGTCGATCCCTTGGGACGGAATGATAGGATATGCGTATCCTCCAGCGCCGTTAATTCAACAAGTATTGCTAAAGATAAAACAATCTCAATGCAAGATTCTGTTGGTAGCATCTCTGTCGCCACAGAGACCGTGGATAAATCTACTCAGGTGTCTGTTGTGGGACCTACCGCGAAAGCTTCCTCCACGGGAGGATCTTCTTTCGCAGGGGAGATCGCGTCAACTCCATCACAACCCGCAAGGTCTCAACCTTCACGTTTTTCCGTTGTGCGGTCCTTCTTGCATGGCAAGCACTTTACAGGACGAGCAGTGGACGCGATTTCTAACTGTAGGAGGACCTCCTCTTCGCTAAACTATGCGGCTAAGTGGAAGGTTTTTCGTCGTTGGTGTAGGGATCATTCTGTAGATATTTTTGATCCCTCTATACCAGACATTGCAAACTTTCTAGTATACTTGTTTGACGAAATCAAACTGCAGCCTGTTACTATTAAGGGTTATAGGTCTATGTTATCTGATACCTATGCACATCATGATAGTTTACAAATTGGATCTAATGTCTCTTTATCTAAGTTGGTTAGAAACTTCTCGATAAATAGACCCAGAACTCTTAGATTAATTCCTAAATGGAATTTAGCTTGGGTTCTTCTTAAATTGAAGGAAAAGCCATTTGAACCTCTTGGGACAGTAGATTTCAAATTCTTATCTTATAAGACAGCTTTTCTCTTAGCTTTCTCTTCTGCTAGAAGAGTCAGTGAGCTTCATGCACTGTCGGTGGATGATTCTCACTATCGTAGTGTCGGGAACACTATCACCTTCACTACTAATGTGGGTTTTTTAGCTAAGAATCAGGCTCCTAATAAATATCTGGAACCTATTGTTATTAAGGCTCTTCCGTCTTCAGACAGGCGTAGGCCTTTACTCTGTCCTGTTAGAGCGTTACGTATCTATAAACAGAGATCTCAGTTTATCAGAAAGGGACGGAAACGTTTCTTTCTGTCTTTGATGCCTAATAGAAGGGACATTTCGGTCCATTCTATTGCTAGATGGATTCAATTAACTATCCGTACTGCTTATGAGAGTTTATCTTCTTCTGAGCAGTCTGTGCTTAAGATTTCCGCTCATGAAGTAAGAGCTCTTGCTACTTCTTGGGCTTATGCTAATAGTGTTGCTATTACAGATTTAATGAAGGCTGCTTATTGGTCTCAGCCATCCACATTCACAAATTTTTATCTCAGAAATATTGAGTCCATTTCTGGAGACCTGCATTGTTTAGGTCCGTTATCTGTTGCTCAGAATGTCATCCACTAAACAGTTGCAACCATAGTTATGCAGGCTTTCTGTTCCGGCAGTGACTCCGTCCAGCTGCCCTCTTCGCTCTGGGCTATTTGACCCAGGGCAAGGAGAAGGGGAGGGGGGGGGCGGGTGTTCCCTTAGGTCACCTGCTTTATAGTGAAAAGCAAGGGAATGCCTCCTCCGAAGTCAGTATTTCTGAGTCGCTTCCGGGATGGTTTTAAAGTGTAATATTAATGTTAAAATTCATTCATGTCTTATTTTTAAAGTGTAGCTCGGTGTGAAGCATTTGTATATGTCAAGTGTCAAACGGGCTTTAATATACAATACTCGGACACTTAAAAGATTATAAAGAGTCTCAATTCTCTGGACTACTTTATTTATTGGCTTACTTTAAAAATAATTAGTATAAGGGTTATACTGGATGTTAATAGAGAACATGAATATTATTGTGCTCAATTATTAAGGGTATTGTATCTTTCTAATTTAATATTAAATAAGAAAGATACATGTAAAGCCTAATACTCCTTTTCTCCTTAAGGGGTTACTTCTTTATTATATAGTTGAGCTTATTGGATTTTCCTCTATGTCCTAGGCCCTCCAGCCTTTTTACTATTCAGCTAAGTCTGGGTCATTGGTACAGTATAAAAATGTTAAAAAATTTATAGTAATTTATATATTTTTTATACTTACCAATGACCCAGACGGGGATGGCCCTCCCAGGAGTTGGGAACTCTTGCCTCCCCGCTGAGTACATAGCGCTGACCAGGCACTGCCAGTAAGAATGATAATTGGCGCCAATTTCGGGACGTCCTTGACACTGCACATGCGCAGTGGGGGCGTAGTATGGAGGTCCTATAGGACATGATTTCTTTTGGTTTTGGATGCAAATTTTGGGGATTGGGGGGCAAAATTTGTGTTTGGCCCTGGTTTTGTTAGAGTTAGCACCAGCTGAGTCTGGGTCATTGGTAAGTATAAAAAATATATAAATTACTATAAATTTTTTAACTTTCCATGAAATTTTACAAAGAGATTTTATACATGACATAAAAAGAGAACAAGCAAAGTTTGATTTTCATTCATAGTGATATGAAATTTCATTTGTAGCTGCACTTTGTTGCAGGAAGCTGCCGTCTGTGTTTTGGTATGGGCTCAAGGTGATACTTACATATATACATATTAATCTACGAACTGTTGGGTTAGGTAAAGGATTATTGTGACAAAACAGTATATGAAAAATGCAAAAGGTGTTAACCAGTTAGCAATGAACTGATTGTGTCCCACCTTAAGTTTATTTCCTTTGTACGTTTTTTCGAGTATGTATATTTGGACATTAGTTCTAGATTTGTGTAGTTTCTTAATTGTTCAATAAATCCTGTATATGTTGGTAAGTTATTTTTCACTTTGCAGGAATAAACAAACTTTCTGTAGATCAACATATAGAAGTCTGTTGTGTTATTGGGTGGAGCAAGGATATTTCTGTAGCCTAAAATGATGTATTCTGGGGTGAAGGGAAACTCAACACCGCACTTGTCCTTCAAATGTTCCCAAAAATTCAGAAGAACTGTTTTCACAACAGAACATTCAAAGAACAAGTGAAGTATTGACTCCTTTGTATTGCAACAGAAAGTACATAGTTCCGTTTCAGAGAGTTTGCATTTATAAAGTTTTGAATTCGTATATAATATTTGGTGGACAATTTTAAAATGCAAACTTTGTAAATATGTATTTTCCGTTATGGAAAATGGGATTTTATATATAAAATTCCAATCATCTGAGTGCAGATTTACATCCAAAACCTCATTCCATTTATTCTGCATATGAATGGGAGGCGTTGTGTACAGTTCTAAAGATTTAAAATAAAAGGTTCGGGAGACTTTAATGTAGATTGTAACGTTTCGATGTTTCTATGCTGAATATTATTCAAAGGTTTATTGGATCTGGTTGCCATTTTCCAAGTTTTGGGTAATGCATTTATAATACCCTGAAAAACTGTAAATGGTGTATTGATGCTATACTTGTTGGAGAAGTCAGAGAAGGTTAGGAGGCCGTTGTTGTCAGATACTAGGTCATTTACAAAGTAAATACCTTTATTACACCAAGTTTTATTGAAGAAAAGCTGCCCGTTAATTTGTATTTGATTATTTAAGAAAATAGTTTCACCTAATATGTCTGTTGGGGTTGTGATGCTGCTATTGTCCAGAAGAGCCCAGGCCAAAAGAATATCCTTCCTGAAAGTGTTCACATGTTTTCCAACTACCTTTAAACCTTCTTTATGTAAGAGCCAAAGTTTGTAAGTTCCGAACATTTCTAACTCGTCAATTAAAAGGGTTTTCCATGCAGTCAACGAGGTGGAGTCCAATAATTTCTTAATCCAAATCATTTTTAAAGCATGACTAAAAGTTTCAACGTGGGGAAATTTAATTCCACCATTTTCGAAAAGGCCAGTAATTGTTTTACATTTAATTTTTTCAACTTTTCCGGACCACAAGAAATTATAAAAAATTGTTTGAATTTTATTAAATAGCTCCTTTGGTGGATCTGGTAAAACCATAAAACAATGTGTCAGAATTGGTAAAGCCAACGTTTTTATAACAGTATTTCTTCCGATTATTGTTAAGTTACAAAATGGCCAATCACTTAATAATTTTTCAATTTTCTGCATTTTGTTAGTGTAATTATTTAGAATATAATTGTCGCTAAATAGATTAAATTCAATCCCCAAAATTTTGAATGATCTGGAATGATTCCAGACAACTTGTTCTCTTGTTGATAGTGTTTCACCACAACCCCGCTTGGAGCCTATCCATATAACTTCCGTTTTATCAAAATTAACCTTTAAGCCAGAGATTAGTGAGAACTGTTTAACCATATTCATGGCATTGTCTAAAGAGTATCCATCATCGCTTAAATACAGAGTGGAGTCATCAGCGTATTGACTTAATAAGTATTCAGAATTTTTTATCTTTATTCCATTTATATTGGGGTTAAATTTTAAAGATGCGCTAAGAATTTCCGCACTAAGAATAAAAAGATAGGGCGATAGAGGATCACCTTGCCTTACACCTCAAACGCCCATATTTCCCAAACCACACAGAACAGAGAGCTGTTATTTGGTATGAAGTATCCTTAGGACCAGTAGAATTGAATGGTAAAAAAAAATTGCCATCGGCTATGTTAGGGTGTTCTGTAATGGGCATCGAAAAAATGCTGAGTCAGCATATTTGCAAAAATAAAAAAAAATCTTTTCTCAAGAACCAATCATCAGAATCTTTTATCTTTTGATATTCGGTATACAGCATTCATAGGGGTGGGGGGGGGGAAGTCAGATACAAGTTTGTTAAAATAAAGCCCATTCGTTCATATTTGGGCTCAAATTTTTAACATAGGGTAATACAGGGACCAGCCTAGGGGGAAATTTTAGGGAGACTCCATGTCTCCCTCCAGAAAAAGTAGGGAGACTGCAGAGTCATGTAGGGAGACTTAAAAGGCAAGTGGGGAAAATTAAGAATATTCATGTACCACCCCCGCCGCCCTTTCATATTTTCAATTTGTGGTCCTCCATTAATGTCCCAATAATCCAGGTCCAGTTGTCTATGAGGCATCTATGCCAGGTTAAAAAATCACAAAGTAATTATTGACTGAAAATCCCCCACTGCTACCCTCTCCTTCATGACCCCCTCCCCTCTTCTTCATGCCAATCCCCCAGCACCCTCCTGTGGTTGCCTTTCATCAAAGTCTACTAAGCTAATAATTTCCTAAGTCTGAAAGTGTGAACAGGACCAGATGTAAGAAGGTTGCTTGGGAGGTACTTTGTTAGTTAATAAACAAAATACATTCTGGGGTCGAGTATTTTGTAAAAGAAATGTCATTCCGCATCATTTTTATGGCATTCTGGTGTCATTCCGCATCATTTCGTGTCATTCCGTTGTTTAGAAGGACCCTTTTTCAAGATCGTCCACATGCACTCTTGTGTCCTGTACAAAGCTTTTCTTGTCATCACTAAAGTTTTTTTCATGTGTTTCAATTCCATTCGTGTTTTTGTGGGAATAAACGGCCCAACAGTTAACAGTCGTCAGCAAAATGAAATAAAAATACTGTGTTATAAAATACATCCGTTGTGTATACATTTTCGGCATCCTAAGCGATGTAACCTACTTTCAAACTGAGTTATTTTGTTGAGTCGCGTAAGTCACCTATTTTCGTTTCGACATTTGAAGCTCCGACTGAAACGCAACAAAATAGAAATAAAAAAATCCGCCAAAAGAGACAATGAACAATTGATTGTCATGTGATTTCATTAAATGGACGTTTATTTGACAAATTAAAATGCCCATTTATCACACTCGAGCACATTCGATTTTTGAAAATAATCATTTTCATGCAAAGCTCGCATCACTCAGTTCAACCTTTCCTCATTTTGGCCAATTTTTAGAGGGAGACTTGTAATCGCCCCGACTATTTTTCTAGGCAACTTTGGGCTTAGAAGGGCGACATAATCGCCCTAGTCGCCCTCACGCCTGGTCCCTGGGGTAATATGGGGAATATTCTTTAACTAGAGGGGTGTCATTTGTGTGCAAAGCACACTATAGTATATCCCCGCATTTGTGATTATTGTCGGGGCCGAATCAAAAATCCAAAACCTTTATGCACATCCGGAAACCATTCCTCTAATGACAAAAGTGGTGCCCCTTGCGCCCCTCGGGGCCAAATCAAAAATCCAAAACCTTTATGCACATCTACAGACCCTATTGATTAACATGAACACACTTTTAGTGTTTCGAAATGATACCCCAAGGAGTTTTTCTCCGGAAACCATTCCTCTAATGACAAAAATGGTGCCCCTTATGCCCCTGAGGGCCGAATCAAAAATCCAAAACCTTTATGCACATCTACAGACCTTATGAATGAACATGAACACACTTTCAATGTTTCGAATTGAAACCCCTAGGGGTTTTTCGCCGGAAACCATTCCTCTAACGACAAAACTGGTGCCCCTTATGCCCCCGAGGGCCGAATCAAAAATCCAAAACCTTTATGCACATCTACAGACCCTATGAATGAACATGAACACACTTTCAATGTTTCAAATTGAAACCCCTAGGAGTTTTTCGCCAGAAACCATTCCTCTAACGACAAAAGTGGTGCCCATTACGCCCCCGAGGGCCAAATAAAAAATCCAAAACCTTTATGCACATCTACAGACCCTATGAATGAACATGAACACACTTTCAATGTTTCGAATTGAAACCCCCAGGAGTTTTTCGCCGGAAACCATTCCTCTAACGACAAAAGTGGTGCCCCTTACGCCCCCGAGGGCCGAATCAAAATCCAAAACCTTTATGCACATCTACAGATCCTATGAATGAACATGAACACACTTTCAATGTTTCGAATTGAAACCCCTAGGAGTTTTTCGCCGGAAACCATTCCCGGACGGATGGACAGACGGACGGACGGATGGACGGACGGACAGATGGATGGACAGATGGATGGATGGACGGATGGATGGATGGATGGACGGACGGATGAATGGACCGAGACAACCAATATATCCCCGCATTTTTTCAAATGCGGGGATAACAATCTTCTTCTTCAGAACCACCAGTCAGAATCTTTTAATGTTTGGTATACATCATTGTTATGAGGGTCAGATTCAAGATTGTTCAAACCAAGTCCCTAGGTTAATATTTGATCTTCCTGTGGAAGCCCAAATTCTAACTTTGTTCAATATGGGGGATAATTTTAAAAAATCTTCTTCTTCAGATCCACCATTCAGAATGCTTTCATATTTGGCATGCAACATCTCTAGGAGGGTCAGATTCAAGTTTGTTCAAATCAGCTTCCTAGGTATATATTTGGGCTCACTATGGTAGCCCACATTTTTACTTAGTGCGATATAAGGAAATTTCTTGAAAAATCTTCTTCTTCAGATCCACCAGTCAGAATGCTTTCATATTTGGTATACAACATCTATAGGGGGATCAGATTCAAGTTTGTTCAATTCGAGTGCCTGGGTTAATATTTGGGCTCCATTTGGGAACCTGAAATTTAACTCAATACAATATGAGGGAATTTCTTCAAAAATCTTCTTCTTCTTCAGATCCGCTAGTCAGAATGCTTTCATATTTGATATACAACATCTCTAGGGGGGTCAGATTCAAGTTTGTTCAAATCGGATCCGTAGGTTAATATTTGGGCTTGCTATGGTAGCCCAAATTTTAACTTATTGCAATATGAATAAATTTCTTTAAAATTTTAAAATTTCTCTTCTTCAGTTCCAACAGTCAGAATGCCTTCATATTTGGTACACAACATCTCTTGGGAAGTCAGATTCAACTGTGTTCAAATCGAGAGCCTGGGTTAATATTTGGGCTCCCTATTGTCCATGTTGCTGAAAAATTAAACATTTTGTATTCAGTACCCTCTAGAGGTGTGTAACTAAGATTAATCCACATAGGTTGTATCAAGGAGCTTCATAGGGGAGCTCTAAATTTTACATTATGATCAACTGAAGAAAAGGCATGATGCCCAGACTATTTTTGTCACTCCTGCGGGGCTCAAGGATTGACAGTGTATCCTATGGAAATGGATTGCTTAACCCTTTACCCAATGTAACGGCCAAAACCGGCCAGCGCTGTTTTAAAAAATCGCCAATTAATTTTCATTATTTTTTCATTTTTTGTCTCAAAAACATAGGTTATGATTGCTCTTTGGAACGAGCTCGTTCCAATGAGGGGTCATAACCTATGTTTTTGAGATAAAAAATGAAACAAATTAGTTATTAAAGAATTTTGTTTGCAAGTGTCCTCTGCTTTTCATGTTAGGTAAAGGGTTAATGTAGACTCATTCTTGCACTCTGTTTATATTGTGTTTTGTTCAAGGTGAGCGCTTCAGGCCCTGTGGGGCCTCTTGTTTACCTCTCCTCCGGCTTGATAATTATATAACTATGAGTGAAGCTGTTTTGTCTGTAAATTATATCCTGGATGCAGCTTGTGTTTTATTGTATATGGTGTATGCTTGTGGGGGATAGCCTCTCATTCTCAAATACGCCATCCTAATTTCTGGGGCTCAGTCCGGACTAGCCTTAAAAATTGGGAACTCGTTACATCCAGTTAGCATAGTCTTCATGTTAAGAATACGGAATTACTTGAATTTGGCTCCTTATTGATGATATGTCTTCTCTATTATTGTATAGAGAGACATACATGTAATTCCTTTTAAATTTAATTTCCTTTCACCTTGGATTAGAGGCTATGGAACTATGTGTTGGTCTACTAATTCTGAAGTGCTAGTCCCTCCACCTATTTACGATTCAGCTAAGTCTGGGCCATTGGGTTATAATATAAAATATTATAAATTTAAAGTAATTTGTATATTTTTTATACTTACCAATGGCCCAGACGGGTATGGCCATCCCGTGAGTGGGCACTCATACCTCCCCCCCGAGTTATTATGTAGTACTCTTTTCTACAAAGAATGATGTTGGAGCTAATTTCGGTCACTTCCTGGCGACTGCGCATGCGTGGAGACTGGAGAGTAAAAGTATGGAGGACCAGATAGGACTTTTAATTTTCACTTTTGCAAGCAAATTTTGGGGATTGGGGGTTTCAAAATTTGTGTTTGGCCCTTGATAACTTTGAGTTTGCACCAGGTAAGTCTGGGCCATTGGTAAGTATAAAAAATATACAAATTACTTTAAATTTATAATTTTTTATCAAAATTATTTCATGTTTCCCAATTTCGGGACATGTGCCTGACGTCATCATTCTTGCTAATGATTTATCCACTGTTAAGTGTTCTTTCCCTATCCTTCCTTGAAGCCCTCCTGTTAAACTCCCAAGCTTTTTGGCTTATTTTTATTGAAATTTTTTATTAAATTTTTGGGGAGTTTATCATGTATTACAGAATGTTTATCCCCATGGTTACGTCCTCACCCTAGGGGTGTTGGGTCGATTGGGTGATGTATCTTCTATCCGATGTATCATTTTTTCTTCGTTTGAAGATCTTGCTTTACATCTGGTAGCTTTAAAATCTGTTACTGACTTTGGGCCTTTTTGTTCTGTGCCTGATGTTTTGTTTCCGGTTTTTCTTTGACATTGTTTACATTGGCAACATCCTTAAATATATGTAGTATTTAGTTATTATTACTGTAGGATTGTTGTAAGATACAATAATTAATGTTCCGGTAGTGTAGCAATAATTTTTGGAATTTTGTCCGCACTTAGGCTCTATTGGGATACCCATCTTCCATAAATATACCGTTCCTTGGAGCACGTTCATTTATAACGGTTGGAGAAGATGTACAGAGAGCTCCACTGCATTTGGATGAGCAGGCCGGGGATTTAGATATATCCTTACCTGCATCATTCACTATTCCCTCAGATGTAATGGAAACTGCAATTTCATTGAATAGAGCGAATTTGGACGCAATGTCCTACGCAGATCACCTTACCACAACTATGGCGCAACGTCTTAACGTGAAAGAATTTGAGGATTTATGTACCTCTCTTAGAGTTCTTTCCAGGGCAACCATGTATGCCACATATAACTCCGCCCTGACAGTGCTAATCTGGAGTTAATTAGACGTGATGCTGCCCTTGCATCGTCATCACTTATAGATGACAAGGTGAAAAGGTCTCTCCGGGTCGCTCCGGTCTCCGGACATACTATCTTTGACGACAAGCTTTCGTTAGTATACGAACAAGCTACTAAGAAAGCGTCAGTACTATGCTATTGAAGTCGGCATCTCAACAACCCGCTTCAGCAGACCGGAGTAAGTGAGGGCGTTCCAAATCAAAATCATCAAAAGCGAACTCCTCATGAGGGTACAAGAAACACTCATAAAATTACTCCGGAGGTCGTCAATATAGCGACTCGGGAAAGGGGCATAAGTCTGATCGGGACTATTGGTCAGACGCCCCTAAGCCGACGGGGTGAGGATATTCGCTGGGAGGATGTAGTTTCTCCTCCCGTAAGCCTCGCAAGTCCTACAGGTGATGTTCAAGACCTCTATTGCTTGCCAGTTGGCGGAAGGTTATCAAACTTCGCAAGAAACTGGATAGCAGTCATGGAAGATCAGTGGGTGAAAAGAGTACTCTCGGACGGCTTACGGCTATCATTCCGAGCAAACCCCCCACTAATGAGATGTCCGCATTGGACAAATCTTCTGCATCACAAACCGGAAGGTCACAACCATTACGTAACGCATTCCATTGTGCAGTCCTTCTTGCACGGAAAACAGTTTACAGGACATGCAGTGGATGCAATTTCTAACTGCAGGAGATCCTCCGCTTCATTGAACTCTGCAGCGAAGTGGAGGGTTTCTTCCATTGGTGTAAGGATCAGTCGATAGACGTATACGATCCGTCCATACCCAATATTGCTGATTTCTTGGTCTACTTACTTGACGATCTCAAACTGCAGCCCGTCACTATTAAGGGCTATAGGTCTATGTTATCAGATACTTACGCTCATCATGATAACTTGGCTATTGGATCAAATACTTCATTATCCAAGCTAGTTAGAAATTTCTCTATCAGTAGACCTAGAACCCTCAGATTAATTCCTAAGTGGAATTTGGCTTGGGTTCTGATGCTCCTTTTGAGCCGTTGGACGTCGTAGAGTTCAAATTCGTGACCTATAAAACTGCGTTTCTCTTAGCCTTTGCATCTGCTAGAAGAGTCAGTGAACTTCATGCTTTATCTGTTTTTAATCTCTCTACCGTATTGTGGGTAATACCATTACCCTCATCACAGAAATGGGGTTTTTGGCTAAGAGTCAGAGTCCAGACAAGCAGCCGGAGCCTATTATCATTAAGGCTCTTCCGTCCTCCGATAATCGTAGAACTTGGCTGTGTCCAGTCAGGGCTATGCGCATTTATAAACGTCGATCAGATTTTGTTAGAAAATGAAGAAAACGTTTCTTTCTTTCATTGAATCCTAACAGAAAGGAAATTTCTGTTCATGCCATCACTCGATGGATTCAGTAAACTATACGCATTGCCTATGAAAATCTATCTTCGGATCAACGTTCTGTTAATAAGACATCCGCGCACAAGGTTAGAGCATGGTCCACTTCTTGGGCTTATTCCAACAGTATAGCCATTACTGATCTCATGAAGGCTGCTACTGGACACAGCCCTCTTCATTTACCAAGTTTTACCTGAGAAATTTAGAGTCCATCTCTGGTGACCTTAGATCTTTGGATCCTCTTTCTGTTGCTCAGAATGTTGTCCATTAATGGTTACATCTATAGGTATTTAGGCAGTCCATTCCAGCATTGATGCTGTTCCGCTGCCCTCTTCGTTCTGAGGATATTTACCTCAGAACAAGGGGAAAGGGGGGGGGATGGTTTTTTCCCTTACGATCATCTGGCTTTATAGTGAAAAGCAAGGGAAGACCTCCTCCGGTGTCAGTAGTCCTGAGTTGGTGCTGGGATGTTTTAATGTGTAGTTCGGTGTGAAGCAATAACTATGTCTCATTTATGTACTGTTTTTAAAGTGTAGCTCACTGTGAAGCATTTGTATATGTCACATGTCAAACAGGCATTAATATAAAATCCTCGAACACTTTTAAATGAGTATAAAGAGTCTCATTCTCTGGACTATCTTTATTTATTGGTTTTCCTTCACCGAATTAGCATAATGGGTTATGCTGGCATTAAATGGAGAAATTATATATTATGTAATACTCAATTACATTGTTGGTGTTATGCCTTTTTCTTTTCTCATAAAGGAGAAAGACATATAATTCCTATCTTCTCCTAAATCTCTCAATTACTTCAGTAAAGGATAAAAAATATACAAATTACTTAAAATTTATCATTTTCAGCCAAAATACCTCCCCTGCGACTATTACCTTTGTATAAGTCGCACCCCGACTGTGAGAATAGCCGGTGGGCCCTGCACAAGAACAAATGTGGCCATTGAGTGTGGGCTGTTACTGCACGAAATTAGTAAAGTGTCGGAACACTTGAACATTTTTTTTTCTTCATTTTTTCATTTCAGTCATATTTATCTTATATTTAATAATAAATGCATGAAATAAAATAATAATAAAAATTATATAGGGTTATTTACTTTGACCATTTATTCCCCATGTGATATTCATTGATGGCATAAATCCATTTTATTT
This sequence comes from Pictodentalium vernedei, assembly GCA_031216915.1. Classification (NCBI taxonomy): domain Eukaryota; kingdom Metazoa; phylum Mollusca; class Scaphopoda; order Dentaliida; family Dentaliidae; genus Pictodentalium; species Pictodentalium vernedei. The sequence continues at coordinate 249,144,003 of CM062289.1, forward strand.
TGCTCATAACAACATGAGGGAGAGATCATACTCAGTACTTCGAAAGGAGGTGAGAGGTCCAGTGAGGGATCGAAAAACAGGACAGTGAATGAAGTCCCTGTATTATGGCAACGTTAAACATTATAACAGAAAAGTTACAAGTGAAAATTATTTTTTTTATCGAAATTAAAATCGAACACAAAATATCACAAAGCTGGTATATAATGTACAGCAGTGGCGGCGCCAGGATTTTGATTTGGAGGGGGGAGGGAGAGTGCTAAGTAAGATGTGGGGGTCCAAGGTCAAGATGCCTATGGCATCTTCCGAAGGTCCTAGGCCTGAGCCAGGGGTGTGGGCATGGGAGAGTGTGTCTCCCACCCATGGTTTAGATATGTAGGCCACGCCCCAGGAAAAAAAATCATATTTGGATAATTTGGTCGCTATCGGAGCGATATCTGAGCATTTCTACAACACCTGACGTGATCTACAAAGGCGCCCAGATTGTGTCAGATAGCAATTTGAAGTTTTGTCGGTTTTTCTTTTGGGGGGGGGGGGGGGGGGGTGGAGGGGTGCTGCCACTAATTTTTTTCATTTACCAAATAGAACATATGCAAAAGGAAAATAAAATAATGAAATGACATACAATCTACCCCAAATGCATTTTAACACTTCGTCAACTAAGTGCTAGTGAAGTATGCTATGCCCCAGTACTGCCAGTAGGACATAGCACACTTTAAATAGCTTTCAGGTGACATTTCTGTAGTCTTTTCTAGTAAGACGATAGTGATTTAGATTAATTGAAGAGCCTGAAAATAATACCGAACTGAAACCAAGGTTTTAAAAAAAATAATGAAACTAAAACTGGAAAAAAAAAAAATCCATTCACTAGTCCTAATCCACCCATGTGCAGTGATGTCCACTCATGCGTTTTCCAGGTAATAAAAATCACCAGCAAAATTTTAATTAATGAAGCACCATGTTTTACCCACTGCTTCATAATTAAATTTTTGATGATTATTCTTATAATTAGTATTTGGAATCTAATATTATTGCGACCGACTGACCAGTCCACAGCAGCCGTACTGTACATTCAATATTTTAATTTGCAACATTTTTATGACAATCAAGGATGTTCTAGAACATCTTCTGGATTTTAAATATATTTCTACATTTTGGAAAAACGTGTCAGTTGATATATATGCATGAAAATTTAGCAAGTTTGGTGGAGCTTTTTGTATTATTTCTTTTAACCCTTTATCCAAAACTGGCCTGCACTATTCACAAAAGTCACCCTTCAATTTTCATTTTTTTTTTTTATCTCAAAAACATGGCTTATGACCTCTAATTGGAACAAGCTCATCGAGCTCAATCGAATGAGGAGTCACAAGCTATGTTTTTCATGTTAAAAATGGAAACAAGTAGTTATTCAAGAATTTTGTTCGCAAATGCAGTCTGCCTTTCGTGTTAGGTAAAGGGTTAAATAGTAGAGCTGAAATGGTTAAGGGGTTTTCTTGATCGATTAATCACATGGAGTAACCTTGGTTAACCGATTAATCACTTGTTCTCACTGGTAAAATAGGACCCAGTCGCTAATGCTTGGGGTACGAGTCCTCTAAAATAGGCAACATGGGGTATAAACGATCGACTGACCTGACTTTATCTTCATGTTGTGGTCATGATTAGCCATTGTGCAAAAGTATGGGACCTTAAACACCAATAAATAAATAAATATAAATAATCACTTGTCTAAATAGATATCTGAATAATTGCCATACCGTTGATGATTTACAGCATGAACCCTCCACCCAATGTAACAAACAAAACCGACTAGGCCTATATACAAAAATCTCCCAATTAAATTTATTATGTTGAGCTCGTTCCAATGAGGGGTCATAAGCTATGTTTTTGAGACAAAAATTGAAATTTTTTTAGTAATTCATGAATTTATTTTGCAAGTATCATATGCTACTGCAATGGGTAAAGGGTTAAGAATGACCATTTCCAGTCACTGACACAGTATGATGATCATGCAAGTAAACAAGTATGTCAGCAAGTAACTTGCATGCTTTACTCTGTCTCATATAATTGATGTGAGTCAGTGTGACAATGTTTGCCTGTTTGGAGCAAGTTTGTTCCTTTGTTAACCCATATAATACAGTAGTTCAAAAGTAAAGGTTAATCGATCAATTACTTTTTGGATCGATCAAGATGTTGATAGTTGATGAATCGATTAATCAGTTATCCGTTTCAGCTCTATTAAATAGGGAAGTCATGGGGCATTTTACTCAATAGAGATAAAGTTCCAATTTGAAATCATATATTTTAAATGCAGTGGAACATTTGGACTTTGTCTACCCGTCTTTTTTCTGATTTTTTAAATGTGAATCTCAAAGGATTTTATGCATTATATCAATATCATTCATTTTATAAAGTTAATAACATGTCTAAAGTCTTTTTTTTCAGCTCCATAGTAATTACTGATAGGCATGCAACAGCAGCAAAGGAAAAGAATAAATTTGTGTAAATCTCTTGTCTGAATCTTGTGTTCTTCAGTTTAAAGAGTTTATGAAAATGCAATCTGACTTCATACTGTGGTCTTTTTCTCAGTCAAACAATAATCTGGTTTGGAAACACTTAACACCAGCAGGTTGAGGAATCCAAATGAAAATACTACATTCATACAATAATCTGGTTTGGAAACACTTAACACCAGCGGGTTGAGGAATCCAAAAGAAAATACTACAAAATCACAACCGCATCAAGAACATATGTTCTTATATTTCCGTTTTTAGAAGGTTAGATTCTAGTACTGCAAGGATGAAAAGATGGAATAAATACTAGAATTTTAATGAGGATTTTTGTGAATAGCATTGGCCACATAACAGTACGGTGATTACAAAAGTGGACAGAGAATTTTGATCGGATTATGACTGTGTCATGACCCAGTTAAAATTAACTCTGCACTTTCCCTATCACAACGCTATAGAATCTTACCTGTCAAAAAAAAAAAAATTATGAGAATAATATAATCCATAATGACCTGATACAATGTATGTGAAATGAAAAAATCTCACCTAAGGGGACAGATTTTTGTACCGGAAATGAGACTTGCCGAATGTCGGGCCCAAAAATCTGGCCCTGAGGCTAAGATTTTTCCATCTCGCACATCAGGCCATGATGGATCATTTTTCTCCCACTCCTAGAGCCTTGTTTTCATCCTTCAGTCAACCAAGGCCATATACAACAATTTTATAGCTTCTAAACCGTCGTTCTGATCGGAAAAATAATGGCCTAATCTATTTTTTGGGGTGAAGTTTTGGTATACATTGTAAGTATATACCTCAGAAACGAAAAGCATGGCCCGTACTCTTAACCCTGCCTGTGCTGCAGTGTGGAGTTACGATGTTGGGGAGCTGGCAGCTGCTCGTCGTTACTTGGTGGTTCTCTCTGGGTACTCCAGCTTCCTCCACCTGTAAAACTGTCACGGTCATGATTAGCCATTGTGCATAAGTATGTGACCTTAAACACCAATAAATAAATGGCCCATACTCAGATTTAATGTGTGTATCGCCATCAAAAAAGTTGACGACTTTCATCAAAAGTGGGCATGACCTAGAATGTATGGTATTCTGTTTTCCTCAGTGTTTTTATTTTATATGTATTTGCTTCGAGGAATTTGGCTGTATCAATAGATTCAAAACGAGATGTGGTTGCCATTTGTGTTTGTTTACAGATGATTTAAAGAGTTCCGTAATCAGATATGCAAATTTGTCTCGTGAGGTATATGAGATAGTAGAGTCATGTGGGCTATATGAGATGGGAAAATCTCCCATGACTTACATAAGTTGCATGTACAAAATGGAGTAGGAGGTGGGAGAACATTGAATCTTGTATGTTAGTTTCATTTGTTTTTCTTCATTTAGTCTTTATTTCACAGTATTTTATTTCTGAAATCATGACACACTGGTTTATGTGTGTTGTGACCTGATAGCGATTGGCAGGCCTTTAGGTTAGTGTAATTTGGGCACAATGGCAAATATGGATCCACCGTTTTTTGGCCTATGGGAGAGAAACGCATCGGTATTTTTGCCTCCTCTGTGTCTGTTTCATATATTTTTCAGCCCCCCCCCCCCCCTCGCCTGAATCGTAGTTTACAGCCTCTTGTTACAGGTCTTCAGCATTGGTATTGGTTCTCCACCTGGAACCAAAGTTTACTCGAGAAAATTCCTCAGTTTTCTGGTGTGAAGCCAAAATCCTGTTTAAACGAAATTACCCCTTGGCGCTTAATAGGAAATGCCACAGAATGGCACAGATATGGGATATATTAGGCCTTATGATTATACATGCTATACAGAGTTTGCCAGTGAAAAATAATCTGCATCGACAGTGTGGTATATGATACTGTCGGTACAGATTACTTTTCACTGACAATCTCTGGTTTTTGACTTAACTTGACAAAGTCAAGATAAGCTATTGCCATCTCGCATGCTGAAGTCTGTGAGTATGGATGTCTCTTCACATTTTCTTTGGCACAGGCTACACCCAGCAGTTCTTGTCCGATCACAAAATTTTATATGCCGGTTCGGGGTCAAGATGAGAACGTCGACTTTTGGTCGCGATCAGTCAACCGTGACAGCTGCGAGAGCCTGAAACCCCAAAACCTTTAGCGCAGTCTACAGGTCATCATATTTATGAAGGGATTTCATTGTAACTTGGTAGGATGACTTCATAGAATATCTAGATGAGAACATCCCCTTTTGGTCACGATCAGTCAACCGCGCCGGCTATGAAAGCCAAAACCCGAAAACCTTTAGCACAGTCTACAGGTCGTATTTATGAAGGGATTTCATTGTACCTTTGTAGGATGACTCTGTATAATGTCTAGATGAGAATGTCGCCTTTTGGTCATGATCGGTCAACTGTTATGACTGGGAGAGCCCAAAACTCAAAAACCTTAAGCACAGTCTATAGGTTGTATTTATGAAGGGATTCATTGTAACTTGGTAGGATGAATCCATATAATGTCTAGATGGGAACATCCCCTTTTGGTCGTGATCGGTCAACAATGACAGCTACCTGGGCCCGAAGCCCAAAAACCTTTAGCACAGTCCACAGGTCATATTTATGAAGGGATTTCTTTGTAACTTGGTAGGATGACTCCTGATAATGTCTAGATGAGAACGTTCCCTTTTGGTTGCGATTGGTCACCGTGATGGCCACACAGGCATGTGACCTAGATTTGTTTAGCAGTCTACAGTTCATATTTATGAAGCAATTTCATTGTAACTTAGAAGGATAACTTGGTATGATGTCAAGATGAGACTGTCATATTTTGATCATGATTTGTCAGCTGCTACCACCGTCTGGTCCCTTGACCTAGATTCCTTTGGCACTGCTTAGTGCTTACAGGTTGTTTTTATGAAGGAATTTCATTGTAACTTGGTAAGATAACTTGGTCTGATATCTAGATGAGACTCTACTATTTTGGTTATGATTGGTCAACTGTGAATGCCGAACCATCACGTCAACTAGATTCCTTTAGCAAAGTCTACAAGTTACATTTATGAAGGGATTTCATTGTAACTTGGTAGGGTGACTCGTTTTGGAATGATTTTACTGTAACTTGGTAACTTTGGTTGACATACACTAACTGTTATGGCCGCATCAACCCTAGGTCTTAATTCTTTAGTACAGTCTACACTCAAATTATTCTTATTGAAAACATAGCCTACAGGGAACAGAAATTAACATATTCTCAATTATCACAATTTTTGTCTTATTTCATAATCCTTTCATAAACATTGGAACATTATCCTTTTCATCAAACACGACGCACAGTCAAGTTAAGCTAAAGTGTCATTGACACTTTCATTTTTTAACCCTTTACCCAATACACAGGGTATCAAAGTTTTTAAAAAAAATTTCAAAACATTTCAACGAAACCAAGTTATGTGACCCCTCATTGGAATGAGCTCGTTCCATTGATGGGGTGGGGGGGGGGGGGGGGGGGGGGGTCACATGAAATGATTTTGTTGAAACTTTTGGAATTTTTTTTTTTTTAACTGCTAAATTTGAAAAGTATGCGGTTGGATGCAGCCGATAAGATAGGTAAAGGGTTCAACTTATTTATCTGTTGCATTGTTTGAGTTGATGAGTGGGCCCTAAACTATATTGCATGCATCAGGGGAACTTGACCAAGCTATATGTATATGTAGCAATAATGCTGCCAAACTGTCTGCATAATTTGGACACATTACATTATTTGGACACCAACATTTACCATTGCTGTTTGGGAGGATTTAAAAGCCTGGCAATTGAAATAATTAAGAGGCCACTTTTGTTTCACCATTATGTCATGGAAAGGGTTAAAATGGTTCACATAAATTTTATATTGAGAGTATTTTTTTTAAGCTTCCAAATCATTTTCTAATTGTAGACAGAATTTTGCTGATGAACTGGAGCAGAACAAGTTAATTCGATTCATATTCAATGGTCAAGAAATGCGAGATGATAATTATTCATTGCAGTCCTACAATATAGGAGACAACAGTGTAATTCATTGCCTTATAACTCAAAGTGTACAACAAGACCAAAGTCAGAATGAGGAAATTGAAGTGGACCTCGATATTGGAAATTTCATGTTCCCTTTATTTGCAGTAGTTCTTGGATTGATATGGTTCACACGGATATCATACAGACAATACTTCAATGCCACCTCAACTGTGTCACTAGTTGCAATAACATTTCTCTTCCTAGTAGCTTATGCTTCAACTTTTCGAAGAAACCAAAATCATGTTCACATTGATTAGTTCCTCATATTGGATACTGAGGCCTATATCCTCATTAAAAAAAGAAGTTTTAATTTTTAGTCTGCTGGTCACTGCCCTTTGTTAGGATGTGAAAATGTTTCTTTTCATATGAATTTCTCTTTGTTTTTTTTTTACGTTACCATGAATGAGCAGTATTATTCATCACCTGCATTACAGCCACTGTGGACTGGGTGAAATCCTTGCATGGGCCAAGGGGGTGGGGGCACTAAAAATTTGCAAGACGTGACAGCCTATTTTTTATTCGGCTCCTTTTTACACCCACCCACCCACTATGTGCAAATTTTCTACTACCGTTCTCAGACACCCCCCCCCCCCCCCCCCCCTACTCTCCCATTAAAATCCAAAATAAACTTAGAAACTTAGTACGCACAGCTGTCTTTAGGGGGTTTTCATAATGTTTTTAACCCTTTACCCAACGTAACGGCAAAACCGGCCAGCATTATTCTCAAAAATCGCCAATTAATTTTTATTATTCTTTCATTTTTTGTCTCAAAAACATAGGTTATGACCCCTCATTGGAACGAGCTCATCGAGCTCGTTCCAATGAGGGGTCATAACCTATGTTTTTGAGACAAAAAATGAAAAAAAAATAGTTATTCAATCATTTTTTTGCAAGTGTCGTCTGCTTTTCATGTTTGGTAAAGGGTTAAACTGGTACCACCAATTTAAACCTCTGTGGGTTGCTGTGGGCCCCAATCGACAAATGACAAGCTGTTCATTATCAGGCTTGGCCAGAGCAGGTGTACATATATGGGAACAAATTTCCATTTGAATTGTTCCCAAAATATTGTCTGCACATTTTCTACATTTCGAACAAGACACCCACCCCCTACTAACGTGTGACATTTTCCCAGTTTAAGCCCAATATTATCACATATAAAGCCTCCTGATGTTGTATTTATGTTAAGAGTGTGATGTACAACATCATCTTTAAGGTCTGAAACACAAATGATGGTATATATTAGCTGATATATTGATATATTTTTAAAAAATTAAAAAAACTGCACAAGTTGGAAATGCACATTTTTGGCGCACTCAAGAGACCCACCCACCCCCACGTCACGTCTTGCAAATTTTTGGTGGCCTCCCCCTGCATGGGCAGTGATTTCCATGTATGCCTTTACCAGCTAATAAAAATCATCAGCAGGAAAATTTCAATTAATGAAGCACTGGGTTGTACCCAGTGCTTCATTAATTAAATTTTTGATGATTATTCCAATAATTACAGGTTGTGTTTGAAATCTTATATTATTGCATCTGTGGACAAATTGCCCACCTGTGGAAAGTGTCCAGTCCATGGCGACAGTACTGGATTGGGCTATAAAAAGGAATTTTGGTTCTCTTGCTATCCCTCACTGATATTGAACCCCCTTATTAAACATTTTTACTGGCTATTTATTTGCATATCTTTTCAACAAAGCATGATTAAAAAATACTGTGTCTATTTAGCTTAACTTGACAAAGTCAAGATAAGCTATTGTCATCACGCGTGCGGAAGTCTGTAAGTCTGTTCACATTTTCTTTAGCACAGGCTATACCCTGTAGTTCTTCACAACTTAATGATGGCATTTACATCAGTGATTTCTTTTTATCAGTTTTAGGAAATATTTAACCCTTTTTTGCAGTCAATTTTACTTAGTATTCCCAGCGTAAAGTTTTGGATTTAAGTTTTGCTTTTCAAGGTTGTTGTACCTTTTATTCTTCAAACACTGTGTTACAACATCATTGTTTTTCATTTGGGGCAAGGTCTCCTGACGCTGTATACAGTGGTTTTAATTAATATTTGCGTTAATTTAACCCTTTTCAAAATGGTTTTAGAATTTAGTTTCTTTAAATTTGAAATTGGGCTTCTAACACATACTTTGTCACTTTTTGTTCTTGCATGATCAATACAACTTTTAATAATTGCATTTAAAGACATGATTTCTTTTACTTGTATGCAGCTTTTTTTCTCATTACCTGAGCTTCACAGTTTGAAATATAAAGAAATGCCTTCTGCAGCATACTTCTGTTGTTTTACAAAAAGTAATACAGATTGGAAGGAAATGGGAGTGAGGGACTTTAATGCTGTCTCCAGAACTTCGTGAGAGATGGGTGGAATCAATCCACTCCTCCCTCCTCCCCATGTTATCCAGAAGATAAATCCAGTTTTAATTAAACAATTCTCTTCAAATTTCATATTACTTTTTTACATGCCCACTTGTAAAAACGTTCTGTCCGTACGTAAACAATTAGTTTCCGACCAATAACTCCAGTTTGGATTATTTGATTTCAGCCCAAGTTGATATGTGTATGTTAGTGGTCTCCGTAAGATGGCCCCACTGCCCCTCCCATACCTCTGTGTCTTGGCAAGGCCTGGAAGTGTGGGAGGGATGGTGTAGCATCTACTATCTTGTTAGTAGGACCAAATAAAATGTACAATGCCCACTAGACAGAATTCATTAATAGGAAAACTTCAATTGCTTCCATGCAAGGGGAGTCATTATTAGGTCCCCTGTATTTTTAAGAATGCCAGGCCTGCAAACAAACAAAATAAAAAATACAAATAAAAGCCTCCCTGCTTCATTAATTTGAAAAATTAAAGGCCCCTGAATCAAATCTATTTTTTATTGGCCTTACACATGTATATACAGAAAATTTCCCCCAATTATAGTTTGACGGACAGAGCTCTGTTATAAGAGATGTAATTGGTGAACTCTTCACCTCTTTAGGTGAAAAATAATATTGCTGAAGGCCAGGGCACTTGTTAAAAGAATACAAGAAATATCTTGTGTGACTGTGATTTAGACATCTGAAAACTCATTCCGATGTATTTATATTTAGCTTACATATCCATTTTTGTTGTTGTGAATGATGCTGTTATTTACATTGTATAGTAGTGTTGAAACGAATATTCATATATCCGTTTACAGAAGGCAATACATGTATTTGAAATTACCTTCAAATATTTGTGCCTCCTCCTCCTCCTGTAAAGTCTGTCACTCCTTCAGGAATCAAAAGTGTCATAATTGACAAAATATGATGTTTAAAACCTTTTTCCAATTGAATCAGTGAATATCAGTCGCATCTGCCTGCATAATTTCCAAACTGAGGAGTTGAAAAACTGATATTAAATTTTTTTTTAGCTCACCTTGACAAAGTCAAGCTGAGCTAATCTCATCGCTCTCTATCCGTCGTCCATCCGACCGTCGTCCGTTCGTCCGTCAACACCATGTTTTGGTCTTCTCCTCCAAAACCACTGGGCCAATTCAAGTGAAAGTTTGTGTGAGTTATGGTCCCGAAGGGGCATTGCATTTTGTTCAACTCAGCATGCCCAGTCCCATAGGTAGGGGGTGGGGAAATGCTCCAAAATATTTTTAAAATCTTCTCATGAACCAGTGGGTACAATGTCTTGATATTTGTTATGGAGCTTCCTTTTGAGGTGTAGAATCAAGTTTGGTCAAACGAAGTTCGTGAAACAATATTTGGCTTTGTAATGGGAGGAGGAAGATTTTTGGCCCCACCCAAAATTTATATATATTTTTATACTGTACCAATGACCCAGACATAGCTGGTGCTAACTCTTAAAATATAGGGCCAAACACAAATTTTGTCCCCCAATCCCCAAAATTTGCATCTAAAACTAAAGAAAACATGTCCTGAAAGGCCCCCCACACTTCGCCCCTACTGCGCATGCGCAGTGTCAAGGACGTTCCGAAATTGGCGCCATTAATCATTCTAAGTTTGGCCCTTCATCAGTTAACATCTGACTGATCTTTGTGCTTATAAATCTCAGTTTAAATGATGCCAGACACATAAATATTAGTGAAATGGTGATTCTAAGGAGGATAGAGAAGGAGGAGAGGAAAAGAATGTGTGACAGAATATTATCAGGGCTGTAACTTAAAATTTTTTAATGAAATTATGTTAAGTTACCTATTTTCAAGGCAGCAGCCATTTTGTTGTCATTCTGATTATTTAGTTACACTGTTTTTTAAGTGTTTTCCTCTCTCCCTGTCCTTTAAGTTCCCCCTTGCTATTCTCCCATGCTTTTGGCATAGTTTCTGTAATTATTATTACTAAAATTTCTTGGGAGTTTTAGCTGAATAACAGAATGAATTCTGTTCTTTCCCCATGTTTACGTCTTCACCTACGGGTGTTTAGGCGTTGTGTTCTGCATCTACCATCTGATGCAGTTTCTTCCCTGGAAGTCTCTGTTTTGCATCAGATAGTGTATTTTTGGTAACTGATTTCGGGCCTGGGTGCCTGGAGTCTTATTTTAGTGTTTTTACACTCATTGTTTACATTTACAACAGCCCTCTGTGTGAGGGGGGGATTTCTAAAAAATAATATCTTTATGTTATTTTAATCATAACTAGATACATTATTATTGTTCGTAAGTGTTGAATAAATTGTTTAAAATATTTTTAAAATTTTTGTCCACACTTAGGCTTGGGATCCATTGGGGCTCAACGTTACTTTTCAGAAACTTGGGCTGTTCTGAAAAAATATTTTTTCAAAATATTTTGATTTCAATTATTTTTTCTATATTAATGGATCATATTATTATTATGTATTTTGATTGCCAGGGGTTAGTGCGAGTACCAGGACTTGTTTTCTTTTCACATTGAAAGGATATTGATCAATTGTTTTAAGAGGAAGTCTTCCTCTGACTTTATTATCATTCTATATGTGGTCAGTGTACTCGCATTAACTCCTGTTCTGTATCGTATGATTTCGATGACAATATGGGAAGCGTATGTCACGGTATGTTGTTGGGGATTTGGACACTCCGGTCCTTTCCCCGCAGGGTCACTCTACTTTATCAATTTCTATTTCAGACGATCAAGATTAGGGTGATGTATCTGTGATGTCTTCCAACAGTGTGCCTCCGTCGTCACAATTAATGAAGGGCTAGCGGAAAAGTGCTCATGTAAATACGCCAATTGCCTAAGAGGACCCTAGTAGGTTCGACGGCCTTTGACGTCCGCTAGCTCACCCGGTGTAGCGTCCATTCACCGAATGGTTCGGCAGCCGGGTTTGTCCGTTGCGGTCTAGAAGGAATTTTGGGGTGATGCGAGCACTATAAATTAACTTAATGCACACCCAGTGACGGCGGATCGGAGGGAGAACGCAGGAAGCCTTTTAGTCCGGTTCATAGCTCGTTCCGGTCCATCCGGACGGCAAGCGAGAGAGGCCCCTCTCTCGGTCAACAACATCTGGCCCCAGATGTTGTGGTACAAATGTGTCGCTAGCGGAGCATACGTCCGTCGCTCGGGACGCTCCGTTGTATAGGCAGTCCGCTGAGACTGCTAAGGCTTCCTCTTCTCGTCAGCGCACACGACTGCACCTTGGCTGCGTGACCGCCGATATATTACCAGCTTCGCCGATCAAGGATTCTTCGGCAACCAGGTCACACCATCCGGTAGCCAGGGACACGAGGCCTGCAGACTCCGGACGTTCGCATAGGAAGTGTGCGGGAGTCAACGTACACGGAGCTTCCGGCGGCAATGCATCGTAAGACCGCTACTGCACAGGCCTCGGGAACGGACGTGCTTTCCTTAATAGCACAGTTTATCGCAGCATCCCAGCATCAACTGAATCTGTCGCATATATTTTATCCGACGATGCTGGGTCGGGACGCTCCGCGGAAGCGGGTACGGACGTCCGAAAGTTTCATCCGGTCCGACGGGATACCGAAAGGGATTCGGAGGATTTCGAGCTTTCCCTTTCGGAACAACATATGCTGTTGTGTATGTCATCTGACTTGGTCTTCTACAGCTTCCTTCGTCGGACCAGAATGCTGCGATGCCGGATAAGAAACTGATAGCGTCGGTGGACTTAGAAATTTTTGGTTCGGTTCAGGGACATCGTCCCTCAGTTCCGACATAGTCCAATAATGTCACACAAACTTTCGAATTATTGAACGACGCTATATATATTATTATTTTATGCTTGCTATCCAAGCATTTCTGGTTTCTTGTTCGAAGACTTATGGAGATGTCTTTCAAAAGTGTGCCTCTGTCGTCATAGTTAATGAAGAGTTAGCGGCAATAAGTGCTCATGGAATATGTCTATCGCCTACGGAGTGACATTCGCTAGCTCACCCGGTGTAGCGTACATTCATCGAATGGTTCGGCTGCCGGGTTCGTCCGTTGCGGTCTAGGAAGGAGATTTGGGTGATGCGAGCACTTTAATTACTTTAGTACTCACCCAGTGATGGCAGATTGAGGACAGATCGGAGGAAGCCTGTTAGTCCGGTTCCTGGCTTGTCCAGGTCCGTCCGGGCTGTGAGCGAGAGAGGTCCCTGTCTCGCCCAACAACATAGGGGACCGCATGTTGTGGTTCAGATATTTTACATTCGGAGCATATGTCCGTTGGTCGGGACGCTCCGTTATATTGACAGTCCGAGAGACTGTCTTTAATGCTTCCTCATCCTCACAGCAGGGCACACGACCGCACATTGGCTACGTGACCTCGAGTATCCGATCAGTTTCGGCATTCAGTGATTCCACGGCGAATAGGTCGCGCCATCCGGTAGCCAAGGGATACGAGGCCTATACACTCCGTTCGCTCGCATATTGGTAGTATGCACGGGGTAACGATCACGGAGCTTCCAGCGGCAATGCATCGTAAGACCGCTTCTCCTCAGGCCTCAGTGACGGACGTGCTATCCGAGTTAGCACAGTTGTTTCGCAGCATCCCAGCAATTGACAGTTTCTCGGTCGAATCAGGAATTATCCGACGGCGCTGGGTCGGTGCGGTCCGCGGTTGCATCAGCTACGGACGACCGAACGCTTTATAGGGTCCGACAGGATGGCGAAAGGGATTCGAAAGATTTCGAGTTTTCCCTTTAGTAGTATCGGAAGATGCCTTTCATATCTTCTGGCATTATCTTCCAGTGATTATTATTTCGGACTTCATTGCTGCGATCTTGGATAAGAGACTTATAGCGTCATTGGACTCGGATTTTTCGATCGGTTCAGGGACATTGTCCCTGACTTACCGACGCAGTCCAATATTGTCATTACAACATGTGTTTTATTTTTCGACGCTATATATATATATATACAAGCCTGCTACTAAGCATGATAGTTTAGTTTCTTGTCCGCGTTGCTCATTTCTGCCATTTTATCATTTATACAAATAGTTTATTTTGGCAGAGCAGGGCATACCGAGAGTTCATATGCGTCTAGACGATGTGATTAAAGACTGCATATATTCTTTTTCGCCGTTTATGTCTTTTCCAATTTCAATGTTGGGAACGACATTATGTATAGTAGACTTAACTTAGATGCTTTATTATACGTAATCCGCCTTACTGAGGCGTTATCATTACGTCTTCAAGAAAAGATTTACGGGATATTATTCTCAATGTAATTTCTGTTGAGGGCAGTAGTTTGTTCACGTATAACTCCGCCCTTCAGTGGCTGATTGGAGTTAGTTAGACGTGACGCAGCCCTAGCTACATCCACACGCGTGGATAGTAAGGTTAAGAACTCTCTCAGAGTCGCTTCGTTCTCGGAGGAGCTTCTCTTCGACGGCAACTTTTCGGCAATCCATGAATTGCTCGATTTATACGTTCTCTTGTCTATCTAGTGTTACAAGAGATTCAGACTGGGGCAAACATTCGGTGGTTGACTCAGAGAGTGCCGCCGCAGTTGCCGGACCCGAGTGTGGCTGTTATGACGGTTGCCAGTCAAACAGATTGGGATATAATACTGATCCCTACGGATTCGAAGTGCCAGGGTCTTTGGGTTCCGCAGTCTTTTAGCAATCAGTTTAACTTCCGCGGAATAATGTTTTTTAGGCTTGCTTTATGTCATTGCATGAACATTATTCAGAAACGCATGCCCAAATTCCTGTCCTTTAATTCGACAGTAGTGGCGTATCTCCGGAACCAGGGAGGCACTCTTTCGTTTCCGTTATTCAATTTAATGGAAAGAATCCGTCTGTTGGTTATAGTACACCAAGTTCAGTTTTGGTCCGTCATATTCCGGGTCGTCTGATTGTTTTATCGGACTCCCGTTCTCTTACGGGTCGCTTGTTGCTGTCAGAATGGACTCTCAACAAACAAGTATTCAATCAGATTTGCTATCTATGGGAGCGCCCAATGATGATTTATTTATGACACAGCTTGCTAATCAATTGCAGACGTATGTGTTGGCTTGTCCAGATCTCTGAGCTAATATTGTTAACGCTCTATTGATCTATAGGACGGAATGATAGGATACGCGTATCCTCCGGCGCTGTTGTTTTAGCAGGTATTGCTAAGATAAACAACCACAATACATTTCTGTTGATAGCATCTCTGTCTTCACAGAGATCATGAGTAATTTACTCTCTTGTCTACTGTGGGTCTTAACGTGAAATCTTCCTCTATGTGAGGATCTTTTTCACTGGGTAAATCGTGTCATCTTTATCACAACCAGCAAGGTCGCAACCTTCATGTATTCCGTTGTGTGGTCCGTATTGCATTGTAAGCACTGTACTGGACGAGCTTTGGACGCGATTTCTTACTATAGGAGATCCTCTTCTTCGCTATTCTATGCGGCTAAAGTGGAGGCTCTTCCGTCGTGGTGTAGGGATCATTATGTTTCATATTGTTGATCCCTCCATACTACTCATTGCTATTTTTTAGTATACTTGTTTCACAAGATCTACTGCAGCCTGTTATTATTTAGGTTATAGGTTTATGTTACCTCATACCTATGCGCTCTACGATAGTTTACAATTGAGTCTTTTGTCTCTTTATCTAAGTCAGTTAGTAACTTTTTGATAAATAGACTTAGAATCTTTAGATTAAATTCCTATACGGATTTTAACTTCGGTTCTTATTTAGCTAAGTAATCATTTGAGCCTCTGGAAACAGTAGTTTTCAAATTCTGACCTTTTAGACAGTAATTCTGTTGGTTTCTCTTTTACTGTAGAGTCAGTGAGTTTCATGCACTATCGATGGATGATTTTCACTTTCATAGTTTCGGAATCAATACTTCCGTTACTATTTAGGTTGGATTGTTGCATAAGAGTTAGGCTCCTATTATCCGGAACCTATTATTTTAAAGTCCTTCCGTCTTCGTATGGGCATAGGCCTTTACTCTTTCCGGGTACAGTTTATGTATTTATAAACAGATATCTGTTTATTACAAAGGGCGTAAGCTTCTTCTGTCTTTGATGTCTAGTAGAAGGACGTTACGCTCCATTTTATTGTTAATGGATTCTATTAACTATCGGTACTGCTTATTGTATATCATTGACTTAGCAGTTGTGCTTAAGATTTCGGCTCATGAAGTAAGAGTTCTTCTACTTCTTGGGCTTACATTAATGGTGTCGCTATTATAGATTTTTGAAGGCCGCTCATTGCGCTCAGCCATCCACATTCATGAATTTTATCTTAGAAATATCGAGTCCATTTCTGGAGGCCTCTATTGTTAGGTCTATTATCTACTGCTCAGAATGTCATTCACTTAACAGTTGCTACTATAGCTAGGTAGGCTGTCTGTTTCGGCAGTGTCTCCGTTCGGCTGCCCTCTTCGCTCTGGGCTATTTGACCCAGGGCAAGAAAAAGGGGGGGGGGGGGGGAGGGTGTTCCCTTGGGTCACCTGTTTTACTATGAAAACAAGGGGATACCTCCTCCGGAGTTAGTAATTCTGAGCTGTTATTGGGATGGTTGTTTAGTGAGAAGTTTAGGTTTTTAAAATTCATTCAAGTCTAAGTTTTTAAAGTATAGCTTTTGAATATTGCATATGTCAACGGACATGATTATGCAATCCTCAGACACTTTTGGGAGTATAAGAGTCTCTATTCTCTAGACTTACTTTATTTATTGGCTTACTTTAAAAATTATTAGTATAAGGATTATATTGGATATTAATAGAGTACATGGATGTATGAAGCTCAATTTTGGAAGGTGTTGTATCTTTCTAATTTATCATAAATAAGAAAGATACATGTAAGGCCTATTACTTCTTTTTCCCTACAGGGGAGGACTCTATTTTATTTTATTGAGCGTATTCCATTTTGCTCTATGTCCTTGGCCCTCCAGCCTTTTTACTATTCAGCTATGTCTGGGTCATTGGTACAGTATAAAAATGTTAAAAAATTTATAGTAATTTATATATTTTTTATACTTACCAATGACCCAGACGTGGATGGCCCTCCCAGGAGTTGGGAACTCTTGCCTCCCCGCTGAGTACATAGCGCTTACCAGGCACTGGTTATTAGAATGATTAATGGCGCCAATTTCGGAACGTCCTTGACACTGCGCATGCGCAGTAGGGGCGAAGTGTGGAGGGCCTTTCAGGACATGTTTTCTTTAGTTTTAGATGCAAATTTTGGGGATTGGGGGGCAAAATTTGTGTTTGGCCCTATATTTTAAGAGTTAGCACCAGCTATGTCTGGGTCATTGGTAAGTATAAAAAATATATAAATTACTATAAATTTTTTAACTTTCTGAACCAATTTTCCGATTTGAACCAAATTTGGTATGTGGTATTATTGGGTCATAAATACTTGACATGTGCCAAAAAAATTTCCCGCATTCCCATTGGAACCCCACGAACTAAAAAGAGAAATATTTTCAAACGCCCATATTTCCCAAACCCTCAGAACAGAGAGCTGTTATTTGGTATGAAGCATCCTTAGGACCAGTAGAATTGAAAGGTAAAAAAAAATTGCCATCGGATATGTTAGGGTGTTCTGTAGAGTGCATCGAAAAAATGCTTGAGTCAGCATATGTGCAAAAATTTAAAAAAAATCTTTTCTCCAGAACCAATAGTCAAAATCTTTTGATATTTGGTATACAGCATTCATAGGGGGGGTCAGATACAAGTTCGTTAAAATAAAGCCCAATGGTTCATATTTGGGCTCAATACAGGAGCCCGAGTTTTTAACTTTGGGCAATATGGGGAATATTCTTTAAAAATCTTCTTCTTCAGAACCACCAGTCAGAATCTTTTAATGTTTGGTATACATCATTGTTATGAGGGTCAGATTCAAGATTGTTCAAACCAAGTCCATAGGTTAATATTTGGGCTTCCTGTGGAAGCCCAAATTTTAACTTAGTTCAGTATGGGGGATAATTTTTAAAAATTTTCTTCTTCAGATCCACCAGTCAGAATGCTTTCATATTTGGTATACAACATCTCTCGGGGTTTCAGATTCAAGTTTGTTCAAATTGGGTTCCTAGGGGGGTTTTTTTGACCTCGCTATGGTAGCCCAAATTTTTACTTAGTTCAATTTGAGAAAATTACTTTAAATATCTTCTTCTTCAGATCCTCCAGTCGGAATGCTTTCATATTTGGTATACAACATCTCTAGGGAAGTCATTTTCAAATCAGTTCAGATCGAGAGGCTGGGTTAATATTTGGGCGCCATATGGGAGCCTGAATTGGCCATGTAGCTGAAGAATTATAAATTCTGTATTCAGTACCCTCTAGAGGTGTATAACTAAGATTAACCCACATAGGTTGTATGAACTTGTATCAAGGGGCTTCTTGGGGATCTCCACATTTTACATTATGATCAACTGAAGAAAAGGCATGATGCTCGAAAAGGTATGAGGGGCTCAAGGATTGACAATGTAACCTATGGAGATGGATTACTTAATGTAGACTCATTCTTGGACTGTGTTTATATCATGTTCTGTTCAAGGTGAGCACTTCAGGCCCCGTGGGGCCTCTTGTTTATCAAAACCACATCATGTGACTCTCTCATTGGAATGAGCTTGTTGCAATGATGGGGTCATATGATATTAGTTTGTTGGATTTTTTTTAAAAATTTGAACAAAATGAAAATAAATTTTGACATCATGTGTGTTGGGTTAAGGGTTTAAAAATTTTCGAACTCTCAGTCTTGCACATCCCTCATGACATGTCCATCACACAACTGTACAGGGGAACATGCGTGAAAACTCAACATTATCAACTGATTGTGAGGTACCAGCCAAAGTGAAAAGATTCAAATAATGGAGTCGCTTCCAATGCTCTTGAAAATGGCAGAAGAGTGACAACTGAGTGTTCCCTTCCCCACAGGAGCGACTAATAATATGGACATGAATTGATGGAAACATGATCCCTGTGGCAACCCAGAGAAGTGAAGCAGTGCTTGTTTACTGTGGTAAACAAACTCTCTTTTACTGGAAAAATAGGATTCAGTAACCAATGTTTGGGGTGGAAGTCCTCTAAAATGGGCAACATGGGTATAAATGACTGACGACTGGATTAGCCACTGTTCGGAAATTTGTGACATTAAACACCAATAAATAAATAAATAAAAAAAAAAAAATAGTGATGAACTGATTATCTAAACTTGCTGTGAACCGATTATTTCTCTGCCGATTACACCGATTCGGATGGTTGAAATAGGACCCAGAAGAAAATCTGTTAGTGCCCGCTATACTGCAGAATTTCGTTGGTAAATCACCAATTACGAAAGCTTAATACATGTACCACATAAGTTCTCAGAGAATGCATGTATAGTGCTTGGCAATATTACCCAAAATAATATTTGCATTTTTGGGAGTTGGGGTGGGAGAAGATCGTTATAAATGATACAATCACACCATATTGTTCTCTTGTGATGATTGTGTGGTATTCTGGTAAATAGTGTTAATACAGTTTTGTGTAAGAATTCGATACACTTGGCTGTATTAACTAGGAAGATACTGAGCACACATACTTTGCATCTTAATTGAATAATAACTTTTGATGTTAATGTGTGTTGTGAAGTTGTATGGCACAGATACACACGCGACATCAGAATATATCAACATTGGAGGGAGACATCAAGGGAGGTAACTGAATTAAAAAAATGAACTGGACAAACTGAAAACTTGTTTGTGACAGTCATTCAAATTACATGTTGCATAACAATCATCTACCATCGAAAAAAGAGTGTTTTTTTTAGTTTTTCTCCAATTTTAATTTCTTATTGTTTTGTGATGCTTGCATCATGAAGTACTACAGACTACCGGCTGAACACATTTTATTTATACATGTACCCAATGCAATGTTGTTATATCCCTGCAGTTTGAAAGGCAAATTTTATGGAAAAACACTAAGGAATGGGTGTGAACAACTAGTGACTTCGATCAGCTGGGAATAGTGGCGATCTCGTACCTATTGCAGATGGTAATTTCCGTAATATCTCTGCTCCACAAAACCCTAAATATTCTAATATGCACAACACATGATTTTAATGGGTAAACTTTACTGAAATGGCCAGATATCAATGAGATTTTAATAGTCAGTGTTAAATATAGAATAACCGGAAACTGCCGGTTGTCATAATTGGTCGATGTCTGACCCCCAAAAAGTTTCCCCCAAAAAACTTGTTTTATTATGTTGGACATGTGTTTTAGGTTAGCCACCTAATATGTCCATAAAATAGCCATATAAGTAGTCATTTGTTAGAACGTCCGTTCATCTGTCCATCCGTTCGACGTTATATTTACATTATCAACTTCTCATAAACCACTGGGCCGAATTGAACCAAATTTGATATACATGTTCCTTATCATGTCAATTCAGGTTTGTTTAAAAAAAAGTTGCCACACCCACTGGGGGTACCACATGGGGTATTTCTCTGATAGCACCCATAAATTGTTTTCCAAAATTTAAAAATCTTCTTCTTCAGAACCATCAATTGGAATCTTTTGATAGTTGATATACAACATCTCTAGGGGGGTCAGATTGAAGTTTGTTCAAATCGAGACCCTGACCCTGCGTTAATATTGGACTCCCTATGGGAGCTCGAATTTTAACTTTGTTCAATATGAGGGAATTTCTTTAAAAACCATCTTCTTCAGATCCACCAGTCAGAATGCTTTCATATTTGATATACAACATCTCTGGGTGTGGGTGTTGGGGATGGGGGGGGGGGGGGGGGGGGCAGATTGAAGTTTGTTCAAATCAAGTCCTTGGGTTAATAATTGGGCTCTCTATTGGAGCCCAAAGTTTAACTTAGTGCAATATGAGGAGATTCTTTAAAAATCTTCTTCAGGTCCATTCATATTCGGTACATAACATTTCTAGGGGGATGAGATTCAAGTTTGTTCAATTTGAGTCCCTGGCTTAATATTTAGGCTCTCTAGGGGGGGAGGGAGAGGGAGGCAGCAGGAGGGGACAGGCTAGGTTCAAGTTTGTTCACATCCATTCCTTAGTGTTTTTCCATAAAATTTGCCTTTAAAACTGCAGTGACATAACAACCCTTGGAAGATTGGCAGTGCTTGCCTACAGTTGATAGAATTGGAAGCAGTCAGGAAGACCCATGATAATAATCATCTGACATGGATACTAGAGTTATGAATATTTCATGACTTCATTCCTCTGTAGTGTTGATGAACTATGACTAACTGAATATGACCCAAAATAATTCTTTCAGCCACTTTATCAGGTGAGCGATTAAGGCCTCTTGTTTTTCACAAAGATTGGAAGTGCTTGAAATTCATTCATTAGTCATGTAAATCCTTGATTTTTTAGAAATATTGAGTCAAAATGTTAACTCTTATTGTACTGCATTTAGTGGAGTGTACCATAAATGAAAACTTTTAAGTCTTCTTAAGTTTAAAACTTGCCAACTAAAATCTGCTTCATTGTTCTATTCAATACATGTATTGGTCATGATTTAAAAATATGTCTCTTTTTGATCAAAAACAGACCTTTTATCCTGATATCTTCCCCGTGGGAACCCCGGGAAGTAAGCAGCACTTGTTTACTGTGGTAAACCAGTTCCGCTTTACTAGTAAAATAGGACCCAGTCACCAATGCTTGGGGTGAAAGTCCTCTAAAATGGGCAACATGTAGATCAACGATTGACTAAACTTGACTTCATCTCCATGTTGTGTCTCGATTAGCCATGGTGCATAAATATGTGACAGTACCCACCAACAAACAAACAAACAAACATATCCTGATATCTAAAAATCAGAAGTTAGCTCAGAGCTATATTAAAATAGCATGGAATAGTCTAAACAAATGTCTAAACGGTCCTTAAAAATGACTTGAATAGGTCCTTGAAAGTCCTTGAATTGACCGCATCCTTGAGATAATTATCCCTGTAGTATATCATTCAATTCTTGGTCCTCTTGTCTGATGATATATACTTGTACTCATGCATGACGATACTGCCTAACTAGGGTTCTCAAAGTACCATTGGTACTGCAACTATCGGTACTGGTATGGTACTAACAATAGTGTCAGTGCCGGTGCTGACATACATCCAGTAACTACCAGAGTTTAGATAATATAAATGGATAGTACCACTTATCTCTTTCCCACTGATTAGTTTACTTGCCGCGAAAAAACATTGCTGCTCATGTGCCTCCTCAAGATTGTTTTGAGTCAATTAATGTGTTAACTCCTCCCATGGATGATGTTTAATGATGTGAAAGCTGTTAGACTGTGACCTTAGTAACTCCAAGTACCGAATATTACTAAGATCTATTGGTTTTATTTCAGCACTTTGCTGTACAAAACTGTCCACAAGCAAATCTGTTTTTTGAAAAGCTTTTCATTGAAGAGGCTGTATTAGTATTCAACAAGCCAGCTAGTGGAGTTTCAAAATTTATAATGTCCTTATTCACATGTTGTTGCTCACACCTCTGCTATTGGATGAAAGTTTACACAGGGTTAAGGCTGTTGTTAATAAATTCTTTGTTTTATGTCAGTCATTGGTTTTGGTAGACAGATGCAAAACAATCTAATTATGAACTGTAAACCTTTACCTAACACGATTGGAAGACTACATTTGCAAACAAAATTTTTGAGTAACTATTTTTTACATCAAAAACATAGCTTATGACCCCTTTTTGGAATTAGCTCAATGAGCTCATTAAATGAAGGGCCATAAACTATATTTTTGGGACAAAAAATGAAAAAATAATGAAAATTGAATAGTGATTTTTTGTGAATAGCACTGGCCGATTTTATTATGTTGGGTAAAGGGTAAATTATCTGCAGGTAAGTATCCATGCTTATTATCTAATTCTAAAATTATCTGAGTTGCAAATGCACCACAACCTTCAATTTAGGTACAGTGCTATTGCATGCCAAATGCAACATTTGTACAAGATTCTTCTTCCACATTAGTGCATACTTCAGCTCCAAGGCCGTAAAATTATTTTTGGATTTTGGTACAAGTACCAAACCCCAAAAAATATTTTACTGCCTTAGAGTCCAAGTTTGAACTACTACCACACAAGACAACCGTGTTTTATTACAAATGTAGCTTGATTGTAAAAAATTTTCGATATATAAATGTTTTGTATTTTAATTAATATTTTGTTTGTTATCGACTCATTGCTTATAAACACAGCCATGTCTTTCACCTGCATCAGCGGTTATTACTTGGTTAGTTTCATACTTTTATATCGGTTGAGATCAGCCCGAGGTAACTTCATATCAGCCTGGGACCGAAGATATGAAACTTACCAAGTACCGGTAATAACTTCTCTATTTATTGAACCAAAACACAAAGTACAAACTGTTCTCAGATCTATTACAGTGTGTTATTGTTTCTCATTCTTTTCACAAAGTCTGAAGTTTCCTCTTCTCCTACTCCTTGTTAAGCTATCTAAACATCTCGGCTTGCCCACTCAGGAAGCCACTACGTTTTGGATAGCTAAACTTCCTCTTCTCCCACTTCAACAAATCTCCATTTCTGACTCTGAATTTTAGTTTGCAGTGAGTTTTCTCTACAACTCTCTCTTCTTTTGCATTTTCAACACACTTTTCTTCTTCCACCCAATCCTCACCCATTCCCATAATTAATTCATTGTTATTCAAAAACTGCTCCAACTGGCCTTTAGGTTAAATAATATATAATATATAACAGAGATTAGCCAAAGTTCAAAGGTTATTGTGTTGCAAAGTCGAGCTTTGCTGAGCCAAATTAGTTTTGACCTATTTTGTTCCTCTTCAGTGGCATGAAAGTCACTTGCTCGTTCCCTTTTACACCACCACGAGAGGGTGTCATGTCCCAGGCAGGTGACAGCATGACCGGGTCATCCTGACATAACATGGTGGATGCAGGTTGGGGGTTGGGGTTGGGGGGTGTTAGGAGGGGCAGTGGTTGTTGAACTAATGACTGACCTTTAAATTCATTTATTCCGGGGAAACCATTTGGCCCTAATTTGGGCACATCAAAACTAGAAATAACAGTTTTATCCTGTTATGTTTTATTGGCATGCCTTTCTTTGTGTTTCTACGGTCATATTAAGATGGAAGTTATTGTAAAATGCAGAATAGGTACAGAGAATTTATACATTTTTCTTGATGCCTTCACACCTTCTCTAATTTGGGGACACCTGTAAAAATTTGGATAATCTAAAGACCTGGCTTCAAACAACTCCATTTTATAACACCAGTTTTCCTGATTGCATTCTTCGGCTAACAGAGTCGATGTAAACATTTTGTTGCTCCTAGCAACAATGCATAAAGGGCAACAACTCTTACTTGGTTGATATTGGCTGAGATCGTATTTTCCCAGTTAACCCTTTACCTAACGTGAAAAAAAGACGACACTTGCAAACAAAATTCTTGAATAACTAATTTTTTTCATTTTTAGCTCAACTTTGGCGAAGCAAAATTTGAGCTGATGCCATGGCCAGTTGTCCGTCTGGCCATCTGTCCGTCAACAATTCAATACGGCTCGGGCTGGAGGCCGTATTTATGAACCGATCTTTACGGAACTTCTTGGGTACCTTTGTTATGACTGTGGGATGAGAACGAGTGTTTTTGGGTCCGATCCGAAATTCAAGTTGGCCGCCAGCTGGCATTTTGTACCGGCGATGCAGAAATCTGTTTTTTGTACAGAACTTCCATATGAAAGCTCTGATTTGAATAAATTTTTGTATGAATGTTTAGTACCATGGGATACATCATATATAATACAGGTTTTTTTCTCGTACGTAAATTATGCAAATTAGACTAACTTTGATGTATTTAGTGTTACTTTCAGCACTGTAAGTGCAAATGCCAATATGGCTCGGGCTAGAGGCCGTATTTATAAACCGATCTTTACGAAACTTCTTGGGTACCTTTGGTATCACCGTGGGACGAGAACGAGTGTTTTTGGGTGCGGTCCGAAATTCAAGATGGCCGATGGCAGCCATTTTGTACAAAATTAGGTGCAATCAGATTTTTGCACTGAACTTCCATATGAAAGTGCTGACTTGAATAATTTTTTGTGTGAATGTTTAGTACCATGGGATACATCACATATAATAAGAGTTTTTTTCTCGTGCCGAAATTATGCAAATTAGATGAACTTTGATTTTTACAGTGCTACTTAACACACAGTAATTGCACATGTCAATACGGCTTGGGCTAGAGGCTGTATTTATCAACCGATCTTCACCAAACTTATTGGGTACCTCTGTTATCACCTTGGGATGAGAACGAGTGTTTCTGAGTGCGGTCCAAAATTCAAGATGGCTGCCAGTGGCCATTTCGTACCGAAATTTGGTCTAATCAGTTTTTTGTACACAACTTCTATATGGCTCAGGCTAGAGGCCGTATTTATGAACTGATCTTTACGAAACTTCTTGGGGACCTTTGTTATCATCGTGGGATGAGAGCGAGTGTTTTTGGGTGTGGTCCAAAATTCAAGATGTCCACCAGCAGCCATTTTGTACCAAAATTAGTGCAATCAGTCTTTTGTACAGAACTTCTGTATGAAAGTTCTGATTTGAATAAATTTTTGTAGGAATGTTTAGTAAAATGGAATATATCACATACAGTACGGGTTTTTTTCGCGTGCAGAAATTATGCAAATTAGATGAATTTTGATTTATTTAGTGCTACTTATACACTGTAAGTGCACATGTCAATACGGCTCGGGCTAGAGGCTGTATTTATCAACCGATCTTCAGGAAACTTCTTGGGTACCTTTGTTATCACCTTGGGACGAGAACAAGTGTTTCTGAGTGCGGTCCAAAATTCAAAATGGCTGCCAATGGCCATTTTGTACCGAAATTAGGTCCAATCATTTTTTTTGTCACAACTTCTGTACAGCTCGTATTTATGAACTGATCTTCACGAAACTTCTTGGGTACCTTTGTTTTCACCTTGGGACAGGAATGAGTGTGTTTTGGGGTGCCTTTGTTATCACTGTGCTTTGAGAACAAATATTTTGGGGTTCAGTCAGACCCACTCTGGGACTCAAAGATTTCTTTTCTAGTTTAGCATCTGACTGTCACCCACCTTTTCAATACTTTACCTATACATTTGTTACAGGCTACGGCCAGTATTTAGGTACAGACCGTTACTATACTTAATGTGTACATTTGTTATCAGGTCATTACCTAGATGTTTGTCATTGCTGTGTCACATACTATACATGTACATGTCTTGACAAGTTGAGCTACAGTGTCATTGACACTTTCATTTGTCTCAAAAAGATAGGTTATGACCCCTCATTGAAACTAGCTCGATGAGCTCTTTCCAAAGAGGGGTCATCACCTATGTTTTTGAAACAAAAAATGAAAAAATAATTAAAATTAATTGGTGATTTTTAGCTCAACTTTGACGAAGCCAAATTTGAGCTTATGCCATGGCCCGTCGTCCGTTTGTCCGTCAGGCCGTCTGGCCATCTGTCCATCTCTCCATCAACAATTGGATACGGCCGGGCTAGAGGCCGTATTTATGAACCGATCTTTACGAAACTTCTTGGGTACCTTTGTTATGACTGTGGGATGAGAATGAGTGTTTTTGGGTGCGGTCCGAAATTCAAGATGGCCGTTGGCAGCCATTTTGTACAAAATTAGGTGCAATCAGATTTTTGCACAGAACTTCCATATGAAAGCGCTGATTTGAATACATTTTTGTGTGAATGTTTAGTACCATGGGATACATCACATATAATACAGGTTTTTTTCTCGTGCAGAAATTATGCAAATTAGATGAACTTTGATTTTTTCAGTCCTACTTACACACAGTAAGTACACATGTCAATACGGCTCGGGCTAGAGTCTGTATTTATGAACCGATGTTCACGAAACGTCTTGGGTACCTTTGTTATCACCTTGGGACGGGAACGAGTGTTTCTGGGAGCGGTCCAAAATTCAAGATGGCTGCCAGTGGCCATTTTGTACCGAAATTAGGTCTAATCAGTTTTTTGTACACAACTTCTATACGGCTCAGGCTAGAGGCCGTATTTATGAACCGATCTTTACGAAACTTCTTGGGTACCTTTGTTATCACCGTGGGATGAGAATGAGTGTTTTTGGGTGTGGTCTGAAATTCAAGATGGCCACCAGCAGCCATTTTGTACCAAAATTAGTGCAGTCTTTTGTACAGAACTTCTGTATGAAAGTTCTGATTTGAATAAATTTTTGTATGAATGTTTAGTAACATGGAATACATCACATATAGTACAGGTTTTTTTCTCGTGCAGAAATTATGCAAATTAGATGAACTTTGATTTATTCAGTGCTACTTATACACTGTAAGTGCACATGTCAAAACGGCTCGGGCTAGAGGCTGTATTTATGAACCGATCTTCACAAAACTTCTTGGGTACCTTTGTTATCAGCTTGGGACGAGAACGAGTGTTTCTGGGTGCGGTCCAAAATTCAAGATGGCTGCCAGTAGCCATTTTGTACCGAAATTAGGTCCAATCAGTTTTTTGTCACAACTTCTATACAGCTCATATTTGTGAACTGATCTTCACGAAACTTCTTGGGTACCTTTGTTTTCACCTTGGGACAGGAATGAGTGTGTTTTGGAGTGCCTTTGTTATCACTGTGCTATGAGAACAAATATTTTGGGGTTCACTCAGACCCACTCTGGGACTCAAAAGATTTTTTTCTAGTTTAGCATCTGACTGGCACCCACCTTTACAATACTTTACCTATACATTTGTTACAGGCAACGGTCAGTATTTATGTACAGACCGTTACAATACTTTATATGTACCTTTGTTATCAGGTCATTACCTAGATGTTTGTCATTGCTGTGTCACATACTATACATGTACATGTCTTTGTCTTGACAAGTTGAGCTACAGTGTCATTGACACTTTCATTGTGAATAACTCTGGCCGGTTTTGGCCTTTATGTTGGGTAAAAGGTTAAAGTCAATTAATTCATATCAGCTGAGTTTGATAAGTGGCAGTTCTGGGAATGAAAATCATCTAATAAATAATGCCAAGTAACATAACATTCAATATTCATCATCAATTCTGCTGAGTGGTTATAAAAGAAACACCACAGTCAGTTCACACTACCAACAGTTAGTGCAGTTGATGTATAATACTGTTATGCCCAGAAGTGTATCATCGCTCATAATTAACTAAATGTGCAGTTTTGATGTCTGCAATAAATGCGCATGATTGACGTAACACAAAATTTTTAATGAAAGCCTAACTCTATAATGTAAGATGATGAATCGTCAAATGTTACTGTTTTAACGCTTTACCCAACACAGACGATATCAAAATTTATTATTTTAAATATAATTTTTTAAAATTTTTCCAAAAATTTAAACCAAACCATATCATGTGGCCCCCTCATTGGAACGAGCTCAGTACTGTGATTAAAAAACTGGACAGATTATTTTTACCAGATTGCAACTTGATCATAAACTATTAGAAATTCTCTGTCCACTTTCTTCCCCACAACACCATAGAAGCTCACCTGTAGAAAAAGAAATGAGAAAACATTGATTCTTAAATGCTTTATTTGTTTGTTTTTCTTTGTTTTTGCAATTTTTTATCCAATCATAGGTGTAAAATGTGACACTATCAGATCCAAGGGTGCAGAAGCATCTGAGAGTAAGGGTGGCAGGGCTATCAAAAAGGGCACTTGACTCTCAGTCAGGGTATGAGTTTGACTGAGAGTTTATAACTTACCATAAATTGTAATGTGACACTCATTAATATTGACATTTTATATATATCGTCCCTCGAGTGCAACAAGGTGCCATATGCAATGAAGAAATTAGAAATTAAGGCAACCCGACAAAAAGGTTACCTTAAATATTTTAAGCTTATCCTTTTTATGCCCCCCCCCCCAAAAAAAAATTTTTTATTGGCATATAGTGTTTGTCATTTCTGTCTGTCCGTCTAACTGTCATGTCCGCTCCATAACTCTGAGATGCTTCATTGGATTTTGATGAAACTTGGCATACATGTTGCTTATGGGGAAGCGATGTATCGCGCACAAAATCTTTTTTGTTCGATGGAGGTCAAGGTCTCAGATCAAATTGAAACGTCGGGGCATACTCACTTACGAGTGACAAACTCTTGTTCATTTAGATTTTGTAAGCATGAGTAAGGCAAAGTAATATTGATAAGCACATGTGTGTCAGTATTGAGACTGATTTGAACATTTTAGCTCTGTCTGACAAGTGTTGGCAGATCTTTTCTGGTAATGATTTGTCCATCGTTTGTTGTCCATTTTCTGTCCTTCTGTTATCAACATTTTGTTTGTCCGGGCCATAACTTCTTAACCACTAAATATTTTTGTCCAAGACTTTATAACGATATGTATTATCAGAAGACAGCGTGTTGCAAATTATAATGTATGGTATGTGGCATCAATGTCAAGATCACAAGCCCTATGTTATGGTGACAGAAAAACTGACATTCCACTGTCACTTTTGCCCGGTCCGTATAACTTAGTATGATTGACATATCTTAATCATACATACTTGGTACATTTATTGCTCATAACCCAAAGGTGTGTCACGACTTTGATCCAGGGTCATATCAGGGTCAAGGTCACAAACAGTAAATTTTTATGTTGTTATACAGCCCTTGTCGGGTTCACATAACTTGATATGATTGACTGATCTTCTTCATACTTGGTACTATTGTAGCTCATGCCTCAAAGGTGTGTCGCAATTTTGATCGAAGATCATATCATCAAGGTCCAGGTCGCAGATAGCAAACCTTTGATATTGTTATATGGCCCTGGTCCAGTCCATAAAACTTGATATGAGTGACAGATCTTATTCATACTTGTAAAAATTATTGCTGATGACTAAAAGGTTTGTTGCAACTTTGATCCAAGGTCATATTATCAGGTCAAGGTCACATGCAGCAAAACTTTGATATTATTATATAGCCCTTGTCGGCCGGTCCATATAATTTGGTATGAGTGACACATGTTATTCATACTTGGCACAATTATTGCTCATGACTAAAAGGTATGTCATGACTTTGATCCAAGGCCATATCATCAGCTCAAGGTCACAGTCAGCAAAACTTTGATATTAATTTATTATACAGCCCTTGTCTGGTCCATATAACTTGGTGTGAGTGGCAAATCTTATTCATACTTGGTACAATTGTTGCTTATGAATTAAAGGTGTGTCATGGCCTTGATCCATTGTCATATCATCAAGGTAAAGTTCACAAGCAGTAACACTTGGATTCTTGACATGTATTTAGCTTCCCCTAAAAGCAATGACCATGGGTATAGCTGTCAAGGCTGAGGGGCCTCTTGTAAGTTATGGGCAACCACTTTTCAAATATTTTGCTTGATGTCAGATGGTAACAACTTTGCGAGCGCTTGTCCAATCAGAGAGAGAGGATGTTAGTCTTATTGGAACATTCTATATTCATGAGTCTGGGGTGCATTCTGAAGCAACTGCTGATTGATTATTTGTCTGAGGTGGTATTGCAACATTGACTTTGTTGTTGTTTAACATCAGTTGGAAAACCATGTGTATTAAAAGGGAATTACTTGCGGTTAATAGACTGCTTCATAAGGACTAAAAAAGTTAAAAATCTGTCTATCGGGCCCTCTCATATGGTCCTTTTGGCTGCCAATTGCTCTCTTTTTTATAACCAATCTAAATGTAAAAAAATAAAAATAAATAGTTTATGTCTGATATTTTATCTAAGTTAATAAAATTGATAAATTTATCCCTTGCTTTAGCATTTCAAAACCTTGCACTCAAGGGACGAAATACACCACCACCCACGCTGTTCTGTAGATTATGAGGCCTAAAACATAAAACAAATCAAGAATATAATCTTCTGATGGCAAAGAGATAATTACAAAAGTAAAAAGTAAAATAAGAAAATGCCCACCCACAGGCAATTGTACAAAAAATGGCCAGAGAAACAGAAGATCTACTTTGTGGGGCCAAACAGAAGTGTGATTACAAAAGCAGACAGAGAAATTCAACAGTGACATCATCCACTTTTCTGTCCACAACAATTTTTAGCGCAACTTTGGCGAAGCCAAATTTGAGCTTATGCCATGGTCCGTCTGTCCATCAACAATTCAATACGGCTCGGGCTAGAGACCGTATTTATGAACCGATCTTTACAAAACTTCTTGGGTACCTTTGTTATGACCGTGGGACAAGAACAAGTGCTTTTGGGTCCCATCCGAAATTCAAGTTGGCCGCTGGCAGCCATTTTGTACAAAATTAGGTGCAATCAGATTTTTGCGCAGAACTTCCATATGAAAGCTCAGATTTGAATAATATTTTGTATGAATGTTTAGTGCCATGGGATACATCACATATAATACGGGTTTTTTTCTTGTGCGTAAATTATGCAATTTAGACTAACTTTGATATTTTTTGGTGTTACTTTCAGCACTGTAAGTGCAAATGCCAATACGGCTCGGGCTAGAGGCTGTATTTAAGAACCGATCTTTACGAAACTTCCTGGGTGCCTTTGGTATCACCGTGGGATGAGAACGAGTGTTTTGGGGTCCGGTCCGAAATTCAAGATGGCCGATGGCAGCCATTTTGTACAAAATTTGGTGCAGTCAGATTTTTGCAGAGAACTTCCATATGAAAGCGCTGATTTGAATAATTTTTTGTGTGAATGTTTAGTACCATGGGATACATCACATATAATACGGGTATTTTTCTCGTGCCGAAATTATGCAAATTAGATGAACTTTGATTTTTTCAGTGCTACTTACACACAGTAAGTACACATGTCAATATGGCTTGGGCTAGAGTCTGTATTTATGAACCGATCTTCACGAAACGTCTTGGGTACCTTTGTTATCACCTTGGGACGAGAACGAGTTTTTCTGGGTGCTGTCTAAAATTCAAGATGGCTGCCAGTGGCCATTTTGTACCGAAATTAGGTCTAATCAGTATTTTGTACACGACTTCTATACGGCTCAGGCTAGAGGCCGTATTTGTGAACCAATATTTACGAAACTTCTTGGGTACCTTTGTTATCACCATGGGATGAGAACGAGTGTTTTTGGGTGTGGTCTGAAATTCAAGATTTCCACCAGCAGCCATTTTGTACCAAAATTAGTGCAATCAGTCTTTTGTACAGAACTTCTGTATGAAAGTTCTGAATTGAATAAATTTTTGTATGAATGTTTAGTACCATGGAATACATCACATATAATACGGGTTTTTTTCTCGTGCAGAAATTATGCAAATTAGATGAACTTTGATTTACTACTCTGTAAATGCACAAGTCAATACGGCTCGGGCTGTATTTATGAATCGATCTTCACAAAATTTCTTGGGTACCTTTGTTATCACCTTGGGACGAGAACGAGTGTTTCTGGGTGCAGTCCAAAATTCAAGATGGCTGCCAGTGACCATTTTGTACCGAAATTAGATCCCATCAGTTTTTTGTCACAACTTCTACACAGCTCGTATTTATGAACTGATCTTCACGAAACCTCTTGGGTACTTTTGTTTTCACCTTGGGACAGGAACGAGTGTGTTTTGGGGTGCCTTTGTTATCACTGTGCTATGAGAACAAATATTTTGTGGTACAGTCAGACCCACTCTGGGACTCAAAGATTTCTTTTCTAGTTTAGCATCTGACTGTCACCCACCTCTACAAAACTTTACCTATACATTTGTTACAGGCTACGGTCAGTATTTATGTACAGACTGTTACAATACTTTATATGTACCTTTGTTATCAGTTCATTACCTAGATGTTTGCCATTGCTGTGTCACATACTATACATGTACATGTCTTGACAAGATGAGCTACAGTGTCATTGACACTTTCATTGAGTATGTACCAGAATTATCTTATGAGTAATTGTAAGGAAATATAAGTTTTCATGTGAGGCTGAAAACTTCGTGTGAAAACTTAGATTTCCTTGCAGTCACCATTAAGATTATTATGATACCTGCTCAGAAACAGTACGTATGTTGGTATTCTTGTTATTAAATGCCCTGGGAGCGTGGTGGCTCAGTAGATATAGATGCAGGCTGCAAGCCAAGATATCCTCGGTTCGAATCCCATCTACGGTAACTGTGTTGTGTCCTTGGGCAAGACACTTAATCCGGATTGCCCACATGGGGGCACATTGGCACTGTGTACTAAGGTACTGCACGTTGATGGTGCATTTGTCTTCAATCAATGCTAGCCCTGCATGAGTGGAATTAGTATGTTAGGGAGTCTGACAGTTACTCAGCGGGTCTCTCCAGGCACTCTGTCTTCCTCCACCTGTAAAAATGTCCGACACGAGGTGACCCTGGCTGTCAAAAGTGCCATTAAATTCCAATAAATAAATAAATAAATAAATAAATAAATAAATAAATAAATAAATAAATAAATAAATGCCTATTAATGTTTTAATTGCAATTTAACATGTTTTAATTGCAATTAAAATATGGAAACACCACAAACACATACCGTCATCGATGTAAACTTATTGTGCAATGCACATCACTTCCTGAGATATATTCTCGCATATCTATCGTGACAATAATAATCATATTTGTTTGACGTTTCCCGCTATCTAATAAGGAATTATTTGAAAAAAAAGATAACCTTCTGTTTTGATTGATCCCTGTTGGTATTGTGGTGAAGTAAATAAAAGTATCAATATAATATTATTAAATTATTGCTGTGTTTGATGTTATTTTATTTATGAAGCTGTGTTTAGATGTTTATTACAGACCTTTATAAAGTCAGCAGTCAGTGTAGATGAAAATTAATGCTAAATATTACACGTGTACAGTGGAGCCCACTTAATCAGATATTTCAAGATTTAATAACATGGTTAATTGCATATAATTTTCTGCCACCAAAGCATTTCACATACATCCACTACAAATTTGCTTTGTTTCATTCATGCGTAGATTATAGAGTTAACTCTTGTTAATTGAATGAAAACTCTTGTGATCTTCCAAAGAATTACTCTATCACCCATTGAATCCCCCATTTTCAAAGACCACTCGAGCCTTAGTACCAGGGACACCGGAAGCACAGGCCAGATGGGTCAGCTGCCCTCTCTGCATTCAGACATGGCGGGGGGGGGGGGGGGGGCAGACAATGCCCTTCCCAGGTTCATCACTCAATTTTTATGCCACCGAAAAAAAAGTTTTTCGGGGCATATAATGTTCGTCTTTTCCATCCATCCATTCGTCTGTCCATCTGTTCATTAATCCGTCCATCCATCTGTCTGTATTTCCATCAGGAAGATTTTCTTGTCCGCTCCATAACTCGGGGATGCTTCATTGAATTTTGTTGAAACTTTGCATACGTATTGCTTATGAGGAGATGATGTGTCGCACACACAATTTTTTTTGGTTCGATGGAGGTCAAGGTCATTGTCATGTTGGGAGCATAGTCATTTCCGAGTGACAATCTCTTGTTTTCAGTGATTTATTCTCATTGTAAAGCTAAAATACACTCCAAACCCATTCTGGGATCTTTCAAAATTCAAACTCAAACTCCTCCATCTCTGGCCTTCAGCCTTCAAGACATACATGCTTTGGCATGGTAGTGTGAGTAAATGCCCTTTTTCTCAGGGTCTGACACCCCCTGCCCTGAAGTGTTTCCAGTGCCCCTGCTCAGTACATCCAATATAAGCATTTTGTCTCTTAAATCTTCTTTGACAGAGCTCCACGAGCTATATCAAAGAAATATTTGATAAACTACTCCTAGGAGGCGCGGTGGCTCAGTTGGTAGAGGTGCAAGCTGCAAGTCGAGAGGTCCTCGGTTCGAATCACACCTGCGGCAACCGCGTTGTGTCCTTGGGCAAGACGCTTAACCCCGATTGCCTACATGGGGGCACGATGACGCTGTGTACTGAGGCGTACTGCACGTCGATGGTGCGCATGTCTTCAACCAATCTAACCCTGCCTGTGCTGCGGTGCAGAGTTCAGAGTTACGATGTTGGAGAGCTGACAGCTGCTCGTCGTTGCTCGGTGGTTCTCTCCGGGTACTCCGGCTTCCTCCACTCGTAAAACTGTCACGGTCACGATTAGCCATTGTGCATAAGTATGTGACCTTAAACACCAATAAATAAATAACTACTCCTAAGTACTCACTTTGTCTCTAGAATCTATATTACATTATACATTGTAAAACATTTGTTTGTTTTTGTGAGTGTGTGTTCCCCATCTTTTATTGCACTTTCGAACTCAGCATCTGTGCACAGTGCAGTGTGGGGAGTGTCAGTGGAGGAGGAGAGGGTTTGAGGGGTGATTGGGGCTTCCATACATCAGGACCAAAGGGTGAAGCCCTTTTGTTGTTTTTCAACATAAACTCAAGCCTGACGTAGGATGTCTGTTGGGAGTGGGAGGTTGAAAAATAGACAATTTTTCAGAGCCTTTGTGGTAAGGTGCACAAGGTACACATGTACAAGGTGACACGTCCTTTTTGCCTCCGTCTTTCTGATATTTGGTGTATGTGGGTGAGTGGGTGGTTTGGGGGATTAAACCACTCAAAATCCTTCAAAACTCATTTTAAAGCGTCACTCAGTGGGCCCTCTCCCCAGTTAAA
The DNA here is from genome assembly GCA_031216915.1 of Pictodentalium vernedei. Lineage (NCBI taxonomy): Eukaryota > Metazoa > Mollusca > Scaphopoda > Dentaliida > Dentaliidae > Pictodentalium > Pictodentalium vernedei. The sequence goes on from CM062289.1 coordinate 249,179,477, forward strand.
AAATCCACATTGAGACATGGGAGTTTGAATGAAGGTTTGCCACCTATCCTGGAAAATGCAAAATAGAGAAATGGGTTTTCAGCAGTACTGGAAACCTGGGTATCATTTCTGTAATGGCATATGGATACTATAAAAACATGTGACATGAACAACAGAGTAATAAATAACAACAGAGTAATAAATAACTACATGTTTTCATTCCTCTGTAGTCTACAATAGCCATTGATGCTGAATCAGACCATTGATTCTTTTTTTAAACAACGGATGAGTGTCCCAGCCCCCCCCCCCCAAGTGTGTGTGTGGGTGGGGGGGGGGGGGGGGGGCTCTTGGTTCTTTAATCCTTAAAATATTTACTACATTTGACCATTTTTTTGACGTGATTCATTTACTCATTCATGTTTCTTTTTATCTTTCTTTCACTATGATTATATATTATCCTTGTTTATGTTTTTGTTGTAATTTTCAAAGCACATTTTTTCTATTCAAAGCTTTGGTAATCGGTAGGTACATACAATGCCAATAAAGATACTTTGTGGGAAAGTCGAGGTGAGAGTTTCTCTCACTACTGGATTTGCGAGTGTTATAACTTGTTTATATTTATTATAGATAGGGGTATTTTTTCTCAGCATTTTTATTTCTTCAAATGACCGGTGGCAAATGCCTGTGGTGTAATGTAATGTGGAAAACACTTTACAAAATCTTCACACACCTCTGGTCCAAATAAATACATGTTGGTTCATATTTGTAATGAAGATTTATGAAGTGTGTCAAGTCAGTCGCTCCTGGAGTATATTTATTGGCGCCAGAGGCCCATATTTTAACTTCGCGGGTATGAAGAAAACGAACTGCTCTCAATGCTCCTAAGGAAGATTTAGAAATTTGTGCAAACAAAATACATTGGGACATATTTGAGGGTTTCGTTCTTCCCAGCTAGTGGATAATTAAAAAAAACATTAAAAAATTAAATTTCAGAAATCTTAGAACTCACTGCCCCTAATGCTTTCATATTCAACATATACATTATTTGTAAGGATGATTGCCTTTAGCCTATGCTAACCCCTGATGGTGCATTTGCCTTCAGCCCATGCTAATGATGCTATTACGTTGTGGAGTCTGACAGTTGTCTGCTGCAGCTCGGTGGTCTATTCGGTTACTCCGGATTCATCAACCCGTATAACTGTCCGACACGAGGTGACCCTGCCTGTCGAAAAAATAGTTAAACACCAACTTAAATAAATAAGAAACCTGTGTTGCAGTCATGATGTAGCCATAGATGATGAAAGTTACCATGAACTCCAACAAATAAATAAATAACGTAAATAAAATTCTTAAGTGCGTTGAATTCAGTGCGAGGGGCGCGGTGGCTCAGTAGGGAGAGGTGCAGGCTGCAAGTCGAGAGGCCCTCTGTTCGAATCCCACCTGCGGCAGCTGCGTTGTGTCCTTGGGCAAGACACCTCACCCCATTGCGCGGTGGCGTTGTATATTAAGGTGTACTGCACGTCGATGGTGCACTTGTCTTCAACCAATGCTAACCCTGCTCGTATGGAGTTAGTATGTTGGGGAGCTGACAGTTGCTCGGTGATTCTCCGGGTTCTCTGGCTTCCTCCGCCCGTAAAACTGCCGTGGTCATGATTAGCCATTGTACAGAAATATGTGACCTTAAACACCAATAAATAAATAAATAAATAAATAAATAAATAAATAAATAAATAAATATAATAGTTGGGATGTACTGGGACCCTCGGATTTCAACAGTGTGGGTAATGTGTAAAACAATATTAACAATTTTCTCTCCAGCTACTGCCCCGAAAGCCTCCACGTTTGACATATTGAATCTTCTCGAGTCATATGAAAAGCTGTCGTGGGATCCCAGATTTCAACAAAGTAGGTTATGGAAAAATAATGGAGAATTATTTCTACTCCAAAGCTACTGCTTCATTTTCTTCCGTGTTTGTTATATAACATCTTTATAAGGGTGATTCCCCCATGGACTGGAAAAATGTAGTGGCTTGAAATGTTTAAATTAAAGCTCTTTTCAAATGACGCTTGTTACCTTTGGGATCTAGGAAATATAAAAAAAGAACCAAAGAAAAAGGAAAACCCAAACAGCTGCTGATTCAAAATACATTTTTATAAAGAAGTGAGGACTAAGAGAAGTGGGGGCTATATTGTCGATGCACTGTATGTTCGTACGTCTGTCCAACCATCCATCCATCCATCCATCCACCCACCCACCCACCAATCCGTCCAAACAATCTTGTGTATGCATCTACTCCTACATTTGTTATACCGATTTTGATCAAACGTCTCAAACGTTATGACCAGCATGTGAACATGCGCATATTCTAAAATTATTCATCTGCGACAATTTTAACCGGGTTATCTCTCCTGAGCTTAGATTTATTATGGATTTTTAAATGAGATTCTTGTGTGCTCATCTCCCATATTATTGAACCGATTTCGATGAAACTTCTTAAACATGGCGACTGATGAGTGAACATGCGCATATTTCCAAATTTTCCATCTGTGATGATTTTTACCGGGTTATCTCCCCTTCCACTTAGAAGATTTAATATAGATTTCTATTTGAGATTTTTGTGCATGCAACTACTCCTACATTTTTTAACCAATTTTTATCAAACGTCTCAAACATTATGAATAGCAAGTGAACATGCGCATTTTCTAAAATTGCCCATCTGTGACAATTTTAACCATGTTATCTCCTCTGAACTTAAGATTTATTATGGATTTTCAGTTGAGAGTTTTGTGTGCGCAACTCCTACATTATTGAATCAATTTTGATTGAACTTCTTAAACATGGTGACTAATGAGTGAACATGCGCATATTTCCAAATTTTCCATCTGTGATGATTTTTACAAGGTTATCTCCCTTTCAACTTAAAAGATTTAAAATAGATTTGTATCTGAGATTTTTGTGCATGCAACTATTTCTACATTTTAAACCGATTTTGATCAAATGTCTCAAATATTATGATTAACAAGTGAACATGCTCAAATTCTAAAAGTTTTATCTGTGACAATTTTACATTTGTAGTAGGGCCGTGTGCGAAAAGTGGTGTGGGTCGGACTAACCTGGCTCTGATCACTTGATGTGGTAAATGTCAAGAGTGACAGACAAGATGAGACAAAATTCCCTTTAAATTTCTTTTATTTTTATAACAACAAATTTAAAACAAAATTCAATTTCACCATTTAATTATTTTCAGTTCATGACCCAAACCTAACCCAAATTTCAACTGACCGTAAAAATATACGCTAGCTTATTTAATTCATTGTAACCAATAGGGTCGTCGAGTCACAGTTCAAACATGCAATGCCAAAGGAAGGGGAAACAGAAACCCAAAACAATATTTGCGACTTCGACAATGTGCTCTCGCGTTATGATCCGGATTAGTGTGGAAAGATATTCCTTTCAGATCGTACCGGATTTCCAATACTGAAGAATTTGAGCTTGCACCTGGTTTGTATACACGTTAGAGGCAATAGCGACAATGAGTGTGACAAGATGAATCCGATTGGAAACAAGGAACCAATCAGGATTCGCCTTGATCCTCCGCGCCGGCATTGTTTCCAAAGTGTTTACAAACAACAACAATGATAAGACCAGGAGAAACAATTTAAACAGAATTTTTAAGAAAAATTATTTATAAGCTGAAATACACATATCACTCAAAGTATTAAAATACATTTTATTTCTGAACACCGTAGGGAATTAGACTGACATAATACATTTCTTCCCCTCCCCAAAATACTTTTAAGTACCCCCCCCCCCCCCCCCCCCTTATAAATATTGCAAAAACAAAAAATCAAGAAATATTTCTGAACACCCCTGAAAACAATAAATTTCTGTAACAAAAATAAATTTTCAAGCCGAATGTCAATTTGGCACAAAAACAGGAATCTCTTTTACTGGCTGCAGCCTAGTATAATTACACATCAACGATCTACACAACTTAAAAAGTTCAGCAATAGTTCATGGCACTACCAGAACAAAACCACAATAAACAGTCACTGTAACTGAGTTGTCTCTTGGTGCAGCGTATTTCTGTGGTACAATAATAGTTGCATTAACATGGAACAATGTCCTCCCTCATACTCAACCTGGTCCCCCGCATTGTAGACAGGAATCTCCCCATCCCTGGGTATGGTTACAGTTCTCTCTAAGCTGTTGAAGGAACCACTACTCTCCGCAGACTGATGTCGCGCCCCCAGACTGTCTTCTATGGCCTGCTGGAGCCTTTCTTGCCTCTCCTGGGTATCCCGGAACGTGGTTGCAGAAAATCTCCCGATCCCTGTACCTTAAGTTCTTCTTAAATTCAACAAAACCTACAGGCATCTAACTCTGGCATGTGGTGACGTTTTCTGGCTTTCCATCGTCTATCAAATGTCTGTCCACAACCAACACAAAGGAACCTTGTAGACATGGCAACATGTAACTTCCCCCAGTGGTCGGGGTACCGTCCCAATCTGGTGAAGTGAGGCAAACCCTCATCCTGGCACTAGACACACCAATCCTAATGGATTCCAAAGTTCCCACTCTCCATGTTGGAACTGTTACAGTCCTCTAGCATCAGCTTCAATCACCATTTCCTCCTCCATTCCCATTTCAGCCATTTTTATACAACAGTCTAAAGAAGACAGAACACTAATTACAAGTATTAACTAAATTAATTGTTAGCTCCCCTGGCCCAAAGTACCATCTGAGCTATTGGCGTACGTCGTTGGCCTCGTCTGTAAACGTTTTACATTTTCATCTTCTTCTCTGGAACCCCTGAGCCGATGTGAACCAAACTTCGCAAGAATGGTCTATGGGAGGTCCTCTTCAAACGATCCTCATTTTGTTCTCGTCGATTGAAAAGCATCGCCGCCAGAGGCATTCTTTGATTCTGGTAGGTGGATTTTCAAATATCTTCTCCTTTAAAACCACAAGGCCAAATGTTTTGAAACTTCTCATGGTTGATGCTTGGGACACCCTCTACTAATATTCCCCATTTAATGTTGATCGGAATGCAAACATGGCCGCAATTGCAGCTTATAGTTACTATAGAAACCCTATGGGAAATCACAGGTTCACCTTCTTCTCTGGAACTACTAAGCCGATGTGAACCAAACTTGGCAGGAATGGTCTATGGGAGGTCCTCTACAAACAATCCTCATTTTGTTCCCGTCGGTTGGAAAACGTGGCCGCCAGAGGCATTATCTGATTCTGATTGCTGGATTTTGAAAAATCTTCTCCTTTGAAACCACGAGACTAAATGTGTTGAAACTTCCCATGATTGATGACCCGTGCACCCTGTACCAACGATCCTCATGTAATGTTGATCGGGTTGTAAACATGGCTGCAATTGCGGCTTATAGTTACAATAGAAACCCTATGGGAAATAACATTTCCATCTTCTCTGGAACTGCCGAACCAATGTGAACCAAACTTGGAAGGAATGGTCTATAGGAGGTCTTATATGTATCACTGAACTAAATATTTGAATTAGAAATACCCGCCTTGAAATGTTGCTCAGGGAAGTGATGCAATCTCGAAAAATAAACAGCCTTGGGACAATAAATTGTTTCAATAAACGTTTGAAGCATTCTATTGACATCTTGCATTATTGATAAATATTCCAGGTAAAAAAGAGGGTGATTTGACGACTTTTGGACCTAAAAAATACAATTTACATTTGGTGTGTTTTTGTAGGGAATTCCCTGAAAAATATGTGCATGTAACCGGTACTTCCCTTGCTGTCAATTTTTAGCTCAACTTTGGCGAAGCCAAATTTGAGCTTTTGCCATGGCCCGTCGTCCGTCTGGCCGTCTGTCCGTCAACAATTGGATACGGCTCGGGCTAGAGGCCGTATTTATGAACCGATCTTTACGAAACTTCTTGGGTACCTTTGTTATGACCGTGGGACGAGAACGAGTGTTTTTGGGTGCGGTCCGAAATTCAAGATGGCTGCCAGCCGCCATTTTATACCGACGATGCAGAAATCTGTTTTTTGTATAGAACTTCCATATGAAAGCTATGATTTGAATAATTTTTTGTATGAACGTTTTGTACCATGGGATACATCACATATAATACGGATTTTTTTCTCGTGCGTAAATTATGCAAATTAGACTAACTTTGATGTTTTTTGGTGTTACTTTCAGCACTGTAAGTGCAAATGCCAATACGACTCGGGCTAGAGGCCGTATTTATGAACTTATCTTTACGAAACTCCTTGGGTACCTTTGTTATCACCGTAGGACGAGAACGAGTGTTTTTGGGTCCGGTCCGAAATTCAAGATGGCCGTTGGCAGCCATTTTGTACAAAATTTGGTGCAGTCAGATTTTTGCACAGAACTTCCATATGAAAGCGCTGATTTGAATAATTTTTTGTGTGAATGTTTAGTACCATGGGATACATCACATATAATACAGGTTTTTTTCTCGTGCAGAAATTATGCAAATTAGATGAACTTTGTGATTTTTTCAGTGCTACTTACACACAGTAAGTACACATGTCAATACGGCTCGGGCTAGAGGCTGTATTTATGAACCGATCTTCACGAAACGTCTTGGGTACCTTTGTTATCACCTTGGGACGAGAACGAGTGTTTCTGGGTGCGGTCCAAAATTCAAGATGGCTGCCAGTGGCCATTTTGTACCGAAATTAGGTCTAATCAGTTTTTTGTACACAACTTCTATGCGGCTCAGGCTAGAGACCGTATTTATGAACCGATCTTTACGAAACTTCTTGGGTACCTTTGTTATCACCGTGGGATGAGAACGAGTGTTTTTGGGTGTGGTCCGAAATTCAAGATGGCCACCAGCAGCCATTTTGTACCAAAATTAGTGCAATCAGTCTTTTGTACAGGACTTCTGTATGAAAGTTCTGATTTGAATAAATTTTTGCATGAATGTTTAGTAACATGGAATACATCACATATAGTACGGGTTTTTTTCTTGTGCAGAAATTATGCAAATTAGATGAACTTTGATTTATTCAGTTCTACTTATACACTGCAAGTGCACATGTCAATACGGCTCGGGCTAGAGGCTGTATTTATGAACCGATCTTCACAAAACTTCTTGGGTACCTTTGTTATCACCTTGGGATGAGAACGAGTGTTTCTGGGTGCGGTCCAAAATTCAAGATGGCTGCCAGTGGCCATTTTCTACCGAAATTAGGTCCAATCAGTTTTTTGTCACAACTTCTACACAGCTCATATTTGTGAACTGATCTTCACGAAACTTCTTGGGTACCTTTGTTTTCTCCTTGGGACAGGAATGAGTGTGTTTTGGGGTGCCTTTGTTATCAATGTGCTTTGAGAACAAATATGTTGGGGTTCAGTCAGACCCACTCTGGGACTCAAAGATTTCTTTTCTAGTTTAGCATCTGACTGTCACCCACCTTTACAATACTTTACCTATACATTTGTTACAGGCAACAGTCAGTATTTATGTACAGACCGTTACAATACTTTATATGTACCTTTGTTATCAGGTCATTACCTAGATGTTTGTCATTGCTGTGTCACATACTATACATGTACATGTCTTGTCTTGACAAGTTGAGCTACAGTGTCATTGAAACTTTCATTCTCTCTTATTTGTTGCATGACCCCCTGGGGTCAGAAAAAGTTGTCTGAAGGGCTATACTTGACAAAGATATTTGAATGCCAAAATTAAAGTGACGCGAACATATTCTTTTTTGCCTGAATGTTATAATGGTCGCCTATAGGAAAATATTTACTTCCGTGATACCTCTACAAACGATCCTCATTAGCTTAACTTGCCAAAGTCAAGATAAGCTATTGCCATCTACCGTGCGGAAGTCTGTTAGTCTGTGAGTGTGAGTCTGTGAGTCTGTTCACATTTTCCTTTAGCACAGGCTTCACCCCGTAGTCCTTATCCGATCGTCACGAAGTTTCATATGCAGGTTTGAGGTCATGTCTAGATGAGAACGTCCCCTTCTGGTTGTGATCGGTCAACCGTGGTGGCTGGCAGAGTCCAAAACCCGAAAACCATTAGCACAGACTACAGGTCGTATTTATGAAGGAATTTCATTGCAACTTGGTAGGATGCCTCTGTATAATATCTAGATGAGAAAGTCCCCTTTCCCTTTTGGTCATGATCTGTCAACCGTGACGGCTGCCCAAGCCGAAACCTAAAAACTTTTAGCACAGTCTACAGGTCATATTTAATATGGAGGGATTTCATTGTAACTTGGTAGGATGATTCCGGATTATGTCTGGATGAGAACTTCCCCATTTGGTCGCGATCTGCCGGAGCCCAAAACCTTACAGGTCGTATTTATGGAGGGATTTCATTGTAACTTGGCAGGTTGACTCCATATAATGTCTAGATGAGAACGTCCCCTTTTGGTCACGATAGGTCAACTGTGACGGCTACAGGGGTTCGAAGCCCAAAAACCTTTAGCAGTCTATAGGTCATATTTATGAAGGGATTTCATTGTAACTTGGTAGGATGACTACAGATAATGCCTAGATGAGAACGCCCCCTTTCACTTTTGGTCGCGATCATTCAACCATGACAGCTGCCCGAGCCCAAAACCCGAAAAACTTTAGCACAGACTGCAGGTCATATTTATGAATGGATTTCATTGTAACTTGGTTGGATGACTCGGTATAATGTCTAGATGAGGACGTCCCCCTTTGGTTGCGGTCGGTCAACCATGATGGCTACAGGGGCCCGAAGCTCAAAAACCTCTAGCACAGTCTGCAGGCCGTATTTATGAAGGGATTTCATTGTAACTTGATAGGATGACTCGTTTTGGAATAATTTCACTCTAAATTGGTAACTTTCGTTGATATACATTAACTGTGAGGGCCACATACTGTGAGGGCCACATTAACCCACCCCTTTAGTATAGTCTACACCTCATATTATTTTTATTGAAAGCATAGCATACAGGGAACAGAAATTAACATATTCCCAAATATCACAATTCTTGTCTTATTTCATAATCCTTTCATAAACATTGAACTGTATCATTTTCACCAAACCAAACACACAGACAAGTCATTGACACTTTCATTTTGTTCTCGTCGGCTATGAAACATGGCCGCCAGAGGCATTGTCTGATTCTGATAAGTGGATTTTCAAAACTCTTCAGAAACCACAAGGCTAAATGTTTTGAAACTTCACATGCTTGATGATTGGGACAGCCTCTACAAACGATCCTCATTTAATGTTGATCGGGGTGCAGACATGGCCACAATTGCGGTTTATAATTACCATAGAAACCCTATGGGAAATCACATTTTCATCTTCTCTAGAACTACTGAGCCGATGTGAACCAAACTTGGCAGGAATGGTCAGTGAGAGAATGGAAAAACGTGGCCGCCAGAGGCATTCGTTGATTCTGATTGGTCGATTTTGACAAATTTTCTCTGAAACTACAAGGCCAAATGTTTTGAAACTCCACGTTTGATGACCGGGACACCCAATGTAAGAGGAAGAATTTTGCTGTTATTTGTTATGAAAATATAAACCCTAGGCCGACAGGGTAGCTTGAATAGTACAGTACGGGGCAAGTGAATTGTAACTAAATCACCTGTGGAGTGGAATAATCACCAAAATATCAGTTTCAAATTCTGTATAAATGGACTAAAAACACACAAGCAATATTTCAGCCAATAGACCTCTGGGTTTAACCTGGAGGTCCATTGGCTGGAACTTTTCTTGTGGTTGCTCTGCTTTGCAACAAATTTGCAGTTATTACTTGTGTGTAATTTCCACTCTGTGGGTGATTTAGTGATAATACACTCTCCGCATACTGTAGTACTATCGAAATGTGGTGATTTGTTATGTTACAAAATTTGACAAGTTTGGCTTGTATTTCCCCATTAGTTCTGAAAACAATTTGCATGTCTGTTTGTATCAAAACTTGTTGAGAATATTTGATTTGTAGGCTATATTCTAATGCGCAACCCAATGCCTCTCATGGTTCCAGTTTTCTCCACGGAGAACTTGGAAAATGACAAAATATTGTGTTTTGCTTTATGTGGGTATCTCAGTGAAACAGCTTTGTTGCTATATGTTAAAATTACTCCCAAGTATCTTATCAGAAACTGTCAAGCTGTGATTGATGACAGGTGTTTGGAAAACTTAAGAAGTGTTATTTATTTGTATACTATCATTTAGAACTGACCAGTATTCTCCAGTCAATTATTGCTTTGATTTTATCATTTAAGATAGACACAATGACAATCATTTGAATAAAATGTTATGCTTTGTGTTACCCTTTACCTATCCAAAGCTATTTGAAAGAATGTACTGTCTGAAAAACTGTAATTTTCAAAATATTCTTTAACCTTCCTGTACTGATTTTTATTGAAACAGAACATAAATGTGTGCTGGCACTATTTGCTAAACAGTATTTTTAGCTCACCTGAGTGAAGCTCAAGGGGAGCTTTACTAATCGCTTTCCGTCCGTCGTCCGTCCGTCGTCGTCCGTCGTCGTCCGGTGTAAACTTTACAAAACCAACTTCTCCGTAGAAACCACTGGCCCAATATTTTTCAAATGTTGGGTAAATGTTTATTACCTAATGTCAATTCAGATTTGTTCAAATGAGTTGCCCCTCCTCCTGGGTGGGGCCACGCCCCCAAGAGGCACCAAAATCTTTGAAAATCTTCTACTCATGAACCAGCAGTAGCAGAGACTTAATATTGGGTATGCAGCTTCCTTTGAGGTGTAGACTCAAGTTTGTTCAAGAAAAGTTTGAGGGGCAATATTTGGCGACTTTATGGGAGGGGCAAGAATTTTGGCCCCACCCCAAATTTAAGTTTTCGAACCGAGAGGCCGATTTGAACCAAATTTTATGTGAGGGCTTATTGGGTCATAAGTACCTAATTTATGCCGCCAAAAATTTTGGGGGTGGGGGTCAGATTCAAGTTTGTACAAATCGGGTCCCTGAGTTAGTATTTAGGCTCTCTATTGAAGTCCAAAGTTTAACTTCGTACAATTTGAGGAAATTTCTTTAAAAATCTTCTTTTTCAGCTCCACCAGTCAGAATCCTTTCATGTTTGGTATACAACATCTACGGGGGGGGGGGGGGGGGGGGGAGGGGGGGTCAGAATCAAGTTTGTTCAAATCGAGTTCCTGGGTTTATATTTGGGCTCTCTATGAAAGCCTGAATTTTAACTTAGTGAGATATGAGGAAATTTATTTAAAAATCTTCTTCAGATTCACCAATCAGAATGCATTTATATTTGGTATACAACATCTTGAGGTGGGTCAGTTTCAGTTTTGTTCAAATTGCTTACCTGGGTAAATGTTTGGGCTCCCTATGAGCCTGAATATCAACGTAGTGCAATATAGGGAATTTTTTTTAAAAAATCCTCTTCTTGAGACCCTGTAGTCAGAATGTTTTCATATTTGGTATACAACATTTCTAGGAGGGTCTTATTCAAGTTTGTTCAAATCTGGCCTATGGGTTGATATTTGGCTTCCTATGGGAGCCCGAATTTTAACTTAGTGCAATATGAGGAAATTTCTTTTAAAAGTCTTCTTCAGATCCACCAATCAGAATCCTTTCATATTTGGTATACAACATATCTAGGTGGGTCAGATTCAGGTTTGTTCAAATCGGGTCCCTGGGTTAATATTTTGGCTCCCTATTTGAGCCCAAAGTTTAACTTAGTGCAATGTGAGGTGATTTCTTTAAAAACCTTCTTCATATCCTCCAGTCAGAATTCTTTCATATTTGGTATATACATTTGTAACATCTCAAGAGGGATCAGATTCAAGTTTGTTTAATTTGAGTCCCTGGCTTATTATTTGGGCTCTCTATGGACAGGGTTGGGGGGGGGGGGGGGGGTGGCAGGGGGAGCATGTTAGGTTCAGGTTTGTTCAAATCCATTTCCATAAAATTTGCCTTTGCATGGCTTCATTCCTTTGTAGTGTTGATGAACAATGTCTAACTGAATGTGACCCCAAACACTTCTTTGAACCACTTTGGCCGGTGAGCGATTAAGGCCCCTTGGGGCCTCTTGTTTATGATACTGTTGATTTCTAACTTAACCCTGCACACATGGTTTCAGAGAAGTCAAGACAAGACATATTTCACCGCCGCATAATCAAATAATTGATGGGACGGTATACTATTCAACATGGGTTTTTGTCTGGCCGTGAAGACATAGCCAACTGGTGAGCCCTTTCAGTATTACCCCATTTGTTCCTTTCAACCACCAGCTCAAAATGTATTATATAATCCTGCCAATCTGCAGTTTTACCATTAAATTTATCTTGTTCTTTTTGCGTTCTAAAGGAGGGGCGATTCGTTGTATGTGAATTTCCAGTGTCCATTAATTTACTCCTACCTTGCATCCCAGGAGCTACACTTTGTATCCCAGTGGCTAATCCATGCAATCCCGGGTAAATACTCACTCCAGGTGCGACTCTTGGTAATCCAGGTGTTACCCCTGGTACTCCAAGGTTTGAACTTTACACCAAACTGAATCCCCCAGGTACTAAAACCTGGATTCCAGATACTGAACATTGCTTACCGGGAGCTACACTCAGTGTCCCATGTTTTAACCCATGTGCCCTTGATATCAGACTATTTCCATGACTAATTGTATGCATAGCAACACTGGATACTGTGATGGCAGTCCCCCTCCCCTCCCATAGGCAGGTGCATGTGCATTACGAAACAAAGCACAGTCATAGCCAATAGAGGGTACTAAACTGACAGAATTATATGTACTAGTTGCCGGAACTTTTTGTCCTACTCTTGAATCTAACGAAGTTTGAGTTGCCATTTCATTTATGGATGGTACGTAAGTACGAGTCGGTAAATTTTGCCCGCTGGCCAATCCTCTGGTTGTCAATGTACTTGCACTAGCATTATAACCATTAGATAGTAATGGGGCACTTGCTGTACACCTAGCCGGACCACTACCGAATATATCCGACCTAGTCTGTCCCCATGTCCCTGTCAAGGATTGTGGGGATTCACTCCTAATTGTACTTTCCTTCACAAAAATAGCCCCAATTTTATCAAAAGCAGCACTACCAGCAATTATTTCTCCTGATTCACCCGATATCGAGATCTACAATCCACTTGTGTGCCATTTTATCTGCAACTTGTATAAATAAAATAAACCTCCTAAGAATTTATTCAAGTTAACTCGACTTCTATTTAAAATCACATCCTGGTCACCGCCGCAACTGTAGTAGTGGTGTGGGTCTGACTTACCTGACTCTGATCACTGGATGTGGTGCTGTCGTGTGTGACAGACAAGATGAGACAAAATCACCTTTAAATTTCTTTTATTTTTATAACAACAAATTTAAAACGAAATTCAATTTCATCATTTACTTATTTTCAGTTCATGACCCAAACATAACCCAAATTTCAACTGACAGTAAAAATATACTTTAGCGTTTTTAATTCATTCTAACCAATGCGGTCGTCGAGTCAAAGTTCAAACATTCAATGTCACAGGAAGGGTAAACAGAAACCCAAAACAATTTGCGATTTCGACAACGTGCTTTCACGTTATGGACCGAATTAATGTGGAAAGGTATTCCTTTCAGGTCATACCGGATTTCCAATACTGAAGAATTTCAAGAGAATCAATGATTTTTGTGCGCCGAAGGCGCACAGGGACGGCGTATGGTAAGCCCCCTTCGACCCTTTATGACAGTAGAATAAAGTTTTCCGCAATATGACAGGGCGCGTTTGAAGGAGGAACAGTGTCAGGTCCAAGTTTGTAGCGTTTGTTCTTTTTCTTTGGATGAGCAAGAATTTCTCTTACGTGACTGTGGAAGCCTTGGTCGCGGATGTTTTGTGATTCAAACTTCATGTCGATGTATTGTTCTAAAATTATCCGTTGGTTTGCTTCACAGTAGGTCTTTTTTACATAGTTGGTATATTGTTTGTTGTTGCCGATGAAGTCAATTTTTGGGCTGCCGTGATCATGGATGGCGAGCTGGTCGACCAGCTCGCCATCCATGATCACTACAGACCAATGAATTCAGCTGCTGGTAAGAGCGATTGATCTGCTTCCTTAACATCCGAGTGATGGCTCGATTGGTCCAGACAGGAAGGAGATTGGGGGACTTCCATCTCCCCCTCAGCCTCCTCCATCTCCATGCCATCCGACCTCCCCGGAGAAGATGTGGTTGGCGTCGGAGGCGAAGGCGGTGGTAATTCGACGGTTGTTTCTCCGTTTCCTGTTTCTTCGTCTCTGCCTTTATCCTATCCAGCCAGGTCTCCAGGCGCCGGGCGTCCCTGTGCTTGGTTGTTGGACTCATCGCCTTTGTTCTCTTTTCAGGGCCTCCAGACTCCCTCGGGTGAGGACCGGTGTGAGAGGAGGCCCTTTCAACAAGGGTACTACCTCTCCCAGAGGAAAGTGGTGTGACGATTCCAAACTCCAGGGTCAGCTAGACATTCTCGCCTTTCAGCTGGAGAATCCAGTTGATAGGACAAGAGATGTCCAGAGCTGGCAGGGCTTTCTTGAGCTGAGCTGGTATTGCCAAGTTCTCCACTGTAAGCTGTGCTTTCATGCGTCTTCCCACTCTTAAGTCAGAGGTGTTAATTTAACCGATGATGTGTGAACCGAGTCGAAGAATTGAGAAACGAATGGTTTTTGTGCGCCGAACGCGCGCAAGGACGGTATGGGGCAAGCCCCTTTCGACCCCCAATAACTGTAAATGATTTTGTACTTGTCAGCGTGGTAAAGGATGAAAGAGGAAGGGAGCATGTTAGCGCCGTCTGTGCTTCTTGTTCTTTTTCTTGGGAGGAGGTGGCTGTGATGGTGATACAGTTTCCGTAGTTGGTGTAGTAGGTGCAGTTGGTGGTGTAGGGTTGCCGTTATCGGACGCTTCAAATTTTGCTATGATTTGTTCTGCCAAATGCATTTGCCGTTGAACTGCTAGAGAGTGTACTCGATTGAAAAGGGCTCTGATTTGCTTCTCTAAGGCTATCCCTTGTTCTTCACATCTTAAAAGCGCCTTCTCGGATTCTATAATCGGTGGTGGTGAAGGAATGGATACTGATTCCTGGTCCTGGCTTTCTGGTGCCGAAGGGAGACGAGTGGGGATCGGGAAGTGGTGAGAGGACAACTTCCAATTCCATCTCTGTCTCCACAGGACGTCCCACACCCAATAATTCCGACTGGGGAGCCGGAGGTAGTAGGGTGGGTTTGTCTGTGGAAGGGAAAGTGGCGGTTGCCTCTGGCACTCTCCTTTCCTCACCTTTCTCTTAAGAAAAGCTTCCAGGCGTCGGGCATCCCTCCGCTTGGTGGACGGACTCTTTGTTCTTTACTTTCTCTTTTCTCTCTCTTTCATGGCCTCCAGACCCCTCAGGTGAGGGCCAGTGTGAGAGGGGGTCCTCTCACCAAAGGTACTACCTCTCCCCGTTTGGGCGGGGGGGGGGGGGGGTTGTTGTCTTCAACCTTAAACTCTAAGGTCAGATGGACGCTCTTGCCTACCCCCCAGATAGTCCAGGAGATGGGGAAAGCGACGCCCAGAGCCGTGATAGCTTTCTTTAATCCCGCTGGTAATTCCAGTATTTCCATGATTGCTGTAATTGCTGTTCAGGTGTTCACACTCTGAAGTCAGAGGTGCGAACGACGACGATGAACCGACGAACGACGAGTGACCAACGAACGACCGAAGAATTTGAGCTTGCACCTGGTTTTTATACATGTTGGAGACAATAGCGACTCTGAGTGTGACAAGACGAATCCGATTGAAAACAAAGAACAAATCAGGATCCGTCTGGCTCCCCCAGTGTCGGCATTGTTTCCAAAGTGTTTACAAACGGCAACAATGACAAGACCAGGATTTGAACAGATTTTTGACGAGAAATTATTATTATTATTTATAAGCCGAAATACGCATAACTCAAAAGTATTAAAGTGCATTTTATTTCTAAACACCGGAGGGAATTAGACTGACCTATATCACATTATTGAACCGATTTCGAAGAAACTTCTTAAACATGGCCACTGAAGAGTGAACAAACACATATTTCCAAATTTTCCATGATGATTTTTACGGAATTATCACCCCTTCAGTTCAGAAGGTTTAATATAGATTTGTATATGCGATTTTTGTGTGTGAACGTCTTCTTCATTGATGCAGCGATTTTGATCAAATTTCTAACACTGTGACTTACAAGTGGGCATATACATATTCCCAAAGTTTTGTTCTGTGACAACTTTAACCAGGAAATCTCCCATGAAAAAAGATTATTGATTTTTCTAGCTCAGCATTCGGAGGTGCATTCTAGTAAGCCTGAAGTGGGGGGTATTAATCACCGTCAGTGATAGTTCCAGTTTTTCGTGTAAGCAGCTGTCCTATCTGAGACCTCCTATTTTTATTTTTTACAGTGGCGTACTTACGTGAGTGGTGATGGTGGTGGTGGTGTGTGTCTGAGGGGGGGGGGGGGTGTCCTCATCCCAAATGTTTTGCCACCCCCCCCCCCCCCCCCCCCCCCCCCCCCCCCACACACAAAAAAAATAACCCCACGCAACGGTCTTTGAAATATTGTATTTTTGTGAAACTCTGGTTTAGTTGTATGATTTACTGAAGAAAGGGGCTCAAAAGACCTCCTTCCTACAGTTTGTCATCTAATAACCATTTATCATGTGAGGCCAAGCACCCCAGGTCTTTGTTATTAACTTAAAATAGATCACAACACTGAAATTGTTGAAAAAAACTATTTTTATGATTTTCAGTTGTGTTAATGATTTTCATGAATGTGATATTGTGATTTAAAATAAATAGTCTGTATGATTTTATATTTTTGAATTCGTAGTGGAATGGTGTTTTAGCTCACCTGACTAAAATTCGGGATGAGCTGTTGTGATCAATCACTCACCGTCCGTCGTCCGTGAACATGTCATTTGCACATGCTCCTCCAAAACCGCTGAACCGATTTCAGTCAAATTTGAGGTGATTGCTTGTTCTGACATCGCATTTTGTTTTTGCTATAAATCAGCTTGCCCAGTCCAATGGGAATGGGGGAAGCTCAATTTTAAAAAAAAAATCTTCTCATGAACCAGTGGGTACAATGACTTGATATATGGTATGGTGCTTCCTTTTGAGGTGTGGAATTAAGTTTATTCAAACGTATTTCGTGGAGCAATATTTGCCTTTGTAATGGGAGGAGCAAGATTTTAAGCCGCACCCTAAATTTCTTTTTTTGAACCGCAGGGCCGAATTGAACCAAATTTGGTATGTGGTATTATTGAGTCACAAGTACTTGTTTCACGCAAAAAAAATATCCCGTGTTCCCATGGGAACCCCAAGAGCTAAAAATAGAAATATTTTAAAATGCTCGTATTTCCCAAACTACACAGAATAGAGAACTGTTATTTGGTATGAAGTATCCTTAAGGTCAGTAATAGAAATCCTAATGGGAACTCAAGATCTAAAAATAGAAATATTTTTAAATGCCCGTATTTCCAAAATTACACAGAACAGAGAACTGTTATTTGGTATGACGTATCCTTTGGGTCAGTAGAATGAAGTGGAACAACAAATTGTCATCGGGGTTGTGTCAGGGTGTTCTGTAAGGGGGAGGGGGGGGGGGGGTGGTGGTCAAAAAATGATGAGTCAGCATATTTGCAAAAATTAAAGAAATTTCCTTCTCCAGAACCACTAATCAGCCTCTAATTGTATTTGGAATACAGCATCCATTCAGGGGTCAGATGCAAGTTTATAAAAATTAAGTCCCTCGCTTCATATTTGGGCTCAGTGCAGGAGCCCGAATTTTAATTTAGGGCAATAAGAGGAATAATCTTTAAAAAACTTCTTCAGAACCACCATTCAGAAGCTTTTAATATTTGGTATACATCATTGTTAGGAAGGGCAGATTCAGGCGTACTGAACGTCGATGGTGCACATGTCTTCAACCGCTGTAACCCTGCTTGAGCGGAGCTTGAACAGAGTTAGAATGTTGGGGAGCTGACAGTTGCTCGTCGATGCTCGGTGGTTCTCCCCGGGTACTCCGGCTTCCTCCACCCGTAAAACTGTTACGGTCACGATTAGCCATTGTGCATAAGTATGTGACCTTAAACATCAATAAATAAATAAATAAATATGGGGATTAATCTTTAAATATCTATTTTAAATACCCCATTGGAGACCAAATGTTAACTTTGTCCAATATGGGGAATAATCTTTCAAAAATTTTAACTTAATGTAATATGATGAATAATCTTTAAAAAAATCTCCTTCAGATCCACCATTCAGAATCTGTTAATACTTTGTATACGGCATATCTTGGTGGTGGAGGAGAAGGACTCAGATTCAAGTTTGTTCAAGTTAAGTCCATAGGTTGATATTCGGAATCCCTAGTTTTCCATTACTGAGTTATTAATAATTAAATAACTTCGTTCCTCTGTATTATTGACTCGCCATAGATGGTAATTAAATCCTTCTTTAAACTACTTTTGTCAGTCGAGCGCCTCAGGCCCCAGGGGCCTCTTGTTAAATCCATGCCATTATTATATCCAGAAAACAATATAGTATCCAGAATTTCGAAAACTAATCTGTTTGAGTATATTAAATAAAATATAACGAGCACACTAAATTCAGTTTTTTGTTCTTCATTTCTCCGGTGGATGCTTTAAATTTGACACACACATGCCATACTTTTATGCGAAGATGTGAAATTGTGTTTATTTTGGGTATTTATTTAGAAATAGAGGAAGCAATGAAAAAAATTCCTGATTGAGTGCACAGGTTGTGTATTTTCTGTTTCTACTTTCAAAATTGTAAAAAAAAAATGTTTAGTTTGTTGTTCATTCGGCACAATGCATGAAGACAAAATGCCTATCATAAAAAATTGATATATATATGCTTCCGCGTCAAAACAATCGTTTTTATAGGTCATTCATGGGAACACGTCGTTTTATGAATGGCTATGTCCGCCCGCCCCACCATCCGTCAATCTCCGTCTGACCGTCTGTCTGACTTTTGCCTGTCTGTACAACTTGAAAAAAATAGAAGTCTTAAAAGTTTGTTCAAGTCGAGCATCTGGGGTAATGTGGAAACATTTTAGAAACGATCCCAGATGATTTAATTTTTGGTATGCAGTATCTTTGTTGGGCTGTTTACAGGTTTTTTCAAGTGAAGCTTCTAGATTTATTTTTAGCGGTGTCATGGGCCCTCAAATTATGACACTGTGGGTAAGGGCGAAATCATTTTAAAATTGCCCAACTATTCCCCCAAATGCTTCCACCGTTGATATATAACAACTTTGTAAGGTTGATTTTCGAATCTGTTGGTCAAGACTCGGGGGTGATATTTTGAGGTGTAATGGGGCCCCCGGATTTTAACACCGTGGGTAACAGGGAAATAATATCAAAATCAGAGTCTACAAAAATCTCTACACCAAATCAAGGCCATGGTGTTATGTTTGGTGGTGTTATTGGGGTTGGTTGTGGCAGACATTGTAACACTGATTTATGGGCGCAACATTAAAACCGCTCTTTTATTAAAACTTCCAATACAACGACTTATATAATTTCATGTCTCGTATTTTGCATGTAAGCAATGGCCATTTTCGACTTGGTCACTTGCGACATTTTGAGGGTCCCGCCCCATCTCCAAGTCCTCAGCCCAATGCCCCAACAGCACCCCAATCTAACATAGTTGGCATTGGGGAGAAACATTTAAAAATCTCCCAAACTCCACTAGTTTGACATCTTATATCCTGTAAATAAATTATTTTTAAAATCTTCAAGTTTCTTTGTGAAAAATCCCCGAGCCTTTGTCAGGTAAGATCTTCAGCCCCTTGGCGCCTCTTGTTTCTTGTGTATTACTGTCGATTATGGGGAAGTTCCATTTGATAACTAGCATTCAGCTATATCCAATATGGCCACCATGGCATCCATCTTAGATTTTATTTGGTGATTTTGGTTGTCTGGGCTGTAACTTGAAAAAACAAATGGCCAATGGACCCCATTTTTCTGGTGCATTACTATTGATTACGCGAAGGCTCCATTCGATAGTGGACTGTCTGGCAAATACATTATGGCCTTCAGGGTGGTTATTTCGAGTTATATGCAGTTTGTTTTTGCTTGTGAGCAATTACTCGAAAAACAAATATCCAGTGGCTCCCATTTGTTTTCTGGTGTATTACTCTTGACTTTCAGAAGGTTTCTTTCAGTAATCAGTATTCTGACATATTCAATATGGCCACCATATCGGCCATCTTTTGTGAGTTTTTCTTCACACAATAACTTGAAAAACGAATGAATGATCAAGATCTCCCCGCGGGAACCCCGGGAAGTGAAACGGTACCTGTTCACTGCGGTAAAGAGGCTCTGTTTTACTGGTAAAATAGGACCCAGTCACCAATGCATGCTTGGGAGGTGTAAACCCTGTCTAAAATGGGCAACATGGCTTATTAACGCTCACCCCTTGTCTTGAGTTGATTCTCAGGTTGTGGTCATGATCAGCCATTGTGCAAAAATATGTGATCTTAACACCAATAAATAAATAATAAATAAATAAATGACCAAGATCCCATTTTTTCTGGCGCATTACTGTTGACTGGAGGAAGGTTTATTTCGATGATTCGTATTTCACATTTTCAACATGGCTGCTATGCCAGGACAGGTATCTTGGATATTTTGGGGATTTTACATGTCCGTGAAAAGACTCAAAAACAAATAAGCAAAGGATGCTATAATTTGCTCGTGTATTACATCGAGATACATTTGAAATGAGGGAAATATATTTTGCATACAAAATAATTTAATTTACATTAAGCGGTCGTTTGACGATGCCACCGCGTGGCGGCGAACTTGTTGGTCTTTGCTGAAGATATTCGAACACAGAATCTTAGGGACCCCGGTGGCTCAGTGGTTACGGCATTAAACAACACGGTTCGATCCCCACTAGGGGTAACTGTGTCATGTGGCTCTTCATCCCGATTGCCCACGCTGGGGTACGGTGGCGCTGTGTACTAAGGCGTACTGCGCATCGATGGTCCAATTGTCTTCAACCAATACTAACCCTCCTTGTGCGGACTTAGTACGTTGGGGAGCCTGAGTGTCGAATGAGTCGTTAAACCCCAATAAATAAATAAGTTACAATCTAGTATTCCCACGTGGTCGTATAGTTCCTTAAAAGTGATTAGAATTAACAGGTTTAGGACTGAAATTTTAAGCCTTTGAAAACCGTTTTTGAAAAACTCGTCGAAAATCCTTGAAAAACATTTCGGGGTAATTGCTTGACCCTTTTTTGTTGAAAATGTGTACGTATAAGCAGTGGCGTTCATGCATTTTTGTTGTGAAAATTAATTTTGAGCTCATCTGGCCTAAAGGGCCATGCGAGGTATTGCCATCGCTTGGCGTCCGTCGTCGTCGTCCGTAAAGTTTTCACATTTTTATCTTCTCTGGAATTGCTGAGCCAATGTGAACCAAACTTGGCAGGAATGGTCTGTGAGAGGTCCTCTACAAACGATCCTCATTTTGTTCCCGTTGGATGAAAAACATAGCCGATAGAGCGTTTCGTTTATTCTGATTGGTTGATTTTGAAAAATGTTCTCCTCTGAAAGTACAAGGCCAAATGTTTTGAAACTTGACATGCTTGATGACAGGGATACCCTTTACCAACGATCCTCATTTAATGTTGGTCGGGTCGCAAACATGACCGTAGTTGCGGCTTGTAATTACCATAGAAACCCTATGGGAAATCACATTTTTATCTTCTCTAGAACTACTGAGCCGATGTGAACAAAACTTGGCAGGAATGGTTTTTGGGGGGTTCTCTACAACCGTTCCTCATTTTGTTCCTGGTGGATGAAAAACATGGCCGCCAGAGGCATTCTTTGATTCTGATTGGAAATCTCCTTTGAATCTACAAGACCAAATATTTTGAAACTTCGCATGCTTGATGACTGCGACACCTTCTACCAATGATCCCCATGTTATGTTGATCGGGTTGCAAACATGGCCACAATTGCGGCTCATAGTTACCATGGAAACCCTATGGGAAATAACATTTTCATCTTCCTATCTGAAACTACTTGGCCAGTGTGAACCAAACTTGGCACAAATAATGTGTGGAAAGTCCACTGAAAACAATCATCATTCTCTTTCACTCAGATGAAGGAGTATGGCAGCCAGCTGCATTCTTTGATTTTGATTAGAATAACTGAGGGATATGTAGTTCTGCCAGATGAGCGATAACGGGCTCTTTAGAGCCTCTTGTTTAATGTCACATATATTTGTCCTTTTAATATGTACATTTCTTGTCATATTTTCACAAAATTTGGTGTTATATACGAGTACCTAGTGCAGATGGGCATGTTGTAAGGAATTTTCATTCCCGGAATTTTTTCCACAGCTGTGGCCTTTTTTATCTCACCTTGGCCCAAAGTGTTATGCTATTGCCTTCACTTTTCGTCCATCGTCGTCCGTAAATTTTTCACATTTTTATCTTCATCTCTGGAACTGCCGAGCCGATGTGAAACAAACTTGGAAGGAGTGGTTTGTAGGAGGTCCTCTACAAACCATCCTCATTTTGTTCCCGTCGGATGAAAAACATGGCCGCCAGAGTCATTCTTTGATTCTGATTGGTAGATTTTCAAAAGCTTCTCTGAAACTACAAGGCTAAATGTTTTGAAACCTCACATGATTGATGTCTGGGACACCCGCCACCAACTCTCCTCATTTAATGTCGATCGGGTTGCGAACATGGTCACAATTGCGGCCTATAGTTACCATTGGAACCTATGGGAAATCACATTTCCTTCTTCTTCTCTGGAACTACTGAGCCGATGTGAATCATTCTCGGCAGGAATGGTCTATGAGAAGTTCGCTACAAGTGTTCCTCATTTTAGTCCTGTTGGATGAAAAACATGGCCGCCGAGGCAACTTAACAAGGATGGTCTATGGGAGGTCCTCCACAAACGATCCTCATTTTGTTCCCGTCGGTTGAAAAACATGGCCGCCAGAGACATTCTTTGATTGGTCGATTTTGAAAAATCTTCTCCTCTGAAACGACAGGGCCAAATGTTTTGAAACTTCACGTGCTTGATGACTGGAAGCCCTTCTACCAACGATCCTCATTTCATGTTGATCGAGTTGCAAACATGGTTGCAATTGCGGTTCATAATTGCCATGGAAACCCTATGGGAAATCACGTTTTCATCTTCTTATCCGAAACAACCTGGCCAGTGTGAACCAAACTTGGCAGAAATAATGTATGGAAAGTCCTCTGAAAACAATCATTCTGTTTCAATCAGATGATGGAGCATGGCAGCCAGCTGCATTCTTTTATTTTGATTAGAATAACTGAGGGATATGTAGTTCTGCCAGGTGAGCGATTGCAGGCTCTTTAGAGCCTCTTGTTTTTGTCTATAATAAGTATGTACTGGGTCCGTAATACACCGTGTATCATCAGAGTCTGGAGAGAGAGAAAGAGCGATAGTAATTATGCGGATAGAGACAGAGGGAGATACAGGGACGGGTGGAGAGAGAGAGAGAGAGAGAGAACACTTCTCAAAAGTGTAATTATTAAATTATGGTACCACATATCTTTCATGCTGAAGTGTCTGAAGCATAGGAAACATACGAGCTGGAACAACACGCATTTAGACTGTTAAACACACTGCGCGCAGTCTTTTCGAAAAATTTCTTCGAGATTCGCAAAAGTTCAAGGAAGCCGCGAACATTTTCAACAAAACTGTAAACTTTTTTATCAACCTGAAAATGAAATCGGAAACTAGAGAAACAGAATTTACTGCGACCAGCAAATTCGAGTCTGAAATTCGTGAAAGCATCAGAACTAAAACATATGGATAAAGAATTTTTGGAGACTTATTTTCGGGTGTAAAATATCTTTAAAGAAATCAGAAATAGGTTTTCGTAAACAGCATTTAAAGATTTTCATTCAGGATTCAGATTAAATTTTTCAAGAAAGCGAAAATAACTTCTGTGCATAGCATTAAATGTGCCCTACAAAGGACTCAACAATTGATATTTTGACTCTGCCCTCTTTTTTGAGAGAAGAAATACATGTATGAACTCCAGAAATGCATTGGAGTCTTAAAATGCGATTTCAAACAATTCTGAAAGCCGCACTTAATGAGACCTGTGTGACCCTAGTGAACTGAACCCAAATTATTAACATCCACGGTGTTTTGACTCACTTGGCGTTGGACCGAGGTCCATGTGTCATATCATGCTTGAGATATGAGTGTGACCAACTTTCAAAATTTCTGCCCCCCCCCTCCCCTCATTTCCCCGCCAAATGTTTTGAGAATAAAAGTACATGTATGAACTGCGGCAGTGCATTAGGAGATCAAAAATGTGATTTCCATCAACTCTGAAAATTGCACTCAGTGACGCCTGGGTGACCCCAGTGACCTTGACCCATATTTTGAACCTCTATTGAGTTTCGACTCATTTGATGTTGATCCCAGGTCCATACGTCATACTATGCTGGAGATAGGAGTGTGACCTATTTTCAAAATTGTTTGCAATGCACACTTTTTTTTTATTCTAAAAATGCATGTATGCATTTCGGGAATGCATTAGGGGGCCAACAAATGTCATTTCCAGCAATTCTGAATAATACACTCAATGATCCCTGGATGCTCTCAGTGACCTCGACTCATATTGTAAACCTCCATTGAGTGTCGGCTCATTTGGTGTTGGTCCCAAATCCACAGGTCATACCACTCTTGAGATATGGGCGTGATCTACTTTCAAAACACCCCTATGGACACCCCCAATGCCTAGGAATCTGAAAAACATAGGTGGCGGAGTACTGATGACTATCTGTCAGTATGCCAAACACACATCAGCGAGAGAGGACAATTCGTTTTCAAGTTACCGTGCGAACAAGGAAGTGAGAAAGCAGAAGACAGGAGAGTAAGAAGTAGAAGAAAAAAAAGAAAGAAAAAGAAACCATACAAAAACAATAGTCTTGTGTGTTTCACACAGACTAATTAAAATGCTAGTTATCCCTTCACTCAACCCACAGGATATCATAGTTTATGATTTTATATATTTTTTTAGAAAAATATTTTCAGAAAATTCGAAAAAATCATATCATGTGACCCCTCATTTGAACGAGCTCATCGAGCTCGCTGCAGGAGTCACGTGATATGGTTTTTTGAAGTTTTCTTTGAGTCGACATCTACATGCGGCATACAGTCAAGAGTGCCTTTTCTTCGTTGATCATTCAGAATGTCTGCAGACGATAACTATTTTGAAAGACATTTTGAAAGGGCACTCTTGACGGTCAGTCGTATGTAGATATCGACTGGCCATATATAGTAGTTTATATGCAGCTTGCACGTGCCGCTTTAAATCCAACGAAATTCTCAGATACTTGTATGAGCTACTATATTAGACATTGTATGGGCAGAAACAACACTCAATGAAGGTGGGGTGTAGTTGCAATCCACACCCCAGGTATAATGTAATCGGTCAAAAAAGAATTTAACTACTGCAGTGGTCCACAATCAACATAATATATTATACATCTGGAACTTAATTAAACACCCCCTGAAATATTTCATGACAGTGAAGTTGCTGTTATTGATTATTATGTTTTAATGATTGCTCTGTCGTGCAGTCTAGTGAAACAAGATGTTTTGTTTGATAGCGTACCCCAAACCCATTCCCTCGTCCACGCGAAGCATGCAAAAACCACTATCATCCACATGCAATATCTGGGTGTAAAACAAGAAAATTTGTCACTTCTGTTTAATCAATAAATGTTGACATGGCAAGGAGGAGACTGTCCGAGGCACTAAGACGGCAAATCGTTGGCATGCATGTAACAGGCATGTCATTCAAAGCTATTGGAAGGCAATTTTGCTATAGTCATTCTGTCATCAGCAGACTGGTCTGAACACACAAACAACAAACAACCAACGATGTTAAGGACCGACCAAGGCCTGGACAACCCCAAAAGACCTCTTCTCGGGAAGATCGGAGTCTGGCAAGCCTCGTTAGGCGTGAACCCTTTGTTTCAAGTGGCGTTTGAAAACGCCTTTGGCTCCCAAACAAGCGTCTGTGAAACAGAAGTGTCCGAAACCGCTTCAAAGCACTGGGTATGAGGTCCAGGAAGATCATCAAGCGTCCCGTTCGGTTCGATCAGCATCAACGACGACGTTTGGAGTGGTGTATGGCACGACAACATTGAAATCTCAGGACGTGGAGGAGAGTCCATTGGTCAGACGAGAGTAGGTTCCTGCTTCACGTCACAGATGGTCGCATGAGAGTGTGGAGGCATAGAAATACTGCTTACGTGCCCAGGAACATCAGACCTACTGTTCCTTACGGTGGAGGATCAGTAATGATCTGGGGAGGCCTCTCTCACGATTGTAAACTTGATATGGTGACTGTACGTGGGAATCTGAATGGTTATCAGTATATCCAACATTCTCAATCCAGTTGTCGTGCCTCATTTTTGACAACCACCCGTTGGCTACTCTCCCTGTATTCATGGACGACAATGAAAGTCCACATCGTTCCCATGCTGTGGGAGCATTCATTCAGAACAACGGTATTACAACACTACCTTGCCATGCAATGAGCCCCGATTTGAATCCCTAAGAACACATCTGGGACTTTCTTGGACGTCGTGTGCATGCAAGGGATTCGTCTGTACAGAAATTGGCCTATTTGGAAGCTGCATTGCATGAAGAGTGGCAGCACTTACCTCTGGACCTTATCAGAAGGCTCAGTGGTAGCATTAGGTGACGTAAGACGCTGCTATTGTGTTCAGGAGATCACAGGTTACATTTTATGTCAGTAATTACCGGTATTGTTTCATCGTGGACCGTTCCAGCACCATACTTGTCGATAGAACATTTTTCCATCAAAAACTTTAGTGACAGATATGTGTAATTAGCTCCATTAAAATACTGCATATTTTCATTTGTGTGGTCTTTCATTTGTCAATAGGCCATTCTTTCCGCAAACAATCACTTTTGGCCATCTGAAAGATGACAAGAAAGTAATGACTGTTTCTATTAACACCCCTGCGAAAAAAACACTAAGTTACCGGTGTATATTTGAATGGAGTTGACAACCTGGACTTGTGAAACTTATTTAGCATGCGCATGGGAGGATCGACTTATATAGTGATTGGGTGATTTTACAGGGCTCACACAGCCCTCAAAGAAAATATTTCAGAAGGTTTGAGTGAATTTTCAAGCACTTTCGATACCTTTCACCTGAATTTATTTGATATACATATCAGTTGATAATGCGGATACATATATTCCAAGCCAATACTTGTGGATAATATCCCGGCTCTCTTCCCCACTCTTACTCTTCTGAACAATTAATACATGTACCTAACAGTGATACTTGAAAAGCTCCCTGGGAGAGCTTCTCAATGACAAATTCATATACAGATAATATAATAACTGTAATACCGAGATTAACACTTCACCTAACGAATCGGCGCATCCTCCCTCGTAATTTACAACTGAGATGTTGAAAAAAAATTTTTTTTAACAAAAATATGAACAAAACTTTATCATGTGCCCCCTCATTGGAACGAGCTCGTTCCAATGAGGGGTCACATGATTTGGATCAGTTAAAATTTTTGGAAAATATTTTTACAAAAAATATTTAAAATACTAATTGTGTCATTTCGGTTGAAACTGTATGCGGCTGCCTTGAACTTTGGATCATCGGATAAAGGTATTGAGCGCGTACATACTCATCATTCCGAAAAGACTGTGTACTTTAATGCTTCGAGTGATTCAGATACATAAGCATAAAAGCAATGTGGTTCCATAATTTAATAATTATACATTGAAGAAGTATTTTTTTATCTTTCTCTTTTCGTATATTGAAACGTACAAGGTCCCTCACAAACGCTTTTCGAAAGCTTGTAATGTTCTTTTAATGGTAACGTAAACAAATCGTAACCAAGCACGCGGTTGTATTGAGCAGTTGCAAGATACATATTTTGTATCAGAAGCCCCCGATACGCGTTGTATTCTGGCAATTCCGGACCCAATACATATTTATTGTAAAATCTCTCTCTTCGTATAAAGAAACGCTACCCGTTTTGAAAGCTGGTAATGTTCTATAAATAGTTATGTAAACAAATTGTAAGCAGGCACACGGTTGTATTATGCAGTTGTAAGATACAGATTTTGTATCACGGGCTCCAAACAAACTGTGTATTTCAGACCCAATACAATCTTGTGATTTTCACAAGAAAAATGGATAAAATAAATACCACAGCTTTCACGTACACATTTTCACAAAAAGGTCAAGCAAATACCCGGAAATGTTTTTGGAAGGATTTTCCACGAGTTTTTCCAAAAAAGGTTTTCAAAGGCTTAAATTTCATTCTTAAGGGCCTATATAAGTAATGAAATTTTGTTTATTCTGAAAATTCACACCTCTGATATTCCTTCAATTCAAATTAAATATACACAAAATATACATCAAAATCAAGATTGAGATGTATAGAACACGAAACACACGTGTAATCAACTCACAGAGTCGACTGTAGGCACCACTGGTTCCTGGAAGTCTGCTACCGTATTCGCACCAGAACTGATAATTTAATAATATTTCACGAAAACAACTCGTGGCCAAATGTGCTTTACATATCCAAGAACAAAGCTAGGGGATCACAATTCTTCAAAACACGGCGACAGAGCTGCATGTGGGTAAATTCCAAAGCCTTTGCTTTTGTTCACGTATGAATATACTTCCGATTTCCGGTCGACGTCATCAGACGGAAAAGCATGTAAAAACAACGCCGTGTAAAATAAAATAAATGAAAAAGATCGCCTTCATACAGTATACTGCTATTAGATAGAGATTGCACAGTTGCCATATTCAACTCAAGGTATCATGATACCTGTTGAAATTTCTGAGAATTACGATTTTGTTTTTCGATGGAAATTCGTGGTATCGAGTGATTTGCGCATGTCTGTCGAGCATGGAAACCATCTTCAATAAAAATGCAGGCAGTGTTGTCCTTTTTCCAAATGCAGTCCTATCGCTGTATTCGAAAGTGTTTTGAATGCCTAGCTCTGTTCTTGGATATATGAAGCACATTTGGCCACAAGTTGTTCTGATGAAATATTATTTATTATCAGTTCTGGTGCGAATACGGTAGCAGACTTCCAGGAACCAGTGGTGCCTACAGTCGACTCTATGAGTTGATTACATATGTGTTTCGTATTCTATACGCCCCAACCTTCATTTTGATGTATAATTTGTGTATATTTAATTTGAATTTAAGGAATATGAGAGGTGAGAATTTTCAAAATAAACAAAATTTCATTACTTGTATAGGCCCTTAAAATCTATTACTTCTAAGGTGAATCCAAGATTGTAACTCTACGAATATCTTCAGCAAAGATGAACAATTGCCACCAGGCAGTGGCATCCCTATACAACCACTCAATTATTTTGCATGAGAACGCGGTGGCTTAATGGTAGACTGATGGACTTCTATGCTAGAGGTCCCGAGTTCGATCCCCGTCTGGGACGACTTCTATGCTAGAGGTCCCGAGTTCGATCCCCACGACCGCATTGTGTCCTTGGGCAAGGCACTTTATCCCGGTTTATCCATGGGGGGACTATGACGCCGTGTACTAAGGTGTACTGTGCGTTGATGGTGCACATGTCTTCAACCGCTGTAACTCTGCTTGAGCGGAGCTTGAACAGCGTTAGAATGTTGAGATGACAGTTGCTCGTCGATGCTCGGTGGTTCTTTCCGGGTACTCCGGCTTCCCCCCCACCCGTAAAACTGTCACGGTCACAATTAGCCATTGTGAATATAGGTATATGACCTTAAGCACCAATAAATAAATTAGTTTGTATGCAAAATGTATCTCACAGTATTTCAAATGCATCTCGATTTACTTCAAGAGCAAATAATAGGATCAACAAAAAATCCAGATTTTTTTTGCGGAGATGGAAAAATCACAAAACATAGTTATTGCTCAGACAAACAAAAACAAATTGCATATAACTCGAAATAACCGCCCTGGAAGCCATAATAAATATGCCAGACTATCAATTATTATATGACTACCACAAATAGCCCCTCAATATTACTGTAAGTTTCCCATCAAATCCAGCTCTCCGGAAAACAAGTGTCAAGATCGTTATCATGCCTGTCTCAAACGAGACGCACATGAACGGACTATTTCTACCAGTAACCTATAAATAAATCGGTAAATTCCACAAATATGTCTGGGAATTCCGTAATGTGTGCGTTCGATATTGAGTCGTTTATTAATACCGTTTGAGAAAACACTGCTTTTCTGTGACCAGTTACAGAACTGAAAAAAAACAATTGCGCATGTCGCTCGTTTCACGACGAGCGATTGAAAGTGAAATGAGAATACAATATTATAGCGAATCGAACATACTCGATTTTTGTTGATATTGCGTCTGCCCGTTGCCAAGTGACAAATAAAGATTGCGTCTTGTCAAAAACGTTGAAATAAAAAAATAATAGATCTATTTAAAAAAATATGGACGATTTATCTAACTTTTACCTAGAAGAATTGTTTCTCGGCGAATTTAAAAAAGTAGGTGAATTTAAGCTTGACAGCGATTCCGATTGAAATTGAAGTCTTGCCTCCATTGTTTTGACTTTCAAGTTTCATGTTCGACACGAACGTTCGATATTACTCTGCGTTTGGGATTCCCCAATTCCATAAATTGTTATGGTTATTTGGCTAATATAATTCTTGTTGTCGTATTTGATTTTTCAGGTGTTGTGATCAGTTTGAAATACTAATTGTCATATAATAAACAAATTACCATAATAGTCAATTGATCTGTGTTGTTGCAGTCCGTCTCGTTGACGAGATGAGATCGGCCAGATCTGGCCGATCTCACCTCGCCAATTTGATGGAATACAACAACACAGATCAATTGACTGTTGTAGTAATCTGTATTTATCGAATGGAACCTTCCCGTAAATCAATAGTAATGCTGACTAATGCACCCCAGAAAAAATGGGATTCCTTGGCCATTTGTTTTTTCAACTTATTGCCCAAACAACCAAAACCACAAAATAAAATCAAAGATGGATGCCATGGTGGCCATATTGGATAAAGCAGAATGCTAGTTATCAAATGGAACTTTTCTATAGCTGACAGTAATACAGAAGGGGTCGAAGATTTTACCTGACAAAGGCTCAGGGATTTTTCACAGAGAAACTTGAAGATTTTTAAAAATAATTTACCGGATATAATATGTCAAACTACTATGGTTTGTGTGATTTTTTAAAAATGTTGCTCCCCAATGCCAACGATGTTAGAATGAGGTGTTACTGGGGTATTGGGCTGAGGAATTGGAGATGGGGCCGGACCCTCAAAATGTCCCAAGTGGCCAAGTTGTAAGTGGCCATTGCTTACCTCTGATATACCAAACATGAAATTATATAGGTTGTTGTACTGGAAGTTTTAATAAAAGAACAGTTTTAATGCTGTGCCTATTAATCAGTGTTACAACGTCTGCCCCACCCAAGCCGATAGCACCACCAAACATGACACCATGGCCTTTATGTGGTGTAGAGATTTTTGTACACTCTGATTTTGATACTGTTTCCCTGTTACCCACGGTGTTAAAGTCTGTGGGCCCCATGACACCTCAAAATATTACCCCAGAGTCTAGACAAACAGATTCGAAAATCAACCTTATAAAACTATATCAAAGGTAGAAGCTTTTGGCTGAGTGGTTGGGCAATTTTTAAATGATTTCGCCCTTACCCACAGTGTTAAAATTACACCACTGAAAATAAACCCAGAAGCTTCACTTGAACAAACTTGTAAAACAGTGTAACAAAGATGCAGCATATCAAAAATTAAATCATCTGGGTCAGTAGTTTGGCAAAAGAACGTTTCTAAAATGTTTCCACACTACCCCAGATGCTCGAAATGTTATATATCAAAATTGGAAGCGTTTGAGAGAAGATTTTTATTTTGCTTTCCTCATTACCCACACTGTTAAAATTTCAGGGCCCGTAGCACTCCTAAATATGGCCCAGAGGCTTGGTTTGAACAAATTTGCAAATAGTCATTACAGAGATTTTGTACATCAAACATGGAAACATTTGTACTGTTTTGGGAGGAAAGGACTCGAACGAGACCTTCACGATGAACGACACACAACGTATGCAGAGTGATAACTATATGTCACCCAGACTTTCATTCAGGAGATCTAAACAATTGGTCATTTGCTTTTCAAGTTATTGGTCGGACAAGGAAAAATTCAAAAAGTCTAAGATGGCTGCCATATAGAAAGGAACCTCCCTCAAGTCGTGTCCAATCCATTAAAATGGGATATGTTGGACTTCTAGTTTTTCAAGCTATTACATAGACAATCAAGTCTGACAGACTGTCAGATGGAGACTGGGGGGGGGGGAGGGGGGCGTACGGATCTAGCCATAGCATAATATGACCTGTTCCTATGAATGGCCGTATGAAAATGATCTTTTGGACTTCTAGTTTTTTCAATTTCTCAAGTTATCACACAGATAGTCAAAAGTCAGACAGACGGTCAGACGGAGGTTGACACATGGAGGGATGGACGAGTGAACATAGCCATGACATAACACGACCTGTTCCTGTGGATGACCTATAAAAACGATTTTTTGACTCGGAAGTAGTGAAGGCTGCCACTCCAGCGAAAAGCATTTAGCACTGAATTCCCCATTTAAAATCTTTTTCCTGCCTCCAAAAATGCCACTCTGGCGAACAAAAAACACCACTTGGACGAAAAACCCCTATGGAGAATCCTATGTTAATTTTTTTGCCCAAGTGGCAACATTGGGGTATGGGGAATTCAGTGCTAAATGCTTTTCGCCAGAGTGCCAGCCACGGGTAAAATGGTATTTGAGGGACAAGCCGCCCTATGGAGAATCCTATGTTAATTTTTTCGCCAAAGTGACAGTTTTGGGGTATGGGGAATTCAGTGTTAAATGCTTTTCGTTGGAGTGACACCCCTGGGGTAGGTTGTTCCAAACACTTTTATACTGACAAAATATATGTTTATCAACCATTCCCTCTATACTTTAAACCGTTTTACACTTTACTGTGTGGAGGGGTTGGTTGGCAAATATATAATATTGAAGGCAATCAACGCAAACAGTGAAAAATGAGAAGTGACTCTTGACTCATTTGTTACCGTTAGGGAAGGGATAGTGGTCACTGCTACATTTTAAACAGACAATAAAGATTTATTTCAGGAACCATTGTTTAATATATGAAGTGAGAAGCATATATACACCGATATCTGAGTTTGTCTCTCTATAGAAAAACCTTTTACATCGAGATTTTTTTTGAGTGATACCACTTTATTTCACGATTTTTTCTGAAAGAAATTTGAGAGGAGAATTCAGTGTTAAATGTTTTTCGCTATAGTGTCAGTCATGGGGTAGAGGCATTCCGATTACTTTATGCTGGCAAATATGTGGATTTTGCTTATTTATCAATCTCTCCATACTTTAAACCATATAACACTTTACTGTATGGAAGGATTGGTTGATAAACATACAACCTCTTACCCACAGTGGAAAAGAGAAGTATCTCTTAACTCTTTTTCACTTATGGGATAGAATGGTGAAAAAAAGAAGTATCTCTTCTCTTTTTTTACTGCTATGGAGAGCTAGTGGGCACCACTACATTGCAACAGAAAATAAGAATTAGTTTAGGTATCAATATTTAATATATGAAGTGAGAAGCATATATACACCGAGATCTGAGTTTGCCTATCTATAGAAAGGCTTTTACATCGAGATTTTTTGTGTGATACCACTTTATTTCAAGATTCCATTTTGCCAAGAAAATATTTATAGCCAGAATTTTGTCTTGAAATAATGCATTATCGCTTAAGATTTTTTAAAAAAAATGCTAAAATATCCTATCTGTGATACATAATAGTGATTGGCAAAAAATATACAATAGAAAAAATGTTTTTATAAAAAAAAACTCTGTGGGTTGTTTTGACACCTAATCTTGATTACATAAAATAATGTCTATAGTTTTGCTCAAACCATTGACAAACTTCTCTGTCATTCTCTTGGAAATTTCTTGGGTCGAAATTGATAGAAAGAACTGTCTCTAAATCTTATCCTTTAGCAAGATGATCCAAGGCAAATATGCAGTACATTCCAAACACCACAGTATGAACACTCTGTACTCTCATTGTGTTAATAGTCCATGAATCTGTGTTTTTCACTATGAAATTGTAAATGTCTTTATCTAATGGTGGTAAGCCATAGGAATCAAAGTAGATGCATGAATGATGTCTTTGAAATATATTACTACCCAATGTTCTCCTGGTTCTCTTGATGAATCTGTGTTCACAATATAAGCTTTTCTGTGTTTAGGTTTTTGTTTTGGTAATAAGTCTTTTGAACACACTTTTCCATTCAATAATGATAACCTTGGAGAATTGTCCAGAATATATTGTAGTTGAGTGGTTTCCATCTCTTCTTAGCCCTGAAAAGGGCTGTTATAAAGTTGTACTTTTCAATCAATTTCTTCTTCTTTATTAAGTGGTGTATAGTAGCCCCATTCTTTCTCTACTAAATCCGCCCACCTCTTAATGTCTTCATCAGTGTTAATTTCAAAGTTCACATTCACATTTGCAAAACATCCTTCAATTTTCAGTTTCTTTGCTTGTATGTGCAGTTTATATACATGTAGTACACTTGATGGACACACTTTTTCCATACACTCTTTCATATACAATTCAATCCATATTCTTATATCTTTTTTATACAAAAGTCATGTTCTTGTCCAGGTATTTCTTGACATGCACCACACAGATTGTTCACTTTTTGTTTTATCAAAGGTGTCACTTCACCCACAACAATTTCTTTAAACAATCTAAGGAACAGTCTTTCATTGCGAGTTTTCTCTTTCCTTATTATGTTTATTCTTTTTCTCATCTCCCTGTATATCTTGCAATGTTCACATTTACTTATTATTAATAGTCAAATATCACTTCTCTGAATTTGGTGATTTCTATCTCACTATCAAATTCTGATAGACAACAACGTTGATTACCTCTGCGAGAGCTTGAGCAAACTGAAGATCCAGTCAAAGGTTGCCAGACTTTATAGGGTGAGCTAATGATCCACTACCTGACTGATCGGGTGTCAAATCAACTCCCCAGAGGGTTTATCCTTTTGCATAATCCTGCAATGATATATTAAATGTTTGATTTTGTCCAAAATACCCCATTGCTTCAAATAATGATAAATATGAATTTAGATAAAGTCCACCTTCAAAATTCGGTTCAAAGGGACGTGCTTTAATGGAATGTCCATCTATTGTGATTTCCAACTTGTTCAAATTGAAATGTTGAAAATTAAATGGACATGTGCCAATATCTCCATTTATATCTTTATTCAAAACTAAACCAAGAATTAATTGTTTTGGCATCTGTTTATGAAACAGATGGTCTTCTATTTTTGACCGAAGACCATTTCCAATGGTAAATGTTTTCATTTCAGTACATCTTATGGGAATTTTATAATTTGTT
Organism: Pictodentalium vernedei; assembly: GCA_031216915.1. NCBI lineage: Eukaryota > Metazoa > Mollusca > Scaphopoda > Dentaliida > Dentaliidae > Pictodentalium > Pictodentalium vernedei. Next base: position 249,214,974 of record CM062289.1, read on the forward strand.
CAATCTATTTGTGCATTAAGATCATTCGCAAATTTAGGAATTAAATCCAAGGCCGGTATTCTGAATATGGCTTTTTGAATTTCTATTTTTCCATCTACACCACCAATCAGACAAAATTTAGTTGGGGAACGATGAATTTTAATTCTCATCTCTGCGCCATTTGGTAAATATTTGTCTTGCACAAATAGATCTAAATGTATTTTTCCTCTTAGTTGTACAGATTTACTGTTTGCAATTAATTTGTAACGTTCAACTAAACCTTTGTTATTTGAATCGTTCGCAATTGCTGCATGCTGGCCTGGGGTATCTACATACCACAACTCACTAGCAGCTAGCTGTGTTTTTTTCACATCTTTTGAATAGCTTAACAGATTTTCAAAAAATGCTCGATAAGGATACATGTCTGTATTGGTGGTTATCAGAGAACCATTCAGTGTAACATCAATTTTACTGAACATACTGTGAAAGAAATTATTGATAGGAGTAATAGTTGTATCATCTTCCAATACACTCCCATCTTGCTTTGTAATTTTGAATTGAACCTCAAGTGTAGATGATGCAAGATCTGACCACTTGGTTGTTTGTCTTGGAATTAAAAATTCTATTGGTGAAGAATTGTTTAAAGATGCAATAGGAAATTGCTCAATCTCACCAATATTTTCGACACCACTTGATGTTGGTGATACATTATCTGGATCAAATCCACTACAAAAATGCTTGCAAGATCCATGTAACATCATGATTTAATCAAATATATCAAGCAGTCTTGAATTTCTTTTTGAATAAGATTGCCTTTTACGTGTCTTCCCTCTTTGAGAACGAACAACAGAGTGATGTTTCGGTTCTTGGTTCTGTCTTTTTATTCCCAAAGTAGCTTTACCCACTGATTTCATAAGATCTTTTGCATGAGTGAGCATTACTTTTTTAGATGGTTTACGATTTCTCATCAATTCATTTGCTATTTCTAAACCATGTTTTAATCCTTCTTTCTTTAAAGTTCGAAATGCATTTTTTGCAATTGATTTTATTAATGGTATTGCGGATCTTATTGCTGAGCAAAAAATAAACCCTAATCCATACCCGTATTGCCATGGTATGCCTTGATACACTGGCATCATTTTTATAAATTGAATTTATGTCGCTCTCTAAAATGCAACTTGATGACACTCTTACCATTTGAAAACTGAATGTTTTTACCAGTATTCCCATTTATATTTATAGTGATATGATCAAAAGAAGATTTTGATACTGGTACATAATGTACATTATCAAATTCTTTATGAGTGTGCAGAGATTCGTCACATGTTTCAAACGGTAACACACGTAAAATAGGTGCTTCTATATCACCAAGAAATGTATAATCTGCAATATCAGAATAAATAAAGAGTTGATTAAAATCTATATTTAAATCCACTTTATATTTAAATGCATCTTTTGCTGTGTTAGGAAAAATTACTGGAAACATACCATGTTTACAGCCCAATTTTTGTGATAAACTTTCTGATAATTCAAGTCCAACTGTTGCAATACTATTTGATACAATTTTTAAACATGAATGTCGAGATGAATAACCATGATGAAATGACACACCAATTTCTTTAAAAAATATCCCCAAGTTTTTCTTGAATTTCGGATTCTATTGCTTCCGCAACATGTTCACCATTTGCATATGCCCCCGGCAAAATACTTAGCTCAACAGCAGCAACACCCTTACATACTGTATGTTTGAAAAACGATTTATTAATATTATTAATGCATGCTGATATTTTCGGATCTGTCACAATGATTTTAAAATTTGTTTCATCATCTGTTATATTTCTTGCCTCAGATGGTAAAATTACTTCAACTAATCCCACCTCCGAATGTTCTTTATTAATATGAATCGGTTTAGACAATTGTGTTTGAAAACAACATTGTGTGTTATTTTGAAACATATCCATAGAACTATCATTCAGTAGTGTTACATAAAATGAATTCATTTTTCTTATCATGTGGTTTCAAATATTTTAAACTGGGGCTTGGGAGAATATATCCTAAAGAACTACTCAATAATACCAACCACAATTCTTTGTTTGGGGATTGTAAACTAAGGTGAATGATAGCCGTAATTATAATTGCATAAATAACGATTATTTGTGTGAAATAAGTCACTCGATTTTTTGTAACAAGACTCCCACAAAAATTAAATTGTGATTGTTGCCTTTGTACTTCAAACACTTGCACTTTCAGGACTCAATGCATTTTCATTTACTGACATAATCTTTTTATACTAAATCAGATTCTGATATTCAACTATCAAATTTCGAGGGATAACCTTCCCAATGTACTTTAAGCTCCTTGACGAGTTTCTTACCCACACGTCTTGAACGTTGTGCGAGAACCGAATCAATGATATATTTTTTATCATCTTTTACACTTTGAATTTCTTGTGGACAAAATGTCCCCTGTGTACTTTCACCACCCATATCTTCAAGTTTATAAGTGCTTGGGTGTGTATGTTTTACATGGGTGATTTTAAATAATTCTTTTGTCCAATTTGGTAAATACCCCTTTTCAAATGTATGTTTGGTTTTGTTAATACGTACTATATCGCCAACTTTAAATTTTATTTTTCTCTCTTTAGATTTTTTACCATACAAATTTTGAGTTACTTCTCTTTCATTTTCTATTGACACAGATGCAGGAGTTCTCTGAATACTATGATGGAAACTGTGATTGTATCCATCAACTAAATTTTGTAATACATTAATACATCTTAATGTACATTTGTGTGTAAAATATTTCCACATTCATGTTTTCAATGTGCGTTGAAAACGTTCTACAATACTAGCTTTTGTTTTAGGATTTTCTGTTGTGAAAAAATGAACTTTTTGTTTCTTTAAAAAATTTTGCACCTCTTTATTTTTAAATTCAGAACCTTTATCTCATTGTAAAGATAATGGTTTACATCCAGAAGTTTTCAAAAGTCTTTGGAAAGATTTTGTTAGTGTTTGTCCTGATTTATTGTGAATGGATAAAACCCATGCATATTTTGAAAAAACAACGATGACACAAACTAAATAATGAAATTGGTCATTGTGAGATTGTAAAATTTGTAAATCTGCTAAATCAATTTACCATTGATGATCAATTCCACCCACTACAGTCTTTTGTCTTGCAAATGTTTTACGAATGGGTTTATGTAAAGTGTAAGTTCTTTCTCCTTTCAACCATTTTTTGACTTGATCTTTACTATGAGCTGCTTTGTATAATTTTTGTATACCCCCATAACCAGCAGGATGTTTTGTATTGTAATATATTTCAGTTAATAAATCATTCAATATGCCTCCCATTTATTAGAAAGTTTATTTTTTGCCAATTTATGCCTAGGTGATAATTTTGGAGTTTTCTTTCCTCAAACTATTTTACGTTTTGGAGTTGTTGACAGAGAACTTTCTAACCAACTATCTTCACGGGGACTTTGATATTCTTGGGTTTTGCATCCTGTTCTCGATTCATCCACAACCAACATTCACGATTTCCAATAAAATCTTGAGGGATATTTATAGCTTTTAAACCACGATTGAACATCTCCCAACCGGTCGGTTTAAAACCTTTTCAATGTCTAAGAACATCATTGACTAAATCGATGATATTTGAGCCTTTTATGGGTTCTCCATCATAACTTAAAATACCCTGATCATCCCAACTCATGTGTGGATGAGATGATAAAGCAGATAATAATGAAGTTACTTTAAGTTTCATTGTAACAGGGACACTTTCTATAATACGATCTCGTAAAAACATTGAATTTCATTCTGGCTCAGGCATAACCACTGATGGGTGTAATGCCTTCTTATGTGACAATTGAAATTTTTGTAAATGTTCACCATACTTTCTTTTTTTCTCACCTTCTGATAACTCTGAATTTTCTAACACAGATGATAATTCATTCTGCAACTGTGCTGTATTAGTAATTTGAGGATCAGGTGGTAATTTTGGTCTTTGAGATTTTTCATTTCTAAAACGTTGCATTTCTTCTAACATTTGATAAGGTACAACAGCCATTCTCTTCATATTTTACTCACCAATTTATTTACAAGATTTGTTGCAACTCCAATAGCAGGCCCAAGTAGACCAAGTAATGGTAAAAAAACACCTTTTTGATTTAAAATTTGTTTTTTCTTTTTAAGAGATACAGATTTACTAGCAATAGATCTTAGCTGTTCACGCTTCGGTTGTAATTTTGGTTTCTGCGCGGAGGTTAAATATATGTTTCCTTTTAAAAGATTATGACAACATTCTGCCATACAATTAATCAATTCTTTAGGTGCATTGTTCATAATTTGTTTTTGAAATGCTGGAGGTGTTTGACTTAGTGCCAATAACACTCCACCATATTTTTTAACTAGAGGAATCTTACGAGATTTCTTTACCATCTTACCCCTACAAAGTGTATTCATAAAATGATATGATAGACCAACATGCATTTCATTTTATTCAGTGAAAATAAGAACTCATCTCCTTAACACATTTAGGTGCATTCAAAGCTGTGAAATGTGCCGATGTTGGGATGTTTTCTTTTAGTGGTATATGTCCCACATTTTGTCTAGAACCCATAGGATCATGTGATACTCTATTCCCCGTATTTGATATACGTGTCAAGTTTAATGGTGGTACTATTTTTTGTTTTCAAAGTTTGCTCACTAAAACTGATTTTGTTTTTGTCTCTTTTTGAGGAGTGACTAAAAAATTTGTATGCATGTAATTTTTATCAACATTTCATTTCTTTTTAAGTGATTTTCGTTTCTTACTTTTGGTTTTTTTGAATGGTGAATAAAAATTTCTACTTGTCTTATGACCATCCCATCAAATTAAATTACGAATGATAACACCATCAAAAAACCCACCACCACCTAGTTTTAAAATAATGTTTCGCTTGGTTGCAAGATCTACTCTTGGATTTGCAAGTTGTTCAAGATCTTGTTTATGTTTATCCATATATGTTAAAGTTTTTTTTGGCAATTTAATTTTTTTATTGAGTATGATTCTACTTGCTAATGTAAACCATTTTAAAATTTTCTTGAAACCTTTCTTGAGTAATTTTTCTCTTGCAAATGGATTTGTCTGCTGACTTAATTGTTCTAATGATTGAATAAAAGATGCCATGATGATGTGTACTTGTTGAAAAAACTTTTAACAACTGACACAATCTCATTAGTGCACCAGTTTTTTTATACTTTTGTATAAATGATAGGTCCACATTCATTTTGTGTCACCCAAGGATGAAAAATATCAGTTCTCAATTTCAAAGACTCAGGGGTTTTAGGATGAAAATCAATTAATAAATAACCGTGATCAGTACTCGTTGCATCTTTATAAGATGCATTTAAATGTGGTAATTGAACTTGATTTGCCAATACTTTAATTTGTCCTTTATCTCTAGTATTTTGAAAGAAAATCATATAATGTGCATTTAAACTTATGGTACGACTAGATTTAGATTGTTGAAACATATTTTGTGTTATGTATATGACACTTGCATTTCTATGATGTCCTTTTCGTGTGAACCATAATTTAATTTTTTCTTCACCTTTACCTCCTAACATATCATCAAAAACTACAAGATTTGGAATAGTGACATCACTAACAATTTCATATTCATCATCAGGGATGCATTCTATGAATTTAATATCTTCACTCTCTTTAAGTAAAGTATATGTATTTTGCCATTCTTTATAACACCAGATGATTTTTTGTGGGGGAATTTGAAATAAGTCATGTTTCATATCAATAAGCTTTTTGACAAATTCTGTTTTCCCTGAACCACTAGGCCCTGAAATAAAGATATTACAAGGGTGTTGAAACAATAAACATTCACTTGATGCCATTATTTTTTTTTGTGAGAAAGTGTTGTCAAAACACTAACTTATATACTTTCTGTTTCCATAGCTGCTTCAATTCTATGAGTGGGTTTTCTTTTTAAGGGCGCTTATAATTCAAATAAAGTTTCTGAAGAACTCTGATCTAGTTGTGGCATACATTGTCTATATAAATAATTCATGATTTGTTCATCATAAATAATAAAATCCCACATAACTCTTGTCCAAATATTTTCTACATTATCTTTGTAAAAAGCATTCATGATTTGTAATGCATTACAAAATTCCCCATACATTTCATCTTTTTCCAATTGATTATGAATAAATTCTTTTGTTATTGTTAGATAGCCAGGAGTGATCATTTGAAATGCATATAATAATGCCTTCGTGTGATCTTGTTTTCTAAGATGTGTCTTACTCGTTCCATAGTTGAAATCAAACTGATGATTCTTTTGTCTGTTCTGATGTACTTTGTGCATCAGGTATTATATTACACCATGTACTCTGTTCATCAGGACAGTCAGGAAAATCATTTTCTACATTATCTGTAAACATTTTGTCTAACTTAGTTTTGAATTGTCCTGAAGCTTTTCTTGCAATTATGGTACTAAATGTTGTTCTTTGATCATCTAGTACCATGAGTGCAAATAAAGATTTAGAATCTGGAAAATCATCTAGACACTTGTCATATTTTTTCATTGTTGAAAATACTTGATTTAAAGTGAATCCATAATCCATCACTGATAATATTTTATCTGGAGGTGTTTGCATACATGTGGGTGGTTTATATAATTGACAATTTCTTATCAATTGAATATAAGAACAATCTGGTGACCACTTAACATGTTCTTGTAAAGGAATATCCTTTTCTTCCCAATTATGTAAACCTTGTCCACATACAAAACATTTTACTTTACCATCTCCTACATAGAAAAACCCAGCTTTAGCTAAATCTTCTTTCTTGGATTGTAAAATAGGATTTGTAGTCATACTAAAATTCGAAAGTCTTCTTAACTCTGATAAGTATATAGGATATGTAGGATTAAGTGGTGGAGACATCTTCCCTGCTCCCTGTTCAAAGTCGAAATAAGTTTTGTGACAAATATTTATATCTTATACCAATAGGGGAGTGTGTCATATTTACTGACAACAAAACGTTTTGTGTAAACAGATCTGAATGTTTTGCTTTGTGCTTCACTTGTGACTTGTCTATCTTTGTTACGTTTAATTCTATGTGTATATTCAATGTTTTCTCTCTGTCTCGTGCACACTCAATCATGCTTTCAAAATTTAATTAACTTTTTGTGATGTCATGTAATCTAATGTGATACCCTTAACTTTACATGTGGTGTGTATTTCTCCATCTTTAATATATTTGTATCCATAATTTTTCGGACCTAAGCCCACAAACTCTGTGATTTTTGCCCCTGGGTGTTCATCTGTCCACTGCCCTAATCTACTATTTACAATTTCTGGATTCCAAAGTGATGGTTTATGTATGTAGATACAACTGTCTGTGTCAAAATATAAAACTCGAGTTCCTAATTGTTCTAAAACTTTGTATAATTCCACACGTGCATAGGCTGTGACAAATGAAGCTACGACAATATTGGCTGAATTGTGTGGATTGTAAACATCTGTCGTGTCAATGTAGTTTACTAAAACAAACTGATCATGGTCAAAAAATTCCACATTCTTCACAATTTTGTCTTTGTTCTGTATTATTTCAAAATATTCTGATGGTTCATTTATGTATTTTGTTTTAGTTTTTATATTGTTTTGTGCATTTTTCCCCAGAGACAATTTAACATGGTTTTGGCAAATGATCTTTTTCCCAGGTGTTTTTCAACTTTTTCTAAATAGATATTTTCAATCTGTTTTTTTTCAACTTTTTCTAAATACATATTTTCAATCGGTGCATAATCGTTTTTATTTTTTTTTGTCTGTTTCTGTTTTCACCAAATCTGGAAACCCACTAGCTTCTTGTTTCATTTTTAAATATTTGTTCACGTAATATTTGTTAATCTCTGAAGACCATTCATCCCAATGCCAAATCTAATAAGTGTCAAGAAGAGTGTACCCCAAATCCAATGCTTAGCAAAGTTCAACAGATGTCCATGTACCTACAAGTGCACGTTGTTCTGGTGTGTGTTTACAGTGATCTAATTCGTGTTCTGCACACATTTTACAAAGTGTGAATGTCATTTTCTTATAACAATGAATAGGTAAAATTGGTAAAAAAAGATTTTGAGGTGGTAAAATTTTACATTCAATGAGACCTCTGTATTGGCTTATTTTGCCAGTGTCTATGTTTTCCTTTGTGAGTATATCTGGATGTCCCACTGGATATTCCCTGTGTTTGTTCACATATGGGTAAAGTGAACAGATATCTATATATTTAATTTCTGTGTCTGTGTTTTCGTCAGTTTCGTAGTGTAATTTAATGGCATTTGTTCTCCAGCCAAATAATGCTTCTCATGGTTTAATTGGGTCCATGTCTGGGAAAAATGTATCTAAAGAGGCTTGCACTTCAGGATCTGATTTGCATAGATGATCCAATTCGTGCTCCCAGACTACATGTATATTATACCCCAATGATTTGAAATGTTTTATGCGTGATTGGGTTTTGCTGTACAGAGATTGATAGAATTGTGAATTGATTGGATTTTTCTCAAATATGTCAGGATAGCAAGTTTCACATCCATGCCACATACATCCATAAAATTCATAGATTGTATTTGTCTCTTTGTGAAAACCATCTACATAATAATTTCCAATTTTTATTTCTCCACCGTTTAGTGCATGTCGTATGTGTATGCCTTCTTCTTGTGCTAGTAGCTGTAAGTATCTAATGGCTTTCATGGAATATCTAACGCAGTAGGATACCCTATGTCTGAAATGAGACCAACTTTGTTTTCTAGCATTGAATTTTTCCGCCAAGCTTTATTACAAGCATCAGCTAAAGTTACAGCCTCCCTGAAAGGATCTATCCCATCACATTCGATAAATTGTTTTCTGAATTCCCCACACCCTCTACGTAATATATCCACATCAGACTTACAGTACATGTCCATTTCTTTGGCAAAATTGAAAGTAGGATACTAGTAAATTTTTGATTGTACCATTTAATAAAATCTTCCCTGACTGGCGGAGACATAGACTCAGGCATGTACAATGTTGCATCTAAATAAGGTCCAATGTAGTTTTGATATGATTTTGTGTTTGCCAGATGAGGAAAATAACCTTTTGCTAGTTCACTTAAACCAAATGTTTTAGGGAATTGTGCCAATCGCATAGAAAGGAAACTCAATGAATCGATGCATCTTACACCACAAGCTTTCAGAGAAATAATTTTGTTTCCATTCATGATGACATCGGGTTTTGATGTAGCAGTTTCAATGAGATGTCTTAAGATAAATTGTGCATCAAACCCTCTTGAATTATGAGCAATAGCTGTTGTATCTAAATGTTTCTTACTGAAAAGCCAATTGCAAAAATCACTCAAAGTAGATTCTCCTTTAAAAATATATTCCTGCTGTCCAAATTTGTCACAGAAAATACATTCTTGATCTATAGGTTTGCAAATACATTCCCCAAATGCACGGTGTGCAACACAGTAATTCGGGATGTGGAGACCTGAGTCTTGAGTTGTTTCAAAATCATAAAACACAAAGGGTACTTTCGGCATTTTGTCTTTCTTGGGTGGTTTGTATTTTGGAGTGAAACAATAATGTTCGCTTTTGACTAATTGTTGGCAGTATTTACATTTTTTAAACCCGTCGCAAATATGTTCTCCTTTCCCTGAATATAATTGCATTTTACATGATAGACATTTCTTGACTAATTGACAAATGTTTTTTTCTTGGTTATATAATAGAGTTGTGTGATTTTTATAACAAGATGAACTTACAAAATCCCTATTACAAGTGTAACAATGAACAGAATGTTCAGGTGTACACGGTAGTGGAAAATAGCAAACACAGCCTTTGGGGCATCTATGGCGTTCTCTGTTATTATACCCTATATTGCAATATTCACAATAGTAGTGACATCCTAAAAACCCTGTAATTTGTGTGATGGTTTCGAAATGATGGTCATGATGATAGATATGAATAACTTTACTCTCTTTTGTAGTTTGTGGTGGTTCAAATAGGAACGTTTCTTTGGCAAATTGTGGGTGGATTTTAATTACGTACTCTGGGGAGAGTATCCCTTGAATTTTACAATATTCTTCATATCCACAAGGTTTATTATAATCAAGGCCTGCTTTGTCCATTAACGCCTTTGCCTCAATTTCGAGAAACTTCACTTTTGAATTTTGAATTTTTTTCCATTTTTTCTGCCAAAGTTCTGAATTATCTTTATCAACGTGGCATTTTCCCACTACAATGGCACGTGCAAAGCACATAGAATCATTGACTTTTTTAATTTCAACAATACTCTGTTTGCTTTTAACCATTTTACCAACAGATGCAAATGAAATGGGTGCATTTCGTCCCGACCCTTGTGGTAGTGAAGTGTGTGTTATTTCCAAAGATAATTTACCATCATGGATAGTAAAATTCTCATTTGATTGAATAACTTTTTCAATTTCATCTAATACTGTTTTACCATTCCCCGCCATAGCCCTTGTAAAAGGAATAAAAATACCTACCTCAAGACCTGGATGGTGGACAGATATCCACATGGGGTTGTTGTCTTGAATACCACATTCCTTCTTCACATCTTCCATCAATGAATCAAACATTTTACTTAGAAACTCAAATGGATTGTTGACATCGAATTGATTCAAAGTCACTTCACATACATGGGATTCTGAGTGAAATTTTCTGGATTGACGCAATAACTTAGGGTGAATAGAATACAAGCTCCGTATGGAGTTTGTATTCTTAACATATTCAGTCAACCTCTGTTTCTTGCTGCTTACAACATCTTCTGTATTGCTATCATCTGAGTCAGTGTAGGCTACTAATGACCACTTCATCTTTTTTTTATTCGTCAGAGGAGATCAAAATCATGTGTTTCAGTCTTGTTAACTCCAAAGCATGTGTGCGCCAAACTGTGAGCCCCCGCCTATTTATACTCTCGCTGAAATCATTTTCTTATTCAGAAACAACATTCAGAAAATGTTTTCAAACCAAATTGTTTAACTTTTTTCATTTCAATTTTTCACCCACCTGAATCTAACCAGTGGGGAAAAAGCGTGTGAAAGACTTCTTCGGTGATATTCTTTCCCTCTAACGTGTCAGTCAGTGGTGACGTGGTCCCCAACAGAGGAAAGTCTTATCCATAACTGTCTCTCCACTCGACAAAATTGACTGACGCCATAGAATTTTTACTCAGAGCGTCATTTTAGGTAACTGAATGTATCACTAAATTTCCCCATCAAAAAATCAAATATTTTATTTCACTTTCCTTGGGGGAGGTCAGTGGATTGTACAACCACCTGTCATGAAATACCAAAACATGACGTACAAATAATTGGGAAAAAATCCATTTATTTGTCCTTGATTTTAGATTAAACACAAAGAAAATAACTAAAATAAGAGGCTACCCACTAGTATTTCATGCGCCTTTTCCCCCACTGGTCAGATGTTGGGTGATGAAATACTCATTGGATATGCAATAAGTATTTTTCACCGCCTTTCCACACTTAGATGATACAGAAAATCACTCTTTCCCTCCAAAAATAATTTGGAGGGAAAAGACTGACATAGTGTCGTAAAAAACATCTGTGGAAATAGTAAATGATTCTGCCTAGCATCAGTGTTAAGTATATACAATAGCGAAATTAAACTGTGACAAATTTTGAACTGGCTTGTATGCTCTCTCTGTAATATCAGGATAAATATTTTATTCGTCACATTGAAAGACAAGTTGTTAGTAATTGTTTCAATCTGATTAAGGTTTGTTAGCTTTCAGAACAATATCTCAGAATTGCGCCTTTTTTGCTGAATTCGTAACAGATGTTTAAAAACATCTGTTACGAATTCAATACAGGCATAAAAGTTAAGAGAAATTGCGTTTTTCAGTTTGGGTAGAGGAAAGCGATATTTATTCTATTTTTTTGCACTACAATGAAAACATTTTACACTACAAAACATATTTCATTCAGTGTATGTTTTGTAGTGTAAAATGAAATTTTTTCTTGGGGGTTAATGTCAGTGTAATATCTAGCGGTAAATTGTTGAAATCAGCTTAAAAAGTTTACAAATACGCGAATGTAAGACAATGCGAAGGTTGTATTCAGTGAATTATTGGAACACATGTAATATGTTTTTCCTGTCGCTAAACAATCAGTCTGCAATTATGCTTCCCTGAAAGAGTACGAGATTTTTTCTCCACAGTTGCATTTAGTGAATTACTGAAAACATTTGTTTGAAAAAATGTATCTGAATGGAACACGAGAGAAATATTTTTGTCAAAGTGATGAAAGTGTTATTTGTCTTACAAATTGACTGTCAGACACACATTCATACCGGATTATAAGACATTCACACATTTGAAATTTAGAAGTTGATATTGGAGCGATCACTTCCTTCCCTAAAAAATGTAAAAACCCACTGATTCACACTAAATCTGACAGTGTTATTTTATGTCGTGTCTTCCAGTGATAAATAGAAAAAAACTTTACCAGTCAGGCGATGTACAATAGGTAGAAGATTTTGAATGGTGAACATTTTGTCAGTATATAAAGTGTATGGAAGACAACCCCCCCCCCCCCCCCAAGTCTGCCAGTATAGTATTTAACACACATTTTTTGTCAGTATAAAAATGTCTTGAACAACCTACCCCATGACTGACACTATAGGGACCAGCATTTAACACTGAATTCCCCATACCCCAATGTTGGCACTTGGGAGAAAAAATTAACATGGAATTCTCCATAGGGCGGCTTGTCCCTCAAATGCCATTTTACCCGTGGATGGCACTCCGGCGAAAAGCATTTAGCACTTAATTCCCCATAACCCAATGTTAGCACTTGGGTGAAAAAATTAACACAGGATTCTCCATAGGGGTTTTTCGTCCAAGTGACATTTTTTGTTCGCCAGAGTGGCATTTTTGGAGGCAGGAAAAAGATTGGGGTATGGGGAATTCAGTGCTAAATGCTTTTCGCTGGAGTGGCAGCCTTCACTACTCTCGGAAGCATATATTGTTGTGGATTCATAAGCAAACAGAGTTATTCGGGTCGTGGCAAGGGATTTCAAATCATACATCGTCCTGTGCGCCTTTGGTGCGCTGAAACTTTTCATTCATTCATGCAAACATAATTATATTCCATTTTGATGATAGACATTTTGTCTTCAGGCATTGTGCCGAATGAATAACAAACCAAACTATTTTTCACAATTTTAAAGGTCCAAACATATAATACACAACATGTGCACTCAATCGGGAAAAACGTTTTTCTTCGTGCCCTCTCGCTATTTCTAAATAAATACCCAACTAAACACAATTTCAAGCCATCAATTTTGCAAAAAAGAATGGCATGTGTGTGTAAAATTTTAGACATTCACAGGAAAAATAAAGAACAAAAAACTGAATTTAGTGTACTCGTTATATTTTATTTAATATACTCAAACAGATTAGTTTTCAAAATTCTGAATATTTTATTGTTTTGGGGACATAATGGCAAGGATTAAAAAAAAATCGCTATTCCAATGCGAATTCAAAAATTCAAAATCATACACACTATTTCAAATCGTAATATCACATTCAAGAAATTCATTAACACAAAAGAAAGGAATAAAAAATAGCTTTTTCAACAATTTCATTGTTGCGGTCTATTTTAAGATCATAACAAAAACTTGGAATGCTTTGCCCCACATGATAAACGGCCATTAGATGATAAACGGGAGGGGGTGGGGTCTTTTGGGCCCCTTTTCTTAGGTTATCATACAAAAACTAAACCTGAGGTTCATAAAGATACAGGCGCGAAGCCAGGATTCTGTAATAGGGGGTGTCCTAGCCAGCTTTCGGAGAAAGATCATATTTGAGAGGCCCTTGTGTGGGGTTTCGCAGGCCTAACTAGGACGCTCCGGTCGTTGCCCATTCCACCCACTTCATCGATGGGACATTGTAGGAGGGGTGGCGGCCAGAGGGTCCTAGTTATGACTTCACCCTCCAGGCCTTTAGATTACCCCAATTTCACACCTTTTACAGGTGTCCCCAAATTGGAGACGGCGCAAAGGCATCAAGAAAAATATATAAATTCTCTGTGGCTATTCTGCATTTTAGAATAACTTCCATCATAATATTACAACGAAAAGCATGACAATAAAACATAGAAGGATAAAACTGTTATTTCTGGCTTTAATGTGCTCAAAATAGGGCAGAATGGTGTCCCCAAAATAAATGAATTTAAAGGCCTGACCCCTGCCACGAATATTTTGCAAAAGTTAATGCTCTAAAAGCGAATCTACGGTATTTGTAGCCCCTATGCTGGAGATCATTTTGGGACTCTATGTTGTGTGAAAGCTGCATTGGGCCAATGTTTCTTTTTTTTTTGGGGGGGGGGTGGAGCGAAAATGTTAAGCCCGACCACCCCCCCCCCCCCCGAGCTCCCCCACGATAGAAATAGGCGGGTTCAGTTAGGAGTGTACCGCTTACATAAAAAAAACATTTTGAAACCGCAGCTGTTTGGGTTTTTCACCTCGTTTTGGACAGTTTTTCAGATTGTTGAATCAGGAGTACCGGAGAGAAGCACCTAGCAGCGGCGTGCAACTTTCAGACCCTACAATGTACTAGCAGGGTTAACATATAAGCTGAAGGCAAGTGCACCATCGGGGTTAGCATAAGCTGAAGGAAAGTGCACCATCAGGGTTAGCATAGGCTGAAGGCAAGTGCACCATCAGGGTTAGCATAGGCTGAAGGAAAGTGCACCATCAGGGTTTGCATAGGCTGAAGGAAAATGCACCATCAGGGTTAGCACATACTGAAGGAAAGTGCACCATCAGGTTAGGTTAACATTGGCTGGAGGTAAGTGCACCATCAGGGTTAGCATAGGCTGATGACAAGTGCACCATCAGAGTTAGCATAGATTGAAGGAAAGTGCACCATCAGGGTTAGCATAGGCTGAAGGAAAATGCACCGTCGGGGTTAGAACAGACTGAAGGAAAGTTCACCATCAGGGTTAGCATAGGCTGAAGGCAAGTGCACCATCAGGGTTAGCATAGGCTGAAGGAAAATGCACCATAGGGGTTAGAACAGACTGAAGGAAAGTTCACCATCAGGGTTAGCATAGGCTGAAGGCAAGTGCACCATCAGGGTTAGCATAGACTGAAGGACAGTTCACCATCAGGGTTAGCATAGGCTGAAGGAAAGTGCACCATCAGGGTTAGCATAGACTGAAGGACAGTTCACCATCAGGGTTAGCATAGGCTTAAGGAAAGTGCACCATCAGGGTTAGCATAGGCTGAAGGCAAGTGCACCATCAGGGTTAGCATAGACTGAAGGACAGTTCACCATCAGGGTTAGCATAGGCTGAAGGAAAGTGCACCATCAGGGTTAGCATAGGCTGAAGGAAAGTGCACCATCAGGGTTAGCATAGACTGAAGGACAGTTCACCATCAGGGTTAGCATAGGCTGAAGGAAAGTGCACCATCAGGGTTAGCATAGGCTGAAGGAAAGTTCACCATCAGGGTTAGCATAGGCTGAAGGCAAGTGCACCATCAGGGTTAGCATAGACTGAAGGACAGTTCACCATCAGGGTTAGCATAGGCTGAAGGAAAGTGCACCATCAGGGTTAGCATAGACTGAAGGACAGTTCACCATCAGGGTTAGCATAGGCTGAAGGAAAGTGCACCATCAGGGTTAGCATAGGCTGAAGGCAAGTGCACCATCAGGGTTAGCATAGACTGAAGGACAGTTCACCATCAGGGTTAGCATAGGCTGAAGGAAAGTGCACCATCAGGGTTAGCATAGGCTGAAGGAAAGTGCACCATCAGGGTTAGCATAGACTGAAGGAAAGTGCACTATCAGGGTTAGCATAGACTGAAGGAAAATGCACCATCAGGGTAAGCATAGGCTGAAGGCACGTGCACCATCAGGGTTAGCATAGGCGGAAGGAAAGTGCACCATCAGGGTGAGCATAGACTGAAGGACAGTTCACCATCAGGGTTAGCATAGACTGAAGGACAGTTCACCATCAGGGTTAGCATAGGCTGAAGGAAAGTGCACCATCAGGGTTAGCATAGACTGAAGGACAGTTCACCATCAGGGTTAGCATAGGCTGAAGGAAAGTGCACCATCAGGGTTAGCATAGGCTGAAGGCAAGTGCACCATCAGGGTTAGCATAGACTGAAGGACAGTTCACCATCAGGGTTAGCATAGACTGAAGGACAGTTCACCATCAGGGTTAGCATAGGCTGAAGGAAAGTGCACCATCAGGGTTAGCATAGACTGAAGGACAGTTCACCATCAGGGTTAGCATAGGCTGAAGGAAAGTTCACCATCAGGGTTAGCATAGGCTGAAGGCAATTGCATCATCAGGGTTAGCACAGACTGAAGGACAGTTCACCATCAGGGTTAGCATAGGCTGAAGGCAAGTGCACCATCAGGGTTAGCATAGACTGAAGGACAGTTCACCATCAGGGTTAGCATAGGCTGAAGGAAAGTGCACCATCAGGGTTAGCATAGGCTGAAGGAAAGTGCACCATCAGGGTTAGCATAGGCTGAATGCAAGTGCACCATCAGGGTTAGCATAGACTGAAGGAAAGTGCACTATCAGGGTTAGCATAGACTGAAGGAAAGTGCACCATCAGGGTTAGCATAGGCTGAAGGCAAGTGCACCATCAGGGTTAGCATAGGCGGAAGGAAAGTGCACCATCAGGGTGAGCATAGACTGAAGGACAGTTCACCATCAGGGTTAGCATAGGCTGAAGGCAAGTGCACCATCAGGGTTAGCATATGCTGAAGGAAAGTGCACCATCAGGGTGAGCATAGACTGAAGGACAGTTCACCATCAGGGTTAGCATAGGCTGAAGGCATGTGCACTATCAGGGTTAGCATAGACTGAAGGAAAGTGCACAACTAGGGTTAGCATAGACTGAAGGACAGTTCACCACCAGGGTTAGCATAGGCTGAAGGCAAGTGCACTATCAGGGTTAGCATAGACTGAAGGAAAGTGCACAACTAGGGTTAGCATAGACTGAAGGACAGTTCATCATCAGGGTTAGCATAGACTGAAGGAAAATGCACCATCAGGGTTAGCATAGGCTGAAGGCAAGTGCACCATCAGGGTTGGCATAGACTGAAGGAAAGTGCACAACTAGGGTTAACACAGGCTGAAGATAAGTGCATCCTTGACCTTTTCAGAATTTTTTAATTGAGAAAAAGGCAGTTTTAGAAGATTTTCAGGTCTTTTTATAGCACGAGTTCCCTTACGTGCTCAAATTCTAATAATCGTTCCCAAAATTGAAAGAATATGTCACGTGTTCAGGCGTGACAGCACCTGTAAAATCTTCCTTAAAACGAGACAAACAGGCTTAAAGCTAACTACTTGTACTTTTGCGCTCACGTGTCACAGTGGAAATGCCGTTATAAATGATTTGACCAGTACCAAACATTCTTGTTTGATCTTGGAACGAAACTGAGAAACTGATATTTGGTTTCTCTTCATGACACCAGCAAGGTGTTCAATTATCATAGTGTTTTAATATTTTTAACTTGCAGCCGTATGACTACAAGATAAAAAAAATAATTAATCTGCCCCATGGGAGCGCGATGACTCTATGGTTTGGTCAGTGAACTACAAACCGAAAGGTGACGGTTCGACGCTGACCAGCGGTAACTTTTTTCCTATGGACTTTATCAGCATTCCGCACGTTTGGTCACTTGGGGTGGGCACACGTCACATTTTTTTTCCACTGAAAATAATAAACACGTGAGGAGCGAAATAGGGAGCCAGTGATGGCGGTTACCGTCAATCACTTTCAAATATCATTTGTTTCCTTTCGTGTAACTCAACTATGCAAACACCCATGGCACAGGTACTTCATTTATATCAATGCATTTCGAATGTTCACCCTTTACCTAACATGAAAAGCAGACGACACTTGCAAAAACAATTCTTGAATAACTAATTTTTTCATTTTTTGTCTCAAAAACATAGGTTATGACCCCTCGTTGGTACGAGCTCGACGAGCTCGTTCCATCGAGGGGTCATAACCTATGTTTGTGAGACAAAAAATGAAAAAATAATGAAAATTAATTGGCGATTTTTGAGAATAGCGCTGGCCGGTTTTGGGTCGTTACGTTGGGTAAAGGGTTAAACTTTCGAAATGGTAGCTTTTCACTTTGCAAAGCAACAAAGATCCGCAACTCCATTTCAAATTCAATGTGTACTTGACCTAAAGTTTTGTTTTCAACTGGGATTTACCATATTCTCAATAATATTACAACTGATGCTTACAATAAAAGTTAGTTTTAAGACAAATCATCAAGCGCGTAATATACCAATATCTATTTATTTGACACTGAATCGAGTTCACGTCCACCATTTTCTGATCATGATCGTGCCTGTTAATTAATCCACGTGTGATTTATTTTGGAAATAAAGGTGACGACCACCCCCCCCCCCCCCACACCCCACACACTCACTCAAACTCAGATGACCCAATACGGGGAGAGCTGATCTCCTATATCACCGTGCACCAATCGTACTGCGTGTCGATGGTGCACTTGCCTTCAACCACTGTTAACTCTGCTTGTGCAGTGTTTGTAAGTTGGAAAGTCCAACAGCTGCTCACCGCTGCTCGGTGGTTCTCTCCGGGTACTCCGGCTTCCTCCACCCGTAAAACTGCCCAACACGATGTGATACTGGCTGTTGAAAGTGTCGTTAGCCTAACCCCGGGGCACTGGAACCGAGGGAACAGTGGGCACATGTTCCCCAACACTTGCTCCTTTGCAACCTGCAATTCTGCCACCAGAACTTAGTTCAGAGAGTTAGTTTAGCTGAAAGTATTTCCACTGAATACAGTAAATTGTAAATTTCGTCGTGATTTCACAGAACTTTATATTTCAGTATTATTCCATCATGTTCCACGAAAAACTTTTCAAATATTTTTCTCTCCAACTGTTTCAGCTTTCCGTCTCGTTCCAGCTTGGCGATAACTTCATCAAAGTGATCCTTATAGTCCGATACGGTGTTCATGTGTTGCGCCCGAGTCACTATGACTATATATCCACCTGAAATGCAGAGACGTTAAGAAATTACAATGTTGACATCAGGGACACCAGAGGGTCGGGACCTAAGGGATAGAGCACTGTTCACCTGCCATCAAGAAGGTGGCACGAGAGTCCCCCTCCCCTCGTATGTTATACGAAACGCGATAGTCTGGAAATTGTCGAAGGCATTTCTTGTGATATTAGCGATATAGTCAGACCACTTGCCTGATGAAAACACCAGGGCAAGCAGGTAAGGCGCCGAACTCCAGTAAGCTGACGAATGAGATGTTTACGCAGAAACCTTTCTGTTTAACATGGTAAGTGTTAAAGTGCATTGGATTATCCAATACCCTATATGCGGGCCAAGTATGATCATCAAGGGGCCGTAAGGGCCTCTTGTTCTCTGGAAAAAGTGTATCCCTATTTCAAGCAAGATGATCAGGACAATTTGCCCTCATGACATTGTTTGTCCATTATTCTTGTTATCTTCCGTCCTTCCTGCCTGTCAGAAAAACCGAAATGGTTAACCCTTTACCCAACGTAACATACAAAACAGGCCAGCGCTATTCACAAAAATCACCATTCAATTTTCATTATTTTTTTCATTTTTGTCTCAAAAACATAGCTTTTGACGCCTCATTGGAACGAGCTCATCGAGCTCGTTCCAATTAGGGGTCAAATGCTATGTTTCTGACGCAGACAATGAAAAAAATAATAGTTAATCAGGAATTTTATTTGCAAGTATCGTCTGCCTTTGTATAAGGTAAAGGGTTAACAAAATCACCTTTGTACTTCATCTCACAAATCGGCAAAATGATAGTCGAGTTTTGAGTTCGTAGTAGCAGGCATGCAACCCAACTTTCAATATTTTACGGGTTTTCTCTGTGTGAAGGAATACATTAATCCATATCAAATAAGTTTGGCACAAACACACCCATTTAAGCATTTTTGTACAAGTACATTCATTGGCGGCCGCGGGGTATTGTGGGTCCCTGGAAGTGGGCTATACCCCCCCCCCCCCACGGGTCGATCATGATTCGGTCCGGCGGAAGAGAGTTTTGATTTCCAGGTATAAAACTCGTCAAATCCATGACTCTAGACCTTTCGGCAGACTCCTATCTAACATTCAAATTCTGTCTGTTTTATGGTAATATTGGGCGAAAATATTCAATTGGCTGTTTGTATTCAGCCCCCCCCCCCCCCCCCAGCCCCCCCCCCCCCCCTTTCGGAGTAGAGCACTACAAACAAGTACAGGAAAGTACGGGACATATTTTGTGTGTTACTTGAGGGCGTGGATGGACTGTCATAAAAAGAATGCTCGGATATCCTTTGAAGCTTATCCGCGCTACAAGGGCCCTAAAAATTTTGAGGAAAAAAGTTTAATTTTTTTCAGTAAAATAAATTTTTCTTGATATCTCATTCCACCCTCTCTCTATAATAAAGCCGCCACTGAGTTCATTTGTATTCCACTGCACTCCAATACTGTTTAACCCAGTGAATATTATATTTCAAAAGTTTCAACGAAACCATATCATATGACCCCTCATTGGAACAAGCTCGTTCCAACGAGATGAGGGGGTCACATGATTGGTTTAGGTGAAATGAAATTTTTGGAATTTTTTTTGAAAAATGATATTTAAAATATTAAATTCTGATATCGTTTGCGTTGATTAAAGGGTTAAGACTCCAATGTATACGAGGAGGTAACAGTAGTTAACCCTCTACCCAACCTAACGACCATATCCGACCAACACTATTTCCCAAAATACAGCAGTCCGATGTTATTATTTCAATTTTTGGCTTCAGAACACAGCTTATGACCCCTCATTTTAGACATAAAATAAAAAAAAATATTTGATTATTCAAATGTCGTCTGTTAGTCAGTGGTTAAACGTATTGTGTACGGAGAACGACTGAAACATTTACAGAATCAAGCTTCTACCCATGTGGTAATGTCCTGTGCTAACGCAAGAAATGTTTCAGCAATTGGACGTTGAACTGGGTGAAACACTGCCTAAGCTTCCTCAAAGAATTTGAAAAACTAATGATCTACGTTTTACTAATGATCCACCACCCCCCCCCCCCCCCCCCCCAACCAAATTAAAAAAAAAAAGAATTCTGATTTGTAGTTGGAATTTGAGACTACAAAGAGCCTCAGTTGGATAGTTTATAGTCAGGGGGGAGGGGGGGGGGGGGTGGGGAGAACAAATAAAATTCCGCAGCCTAGCTATTTACCTAAAAAACCGGCGATATCCACCTGCAGAATTTAAAAATTCATCTGTTGCAAAATTAATAAGATTTCAACAAAACCATATCATGTGACCCCTTACTGGAACGAGCCCGTTTCAAGGAAGGGTTACATGGCATGTTTTGTTGGTTTTTTAAACGTTTTGTTATAAAGTAATTAAATTAAAAATTTTTATATCGTGTGTTTGGGGTATTAACTCTTTACCCAACCTAACGACCAAAACCGGCCAGCGCTATTCATTAATTTTTTCATTTTTTTTGTCTCAAAAACACAGGTTATGACCCCTCGTTGGAACGAGCTCGTCGAGCTCGTTCCAATGAGGGTCATAATCTATGTTTTTGAAACAAAAAATGAAAAAAATTAGTTATTCAAAAATTTTTTTTGCAAGTGTCGTCTGCTTTTCATGTTAGATAACGGGTTAAATTTACCTTTAGTTGGAAAATTTTGACACAGAGGGTGAAGGGGGGGGGGGGGGGATGCAACCTTAGCAACGTTTCTGCCCACTTTCCATCGCTCAACGTACTGTAAATATACGAAGATTTTTTAAACGAAAATGCCCCGTGACTCCGTTGCTTACAAAAAATCTTGGCTCCTCCATGATCCTCCCTTAGAAATGCACACGACACAACACACAACTAGTGTTATTCATTTTTTTTCTATCATTTTATTCCAAACCATAGTTTATGAGCCATCCTTGGGCGGGAGGGGGGGGGGGGGAGGGGGTATTTGAATGTCCGCTGTGTGGAGTTCTAACTAGGACCCACCGGTCGTCGCTCCCTCCTCCCAATTCCCTAAAGGGAAGAGGAGAAGAGGGCGACCGGGGGTTCCTAGTTAGGGCTATAGCCCCCTTCGAACAATGTCGACGAGGTCTTCCCAGTATGAGTACTTTTTAAGCTCTCGTTGGGAAGAAAAGACTTAATTGTTTTGAGGTTAGGGAAAATACAGTCACGTGACATGCAACGTAAATAGAGTCAAGCCACGCAATTTGTTATTTATTTATTGGGATTTAACGACACTCTCGACAGCCAGGGTCACCTCGTGTCAGAGACAATTTGTTGACAGGACACAACCCGACCTCAGACCATATTACCGTCAATTCATCACAATAACTTATAATATTATTATTCAAACTTTACATAACTTCCCATTTTTTTCCAAACCATAGTACCAGTGAGTGTAACAAGCTTTTCTTTGTAGGGGTGTGGTGGCGTAGGTACAGTGGGTGCAAAACTGTTGTAAACTTTGGCGAAAAATGTTTTAGGGTTCTAGTCTTGCAAGATTTACATGAAATTGAAATGTCGAGCCATGCGAAGCTTCGCAATTCGATTCGATATTGTCATGATAATTCGAATCATGCTGATTCGGAAATTTCGAATCGTGTCAAAATCCTAGGATGTGTCACCACTTGAACTTTTTTCTATCATCCCGTCAGGGAGCATGTTTTGTTTATATGAATGTGAACCTGGTCAGTAGTGGAGCTAATCCTAATAGCCCCACCTCTCACCAGCGTCGGTGGACCGAACAGTTCGCCCGATATTTTTTGAAAACCACAAAATCTACGGGCCTCTTCCGGGTAAAGCTCCGGTGCAGTTGCCCCAGGATTCTATAATAGGGAGTGCCCTTGCCATTTTTTTGGGGGGGGTGGGGGGTGGGGGTGGGGGGAGGTAAACTTGAAATTTGAAAAAACCGTTGGGGGGGGGGGCTGCTCCCCAGTCATTCTAGGACGCTACGGTCTTTACCACCTCCTCCCACTTCACTACTAAAGTCCCATCCCTCCCGACAAAACTTGGCAAAATTCAGTGCTCTACTATCGAATCTCAGCATTTGTAGCCCTACACTGTAGATCATTTTAGGGCCCTATGGTATGTCAAAGTTGCATTGGGCCAATGTTTTTTTGGGTGGGCGGGGTGCGAAATTTTAGGGGCAAGGCCCTCTCCCCAGGGGCTACGCCAGTGGTTGAAGGTTCCAAATATTACAGAACATACTTTATTTAACATAATCTTAAAATTATTGTTTATTTATTTATTAGGGCTTACGACACTTTCGACAGCCAGTGTCACCTCGTATCGGACATGTTTACGGGTTGAGGAAAGCGGAGTATCCGGTGAAAACCACCGAGCAGCGGCGAGCAACTGTTAGACTCCCTGACGTACTAACTCTGCACATGAAGGGTTAGCATTGGCTGTGGACAAGTGTACCATTGACGTGCAGTACACCTTATACACAGCGCCAGCGTGTTCCACGTGGGCAATCGGGATTAAGGGTCTTGCCCAAGGCCACAACGTAGTTTCCCCTGGTGGGCCAAATTATAACAGCCCCTCTGAAAATCAACGCCATTGAAAACCAAGACAAGAGTACAAAGGGCTAACGTGTGTCAATAATTTAACTCCAAAACATGCAAAGTTTGATAGTACTGTTTCAGATGCTCTGGTTGATGGTTCCACCGTAACCGTTCCGCTGTTTCGAAACAAAATTGCACTTTTTACTTTCGCCTAAGTAACATTCTGGTGAAATGAAGGTCGTACACAAATTAGACATTGTCGCCGCATTTCTGCCATTTCTTTTAACCCTTTTGGTTTCACTTGTTATTTATGCTGTCATTACAATAAGAGTGTGACTGACACACCAACTGTATAACTGACTAGCCCTTCAACCTGCCAAATGAAACGGTTTTAGCGCGCCAAAGGCGCGCGGGGACGGTGTGGGGCAAGCTCATTTCGACCCTCTTTAGCTGTGTAATAAATCATGTCTGGCAGTGGTAAAGGGGGGAGGAGTTGTGGCTTTTAGCGTCGCTTGTGCTTCTTCTTGTGCTTTTTTGTGGGAGGAGAGTGAGGTTAGTTGGCTGCTGTTTCCCTCACTGTTGTTTCCTTCTTAACTTTTTCTCTATATCATTTGTGAAAGAGAGGGTGGCGGATCTTGAATGCCTCTAGTCGGCTGTGATTCTTTTATCAAGTGTTTTTTGTTTTGTTCATCGTATCCTTTTTCTCTGGTTTTGTTGATTTCTAAGAAGTCAATGACTGTCCCCTCAAAGTTTAGCTTCAGTTCTCCGAAATTTTCTATGATCATCCTATCTATCCGGTCGATAAAGTCCTCAAGTGATTCTAGCTTTGGTTGTGGTGATTTGGTTGCTGCTTCCTGGGCCTGACTTCCGGGTACCGAAGAGAGAGGTGAGTGGGGGTCGGAAAGCGGCGAGAGGGCAGCTTCCATTTCCTCCCCAATCTCCACAGGACTGTCCTCATTCATTGATACCGACTGGGGAGCCGGCAACTGACTGGGTTTGTCTGTGGGAGTGGGAGGGGAAATGGCGGTCGTCCCTGGCTCTTTCCTTATCTCACTCTTCTCCTTCTTTGTCTCCAAGAAAGCCTCCAGGCGTCGGGCATCCCTCCGTCTGGTGGATGGACTCTTCTTCTTTTTCTTCTCGCTCTTTCCAGGGCCTCCAGACTTCTTCAGGTGAGGACCAGTGTAAGAGGGGTACCTCTTCACAAGGGTACTACCTCTCCCCGGAGAAGGCGACGTGATCTTCTCTGTTTTCTCTGTCTCGAATTCCAGACGGTCAACTGGACATTCCTGCCTACCATCTGGATAATCCAATTGATAGAACAAGAAATCACCAGAGCTGTCAAGGCTTTCCTAGGCTGTCTCGGTATTTCCAAGTTTTCCATAATCAGTAGCTGGTTTTCACACGTCTTCACACTCTGAAGTCAAGAGTGAACGTGGGATGATGCCGGAAAGAATGGTTTCGCGCGCCAAAGGCGCGCAGGGACGCTATGGGGCAAGCCCCTTTCGAACCTCAGTGACTGCATAATATCTGGTAGCTGCATGTCAGGTCGTGATAGAGGAGGAGAAAGGTTCGCGTACTCGGCATATGATGATGCCAACGGATGAAATGGTTTCGCGCGCAAGGACGGTTTGGGGGCAAGCCCCTTTCGACCCTCTTTAACAGTATGTGATTCTGTTTGTCTGGTCTGGCCGTGGTAAAGGAGGAAAGTGTAAAGATGCTTAGCGGCGTCTATGATTTCGTCTGCTTTTCTTAGGAGGAGGTGGCTGAGTTGGTGATACCCCCTTTGGTGGTGTTGAAGGAGTGGTGGAGGGCTGACTCGGTTGGTAAGGTCTGGCCCTCGCAGCTGCCGGTGGTGAAGAGCTTTTTTGGTGTTGTTCTCGGGTAGTGGTTGCTGAGACTCTCTAATCCTATTCTGAGCATGTTGCCTTTGCACCCGCGATCTCTCAAGGCCTTAATATGGGCTGGTAGAAATATAAGGTGGTCGTCGTTTCTGGCCTTTTCTCCTAGGATACTTTCCACGGACTCCGCGGTGTTTGCTTCCTGGATGGTGTCCCGGTCGGAAAAAGCAGGAAGAGCAAGAGTGGGTTTAGCGACATGTGCGATGTCAGCCTCAACTTCCTGCTCCACAAACAGACTATCCTCCTCCATCTCCTCTTCGGGGGAAGAGTGTGATGGGCTGGAGGTTAGACTATTACCTGGCGAACCAGCGTCCTCCGGACCTTCCACCGGAGTGGAGGGTACCGAGCTGGACGTGGAACGGACAGGGGTAGCAGGCATTGAGCGTTCAATGCCATGATTAGCCCCCCTCTCTTCCTTCTCCGTCCTTTTCTTTTCCATGAACACCGTCAGTCGGCGGGCATCGCGTCGTCTGGCGGAAGGTCCCTTCTTTCTTTTCCTTTTCTTCTTCTGGCTGCCCTTTGTCTGTGTTCGGCGCTTGTCATCATCCTTTTGCAGGTCCGAGTCACTTGGAGGGTGACCAGTGCGGGGGGAAATCCCCTCACGAAAGGTACTACACCTCTCCAAGGACGTCGGTTCGGCTTCTCTATCAAAATCCACTGTCAGGTGAATTTTACCCTTGAGCACCTGGATACTGCAGGTGGTAGCAAGGGTAGCTTTCACTCTGACAAGTGTTTTCTGGATAACAAGTGGGAGGTCCATTGTTTAGTAGTTAGCACCTCGGAGTCCAAGGTGCGAATGACTATGGTGTCGTTGAAATGTGTGATGATGCCAACCTGAACGGAAACGTCTTAAACGTTGAGGTATACAGCGAATAGGCGAGTTGCATTTGAGGAGAGGTTATGTAATAATTTAATCCCACCGCCTTAAGGGAAGAAGGATTAAATTACCACTAATCCACCTTCCAGTTGTGTGTTTATTGTTTGTCTTCCCACGGACTGACAGCTTCTTCTTTGTGCAAAGAATTATGCATTCGGCTCGATACAGTTGAAAAGTTTACGCGTCAACATTAACCCTTTATCTAACATGAAAAGCAGACGACACTTGCAAACAAAATTCTTGAATATATACTTTTTTGTCACAAAAACATAGGTTATGACCCCTCATTGGAACAAGCTCGACGAGCTCGTTCCCAATAGGGGTCATAACCTTTGTTTTTGAGACAAAAAATGAAAAAATAATAAAAATTAATTGGCGATTTTTGTGAATAGCTCTGGCCAGTTTTACCCGTTACGTTGGGTAAAGGGTTAACCGTTTTTCATTGAAAAGAAGAAAAGCCTATTCTCAATACCATCTATCTGACAGAGCGAGCTATAGAGCGTATGTTCAGCCCTCCAACTAGCCACCCAACTAACTGATCAGTTGTTCAGTAACCTACCTGCCTCTCCACTCAGCCGGTCGTCCGATCTACCTAACGAGGAACACAACAAGAAGCCCGCCCGCCAGCGAACTTACCTTTCAACCGCCTGCACCTCCCTTTGCTATACAGACAGCTGGCGTTATAAGCACAAATGTATATATGTACACCGTGGAATCCGAAACCTGTTTTAACAAGAGGCCACACGGGGCCTGAGGCGCTCAATTGACCGCTCACTTGACCATAGTTGTTTAAATGAGGATTTAATTAGCATCTATGGCTAGTTAACAATACAGAGGAATGATGTTATTTAATTATTTATAACACTGTTGTCCCTGCCAGATGATTTTTTCTAGTATTGGGTTGCTACCACAGAAATAATGCCGAGATTTTCAGTAATGCAAAACTTGGGAGTCCAAATATCAACCTAAGGACAAAACAAGCTTGAAGGATGTTGTACACCAAATATCAAAAGATTCTGACTGGTGATTCTGGAGATTTTGAGAATATTACCAATATAGAACACAAATAATCAACCCAAGAACTTTATTTGAACAAATTGAATCTGAACCCTCGAAGGATGCTGTATATCAAATATCAAAAGATTCTGATTGCATCCCAAGAAGCAGATTTTAAAAGATTATTCCTCATATTGGTCTAAGTTAAAATTCGGGCTCCAATAGGGAGCCCAGACATTAACCCAGGGACTTGGTTTGAACAAAATGAGATCTAACCTCCCTTGGGATGCTGTATACCAAATATCAAAAGATTATGATGGTGGATCTGAAGAAGAAGATTTTTAAAGGTCATCCTCCATATTGCACTAAGTTAAAATTCGAGCCTCACAGGAAGCCTACATATTAACCGAGGGACCTGATTTGAACAATCTTGAATCTGCTCCTGGACAATGATGTATACCAAACATTAAAAGATTCTGACTGGTGGTTCTGAAGAAGATTTTAAAGATTATCCCCCATATTGTCCTAAGTAAAAATCCGGGCTAATGTATTGAGCCCAAATATGAACAAAGGGACTTAATTTTAACACACGTGTATCTGCCACCTCCCCTCCCCCCTCCATGGGTGCTGTGTACCAAATATCAAAAGATTCTGATCAGTGGTTCTGGAGAAGAATTTTTTTAAAAAACGTTTTCAAAACACCCTGACACAACCAATGGCAATTTTCCTCCATTCCATTCTTCTTGGATGCTTCATACCAAATAACAGTTCTCTGTCCCTGTGGTTTGAGAAATATGGGTGTTTGAAAATATTTCCATTTTTTAGCTCCTGTGCTTCCAAAGGGGACAAGGGCAATTTTTGGGGCATGAAACAAGTACTTATGACTCAATAATACCACATACCAAATTTGGTTCAAATGGGTCCATCGGTTCAGAAAATAGAAATTCTGGGCGCAGCCCCAAATTTTTCCCCTCCCATTACAAAAGCAAGTATTGCTGCACGAACTTTGTTTGAACAAACTTGATTCTACACCTCAAAATGAAGCTCCATACCAAATATCATGCCATTGTACCCACTGGTTTATGAGAAGATTTAAAAAAAAAATATTGGAGCATTTCTCCCCACCCCCTCCCTATGGAGCTGAGCAAGTTGATTTGAACAGAAACAAAACGCGATGTCAGAACAATAAATCACCTCAAATTAAACCGAAATCGATTCAGAGGTTTATGAGGAATAGGTGCAAACACCATGTTCACGAACGACAGACGACAGACGCCGGGCGGTGAGCGATCACTATAGCTGATCCTGACTTTCAGTCAGGTGAGCTAACAATGTTAAGAATGTTACTGTGTTGTTACAGGGAACATCTCCGTAATTTTTTTAGGCCACAACACAGTGATCATATCGCAGTGATAGCTGGCCTTATAAAATGACGAGCTTTCCTGGCTTCTTAACCGCAAATCAGTATCGGTTCGATATGATGTTATAGAGATAGGATTACTCAATACGGTGTATTGTGTGCTACCCACTCGGCTGTCCCTACACACACTCACACTGCCATATGCACACACACACACACACACTCACACACACAACCGCGTCCATCCACTCTTACTGAAATCTACTTGGAGTGAACTTCACCCAGAACCTGGAACAATCTTACCAAAGGAGACCAGTGTGAGCCAGCAGTGTCAATTTCACAATCAGCCGTCTGCGTCTTAATGTAAAAGAAACATACTCAATGGGCGCTGCACGTTCCTGCTTTATTAATGGTTACGTTCATCTGTAAAGCTAAATTTTTAAATTATCCATCTGATGGGGTCAAAAGCAAACTGGAAACTTCGCTCGTAGAAGCTCGGAGTTGATGATTTCTTCCAAGGCCGACAAAATATTAAGTTCACGCGTGTAGCGGAGGTTCCGCAAGACAGGCTGACAATAAAATAAAACAGTAAACAGTTTTTGCGGCATTCAGTTGAATCCGCACATTGAAACGTGGGGAAACGCTGATCAATGCAGAGGTGTTGAGAAAAAATCTTGGAAAGAAGTCGGAGTTAATTTTCACTTGCACAGGGAGTCGTCTGGTTTTATTTGAGAATGTTCTCAGCATGAGAATGGTAAGAGCTGCGATCAACAATAACAAACTAGTTTTCTTTTCCAAGTGAATTATCTTTTGTTTCATTCCGAGTAATACACAGTAACAACAGCTTATTTTCATAAATTACAACAGATTACAATTCGGATAGCACGGTTTCCTACCGAGAGGCATACTCAGTGATTGGATATCCATCCGTTTTCCCAGAACAAGGCAGAAGAAACGCTTCCAATCTTGCAGTCTTATTTTTTTGCAAAAAGACCGAATAACTCAGACGACGCATCTCACCGTCGATTTTGACTGGTAATCAGCTCTCTCCGTGCAGTGTGTGTGATTTTAAGAACAAAAATAACACTTTACAATAAACTGGTCAATAAAGACGACCACAACATGGTTCAAGGAATATGTCAACAGTGCATTTCACCGCGAGAAAACGATGTCCAATCATTAACGCCAAGGAGGAACAGAAAGCCGAGAATTTTGCAACAGAGTGACAAGGTAAATGTAGATGTACATACAATATTGGCATAGAGTATTTTGAAATGAGAAATATCTCGACCACTACTTATTTATTGGTGTTAAAGTCACTTTAGTCTATGGCTATATCATGACCACCAGTATAAAGTCAAGTTGAGTAAATCTCCATAGCTCTTGAAAGTGTCGTTAAACACCAATAAATAAATAAATAAGTTGAGTAAATCATTTCTACTAACGCTACCCACTTAAGAGAAGAACTACCACCACATAAGTTACAGTACGTGGAGAGTGAATTACCACTAAAACACTCGTGGAGTGAAGTTTCCACCCAGACAATAACAGTCGGTTCATGTGGTAATGCATGAAAAGGACAAGCACGGTTTTAGCAAGGGTCCCTTGGCTGAAACTTTGCTCGCCGTTCTAATGCTTTTCCCAAACAAGGAATCTTTGTCTGAGTGGAGACACCACCCCATGAGTGTTTTAGTAACAATCCACTCTCCAGGTACTTTAGCTGCGTGGTCCTATTTTACCAGTGAAACAGAACCTGTATCATGAATTCTTTTTGGGTATGTACAGGCCTACAGGGGCCAAATATCGGACCCTTTCCCAGTGGCATTTGGGCATGGTTTCCCAAATGCCAACCCCAAATTTACCAATCTCAAGTCATCTCTCAAACAAAAATTGAAACCACATTTCGTGGCCTGAACTGGACAGCCATAAGCCTTCAGTAAACCAATAATTACCAATTAACAAAGCGTAAAAAGTGTCTGAATTCAAAGCCAAACAACACGTTCTTCTCCATTAAAAGCCTCATTCAGACATTGATCATATTGTACTGTAACAAAATAGGTGCCGACACAGGCAGTCTTTAGATATATTTGCAAACTGCATTGTAAGTGCCTTGTCAGTTATTTCTAGGCAAGTCCTGGCTGCCTATACAGGGTACCCAAGACTTGCCTAGACACAGCTGCAAAGCTTCCAGCGACAGAAATATCTCCAGGCATTTAAGGGTTATTAATATCGGAACAGTTTAATTAGAGATTGCAGAGACCGAATTGATCATGAATTCATAAGACTGTTGGTTATAACTACATGCAGTGGAGTTTGTGTTCATGTTCTCAGTTAAAATTGAAGGTAATATTTCTTATTCTCTGTGTGCTTTTTCTCCCCCACAAAACAAATTCTCAGTTGAAGTCTTCATGACGTGAACTTTCCCAAATGCATGACAGTGGTGGCGCCAGGATATCCCTGATGGGGATGCGAGGGGGGGGGGGGGGGGCGCTTGTGTGGTCGCCGACACGGGAGCGATGGTTGTCTTCGACAAGCTCACAACAATACATGAGGCACTTTTTGGGGGGATCCTCCACAACAGGGAGTGCTGTAGCCCCCTCGACACCAGAGACATGGCGACAGGGGGGAGGGGGTGGGGAGGTACCCCCCCCCCCCCCAAATCCTGTAAAGCTGTAGCTTTTTAAATTTCTTGTTCGGTTTCGGTTTTGGTTTTTCAGGTGGAGAAAAACCTCGGTTCGGTTCGGTTTTCGGTTTGTTCATGAGGCCAAGTAAAATTCAATAAAACTCATTCTTATGTCCAGAGTCATAACTGAATGGTAGTGAAATTGAGTGAAACTCAATGAATGCCCGAAATAAGCTATAATACATGAAGAATCAGGAAGGCCAATATAATAATTACCTAAATATACAGAACTTTTATTGTGCTTGGCCATTTTTCGAGGTCTGACACCTACACGCAACTTGAGGAAAGCTGCAAACACACCTAAACTGAAATGTCGGAAATTCACAGAATGTATAGCCTTCCCAGAGTAGTGAGAGTACTCAGACAGTGTCTGGGTACTCTCACTACTCTGGGATGGCTACATTCTGTGAATTTCTTCATCAAGAGCAGGCAAGAGAGTATTTAATAAAAAACGAAAAACCTCAGATTACGGGATGTCGACGGTTTCGGTTTTTTAAAAAAACTAAAAACCTCGGTTCGGTTTCGGTTAACCTACAGCTCTACAATCCTGGCCAAAATGTTCTATAGTTGGAAATTCGGAGGGCAAGTCATGAGTAGTTGGAAATTCCTTCTATCTGGATTTTAGAACTTCTTTGGCGATGCTGATCTCTCCTTTATAAAGGTACTTCCCAAAATTCCAACTCGATTTCAAATCGGCAAAAATTCCAACTGTTACTATTTACAATTACAATGTACGCAATATCGAGCTTCATAAGTGTGCATGTCAGTTGGTACGAGATTTCTATAGTACGTTTACTTATCGTAATAAAAAAAATCCTCGAGATGCACTTCAAGAAAATCACATCATGTAAAATCGTTATCCTGAGTTAATTCCATCATTCACAGTTACAAAATGATGAAACATCGAAAATTGATCATTCCTGCATGAGATCTGATTTAATGTTAGAAGAGTGTGAATTGTTCAAAGGTCTTAGCTTGAGCATTTGTTTTGCACATATTCAATTCCCAGAAGAACACCAAATAATAATAACCTGATAAATCTGTCATAAATGTGTTGGCATTTCAGTTACTAGAATCAATTTTATGCCCCCTTTCATGGCTTCATTTTCAAAATTTTTCTCGGTAGTGAATTTCCAACTACGGGAGGGACCGGGAGGTGGGTTCCCCCCCCCCCCCACCCCAGTTGGAAATCCACTACCCTGAACCCCATCCCAATCGGAAACCTCAAGTCGCGTCCCTGCTCGACACTCCTTCCTGGAGCCACCACTGAGGCATAGGCCCTGAACCCTTTCCAAAAGAGGGCAGAGCGCCGAAGAATCCTGTTGTATTCCACAGTAGACAAGCCCCGCTTCACTTACCGAGGTTCCCATAGGTATTCTTAAGTTAAAAATCTTAACGAGAAAGAAGTACAAAACATTCGAAGAACGGGGATAAATCGAACTTCAAAACACACCATGCAGATGTTCTATTAATCTTGTATCGTCAAAAGAGCCAAGATTTTAATTTTTTCAGAAAGATTCCTTCTATAAAACGCCAACTTCGTGCCATTTTGTTGACAAATAGCGTTTCTTTTGAATATGAGTGTTCGGAATGTAATTGATCTGGTGGAAGGTGAGAAAACTATGATATCGACAAATATAGTTCTGAAACTGCTGTAGACTATTTCAATGTGGGCAACGGGGGCTTTGCGATTTTATTCTCTATATCTGATGTTATTTTGTTTCTTTTTACCTAGTAAAACATCATGCAGTTTTGCTTCTCTTCCGTGACCCCAGGCAACTACTCCTCTACAAGCACGTAACCTTGGTGAAGTAAAAATATGTGTTCGCACAAAAAGTGAAATGAAAAAAGGTTCAAGTCGCAATTTTCCGGATTCTCATTTGCACCTCAACCTAGCGAATTATAACTGACCAAGTCCCGGTAGTGTCTGTAGCGGTAAACGGGTAGACAGACAAGACTTGTCTATAAACTACTACCAAGGTATTAACTTGCCTAAATTTATTACTGCCTGCAGGTTCTTGATTGAATAATCAGACCTGGAAATAAAGAGCTTAGATCGTGTCCCGTTACCAGGTTACGATTTATTTATTTATTTATTTATTTATTAATTGGGGTTAAACAACACTTGAGACAGCCAGGGTCACCTCGTGTCGAAAAGTTTTACGGGTGGAGGAAGCTGGAGAGAACCACCGATCAACTCCCCTACGTACCACCTATGTACAAGCAG
This sequence comes from Pictodentalium vernedei, assembly GCA_031216915.1. NCBI lineage: Eukaryota > Metazoa > Mollusca > Scaphopoda > Dentaliida > Dentaliidae > Pictodentalium > Pictodentalium vernedei. The sequence continues at coordinate 249,248,572 of CM062289.1, forward strand.
CAACAGCATTGGTTGAAGACAAGTGCACCATCGACGTGCAGTACGCCTAAGTACACAGCGCCACCGTGAACGCCACCGTGCACCCACGTGGATAATTGGGATTAGGCGCCTTGCCAAGCAGACCTGGTCTTTTCAGGAGAGCGATTTATTCGCTCGCCTATTGCTCGCCTTAAAAAAATTAAGGAGGGCGAAAACTAGCCCTCCTGGCCTTAGAAAATAATGATGACCATAACAGTCTATTCCTAAAACACACATCTTTTCAAATCTCTGCTACATGTATGTTAGTGTTGTCTGTAAGACGGCCATACTGCCCCCCCCCCCCCACACACACACAGACCTCCGGGCCTTGGTGGAGATGTGGAGGGAGCAGTGTAGCAGCCTGACAGATTCTATCTTGTTAGCAGCACCAAATAGAATGTACAAGGCCCACCAGGCAGAATTCATTAATAGAAAAACTTCATTTTGCCACTTTTCGCTTTTGTAAGCTTGAGAATGATCTAATCGTTCCCCTGGGCCATGCGAGGGGACCGATATTTAGCCTGTCAGGACACCTGAGGCCCCGTAAGGCCTGGGCTGACGTGGGATTATTTAGTCCCGCTGATGAAATTGCGGGAAAATTAGACCGACGTGGAGAGTCGGAATCCTGGTGCCGCGAACTCGGCGCTGGAAGCTGAGTTCGACCGACGCTGTGCCAAATTGGCCTAAGATAGGTTCGATTTCCGTTATGTGTGATTCCTAATCACTTCAGGCTACGTAATGGAAAGAATGATTTAAAGTAATAACGATTCTTTTATTTACACATAAAAATAAAGCCGTTTCAATATTTCAACAATCAACAATTCGATTCTTTTCACAGAAAAGGGGTTGCTAGGGTTAAACAATTCTCAACAACTATATAGTAATTCTATAGCCCTGTACTGGCACTATAGTCTACACACTGGAAATGTTACTGCCGTGAGCTCGCCATAAGAGCTTCACAAATCTGAAATGTTATTACCGTGAGCTCGCCATAAGAGCTTCACCCGCTTAGGCTCAAATGTCAACGTCTGCGTGTAACTGTACCTCTGGCTGTCGGAGGGTTCCGACCAACAATGTTTGTCATCTATAAAGCCACCGTACTTCTGATTTGGGTCAGATATTGTCTACTCATACCTTATGTGCCTTTTGAAAGTCCTCCGTGAAAGTCCTATTGAAATGTTCACTGTTCCTGGTTGAATTCACGATTCACAAATGCCCCTTTTTGTGCTAGGGCGAAATTGTCACTCACACCGATCTCCAGTCGGTATTACGATGCTTCGACAGCAAAACAAACTACTCACAACGCAATCAGTCTGACGCTTCAAAGGGTTAATACGCACAATACAATTAACCTACACTTCTGACTATTGCAGGCTGATACCTGCTACTCGACAATCTAAACTTTAACGTTTCACCTTGGGTTTTCCTTCCCAGCGAATTTGGCACTGTAGCCGCCTATCAACCTTAAGCTAAATCAATCGTGGACTGCCCTCTCTGGCGATTCCAGCCGTTTCAGGGTCCTGTGATCGAAGGTACCCCTATGTCACGAAACAGAGTCCGCCTGCCCTGGACTTCACCAACGTGTGTGTGACCCCAAGTGTGTGTCTAACGCTCTGCTCTTCAAGGTATATATACTTTTTACCCTAAACTGTCAGGTGGACAGACGCTCATCTGTCCACCTGCCAAAACGGTGGGAGATGACGTATTTCGATGCAGATTCAATACAAGTCATCTCGCGCGTGACTTAACGGTGATTTCACTTGTCGAGAGAACCGATTTGTTTCTGCCAGTCCTTGTCATGACAGACATTTCTATCTTTTAGAATCTCGTTTCTCATTTGGCCGTGACGATATCCTGCCACCAACCGATTACGTCTCGTAAGACTCGCGACTACTGTATAAATTAAATGAGATTAGACCTTATCTAACATACCGTTTCTCCCCTGGGTCCCTGCCCTGAAGCTGGGTATACACCACGTGTGTTTTTTTCATGTCCAGCTTCACAGAGAAGTGAAATTCACGTAGGGTTTTCGCCTTGATGCGGAATATCTTTTGAACTTACAATTTCTTTAAATACGAGGCCCCTTGCCCCTATATTTAGACTGGCTTCGGCCTGACATAGCCCTCCTCCATTTTTAAGAATGCCAGACTTGCCAAAAGGACACAACGCAGTTACCAATGGCGGGGATGGAACCGAAGACCGGTCGGTTTGATTGAAGACCAATGCCGTAACCACCTTGTCATCGCGCTCCCTTTTCATAACTAAATCTGGAAGCAGTCCGTTGTCTCGAAATGATTGTAGCCTTGGAAGCTGCAGTGTGTTTTCAGACCTTCTGACCAGAGCTGAAACGTTTAACCGATTAATCGATTAATCATTGATCAATATCTTGATCGATAAAAAAGTAATTGATCGATTAATCATTACTTTTGAACTACTGTGTTATATGGGTTAACAAAGGAACAAACTTGCTCCAAAACAGGCAAACATTGTCACACTGACTAACACCAATTAAATGAGACAGGGTAAAGCATGCAAGTTACTTGCTGACATACCTGTTTACTTGCATGATCATCACACTGTATCACAAGCGGGAAATGGTCATTCTTAACCCTTTACCCATTGCGGGTAGCAAACGATACTCGGGAAATAAATTCACGAATTACTAAAAATTTTCAATTTTTGTCTCAAAAACATAGCTTATGACCCCTCGTTGGAACGAGCTCAAAGTTCCAATGAGGGGTCATAAGCTATGTTTTAGAGACAAAAATTAAAAACATAATAAATTTGAATGGAGATTTTTGTATATAGGCCTAGTCGATTTTGTTTGTTACGTTGGGTAAAGGGTTCATGCTGTAACTCATCAACGGTGTGGCAGTTATTCAGATATCTATTTGGACAAGTGATTAATCGGTTAACCAAGGTTAATCCACATGATTAATCGATCAAGGAAATCCCTTGACCGTTTCAGCTCTACTTCTGACAAACTCCGGTACATGTATTTCAGAATTTGACGTAACGGTAAGATGATGAAGTGATAAAAAATGGCTAGAAAGTTGAAGTTTGTGTAAAAATACATGGATACCTTTAAAAGAAAGACAATATACGAGAACTCTGTTATACTTCTTGAATGTATGAAACAGATATTAAAAATTCAAAGAAATCGTGTGCGGAAAGGACGAAAACAGAATGTTTCGTCAGTCGTTAATCTCATTCTGACGGTACTGCGCTCCTCCCTGATTCCCGAGGGTAGGCTACGGACTACAATCGTGACTGCCCCTGTCTGTCATCAAGTTTGTTGTTGAAGAAGGGGAGTATAATGGTACACCCTGGTCCAGATCTATCCATACAAGCACGTCTTACTTGATTTGACAAGACAGAAGAATGGGTTTCTCAAATGAATGGATCTGCAAAGACCACTTTCATAACGCCAAAATACATAGCTCCGTTAAAACATTCCAACAAAACCCATCATTTTACACAATAATATTATTAAGTATCTCATTAGTTGGTCGTTTGATAAATGTATTTATATCACCATCAGATGTGCATGAGATCCTCGGGTCTTGTATCAAAGGAAAATCGCCTACTCGTCGTGCGATTACTTAAGACAAGACCTCGAATGAGTCGAATCTAAAACAAAAATCTCCAGACATGCACCTGATGGCAGTAATTTACATTAACCATTTCTCGCCAGCCATTGGTGTAGTGATTGTGGATGGGAGTAGGTGGATGCTATGGAGCCCTTAAATGACAAGCTTCACTCTTATTTTATTTCGTTTTAACGAAATAATATTTCGAAATAACGAAATAATATTTCGTTTTAACGAAATAATTATTTCGTTAACCCTTTACCTAATATGAAAAGCAGACGACACTTGCAAAAAATGATTGAATAACTAATTTTTTTCATTTTTTGTCTCAAAAACACAGGTTATGACCCGTCATTGGAACGAGCTGGACGAACTTATTCCAATGAGGGATCATAACCTGTGTTTTTGAGACAAAAAATGAAAACATATTGAAAATTAATTGACGATTTTTGAGAACTGCGCTGGCCGGTTTTGGCCGTTACGTTGGGTAAAGGGTTAAATAAGTATCTGTAGCGGTAAGCAGGACCAGATTACACCGCCTCGCTACTTTTTGGTTGCAAATTCTGCTCAGTTATCTGAGTAACACGGTTACGCTTTCTAGCAAAATATGAATTTGACTCATTACAATTAATGTCTTCACTTTATTGTGGAATAAATTTAGTCGTATTCACTTGGAACACTCTCTAATCAATTAACATTATAATCTCTCCGTTTTTCGCAATATGTGTTAAAAATAAGTTTTCACGATTTGTGTTAACTGGTAAGTGTTTTTTGGTGCTGTTCCGTATATCGTAGTGTGGTTTATCGGTACAGAAAGAAAATGTCCAGGGGTACCCCCCCCCCCCCCCCCCCCATAGCTTCTCGCTTCTCCCCTCCTCCCTCCTAAAAAGGCCTTCTGATTGCAGGCCCGATACCTATAGACTATAAATGGCCGACAAAAGTAGTAATGGAAAGCAGAAAACGACATTATAATATGGAGACTCGGGGGGGGGGGGGGGGGGGTTGGGGGTAGGGGGTAGGGGGAAGGGGGGCTTCGAAGTTGGTAAAAATCAATTTTTTCTGGCAGTTTTTATAATTTTTGGGGGCACGCTTCACTGACCTACCTGCAGTGTCAAACAAACATTTAATCTATTGTCTTTAAATAAGGGATACCACCCTATAAGACCAAACTTGGAACCAATGACTGTATTAATATAATTTATTTGGCGTGGTACGTCTCACTTGACGTGCCACACAAAAAAATTATATTACGGACTTTGGGTGCTAGTTTGGACTACAGTCTTATCAGAGTTAAAACGCGTGTGATGACTTTTATTTAAAAACATTTCCCGGGAGAGCATGCCCCCATGCTGTTTGGGGTGCGGGGGGGGGGGGGGGGGCGAACCCCGATAAATATTTTTTTCAGACGGGACATTTTCTAATGGATTGCTGTCTTAGATAACGAATTGTACTTTTTTCTTACGAAACTAGACTCGAATGTGGAATGAGAAGTTGCGTCACGACTCAAACGTGTATTTTATTAATTCACAGATAAACATGGATGTGGCGACAGAGGTGTAGGTGGGGGGGGGGGGGGGTTGATGTTTCAACCCCTCTCCCACTCAGAGGACTAAATTTGAACAGTTAGAAATTTGATGGTCAAATAATTGTACAGTTAGAAAATCAGTCAATTTGCACTGCGAGTGGTGGTCCAGTACTTTACCCAAATATAGTTTTTCTAACTGAATAATAGAATTCTGGTGGAAATTTTCGAACTGATACACGACTTTCAATCACATTTCCTACTCCAACTAAAATTCAGTTAAAACAGGAGAGGAGTCATTGGTTTAATATGGCACTATGTTTCAACTGATTTTTAGTCGTGAAAACCGTAAAAAACGTGGTAACCATATGACCCGTTGCTTGTCTGAAACAACTGCGTGAGGAAAACCAGCCTCCCTAACAGGGTATAATTTAAGTGTGCATGTAGTGTTCCCAAAATGTGCAGTGATAAATCTGATACTAGGATTGGCTCCTGGTCTCATCAAGGAGTACAGCGACCCAAGCAGTTGTAATAATTTGTAATTCAATGGTAATCAGCGCTGTCTCTCACTCGTTTGATTTTTATTTTTTGAAAAAATATTTTTAACCCTTTACCCAACGCAGAAGATATCAAAATTTATTATTTTAAAAATAATTTTTTAAAATTTTAAAAAAGATTTCAACAAAACCATATCATGTGACCCCTCATTGGAACGAGCTCAATGAGCTCGTTCCAATGAGGGGTCACATGATATGGTTTTGTTAAAATATTTTGAAAAATTTAATTTTTTCAACTACTCAATTTGCATATTACGCGGGCGGATGCGGGCGATTCGTTAGGTAAAGGGTTAAATTCCCCACCCGATTTCGTCTAATAAATTTGTCAATCATATTTGGAGCGCGGTGGCTCAGTGGTTACGGCATTGGACTTCAAACGGTCCAAGGTTCGATCCCCGCTAAGGGTAACTGCGTTGTGTCCTTGGGCAAGGCACTTGATCCCGATTGCCCACGGGGGGGGGGGGGGGGTGGCGGATGCACTATGTGCTTAGGCGTACTGCACGTCGATGGTGCCCTTGTCTTCAAGTAAAGCTAACACTGCTTGCGCGGAGCTAATACGTTGAGAAATCTGACAGTTACTCGCCGTTGCCCGGTGGTTCTCCGGGTACTCCGAATTCCGTCACCCGTAAAATTTCCCGACACGAGATGACCCTGGTTGTCGAAAGTGTCGTTAAACCTCAATAAATAAATAAATTATCAATCATATTGTCGTCTGCTATTTTAAAATATGACTGCCACAAGTAGCTCATCAGTGACGCTGAAGTTTGCTCATTAATTCTAGTTTGTCGGAAAACGAGAGTCTCAACCTTCCCAAATCCCTTGCATATCTGTTTCGAACGAAGCTCATGTGACGTCACTGATATGCACTGATTTTTGAGTACCTTTGCACTGAACACTGGACAAACAAACATTCCATAAATTCATTTTTGTTTACATTTCAGATGTCGCATTCAACCTTTGAATATCCACTCTCATTTAATAAACAAACTGACACAACATTCAATCAATCTGGGTTGTCATATTCCGTCTCGTCGACGAGACCAGATCAGCCAGATCAATCACGACGCTAGTTTGATCTGGCAGATCTGGTCTAGAGCTGAAACGGTTGAGAGATTTTCTTGATCGAGTAATCACGTGGATTAACCTTGGTTAACCAATTAATCACTTGTCCAAATAGATATCCGAATAACTGCCATACCGTTGATGATTTACAGCATGAACTCTTTACTCAACGTAACAAACAAAACCGACTAGACTATATACAAAAATCTCCATTCAAATTTATTATGTTTTCAATTTTTGTCTCAAAAACATAGCTTATGACCCCTCGTTGGAACGAGCTCGTTGAGCTCGTTCCAATGAGGGGTCATAAGCTATGTTTTTGAGACAAAAATTGAAAAATTTTAGTAACTGATAAATTTATTTTCCAAGTATCGTCTGCTACCCGCAGTGGGTAAAGGGTTAAGAATGACCATTTCCCGCTTGTGATACAGTGTGATGATCATGCAAGTAAACAGGTATGTCAGCAAGTAACTTGCATGCTTTACTCTGTCTCATTTAATTGATGTGAGTCCGTGTGACAATGTTTGCCTGTTTGGAGCAAGTTTGTTCCTTTGTTAACCCATATAACACAGTAGTTCAAAAGTAACGGTTAATCGATCAATTTTTTTTTAATCGATCAAGATGTTGATCATTGATTAATCGATTAATCGGTTAACCGTTTCAGCTCTACTATGGTCTCAACCCGACGAAATACGACCACCCAGATTGATTGACTGTTGTAATAATCTATATTTATTATCTTTTCGAACGCTTACTTAACTTTGTTGAGAATATCTAATTGGCACAGAGTTGGCCTTCTAACCACCAGTCCATAAATTAGGATTGCTCTCCCATGTTTGGTAGGCTAAATATGTTTTGAGAATATCTTGGCTGTCGGCGTACATCACACATGTGATATCTTATTGCAAAAGATGAACAAAAATAAGAATTTTGAAACTCTACCTGGTTTTGTTAATCTAGCCATTTCATTCATTGCCTTACTTGGAATACATCCTTCTCCAAATCCAGCGCTACATGTGAGTAAATCATAGGTTCCTGTAATGAACAAAACTTAATCATCTGTTTGTGTGATTTGTTCAATTTTTCACTTTTTAGTATTATTGCACTAGCCGCCTATTTATAATTTTTTTTAACTAGTCCAGAGGATTTTCTAACTGGAGTCCATATAGAACAAATAGGTACTAAGGCCTGCAATCAGATTTAACCCACGAGTAGGATAAGGGTTTTAACCACGAGGCTCTGCCGAGTGGTTAAAAACCTTATTCTACGAGTAGTTTAAATCTGATCACCGATCCTTGTTTTATTTATACCATGCTGGGTGCAAGTGGATTTCTCAAAAATAGGATGTTCAGCAGCCGGTTCGGGTTGGGGAGTGGGTACATTTGGAAAGTCAGAGGTGGCACACACACACCGAACCAAGATCCTCCAGCGTCCTTTAAGATTATTGATGTACAGTTTAGAACATTTGAAAATGGCCTAAACTTTCAGAATGTTATAACTGAATCAACAATGTGTGCATCCATGGGAGTGCGGCAGATTTTTGTCTTGGTGGGGCTGAGGATGTTTGCTCGAACGTATATGCGCAAAATTCGATACTTAGCTTCACGATCGTTGACTCGCAGCTGAGAAGACGATTCCCGTCAACAACAATTCTCGTATTTAGTGTCCATATTCATATCACTTTGTTTTAATTTCGATTAAAAAATTAACATCCAAATTCCAACGACTGTTAATGGTTTGGTTTCATTCCTGTTCCTGGGGGATGTTTACACACCAGAACCCCAAACTGGTGATAGCATAACTTTAGGTCAGGTTTAGGAACTAGGATGAGAACACCGTACGCGGTGCTCGGGAAGGAGGAGGAGAGGGGGGAGGGGCATAAACGAAACCATTAAAGTTCAATTATTATGGGCTTTTGGCAGTTGCGAAATTTGACCAATGAGATTATTTATCTACTGATCCCATAAAAATCCATCCCAGGTCTTTGTCCCACCATATTGGGTCAAATTTCCGCCAGTTTGGTTTTCAAAACGTTTTTTTCGTTTTTTCCGCTTCAAACGTAACCTGAATGATTCAGTTGTTATATTCCGCTCACTAAGATTATCACTCCGTTGACGCAAAATGTATCGAGTCACTTCAAACGAAGAGATATTACAATTTGAGGAAAAATCTAAGTTAGCTCATCAAAAATCACATTAAACTCTATCGAATGTGAATTGAACAGTCGATGGTTACAGACTCACAGGAGCATTCGTCCTGAGAAAAGCAAAATAGAAAGTTGAAACTACTATTCGTCCCCTGAGTCCCAATGTGCTCTATGTGCCTACTGGCACATAGAACACATTGGAACTCAGGGGGACGTATTGCCATTGACTAATGGTCGATGGTCATAGTATGGAAGCGTATTGGTGCCAACCAGTATAAAAAAATTGGATACCATAAGTCCTAATGATGAGGTAATATCTCCTAATGATGAGATAATAAGTCCTAATGATGAGATAATATCTAGGGGCGCGATGGCTCAGTAGGTAGAGGTGCAGGCTGTAAGCCGAGAGATCCTCGGTTCGAATCCCACCTTGGGCTAGACACTTCACCCCCATTGCCCACGTGGGGGAACCGTGGGGTTGTGTACTAAGGCGCACTTCACGTCGATGACACACTTGTCTTCAACCAATGCTAACCCTGCTTGTGTGGAGTTACGTTGGGGAGCTGACAGTTGCTCGGTGGTTCTCTCCGGGTACACCGACTTCCTTCACCAGTAAAACTGTCGTTGTCATGATTAGCCATTGTGCAGAAATATGTGACCTTAAACACCGGTAAATAAATAAATAAATAAATATGAGATAATATCTCCTAATGATCAGATGATATCTCCTAATCGGGACTTACGGTATCCAATTTTTTTATACTTGCTGGAACCAAAACGCTTCCATATCATAGAATCATTCGTTCTAAGAAAAGCGAAATAGAAAGTTGAAAGGTGAAAAACGAGAGAGGTGCTGGGAGGTGGGGACGTTTTCTGGCTCGGTTTCGACTCATATCAACACGGTATTATTGCCCGACAGACAACGATTGTGAACATTCGAGTGGGTGGGGGTGGGGGCTGCTGCTCTCCCCGCTCCGGATTGTGCACTTATGTGTACGTCAACTGCAGTCATTATCCTCTCGGATGATATAAAATCAAAATATACAAAGTGGGCTCTCCCATGTCGCCCACCACCCTGCGTAATTTAATTATATAACTGTTGTCGTATGTACAAATCTATTTACAAAAAGCATCAGACTTTCACCCACAATATTTTTAAGTGGTGAGTATATTGGAGACACAATCTTTTGTTTAAAACAGACAATAAATGGACACAACAATACTTCACACGAGTGAAGGTCAGGTCTGGGGATGTATTTATGTGCGGCACGTTCAGTACAGTCGCCGTGGACTGGTCATAATCCACGCGTGGGAAGTAATGTCCACTCATGCGTTATCGGGCAATAAAAATCATCAGCAGTAAAATTTTAATTAATGAAACACCGGGTACAACCCGGAGCTTCTTTAATTAAAGTTTTGATGATTATTCCTATAATTAGTTTTTGGAATCTAATAATATTACGTCCGTGGAAATATTGCGCACTCGTGGAAAGTGACCAGTCCACGGGGCCGTACTTTATGATACTGTTAAGGCCTTTACAGATGGACACTCAGCGAACGTTTTAAGCAGTGAAGTGAAAAAATAAATTTCGACTTTTCATCTCTGTCTGCATTCGAGAATAGTGTGGTGCTTCTAATTTGAGCCAAGACGTAAAATAAAGACAATAGACCACAATGTAAACTGCAAACTGAGAATATAAATAATAATTTGCAACCATTTGCAAATATGCAGCATGCTTCTAGTTTTATGAAAGAGAGAAAATCTTCAAGAAATGCACTCGTTCTCCTACCACGCATGTGCGATAGGGATTTGTAATATTTGCCGTGGATAAGACAGTACGTAACAATAACGGATAAGGCGAAAACCTAGCAATACTCAAGACACGGAAGAGGACATTCGCGCATCAGGGTTAATACTGTGGTGGGCCCACTTTCGAAAGTGTCGGGATACTGATGCTGATGCCGAAGGTTCGGGCGATAATGGGGGTGGGGGGTGGTATTGTCCTCCAAGAAAATTTGGAAATCAGTTAATAAATGGAGACTTCTGGCGGCTTTGGGGATGAAAAATCACGTTATTGTTTGGCCGTCAAAATGACGTTTTTAGCCGCATGTTTCAAATTTGCAAGTTCATCAGTGAGTATCCAGTGGCCTACAGTTATAGGTTTTGACTGCACAATTCTTGAAGTGATAACTTTATTACGTCAAGTTGATTTAGTAAAGTTATCACTTCAAGAATCATGGAGTCCAAAATTACAACCGTTGGTCGAGTGCAGAGCTCCATTCGCGGTACAGCCTCTTCTTAACTGTTAGCACAGGAGTCAGAACTTTGGGGGACCAGGCCAGACCCAAGAACCCTGGGCTCCCGGGTCACCCCCAATTTCCCGGGCCCGTGGTTACTACCCGGACCCCCACCCTCTTCCTGGTCCTGTTGATACTGGGAAGTCTGTGCCCCCATCCCGCGATGAATTTTACCAGGAAGGAGGAAATTCGAAAATAATGAAGTGTATAAAGGAGGGAGGAATGGTATTTAATACTTGGACCATTTCCAGTTGAGTCCCGATATTTGTTTGCGCCAATATGCCTTGTAGGAAGTTGTAACGAGAAAAAAAATATTGTGAACAATTTTTTTCTCACTAAAAATAATTTACCACTTTAGCAATTAAGGCATTCAATCGCCAGTTTCAGTCTGATTAATCACAGTTGGCTTATTATAACGGCCATCCTCCACAATCCATTTTACAGGGGATCTTGGAGTCCCTTTAGGCACCCTCACAGAATCCACAGCACTTATGGCTCTGAAATCTTACGCGTTTCTGGGCACTTGAGATTGTCGGCTCTCAGCTTATATTTATATTTGTGAATCGCAAATCTTCCAAAAGGAGAGCTAAGAAGTAGTTATATTTTATTTCAAGGGAAAGAATTTCCCTGAACTAATCGAATGCAAGCAGAGGAAATAAGTGCAAGAAGCCATTTCTTTTTTCAAAAATGAGACCTGTCCTATATAGTTTGTGTACTTGATAAATTCCGATGTCGTTGGTACAGACAATGTAGTGATAAAGGTATTTTGTGCGAAGCAATAATAATTCCAGCTCCTCCACCACGCCACCAAATTTTTTAGATGAGACGGATTATTTTCTGGCAAGTAGGTCTATTATGGCCCAAACAAAACTCATTTGCTGTCTGCAGCATACAGTGGCAAAGGAAGCTCAATGAATGGGTGAAGGGGGCAGAAATGCCAAAGGTGCACTGAGCTGACCGCCAAGATTTGAGACAAAAAATCAACTGATGACGACCCTGCTTCTGCGAGGTTAGTAAATTAGTAAATTCCGGTAGATATTCACCGCTGCGCGGTGGCAAAATTAAAAAGCGAAAATAAACGAAATGGCCCAATAAAGCCTTCTTGGAATGGAACAGTTGGATGTAATTACCTCCTGCACAAAACCACGAAAACAATGTCTTGAAGTGTAGACAATTATTCGGTGGCTAGGAAAGGAAGGACATCATATGATTTTATTTTTCTTGTAGTATCTTGATCGATTGACTTATTATCTCGAATGATCGACTTAGTATCTCGATCGATCGATCGATCGACTTAATATCTCGATCGATCGACTTAGTGTCTCGATCGATCGACTTATTATCTCGATCGATCGACTTAGTGAAAAGGATTTTCCAAGTAGTGTCAGTAGTATATAAGGGACGATTCGTGCCTAATTACCCAGAGCTTTACGGGAGCAGCTAGTGATAAATTCTCATAGGAACCGGAGCTTTTGCTGGAGCAACGTTTTTGTGTGAAAAACTTCGGCCCCTCTAAGATCCGCCTCGTGGTATACGTGATGCATATATAGTATGCTATTGCATGTATAGTGATAAATATACACGCAGGACTATGAGTTCTCGTCAGATCACCGAAGTTAAGCAACGTCGAGCCCGGTTAGTCCCCGGATGGGTGACTGTCTGAGCGATCGATTCGGACTCCCGCGTTGTGTCCTTGGGCAAGGCACTTAACCACGATTGTCCACATGGGGGCACAATGACAGCGTGTACTAAGGTGTACTGCACGTCGATGGTGCACATGACTTCAACCTATCTAATCCTGCCTGTGCTGCAGTGCGGAGTTACGATGTTGGGGAGCTGGCAGCTGCTCGTCGTTGCTCAGTGGTTCTCTCCGGGTACTCCGACTTCCTCCACCTGTAAAACTGTCACAGTCACGATTAGCCATTGTGAATAAGTATGTGACCTTAAACACAAATAAATAATAATAAATAATAGGACTATGAGTATATAGTATGAGTATGTGATGGAATATTGACGGGGAAGTTGGGTTTTCTTGAAAGTTTCCCCGCGAAACGGTCCGACGTTGCTATTGACATCGTGACATCATTATGCGCACGCAACGTCATAGAAACGTTGACCGCTGTTGTTTGCACTGTACAATCTTATACGACGTTGTTCGGGTAAAGGTGTATAGACCTTCTCGTATGAGAATGATCTTGTAGTATAGTATGGGCGTAATATACCCCTGCTGGTCCCCTGTTAGCCCTTGGTACTCTATTCGTCCAATTGTTCTTTATACTATCCTATGTCTGATATAGGTAATGCGTAATGCTAGTCCGGGCAGTATTGTGTGTGGGGGGGGGGGGGGGGGGGTAATACATGGTCGTCTACTGCATGTACCCTGGTGGTCTACTTGGTGTGTCCTCATGTTTCAGGTTGCATTTGCGTGTAAACTCGGCGACACACGTGTCACACTTATATCCTTTTTTCTTTGGGTTTTCAGTACAAACCTCTTCAGTTATTGACATATCTGGAAATGAGCCATCAATTGGAGGCGCCTCGCCTGTATCACGCATTGTTTTTATCTGCGAAAGAAATGAACCTTGACGTTATTTCTCACTTAATATGGAAGTTATCCAGAGAACATGGAAAATCACACATTAGCTCCTCGGGTGTGTATCACTGATGTTCTGGATTGCGTCAGTGCTTTACTCTCTAGGGTGTGCTCTTTTGAAACTGGTAGTTTACTGCTAACGGTTTACCGGTACCCAAAATTCCTCGCCGTCTACGAAGCGTATGGGTTGGGCAAGTACCGATACAACCCGGATCATCAGTAGCACATTCTGGACGAGTTATCTCCATGTTTTGGGCTAATGGCGGTACATGTTCCAAGTGTTCGATATCCGTGTTCCAAGTTTCAATAATGCAATTTGCTCCGCGGGTTTTAGTGCCCATATTTTCAAACCCCATGTTCATAAAATGCATCTTATATAGAAATCTGCTGACTGTTTGAAGTTACCTCTCTCACCGTTGTTTTATTGGGCATTTCGGAAGACAATGAGATAATAAAACTGCTGCGGAGTGCTAAATTTAACATGTGATAGGCGATTATTTTGCATATTTCATCAGAAATTGGTCAAGTGACAGTGGTAATGATAATCTCCTCAATTTTATAGCCATTGTTCATGGCTGAAATTCTATCACAGCATATCTTAAATACACAACTGAGTCATAAAAACATTCCGGTAGATTGTTTCTTCTGAATATGTTTTTCTTAGCTCACCCCTGTCTCTCTCGCCCCTTTTTCTGATCGGCGTTCTTTTTGTCGCTCAGGTTCCGAGTATCCGGATACCCGGTGTGTTCACGCTGTGCGATTCCGGCGAGTGATTTCATTATTTATTGTGATAAAAAAATGAATTATTTAAAATTCAAAACATATTTTTCTAAAGAGAGAATGCATGACATTTAGTGCTCAACCTTTTTCCAAGAACCCCGAGGAATGTTGGGTGTGGTGTATCCATGATTTTGAGTTGGTAGGGTGCTTTAATTTCAATCATGGGCGCTGCGACTATAGGCAGACTTGGACCGAGCAAATCCCTTGTCGTTGTTGGAAGTTAATTTATAACGACTTACACAACAAGAGACCCACACCTCCGCAGGAGCTACAGCTGTATACATTGGGTACGGTATCGTCCGCGATAACACAGGGGACGTGACAACCGTTACTTATTTCTGGTTTCTTATTTGAAATTCGTTATCAACCGATAAAATCGGTTGATAACGAATGTCGAGTAAGCAACAGGGAATAAATAACGGTTGTCACATCTATGATAACACATGGGCACCCACTATGGATTGTGGATGCCCATATGTTATCGTGGGTAATACCATGATCCCTGGTGCCTGGTGGTTTGGTGGGGGTGTGCGCCAGGTACGTCTGGATCATCCACTGATCTGCATGGAATAGATAAGCGTGGTCTGAATGTATTAGTAAGTTCTTACCATTTTCAATGTCTTGCCTCTGTTCATTCATAAACGCACAGATAAGTTTGTTGTACACGTTCGTCTTTCTTGCTTCACCCAACATGCCTTCTGATGGATCCAAACCATCAATATCTTTGAAACCCATCTTATTTAGCTAAAAAAAAACAAGAAATATCGCCATTTTTGCAAGACGTCTATCTTATCTTCCGGTACGTCGTTCTCGGAAACCTGGGAGTGTTCGTATTATTGTACCAAGTTAAATCAGATTGGCTTTTGGTCGTCAGGGCTTTCGCGGTTGCTATTGGGCGTATGAAAAGTAATTATATGAACAAACTTCAACAAAGGCGGGTAGCCTAGAGATCTGTTCAACTGAAGTAGTGTGCCACGATAGGATAGGAGTAAGGACAACAATTTCCGCACAATCTGTCCTATTTTAGCTTCAGGGACGCCCTTTACTGAGTTGTAAAGCCTTGTACTGGTAATACCAACTCCATGCGGGGTGTGATATTTAACTCTTAACCGCTGAGTATTGCCGGGTGTGATATTTACCTCTTAATCCGCCGAGTATTTAAAAAATATTTTCATTAAATCTGGCCATGGCTGTTGTCAAGCAGCCACAACTAGATTTAATGAAACATTCATCTAGATTTAACCCAAGAAATCATTGTTCAAAAAGTTCATTCAGTTTACAGGTTGAAAATTAGAGTAAAATGTACCCAAATTATACATATTTCAGTGGCAAGAGATTTTGTGTCCTTGGCAGGGATATCTCCCGGCAGCATGGAAGGAGTTAAGTATGGTTGGCTTATAGTGTGCTGCATTGTTCTGAGTGTTTTCCAGGAGTTTATTGACGTATACTTTCAAAATAAAACAGAACCATATTTCCGTTAATTTTTGGTGTATTGGCATATTCCCTCCACTCGTGGTCTTGTTTTAGTTATCAACGATTGACTGACTGGATCGACGAATCCAATCTCAGTTTGGTGTAGACATTCACCTCTATTCTCCTATTTATCACCCCTTTTCCAAAATCTAGGTTTGTGTGATCCGTAGTTGTCGAATATGCCCATGAATCGTTGGAGTAGTCTTTGGTTCAAATGACATCTGTGATTTTCGGCTGTTCTAAAAAGTCTGAAGACCATGGGATATAGTTGTTTACTGTCGAGAGTATCATTATTGGAGAATACCATCCAGATGAGCATACGGCTCCAATGACCACTGCAATAGAAAATTAGTACTTACTCAAGGGTCGTCTGAGCAATCCCTGATTCGAGAGATTGCTCGTAAGATTTGTAAGTCTGTAACCGCACAGCAGGTCTTTGTGTCCCCCCCTCCCCGCCTCTGAATTCACCGTCTCTTTGGGGAAATCGAAAGGATCAGTTTCCTATATTACAGTCTCGTTCAGGAGGACAATTATCGACCATTCATCTACGTACCTCTTAGGACTACCCAACTTTTCCTGGCATATTGCGTCTATTGCTTCCTGCGTTCCTAGACGACCATAATTTTAGGCTCATAGTTCCCAGACCAATAGCTTCCCGGCTTCTAGGACAAATTTATGACTTCCAAGCTCCCAGACAAAACTTGACTAGAAGCACGATTCACACCCGATTACTTCATCTGTCGGAACAAGAAGTGACGCAACCTTATATGGCATTTCATGATAGCTCTCCTTTTGGAATACAACGTCGTGTCATAGTCGGGATATATAATTATAATGGAATCAAACGTACCGCCATGGTAACCCACATAATCGACCATGCTGTGTGGTTAGTGTCAATGAAATTTAACAGTTTAATTTTTAAAAGTTAGTATTGAATTTTAACCCCTTCAACACTGACGCCCTGAACGGTATTGTCTTGTGCAATCACTATCGCCGAGGGGGGGGGGGGGGGGGGGGCAACTGCCCCGGAGCCAGGATTTTTGGTGTTTTAAAATAGTGTAGGATGATCTATCGATTCGTCTGAGCTGAAAGTCGGAGGGAGGCTTTTGGTACGGGCCCCCGACGGTGGTGGGGGTGACAAGAGTACGTAAATGCATTATTTACCAGGTTCCATTCAAAAATATAATGCATTGTTTGTGTATATTTAATTTGCATTTATGGAATATAAGAGGTGGGGAATTTCAAAGTAAACAAATTTCCCTTACTTATACAGCACCTTAGTACCTTATATACATTACGAAGCTGTAGATGACTGATATTTCTACATCATTATACAGACATCCAACAATGATATAAAAACATTACCAACGTGTATATGAAGCCTGCCGTTTGCGTTCTCAAGGAAGAGTGCAGTTTGTAACTGTATGGTGGGGGGGGGGGGGGGGGGCTTATGGGTTAACAGCTCGGCTTGATGCTTCACACCAACCCTTTAACCAATGCATACGATATCAAAATTTGTTATTTTAATTTTAATTTTTTCATATTTTTTCAAAAAAATCAACAAAGCCATATCATGTGACCCCCCCCTCCCTCAAAAGCCATATCATCAGCGACCCCCCCCCCCCCCCCCCCTTATTGGAACAAACTTTTTTTAACTGCTTAATTCGTAAATTACGCGGGCGGATTCGGCTATTCGATTCGTTTGACTAACTTTGTATATTTGCGCACCAGACAAGTAGGCCCTAAATGTCACAATGCAGATTTTTGGGGTATACTCAACAAGACCATTTTTTTGTGAATTGGATTTTTTCATATGTATGTATTACATTAGGAAAATTAGATCAAACGTTGGGGCTGAATCTCAAAAGCGGATTTTTAGTGTTGAAAAATCTATCTCGTGTAGAGGTGGTAAATTTTTCTTGGCTGCCAAAATTTGTTGAGCCTGTGCTTTACTAACATTTATACAAATTGAAACAAGGCAAATCTACACGGATGAAATAAATTCACCTCAAAGAGAATGTGACCTCAGCCAGGATTCTACAATAATGGGGTGGCCTAGCCAATTTGTTTTGGTGGTGGGGGGGGGGGGGGGGGTGGGTATTTAAAAGGTAGTTGTGTGGGGTTTCGGTGGGCATCCCCTATTCTAAACTTGGGTCCCTCTGGTTTTTTGCCCCTCCTTCCACTTCCCTGAAGAGGGTCCCAGATAGGACTAGCGTCCCAACCCCCGAGAAAAATTTTGCAAAATTTAGTGCTCTAAGAGCGAATTTTAGGGTGTGTATCCCCTATATTGGAGACCATTTTAGGATTCAGTGTTGTATGAAAGTTGGAGGGGAGCAGCGAAAATTTTAGGCGGGAGGCGTCTAGGACCCGCCCGTAGCTAAGCCACTGTGTGAACCACATCCATAGAATATGAAAGTTGAGATACCTGCACTCACAAATCGAGCCCAAATGTGGGCTTCTCGCACCTAACCAGTTAAGTAGCTGTGTTTTATATTGCGCAATATGTTTTTTACACGCCGGTTTGTAAAAACGGTCGCATTATGTAACTGGTCTGTATGTCCGTCTGCTTGTCTGTGTGTATGTGTCTGTCTGTCCGTAAACAATTGGTTTTCCAATAACTCCAGTTTGCATTATTTGATTTCAACCAAAGTTGCTATGTGTATTCTCCTGCTAGTAATACAGGTCAAGTTCGAATATGGGTTCCGTCCAAATATTTGTTATGGCCGCTTTTCGACTTGGAAATTGACCTATTAAATTTCTTTTCTGACCGATAACTCCAGTCTGGATTGTTTGATCTCAATCAAAGTTGGTGTGTATATTACCCAGCTAGGTATACAGGCCAAGTTCGAATTTGGGTTCCGTCCAATTATTTTTACATGAGTTCCGGCCCTTTTTTTACTTAGAATTCGACCGTCTATCAACATTTTTGGTTTCCGACCGATAACCCTAGTTTGGATTATTTTATCTCAACCAATGTTGGGGTGTGTATTGTCCAGCTAGTAATACAGGCCAAATGCGATTATGGGTTCCGTCCATTTATTTTTAAATGAGTTACGACCCTTTTTCGACTTCGAATTCGACCGTCTTCACATTTTTGGTATCCGATCAATAACTCCAGTTAGGATTATTTGATCTCAACCAAAGTTGGTATGTGTATTTTCCAGCTAATAATACTGACCAAGTTTGAATATGGGTCCCGTCCAATTATTTTTACATGGGTTACGCCCTCTTTTCGCCTTTGAACGGATGTATTTAGCCCGGCAGGCGGTGCTCTGGTTTCCTTCTGCAAAAGTACTCTTACAGCTACCAGCAACTATTGTTAACGAAATTACTCACTTCAACGCCACATAGACCTGATCCCGCAGCAACATCGAGGACTTTCACTCTGCCTCTCAAGGTCACATCAAAACATTCTGCAGCAGAAGCGGCGGTTACCACTGGCGAAGTGTACAGAGAAGGCGAAAGTTCCTACAATAGAAAATTATTTGATACAAATTCCGAGAGATTATGTTATAAGACTGACAAAGGAAAATCATAGGTCTTTTATGTTTTTATTTGTGTTTAACACCCACATACTGATGCCAAAATTTTAAACTGTCACGCTGCTATTCATTCCAATAATGCAGCTTGGAAATTAAAGAAGACAATCTTGCTTGACAAAGCTCACTGTTGCTCTGTCCAAAAAAAAATAATGAATTGTTGAATTCATAGTTGCATCATGGGAAAAAATTACCGCTTGAAATTTCTGTATTTTGACATCAGTGTGCAGATGGTTAAGTCCCATGATCATATCGTGACCACAGCGTAGGTATAAAGTCAAGTTTGGCTAATCGTTTATACATTTATTTATTTAGTGGGGCTTAACTCACCGCCGTACTACCTCCGCACAGGAAGTCTTAGCAAAACACGGATGGTACTGGAGCAAAGACATTTTTCTGGTTCATGGTTCTTATTCAGTCAAACGCAAATAATATTTTATTTATTTAAATCTGTTTTATTACAAAATATTAGAGAGTGTCTGTGGGCTCTCTCCAATAATTGGTAATAAAACAAATTTTGAATAAGAAATCCAGACCACCAAAAATAATCTAGCCCTCAGCCAGTTAAAGACAAGCGCGCCATCGACGGGCAGTACGTCTCAATACACCCGCCTCCGTGCGGCCCCAACCCTCATCCACGTGAGCAATCGGAATTAAGTGCCTTGCATAAGGAATATTAAGGATACAACGCTGTTACCGCTGATGAGGATCGAGCCGTTGCCGTTTCCGTTTTTAAACACTGAGCTACCGCGCTGAGCTGCAGCACATACGAAAGAACTCTTGCCACGTGTGTTGATTTCAGAATCGTGTTAAACCATAATATGGCTACCACAGAAGTCAGGAACCATTCCACTTTCCGGGGATCTAATGGGTAGCAGAGCTTTGGTTCCATTCTGTTCTATAATGACACAATCTTATCAAATCTTAACGATTTGAGAGTTAAAGTGGCGCTCTGGTGGCTTTTTACACATCGTACCTTGAGTGGAACAAAACGCCATCTGCAGTGCTTTAGCATTGTGGATGGCGCCTTGTTCCAATCAAGGGACGATTTTACCCAGTGATTTTAAGTGAAGAATCTTCCATATTTTTTCGGACGCATTCCTGAGCGGGGAAAATGGAAAACAGTTGAAACTCACACAAAATCCGAAATCAACACAAACCGTTTGAGATCGGACTCAATGGGTGCGAAATGGCGGCAACCGATGACCCCACCTCAGACCAATATCGAGGCCATGTACTGCAGGTATCCCACCCCCGTGGTTCCATATTAGACGTTTCAACTTTCAAGGGGTTCCATCTTAGACTCGGTGGGTCCAGAATTGATGATAACAACCATTCCGGGGCCCACAAACGTTTCTGGGAACAATTGAACGACATTTGATCAAATGGGACCATATATACAGGTACAAATGGGGCTCTTAGGGCGTGCAATGAGGCCAGCTAAATTTCCGCTCGAGCTGTATAGTGTGACAGAATTTGCACTTCGATGTATTTTGACCATTTTCCCCTCACATTTTCGTACATGGGCCCTGGCGCTCGCGGTCTGAAAGCCTCGGTCACTTGATGCCTCCCACCTTTGGTCACATGATCAGATAAGACGAGAGGGTGGATACGTGTTTCATTTATCGTGTAAGTAGATAAAACAAAGAAAGATCACCAAGTACTTACACCCGTACTGTCCCGGCACAAGAGAGAGCAGTTGTGAATTTAATGGAAATTAAAGGCTTGCTAAAAAAGCTTGATCAACTCTTGATTTTAACGTCGCTATTTACTTGCCTTATCGTACTGTCTGTTCTCTGCCCATTTGTTGTAGTATTCTACCACCTCCTCGGGTTTCACACCCGCCCTCTGCACAAAGGCAATTTTACTGACTACCGTCTCTTCTCCATCAGATTGCTTAATCATCGCGCTTCAACCGTTCGACGAGTTCAACCTGCAGATAAAGATACCAATATAGATTAGTTAAATAAACATCTTTAAGTTTTTGTCCTTTGCGATCCGGTCGAAATTTTCTATCCGCTTCTTTTAGTCAAAAAAAAAAATAGTTTTTTGATTCTCATATAGTGTTCAACCGATGACCGGAACCGGCCACCACAATTGTTCGATTGTGGGCAATCGGATAACAACGGCATCGGCTCCTGGAAGATCGGTTCAACCGATTGTTGCCAAGCATTTTGTGATGATTCACAAACCGCATTTTATTACCTTCTGCAATTGTTCAATTGTTAATGTAAAATGATGCCAATGATACTATTCAGTAAAGTTGAGAAACAACCACAATGTGTTTCTTAATATCTCTAGACGCCCCTTTACGGGATATACAAGTTAAACGACATGTAAAGCTTACAATTTAGCGCACTTGCGGCAATCGCCAGTTCACACCGGAAAAGTGAAGGTTGTACTCCATTGACTCAGGTCGCAGTAAAATTACCAGTCGCACACACATGGGTGGTAAACGTGGCTCATGTGCGCTACTGGTAATTTTACTGCGACCCCAGTCAACGAAGTTTAACGCTGTGAAAATGTCCAGTTTAATGTAGTTGTCTTTCGAGCCCCGACTTGTCTAATAGTGCACCGTATTACAATCGGAATCGGCTTCACAATCGGCTGATTGTGAGGTCAAATAATCGATAATCGGTCAGCGACCATTTTTGCTAATCGGTTGAACACTATTCTCATAGAACATAGAATTGTTTCTTCAAATCGGTGAAGGAGGGAGGATTTTTTTTATTACCGCTGAGACTATGAATTGTGAAGAACATAGCTACGTCGACCCAGTCCCAAGTGTCGTATGTCATGTTTAGTTAAATGATCTGAACGTGGCGGCTACGTTCAGATCACTGAACCCATGTTATATACTACTCAAAGTTTTCTAAGCACCAAATATTTGAGAAGTGATTGTGAAATTTACTTGTGACATATTTGCAATATTTTTGGTGGATATGATTGAGGAATGTATTGAGATGGTTCCCAGTGTTTACATTAGCTCCCTTGACAAGTAAACTTTTCGTGACAGTCATGGAAAGCATGTACCCTTGATTTTCATGTTGTTTTCGTGTACTGTCTACATGTCCATGACATGTGTAGGGTATTCAATCTTCATTTCAACACAAACCCTTGTGATTTAATGATTGAATATGGCAAATGTAAGAAGACATTTGTCTGAAGCAGAAATGTGGCGGGCAGTATGGATGGTTGAGCAAGGGGCTACCCATCTTCTGGTTGGTGCAGCCCTCGGTGTGCACCGTACGGTGATCACCAGAGCCTAGGAAAGATTTCAGCAGTACGGCACATCAGTAAGACGGCATGCTGGTGACAGAGACAGAGCAGCATCTGCACTGAAGACCGGTTTTTGATCATTCATGCCCGTAGGAACCGCTTTACCGCAGTAACCCAGCTTCGCAGTGACCTTCAGAATGCATCCGGGGTAAATGTTTCGGCTCAGACTATCTGGGCAAGGTTGCACGAAGGTGGTCTCCGATAGAGAAGACCATGTATTCGCATTCCGCTGTCTCAGAACCACCACCAGGCACGATATGAATGGGCCATGGACCACATTGGATGGAGCAGTGAAGATTGGCGACCTGTCATTTTTACAGATGAGCCAAGGTACTGCCTAAACCACACAGATACGCGTTCTGGGTATGGAGAAGACCAGAAGAGCGATTCCATGCAGCCAACATTGCTGAGCATGGCCGCTATGGTAGAGGGTCAATCGTGGCCTGGGGTGGCAGCAGTCGGGATGGGCGTACAGAGCTCTGTGTCCTTGAACGTGGTACATTGACTGCATAACGGTATATTAATGAGATCCTGAATCACGTCAGATTGTATGCAGGTGCAGTGGGTGATAGATTCATTGTGATGGACGATAATGCCCGTCCTCATGCTGCCCATGCTGTCGGGGAGTACCGACAGATGGAGGGGATTGCGCGTGTGGACTGGCCAGCAAGATCCCGTGACATCAATCCAATCGGACATGTCTGGAATGAGTTGCAGCTTGCAATTTTAGCCCGTCCAGTCCAGCCAAGAAGTGTCCAGGAGCTTGGTGCAATGCTGGTCCAAGAATGGAACAACATCCCACCAACGACCACCAGGAACCTGATTGGGAGCATGAGAAGACGTTGTCAAGCTGTAATTACTTCCTCTTTTACCAATAACATCCATTTTCCATGGTTATCGTATTCAAAAGCTAAAAATAATGTCCAACATAAATAAAATCTTAATTTCTGTACTTAAATCATTAAAGATATAATTAAATAAAAAATTTATACACTTCTCATTACAATATTTCAACCAACACATAAAACAGGTAGTTGGATGTACTTGGTGCTTAGCAAACTTTGAGTGGTATATATTGATGCATTTTTCTATTTTTCGATGTTAAAATTTGAAGCAGGAGACGTATAATACCGTACACACGTTGAACTAACCAACAAAATCTCTCGAATGAGGATGTCATTCAACGCGTGTATACTCCCTGTTGTGATGTGTACCTGTTAAGGAAGGATGTTTGGTTAAGATGGCGGCTTATCAACAAAGAACAAGGGATGTGTCCACTTCAAGACGTTAATTCAACGCGTTTCATCCATATTGTTGGCCTTGTATATATCCCTTTCGATGAAGCCTTGTATATATCCTTTTCGATGAAGGGGCGATTTATCTTTATCGTACATCACTTCATCTTGAAATTTCACGAAAATCACACGTGTAAACAATGTCTCAATCGAAGTAGAATCCGCATCAATCAACTGGTTATATCTACAGTTTTTGAGCATTGTCAACACATTTCATGATGTCAGATGCATACTATCGTGCAGGGGGGCCCGAAGCACTTCAGGACTAAGGATAGTCAGTGTGAATAGGGTACTTACTAGACTAGCAGCTGTCAGGACATGCATGTCTCGAGAGCCTTAGGCCCGAGCTGGATGAAATTCTGGGAGGAGTATCCCCTTTCCGACGGTGGGATCGTTGGGGCCTCTCCAGGGATTTTTTTAAATTTTGAAAGCTCCCAGAACGAATTTGTTGTTGTATACTTTACCTTTACTTCGAGAATAAATCATTGAAAAAGAAATTGGGTGACGAACCTGGAAAGGGCATAGCATTCGCTCTCTCTACTCCCGTAGTTCTGGCGACCCTGCTATGACAAACTAGCTTAAAGGTAAGAAAGATCCAGAGATCATGACTATTACATCAGTCTCTATAGGGGTCCCACTCACAATAAATGTAACTTGATGTTTCAATACGCAACATTTTACCCGGTTAAATGAAATCGTCAGTCTATCGAAAATCGAGGATGGAGATTCAGAATCGACCACTATGTGGATTCTGCCCTACTCTGTCACTGTCAAAACCTCAGACCTTTCTCCAAACGCACATGGACCAATTATATCTAAGCCAAAAGCGGGAGGAGTGATTGAGGCCAAAATCAGCATGGGTGGTAACAAACTATTCGTTCTAGTGCCCGGTCCAGAATTCGAATCAAATCCCATCAGCAGAGACTATGTGGATGACACTAAATTGTGAAAGAGCGGTGAGAAGAGGGAACATTTGCTAGTGTAGAAAATAAAATTTATTACGCCGAGAAGCCGTAAAATCTATATTCTAGTTGAAATATATTCATCATGCCTTTGTGAGCCGATTTATGAGATAGAATTAATCGCAAGACTGTTCCGTCTAATCCCAAAGCTACAACTTTTATAGTGTTTTTGTTAATCGAATTTGATCATTTGAATGAATATAAGAATTTTTGGGGCTGGCCACTGGCTTGCTGAGGTATAGTATGGGCACGGATTTTTATTTTGAGCTAGAATTAATATTGAAAGTTCAATAGACATTTTCTAACTCAAGAAAAAATCTAATTTTTTCAAGGTCTGCACAAGGGTGAGTGGGTTAAACTCTTTTACACTGTCCTTACGATAGAATATGTTTGGTTGAATTACAATTGAAGTGTTAAAACAAGACCAGTCCGATTCGTGAATTCATTATATAATTTCGTCCAGCCCTTCCCAGAGATTCGAGTGTATCAACCCCGAGTATTGTTTCCCCAAGACCCAATTAACCGTTACTAGCTTGCACTACAGGAGTTGCAAACCAATGTGCAATTTAGGACGAGTACACCAATGATGCAATAGTAATTACAGGTATGCAAGGTCATGTCTAAAAGGTAAGCATTATGCGAATCGGTGCATTCGGAAAATCCCAAACGTTTAATGGGTCACACGAACAAATCAGTCATTCAGCTATGTTTCTGACAGGTCAGATATTCAGAACTGATCTCGTACCTTAATGGCTGATTGCTTCTTCTGGTTAGTTAACCCTTTACCCAACGTAACGGCCGAAACCGGTCAGCGCTATTATAAAAAATCGCCAATTAATTATCATTGTTTTTTTTTCATTTTGTGTCTCAAAACATAGGTTATAACCCCTCGTTAGAACGAGCTCATTCCTACGAGGGGTCATAACCTATGATTTTGAGACAAAAAAATGAAAAAAAAAAAAAGTTATTCAAGAACTTTTCTGCAAGTGCCGTCTGCTTTTCATGTTAGGTAAAGGGTTAAATTGGTTTTGCTAAGATTTCTCTGGCATGGTCTGTCATGATCGTTGAAGAACGAAGACCCAGACCGCCGATCAACGGGGGTTTATATAACCCAATACCGAGACCAATTAAAGATCAAGTAACCGACCAGATAAGACTGTTTTTTGGTCTTTTGGGTCGACCATACAACCAAATAAGTAACGTGTGAAGAATTGCGTAACAATGACGTTCTAGCAACTCCAGTCAGGTCTGCTCGCGAAAAGTGTCCACAGTGGTATTTTTATTTTCGTATATATAATGGATTACCGGTAAATTAAAGAGAAAAGTGATTAAAAAATATTACTCTGCAACTTATGTGTGGACGCTACACAAGTTGATCACAACAAAACGTACTGACATGAGTGTTTGAAGTGGAAAACGGAGACGATGTGGAGTCGTATTGCGGTTGAAAACAAATGCTCAAACCCAGGCTAAAAAACAAAAAATGAAGGTTCGGCCACAGTTACTTGTGATAAGTGATCACAAAAAATGAATACATGATTTTTAACTGATCATTTCAAATTATGTATGGAATTATTTGATTTTGGAATGAACAGTTGTTTCCGATCATACATTCGAAATTGCTGTACGCGAAATAGAATTATCGAAATGACTCCACCGACTGTGCTCCTAAATTTTCCTAACAAATATTTTACAGATAACAAAATATGTTCTTAAACAGCAAAGGGTTATTATACTAAATGAACTTATCAATAAATGACAAGTTTTAGATGCAGATCCCCTACTTGAACATCAGAATATTCCTAAATATCCTAAGGCCTAATACCAGTACTGGACTTGCTCCATTCATCTTAAAATCATTTCCTACATGTTTTCCAATTTCGCTACAACAGTTTTCATTTTGCAAAAATACCCCCTAGGTACAGCTTTCATAAGCATTAGCATACTGCTGGATCCATTTTCCAATTCACAGTTTATGTTATTATTGTGTAATCTCTGTTTTTTGTACTTTTTATATTGTTTGTTTGGAAATAAAATATTGTCAGTCAATCAATCAAATACCCCCCCCCCCCCTTCCCCCCCCCTGCTCCAAGAATCTTTTGTCAAGTATCTTTTGTTTAAAAGTTTTCGTTATAAGTATGTGACAGTCGAGTAGTCATGAACACAGCTGATGTACACGAGAGAATTCGAGTGTTAGTATTATTGTAAAGAATTACTTTCGTTAAACGAAAGTAATTCTTTAAAATAATAAAAATAAACGAATGTTTACGCCATGTTAAGTTTATTGTTTTAAATAACTATATTAATGTTTCAAGTTCGAACCGAGAGTCAACGAACCGGGTATACACTGTCGGAAAGGTTTCGCTTCTGGCCTGCTAGCAGACGACAGTTGCAAATGAATTCTAACTTGTCCATGTTATGCCTGAAAATATAGCCTATGAACTCTTTTGGTACGTGTTCGGCCAGCCCGTTTCAAATAGTGACCATAAGCTATGTTTCCGAGATAAAATAAAACTAAAAATAATGAAATTTGAAAGACACTCTTTCTAAATAGTGCTGGGTTGCTAAGGGCATTATGTTAGGTACAGAGTGGAAACATTTTGTTCAGAAATATACCGTTTTGTGTA
The DNA here is from genome assembly GCA_031216915.1 of Pictodentalium vernedei. Taxonomy (NCBI): domain Eukaryota; kingdom Metazoa; phylum Mollusca; class Scaphopoda; order Dentaliida; family Dentaliidae; genus Pictodentalium; species Pictodentalium vernedei. Next base: position 249,276,313 of record CM062289.1, read on the forward strand.
TATATAATGTTATAACGTTGGGTGGGGTGGCGGCACAGCTGTCTAATCCTTTGAACTAATTGAATACCAAATTTTCAAAGGTGTGATTAAATATTCTGCAGGCAGTTGTTATTCAGTCCCTGTTAGGTGGGGCCCTGTGGATCGAATCTGATCTATTATTGGAAATCGATTCGAACCTGGGATTGAATCAGAAGCGTCTTGAAAATAACCATCTGCCGGGGTCGGTAAACCTCATTTGTTCCGGCTGTGATTGCTAAAGTCCTGATTGATAAAATCTTCCACCTCCATCACCAACGCATGCCTTCATCGAAAACATTTCTTGGTGATGCAGATGGAATATTACCCAGTAAGGGTAAAAGTTCATTGTCGACACTGCTTGAAAAGTTTAAACTAGCTGTCAGCAGTGGTAGAGAATAGTGAGAGTGGAAAAAGCATCGGCGGTGACATGGGTATAGATGCTATTGATTTTAATATTTGTGGAATTTCACTCTGTCTTTATTGTCGAAATTATTTATGTACAATTTCCATTTTGTTAAATTCCAACTTCCTGCCCAACCTCAAAGTCGGGTCTAAGAATTTTCTGTTTAGACGAACCTCTGCCGAGGCAAAACTGAAAATTCTTAGTCGAGTTTCATAAATATCGTGTGACCAAAATACGAATTTCATATTCTGTTTATCATATGACACCATGTTTACCAAAAAGAAAACGTCTTTTAGATTGAGAATAAGGGTCAAAGAATGGAATTTCACTTTGAAAGTCATGCATTTGACTGTATTGCGTCACAGCTGCACGCAGTCATACATCATAGCTATTTTAATTCGACACAGATCATTTCGGTGATAACCAATCAGAAAGCGTTCTTTTGAAATTGACCAATCAAATCAACTGAGGGTGTTCTGAAGCACTAATTAATATTTATATTTAAAATATGAAAAGATAATATGCCGAGAAAACGGAGAAATCATTTGATAAAAACACATATAAAAAGATGTGCTTAGTTTATCTCTAGTTGGCAAGAAAGTGACCAAATCCATGTCATATGGATACTCATGTTAACTTAATAAGTTTCACAGGGAAGGTTGGCTATTTAACTAACAGAATTTCTCTGTATTACGTGTACTCAGTATTCATAAAGCTTCAGAATAAAGCTTTACTGAGGACTATGAATGATAGTTCAAACTCCTTGGCTTCACCAAAAAATTATCGTTCAAAAGTAAGGTTTTTAATTACCGGATTTTTTCCTGAAAACGGTACCGGAAATTTTTCAGACCCCAAATCCGGAAACCGAAAAAATTCCCGATTGTTTTTCTCTCCATAATACCCAACTGCAATTAAGACCAAATGACCCAGGGAGAGTGATCATTTTTCGGCAAAATTCTAGCGAAGTCTTGAGGAAATAAACGGGGTTTTATTAAACGAATATGAGAGAAAAAGAAAATTAATTTGTGATATTCGTGGTAATCTTTGTCGCATACTTCGACTTCAGAACCAGTATTTTATCTGGCAATCGCTTTACATAACAGTCACTGGCTCCGACAATCAGAGATAGATCACAGGTCCTCGGCACAAGCTGTGAAATCGAAAGAAAAATGATATTTGATAGCATTTTTGAATCGATGCTGACGTGCCCCCACAATCTAATATATAAATGCGAATGTCTTTATCTATATATATGTACACCTCTCTCTCTATCTCTCTATCTATCTTGTTCCGGACGAACTCCTCCGTTTTTCGACCGATCAATCTCAAATTTTGTGCACGGGGGTAATTCGTCCCTGCGAGTAACATGGGATGGGTGCCGTGCCCGTGCGGGGTGACCCTGACCTTGAAATTGATGACCTTGACCTTTTATTTCGAAAACGGCTGGGCCGATCGGGCTAAAATTTCATATGTGCGGGTATATTGACCCATCGATCATTTTGACTTTATCGAGGTGCCCGTGCGGGGTGACCTTGACCTTGAAATTTATGACCTTGTCCTTTATTTCGAAAACGGCTGGGCCGATCGGGCTAAAATTTCATATGTGCGGGTATATTGACCCATCGATCATTTTGACTTTATCGGGGTGCCCGTGCGGAGTGACCTTGACCTTGAAATTGGTGACCTTTTATTTCGAAAACGGCTTTGCCGATCGGGCTAAAATTTCATATGTGCGGGTATATTGACCCATCGATCATTTTGACTTTATTGGGTTGCCCATGCGGAATGACCTTGACCTTGAAATTGGTAACCTTGACCTTCTATTTCGAAAACGGCTGATATAACCATCTTCTCATATGCAACGCCGGGTTACACCCGCCAGTGACGTTATCGGGGTTACCGTGCGGGGTGACCTTGACCTTGAAATTGGTGACCTTGACCTTTTATTTCGAAAACGGCTGGGCCGATCGAGCTAAACTTTTATATGTGCGGGAATAATGACCCATCGATCATTTTGACTTTATCGGGGTGCCCGTTCGGGGTGACCTTGACCCATCTTCTCCCGTGCAATGCCGGGTATCACCCACTAGTGGTATATAAAGATTAACAAGGTACACAACTCGCTTTTCGAAAACGATAGCACTCATCTTCGTTATACCCACCTCAAATTTGATTCACATAACATATCCAACAGTACCCGGTGTCAGTGGAAAGGGGAATGAATAAGCTTTACAGTGATGTATTACACGACCGTTTGGTGTTCTTGGGTTGTTCATGATAACTGGGAGAAGTGGCAGAAAAGGCCGAAAAACATTTAGTCGGACAAGATAGTGCACAGTGGAAAGTGGTTACGAGCGACAATAATCCGATTTATTATAAATAATTCGAAGTCCGATTGTCTATGGAGGGCAGATTCAAATATTAACCGTATACCTTTATCAATTTTCAATCTTGGGTCGACATTTATTCATTTCTGGAGTTCACATTTACCGTTTATACACTTTTTAGCCGTCACTTTGAAACCTTTTCAAGTTCATGGCGTCCATAGATACGGCGACTCGCGCAAATGTTTTCCCCATTCTCCCATTGGCTTGTTTTCATTGATGATTTTCTCGGCATAAATTGTAGCCAATGGGATGTTTTTGTGAGCATCTTCGCTTCTATGGATACCGTTAGCTTGTTTAGTTTCCAATGATTTTAATTTGGCTGAAAATGAAGGCTGGGAAAAATTTGCAAATGGATGAAAAAAAAAATTGTTTTTGTGTCCTTCGACCAACCACCAACCTCAGCATAGGAGTCCTACAATTGATCGGTGGTGAAAATCCGGATCTGCCAAAACGAAATCGAGAACCGGGAATTCCCGGTCCCGATGGAAACCCTATTCAAAACCGAATCGATGTTTTGCTATCTATTTCCCTTCTTAGTTACCTCAGTTACCGACACTTTCTACAGCCAGGGTCACCTCGTGTCGGACAGTTTTACGGATGGAGGAAGCCGGAGTACCCGGAGAGAACCTCCGCGCAACGGCGAGCAACGGCCAGACTCCCCAACGTACTAACCCAACACAAGCAGGGTTAGCATTGGTTGAAGACAAGGGCACCATTGACGTGCAGTACGCCTTAGTATACAACGTCACCGTGCCCCCACACAGGCAAGGACACAACGCAGTTACCACTGGCGGGGATCGAACCGTGGACCTTTCGGTTTGAAGTCAAATTCCGTTACCACTGAGCCATCACGATCCCATCCCACACTTGTTGAAGCTTTCAAACGTGTTCAACGATTTCGGGGACGATCACCCCGCCTGCATCACCTAATCAATTCATTCGGGGTGATGAATCGGGATCTTTAATGCGGTGTACACGTAATTCAACATGATTGTGTACCTGTGGTGAAATGGGTAAACTTGGTAAGTATATACTAAACTAAAACGTACTACTTCGTGTTGAAACCGATATTTGAGGTCAACAAGTTAACATAAAAATGTTGTAATTTATTTCTTGCCCAAAGCCGTGATTACTACTACACTGTGTAAAGGCACTGAGAATTTATATATTGGCTGTTGTGGAATTGTGATATGAATATTACGGCAATATCCAAGTAACGCTAACATACAAAAGGAAAACTTCTTGGTTCATAAAGTGACACAGACATGTCCTGCATCATAATGAACGTTGTGTAGAACCTGAACAAATGTATTTCTACAACTAAAGATGGCTGACAGATTTCGTCATTGGAAGAGGTTTACAGGAGAGTTATCGCCCCTTAATTATCCAAAGTTGTCAGTAAATTTAACACTAAGGGTTTGGGAATTTCATATAATAATTCAAATTGCAAACTGTTAACTCAGTTGTATCATCGTTGTGCACATTATTTCACAAATTTCAGGCATTTCCCTGTATAGTAATATAAAAATACAGAAGCTATTTTTTTTTTTTTTACAATTTTTTCCCTCAAAAAGTTTGAACGTTCGACTGTTGTTATTCTCAGTTGAAACCCATTTAAAAGTAAGAAAACGACGTTTTCCCCATCTTTTAATGTTCTGTAACTTTTCTGGTCATGATATCAGCAGTATGCGCATCGTGACAAATAATACCGACACTTGTTTCCATTAATATAAACGTCTAGTGAGGTAAGATTTGCTCATTGTTTTCATGGGAAGAATAAAAGCTTGCAAATTACTGTAAAAACACATTCACTAAACAAAGAGCCAAAGTGACGGTTACTTAGCTGCTTCTAAATAGCTTGCCATAAAAACTAAGTTTCCTTTTGTAACTTTTAACCCTTTACCCAACGTAACGGCCAAAACCGGCCAGCGCTATTCTCAAAAATCGCCAATTAATTTTCAAAATATTTTCATTTTTTGTCTCGAAAACATAGATTATGACCCCTCGTTGGAACGAGCTCGTCGAGCTCGTTCCAACGAGGGGTCATAACCTATGTTTTTGAGACAAAAAATGAAAACATTTAGTTATTCAAGAATTTTTTTGCAAGTGTCGTCTGCTTTTCATGTTAGGTAAAGGGTTAATAATGAAAACAACAGACAGCTCTGTTGTTTTCGTTTATTAAAAATAACAAAGGGAAACTTTGCTTTATTTTCTACTGATGCCATAGGTGTTTTCTGAACAATTACATGCTTCCTAATTGGACCTTTTTCTCCCGATCAATAATTACAAGGGAGATAACTACTTTATCGAAAGTCTATTTTCACGACGAGATAAGTCAGGGGTGCTTGGTAAAAGCGAGTTTCTGTTCTTCTTGAAGGTCATCTATTCCATTGCAGTTGGAACTGTAAGTTTAATAAATGAACGTGTCAATGACACTGTAGCTTAACTTATCTGTGTGTTGTGTTTGATGAAAAGGATAATGTTCAATGTCTATGAAAGCATTATGAAATAAGACAATACTTGTGATAATTGGGAATATGTTAATTTCTGTTCCCTGTATGATATGTTTTTAATAAAAATAATATGAGGTGTAGACTGTACTAAAGAACTGAGGGGTGGGTTAATGTGGCCTTCACAGTTACTGTATGTGGCCCTCACAGTTATAATGTATGTCAACGAAAGTTACCAAGTTACAGTGAAATTATTCCAAAACGAGTCATCCTATCAAGTTACAATGAAATCCCTTCATAAATATGGCCTGTAGACTGTGCTAAAGGTTTTCGGGCTTCAGGCCTGTGTAGCCATGACGGTCGACCGGTTGCAACTAAAGGGGGACGTCCTCATCGCGACATCATACTGAGTCATTCTACCAAGTCACAATGAAATCCCTTCACAAATACGACCTGTAGACTGTACTAAAGCTTTTTGGTTTTTGTTCTCGGTTAGCCATCCAAGTTGAATGATCACGACCAAAAGGGGACGTTCTCATCTGGGCATTATCTGGAGTGATCCTAGGAAGTTACAATGAAATCCCTTCATAAATATGATCTGTAGGCTGTGCTAAAGGTTTTCGGGCCCCTGTAGCCGTCACAGTTGATCATCTAGACATTATATGAAGTGAACCTACCAAGTTACAATGAAATCCCTCCATAAATATGACATGTAGACTGTGCTAAAGGTTTTCGGGCTTCAGACTCGGGCAGCCATCGTGGTTGAATGATCGTGGCCAAATGGGGAAGTTCTCGTCAAGACATCATACGGAGTGATCCTCCTACCAAGTTACAATGAAATCCCTCCATATTAAACATGACCTGCAGACTGTGCTAAAAGTTTTTGGGTTTCGGGCTTGGGCAGCCGTCATGGTTGGCAGATCATGACCAAAAGGGTACGTTCTCGTCTAGACATTAAACAGAGGCAATCTACCAAATTACACTGAAATCCTTTCATAAATACGACCTGTAGGCTGCTAATGGTTTTCGGATTTTGGGCTCGGGAAGCCATACCATTTGACTGATCGCGACCAAAAGGGGACGTTCTTATCTAGACATGACCCCAAAAAATGTGAACAGATTCACGGATCAACAGACTAACAGACTCACAGACTCACAGACTAACAGACTTCCACACGCGTGATGGCAATAGCTTATCTTGACTTTGTCAAGTTAAGCTAAAAATCTATGTGTGGCTGAAGTTGGATATCCAGGAACAAGACTAAGACATCAGACAAGTCAAGATGTCTGCCCCTTTCATGTTCAACTAAATATTGAAATATTTTTGTTTTGTTTTGTTCAAGGGAAACTCCCTATTTTGATGTCACGCGTAATGCCGTATTTAGACAATCCGGTTTTGCATATGGACAAAGATACTTATTCAAAAATCGTGGAATTGCTGAAGGTATCATGAAGTAAAATGCTGAGTACATCCATAAAAAAGAAAAAAAAAAGAAAAAAAAACGCAGAAAATATTTTCCAAAGGAAATTCTTATTTTTCGTTGATATTCTGGGAGAATATTCATGATTAATATATGATCGATCGTTACGTTCGAAAATAAGTAATTAAGAAATAGAAACGTGTTTTTTCGAATTCGTTGAAGTTAGTAAAATGCAACTCAAAATTCATTGTTACACCCTCCCCCGCCCCCCCCCCCCCCCCCCCCCCCTCTACTTGCACATACTTATGTAACGTTGACATTTGTCTCGATTTTGGTATCAAACTCAATACCCTAGACGCTATAGATCGCTTTCAACATTATTCAGTTTGAAGGTTGATTTTCTATCGTTATATGGGGCGCGGTGGCTCAGTAGGTAGAGGTGCAGGCTGTAAGCCGAGAGGTCATGGCACCGACATTGTGTCCTTGGGCAAGACACCCCAACCCCATTGCCTACGTGGTGACACAGTTGCGTTGTGTACAAAGGCGTACCGCACGTCGATAGTGCACTTGTCTTCAACCAATGCTAACCCTGCTTGTGTGGAGTTCGTATGTTGGGGAGCTGACAGTTGCTCACCGTTGCCCGGTGGTTCTCTCCGGGTACCCCGGCTTCCTCCACCCGTAAAACTGTGGTGGTCATGATTAGTCATTGTGCAGAAATATGTGGCCTTGTTGTGTACATGTAGACAGTACACGAAAACATCAATAAATAATAAAATTCTATCTTATCACCTGCATTTGGCTTAACCCTTTACCTAACATGAAAAGCAGACGACACTTGCAAAAAAAAAAAAAAAAAAAAAAAATTCTTGAATAACTAATTGCTTTCATTTTCTGTCTCAAAAACATAGGTTATGACCCATCATTGGAACGAACTCGTTTCAATGAGCGTTTTTGAGACGACAAAAAATGAAAATTAATTAGCGATTTTTGAGAATCGCGCAGGCCGGTTTGTCGTTACGTTGGGTGAAGGGTTAAAGAGTGAAAACAGGAAGCTCCCATACACGATAACAATAATCCCTCTACCCGTGTAAACATTTAATTGTATTTACACACTTTTTATGTAAATAATGTATGATTTACAAGCGACGATTTTACTTAACCTTATGTGTGGTATCATATAAAGACCGCTACAGACTAAAAAACTCCAGGAACATATGATGATTTTTAACTTTTGACATGTTAGACCACCCACCTGTCCCTTTCCCCAATTCTTTCCATTTTAGACAGTTTTTTCCAACAAATTGACACCCACCCCCCTTTGATGGATATTCACAGTACCAACTCTGTATTCCCTACAGTTTAACAATGTTGACGGGGAGGGGGGGGGGGGGGTGTTTTCAATATCTATAGAATTTTCTCCAGTACTATTTGTCCAAAGTCTTCACGGGAAGTTGAGCAGGTTATATTGAAAAATGTTTGCAAAATTTGGTGAGATTTTCTGCAAGTTTGTGGTCTGTATACTCATATCCTCCTCATAGTATTGGGGACTAAGTTTTGATCATGGGGCAAGGTTAATCAAATGATGTTGATGTGTACCACTAAATATTTTTGACAGTATGCTACTTAAACAATTACCCCGTGTGATTAAAAAATGCATTAATGTATCTATTCTCTGGTATTCTGGGGCTGAATGATTTCTATATACTACTCAAAGTTTGTTAAGCACCAAATATTTGACACATCATTGTGAAATTGGCTTGTGACATATTTGCGATGTTTTTGGTGGATATGATTGAAGAATGTATTGGGATGGTCCCCAGTGTCCACATTAGCTCTCTTGACGGGCAGACTTTTCGTGACAGTCATGGAAAGCATGTACCCCTTGATTTTCATGTTGTTTTCGTGTACTGTCTACATGTCCATGACATGTGTAGGGTATTCAATCTTCATTTCAACACAAACCCTTGTGATTTAATGATTGAATATGGCAAATGTAAGAAGACATTTGTCTGAAGCAGAAATGTGGCGGGCTGTAGGGATGGTGGAGCAAAGGGCTGCCCATCGTCAGGTTGGTGAAGACCTTGGTGTGCACCATACGGTGATGACCAGAGCCTGGGTAAGATTTCAGCAGTATGGCACACCAGTAAGATGGCATGGTGGTGGCAGAGACAGGGCAACATCTGCAGCTGAAGACCGGTTTTTGATCATTCAGGCCCGTAGGAACCGCTTTGCCACAGCAACCCAGCTTCGCAGTGACCTTCAGAATGCATCCGGAAAATGTTTCGACGCCCACTATCCGGGCAAGGTTGCACGAAGGTGGTCTCCGATCGAGAAGACCATGTATTCGCATGCCGCTGTCCCAGAACCACCACCAGGCACGATATGAATGGGCCGTGGGCCACGTTGGATGGACAGAGAAGATTGGTGACCTGTCCTTTTTACAGATGAGGCAAGGTACTGCCTAGACCACACAGATAGGCGTTCTATGGTGTGGAGAAGATCAGGAGAGCGATTCCATGCTGCCAACATTGCTGCGCATGACCGCTATGGTGGAGGATCAATCATGGTCTGGGGCGGCATCGGCAGGGATGGACGTACAGAGCTCTGTATTCTTGAACGTGGTACATTGACTGCACAGCGGTATATTGGTGAGATTCTGGACGTCCACATTAGATTGTATGCAGGTACAGTGGGATATAGATTCATTCTGATGGACGATAATGCCCGTCCTCATGTTGCCCATGCTGTCGGAGAGTACCGACAGAGGGGGGGGGGGGGGGGGGGGTGGTGGCGATTGAGCACATGGACTGTGGCCAGCAAGATCCCCTGACCTCAGTCCAATCAAACATATCTGGAATGAGATGCATCTTGCAATTTCAGCCCGTCCGGTCCTGCCAAGAAGTGTCCAGGAGCTTGGTGCCATGCTGGTCCAAGAATGGAACAGCATCCCACAAAGGACCACCAGGAACCTGATTGGGAGCATGAGAGGGTGTTGTCAAACTGTAATTAACAATAATGGGTCTCATACTCGATATTGAACCCATACCAATTCGCTCAGTCAACGTTTTGGCAAATTGAAAAAGTTCCTCTTTTACCATATCCATTTTCCATGGTTATCGAATTCAAAAGCTAAGAAATAATGTCAAACACAAATAAAATCTTATTTTTTGTACTTAAATCATTAAAGATATGATTAAATAAAAAATATATACACTTTTTATTACAATATTTCAACTAAAACGTAAAACAGGTAGTTGGATATACTTGGGGCTTGGCAAACTTTGAATAGTATATTTTAATTCGTATATTTGATTGGTATACATTTTCATTCTTTAAAGTTTTCTTTAACTTGCATATGAAATGTATAGAGTGAGTTTTCTTACTATTTCTGCCCCGACAAAAAAATGGGGAACAATTAAAATAGCTGGTATCCGTCTGTCGGCGGTGCTTGCGTCTGTTGGCGGTGCTTCCGTCCGTGCATCCGCTTCACTTTGGTTTCGCGATAATAACTTTAGTTATAGTTAACCAAATCAAATGGAATTTGCTGTGTAAGTGTGTCAACATAAAATACAGGTCCAGTTCGAATCAGGGTGCGGTCCGCCAATTTTTGCACGAGTTATGTCCCTTTTTCGACTTTTGAAAACTCTATTTTTAGCCCGACTGTTTACAGTGAGGGCTATAGTAATGACTTTTGTCCATCCGTCCGTCCGTCCGTCTGTCCGTCTGTCCGTCTGTTAACTTTTAGAGTTTTGGTTAAAGTTTGTGGTTAAAGTTTTTTACTGAAGGTTCAAGTGTTTTTTTTTTGTTTTTTTGTGTTTTTTTTTCCTGTTTAGTTGACATTTGGAGTTTTGGTTAAAGTTTGTGGTTAAAGTTTTTTATTCAACCTTCAAGTACAGGCTATACCCAGTAGTTCTTGTCTGATCGTCACAAAATTTCATATACAGGTTTTAGGTCATGTCTACATGAGAATGTCCCCTTTTGGTCGTGACCGGTCAACCGGTATGGCTGCCCGAGCCCAAAACCCGAAAACCATTAGCACAGTCTACAGGTCGAATTTATGAAGGGATTTCATTGCAACTTCATAGAGTGCCTCTGCATAATGCCTAGATGAGAACGTCTCCGTTTGGACATGATCTGTCAACCGTTATGGCTGCCCAAGCCCGAAACCCAAAAACTTTTAGCACAGTCTGCAGGTCATGTTTAATATGGACGGATTTCATTGTAACTTGATACGATGACTCCGTATGATGTCTACATGAGAATTTCCCCATTTAGGCGTGATCTATCAACCGTGACGGCTGCCCGAGCCCAAAACCCGAAAACCTTTAGCACAGTCTACAGGTCATATTTATGGAGGGATTTCATTGTAACTTGATAGGTTGACTTCATATAATTTCTACATGAGAAGTCCCCTTTTGGACGTGATTGGGCATCTGTGACGGCTACAGGTGCCCGAAGCCCGAAAACCTTCAGCACAGTCTACAGGTCATATTTATGAAGGGATTTCATTGTAACTTTGTAGGAGATGAGAGTGTCCCCTTTTGGTTGCGATCATTCAACCATGATGGCTGCCCGAGCCCGAAGCCCGAAAACCTTTAGCACAGTCGACACGTCATATTTATGAAGGGATTTCATTGTAATTTGATAGGTTGACTTCATATAATGTCTAGATGAGAACATCCCCTTTTGGGCAACTGTGACGGCAACAGGGGCCCGAAGCCCGAAAACCTTTAGCACAGTCTATAGGTCATATTTATGGAGGGATTTCATTGTAACTTTGTAGGAGATGAGAGTGTCCCCTTTTGGTTGCGATCATTCAACCATGATGGCTGCCCGAGCCCGAAGCCCGAAAACCTTTAGCACAGTCGACACGTCATATTTATGAAGGGATTTCATTGTAATTTGATAGGTTGACTTCATATAATGTCTAGATGAGAACATCCCCTTTTGGGCAACTGTGACGGCAACAGGGGCCCGAAGCCCGAAAACCTTTAGCACAGTCTATAGGTCATATTTATGGAGGGATTTCATTGTAACTTGATAGGTTGACTATATAATGTCTAGATGAGAACGTCCCCTTTTGGGGAACTGTGATGGCAACAGAGGCCCGAAGCCCGAAAACCTTTAGAATATTCCACAGGCCAAAATTATAAAGGGATTTAATTGTAGTTTGGTAGGATGACTCCAAGTTTGTGGTTAAAAACCCAGACAAACACCACCATCCCCTACCCCCCCCCACCCCCCCATCCCCAATTAGGCTTTTTTTTCCTTTTTTCTCCAATATGCGTTTTGAACTATTTACAGTCACTACATGTGGAACCTTTTTTTAAACTTACATAACCCCCACCCACCCTGGGGGCCAATTAGGCACTTTTTTTTTCTTTCGTCAAAAATGCTGGTTTACAGTTTTGGTTAAAAACCCAGACAAACACCACCGCCCAACCCCCCCCCCCCCCACACCTTTCCCCAAATTAGTCATTTTTTTTTTATTTCTCCCAATATGCATTTTGAACTATTTACAGTCACTACATGCAGAACCTTTTTTTTCCTTTTGTCAAAAATGCTTTTTTACAGTTTTGGTTAAAGTTTGTGGTTAAAAATCCAGACTGTGATTATACCCCTCCCCCCAATTAGGCATTTATTTTTCTTTCCTCGAATATGCATTTTGAACTATTTACAGTCACTACATGCGGATCCTTTTTTTAAACTCATGTAACACCCTCCCCCCCCCCCCGACAATTAGGCACCTTTTTTTTCTTTCGTCAAAAATGTTTTTTTTACAGTTTTGGTTAAAGTTTGTGGTTAAAAACCCAGACAACCCCCCCCCCCGCCCCACCCTCGCCCCTATTGTGCCAGTTAGGTATTTTTTTTCTCTGCTCAAAATGATAACTCCAGTTTGGATTATTTGATTTCAACCAAAGATGATATGTGTATTTTCCAGCTGGTAATACAGGCCAGGTTTGAATATAGGTTCCACAACTCCCCCTCCTCCCTCCCCCCTCCCCCCCCCCCCCCCACACACACAAACATGTCACTTAGGCAATTATTCCCAAAATGCATTTTGAAGGATTGGGAGTTATTACATGCAAAAAAGAAAATTGACTCATATAGCCCAACATTGCTTTATGTACTGCATCTTTTATCCTTTACCTGACACAAGTTGAAGCCAACAGTACAAATTATTTTTCTGAAACATCAAATTTGTTTCATTTTTGACTTCTAACCATGGCTTATTAGTCCTTATTGGAACAAGCGCATCAAGTTTGTTCCATTAATAGGTCATGAGGTATGTTTTGAAGTAGAGAAATGAAAAAATAAACTTTGATTAGCAAATTTTGTATATCATGAGTGCAGATATGGCAGTTTCGTTAGGTAAACTGTTAACAAAAAATGGCTCCGACTATTTTGCGTCTAAGCATTGCCATTCCTGGGAAAGTCGGGCTGCATGCGTGACATCACTCTAGTTTAGTTTCCAACCAATAACTTTAGTTGTAATTGACCGAATCGAATAAAATTTGTTTTGTTGGTGTATCAACATCAAGTTCAAATCGGGGTTTGGTCCGACATTATTTGCCAGAGTTTTGTCCCTTGTCCGACTTCGAAAAAATCAATTTCTTTTCAGGGGACGTGTGGTCGAACGGCCTTTTATTTATTTTATTTAAAAAAATGATATTGAAAACGAGTGGAGTGATAGGAAACGCTTGAAGAACAAATCTATTACATGTTTAGTACCAATGACTTTCGATAATTTGGGGTATAAATTCATTAAATCATGAAAGGAAAGAAAATGATTTCTGGCCTCTGAGTCAACATCCTGACCAATATAATAATAATAATAATAATAATAATAATAATAATAATAATAATAATAATAATAATAATACCACAACTAGAAAATCAATGTTTGTTTATGAGGGAGGGGCGGGGCTAGTGCCGGTTTTAGCCTTGGTGAGGCCCAAAGCCATATGAAGCTTGGAGCCCCCCCCTCCTCGTTGAAGACGGGGGCTCCACGTCAGTGCATCATCAATTTCCAAATCAGTTTCAAAATACATTAATACCGGTATAGGCTGATAAATTAATTGAGTTCCTACGCTCTGTAAATTTATAAATACACACGTTTGAACAAACTGAGGATTAAAACATCGACAGATGTTTTTTTTTAACCCTTTACCTAACATGAAAAGCAGACGACACTTGCAAAAAAAATTCTTGAATAACTAAATTTTTTCATTTTTTGTCTCAAAAACATAGGTTATGACCCCTCGTTGGAACGAGCTCGACGAGCTCGTTCCAACGAGGGGTCATAACCTATGTTTTTGAGACAAAAAATGAAAATATTTTGAAAATTAATGGGCGATTTTTGAGAATAGCGCTGGCCGGTTTGGGCCGTTACGTTGGGTAAAGGGTTAAATGGCATTTATGTTACATCGATCAAAAAAAGATGAAAGTCTTGTAGTAATGCAGTGGTAAAATAGAGTTACACCCCATCCACTATAAACCAACGACAATGCATTCGAAGTTTTAATGGTTCCATGGTTCGCAAAGAAAAACCGATGCGAGGAAAGCACATGTCTATAGACCAATGGAGCATCTTTTTAGCTGCTTTCCATGAATTTCAGCCATTTAAAGTTTATCTTGTGCAAACTGGAAAGTGACTCTGATGAGGTGGAACCCAGAAAATTGCACCATAAAAATGAATCTCTTCGCGTAGGACACAAGGTGGTATTTGGTGCCGGGGGGGGGGGGGTGGGCATAAAATGTTTTAGGGCCAGCTGCTTGCAAATATTCATGGACACCCCCACCCCTGTAACAACCCTGTTATAAAATTTGAAACTATCAGTAATTCTATAAAATCATAAAGTTGATTGACACGATTCCTTACCTTAGTGAATTAAATTATTTTTATTTCAAATCGACGAGTATCAACATGTCTTCATAGTGATTATGTCAGTTCTCATTTAGAATATTTCGTCAGACAGCATTTCTTTCCCTTTTAGAACTCCCTTTTTAAAATGAGTCATAGAGCAGTACGTGGAGTCAATCGTTCGAGCAACTGCTATGTAGCTCATTTGCTTGAGAAGATTCGACTCGCAACAACATTTGCTTACTGGGCAACGGCTCGATAACTCATTTGTTCAATGGGATTCGAATCGTTCGAGCTATGACTTTTCAGTAACTTTTCTTTAGCTTATTAGGGGAACTTGGAATAGGTATGAAAAAGTTGTTCGAGCAAGCAATAGTGGAATGATGGTGATGTGAACTGGGACCCATAGCGACATTAATGTGCTAAGAGCCGTAGTAGTAATGGTTGAGATACTCTAGCGCAGGGCAGGATAGTGGAAGACCCCATTAAGGGTGAATACAATACATGTTGAGCATAGGGCAGATTGTGGTGACTATAGACAAATATGAAGGAAATATGAAGGATGTATGGGTGGTCCAGAAGCCAGGAGCTGTGTAGGGTTAGGAGCCATAACTATCTTCAGATAGATATCCTGCAAAATATATTCCCAAAAGGTATCCTCAGCAGCTATCCCCAACAACTATCCTCAAGTAGTACATCGCATGTCAAAAGTATCCTCAAATACCGAGATGCGTCATAGATACGAATGTGGAGTCACTCGGTCGAGCAATTACTGGACAACTCATTTGCTAGAAGGGATTCGAGTCATTCGATCGCTGAGTCTTCAGTAACCGCTTGAATTTATTCTTAGGAACCGCTGTATTAGACACCGATGTGACAGTGAGTGCGGTTTAGCTGAACAGAATGATCTGATTTGTTTGTTGCAGTAGAGTGAACTGATTGGCGATCTGGATAAATGAAACATGCTGTTCAAAACGAGAACAAGTGTACCCGGAATAGGGTTAGAACTAGCCTGAACAGATCAGAAAAACTGAATATAGTAACAATAAGCAAAACTGACCCAACTAATTTGTTCTGGAGTATACTCCAGAACAAACGACAGAGTTGAATAGACAAAAACTACAACATAGCTTATAGAATTCGAACTAGTACAACTTGGAGGATCTATTTGGGTAATTCTACGAAAGTATTGGAGGATTTGGGGGAAAATCCGAACTAGAAAACTACTCTTAAACAGAGGAACGCTCCTATTAATAGAAAAAGAAGGATTCTGGGGGCAATCCGTAGCAAATAAAGTGATTTTCGATGCTGATTTGGAAAATGTTCGGGTCTATTTGGGTAATTAGATTTACTCCTATTCAATCGAACACACCCGTGAACATATCGTTGTTATTTAAGAAGCCTTCCGAAGTTCAGGACTTATAGCAACCGCCTGCTACTATAGGAACCAAGATGGCGGCCTCCAATATACAAAATGGAACGATCGAAGCACGTATCACCCTAACAACACGCGCGTGCGCACTGAGACCACATATAACTATGGTAATGACGTAACAACATGGTCGCTTATGCGGACTACACTACCAAGGCAGCCCAACGTGGCGCCACTGGGTCACGTGACTATGACGTCACATGAGATCCCCGATGAGATCCCTTTAAATATTGCTAGAAAACCACATCATATAGTACTCATCATAACCCTCTCCCCACCTCCAAGCAGAAGTTTGATATGTTTTCAGCGCCGCTGTTTGAGTGCAAATTATTCTACGGCGGGAAGGGATCCTCATCCAGGAACATTGTTACAATTCACTCTTCGAGGCTATTCGGTGATAATTCAGATCCTAACTTTTTTCCTAAAGTGTTTCCTTTTTCACACGTTATACTTAGGGATAGGGGAACAATGTTTATCTGATATGAAGGGTTGCAGTTTAACAAATTCCAGACGGATCGGCCAGGTTTGACCGGAGGTACATGTGGAG
The DNA here is from genome assembly GCA_031216915.1 of Pictodentalium vernedei. Lineage (NCBI taxonomy): Eukaryota > Metazoa > Mollusca > Scaphopoda > Dentaliida > Dentaliidae > Pictodentalium > Pictodentalium vernedei. Next base: position 249,292,835 of record CM062289.1, read on the forward strand.
TGTACGAGAGGTGTTTCCTGTCCGCTTACCCCAACATATTTACAAAACATTTTTAAACATTATAACTTTCGAATTCCCAACCCCTGTAAGGCATTCCCCCCACAGATTTAATTATTAGTTATTAAAGCTTTTAAGTCTTTCAACCGAGTTCCGGAATTATATTTATATTATTTACAACAAAATGAGCGAATCTATTTTGCATTCTCTGGAAGTTTCAAGTTTTTACTGAATCTCCCCGCCATTTCTTGTTTGTCTTATTGATTTATCATTTAACTGGTTGAGTGCTGGAAGTCCATATTTGGGCGTCACTCTGAAATGTAGGCCCTGCAGCTCAAAGGTTTTATCTTCTGGAGGTGTGCCTCATATTATCTTTGAAGAGAAATTTGTCTTCATAGATTTCGACTGTTACAATTATGGAAGAGTGTTGGCATTCTCCCATAAATTGTTAGAAGACAAAAACAATTGAACAAAATTTGGCGACCCAAAATAATTTAGTGCTCTATCAGTTGAGGTTAAAATGTCTTTTACATCAAGATATGTTTGTGTGCCGCGTTCAAAAGGTTAAGTCATTTACACACTAAATTCTATGCGAGTATTCTGAGCGTTATGATAAAGTTATAAACATCAAATTTGCCACGACAGCCAGGGTTACCTCGTGTCTGACATTTTTTAGGGAATAATAAAATAAACTTATGACTAAACTTTTTTTCTGGCCGAATAGTTCTTCAGTTAGAACATGTACTATTAAAAATATTTTTCTCAACTGTATTATTTTTTAGAAATAAATGATAACTTGTAAGTAGGTATATTTTGGGGATACGAGGATACTTTTTTCGAAAAAAATGTACATGTACACGTACACGTACATGTACCCATAGGATTCAGTGTTAAAATGTACAAAACGTTTTTTGTACATTTTGTCCTCGTATCCAAACAAGTAGCTTATCGTGTCCTGGACGACTCAAACAGCTGTTGGCGAACGAGTGTGAATTCAGCAGAATTCGCGCAGAAGGAAAAATCTGAAGAAATCGACCTAAAATCTTTTCAACGTTCACCATCGCGGGTTAGACCTTTCGATCGATCGTTGGCAAACGTCGACAAAATGCTTTGGGGATACGAGGACAGCATCAAAATGCGTTTTGGTGATACGAGGACACCGATGTTCACAATCATGTTCCAGACGGCGATGGGTGCAGTCCGATCGGTAAAAACGATTGGGGATATGAGGACAGGAAAATCGATCCTAAACTTTTTTTCCCAGCGTTCGCCAACGGTCGATCGAACCGTCTAACCCACGTTGATCAACTTGTGAGGATTTCAGGACAGCAAAATATAAAAATTAAGAAATGTCGAAAATTAGAACAGAGGGAAATTTTCTCTCCACGTTTGCGATCACAGTCTAGATGGCGGTGCGATCGATCATGGAGGAACCAGTGGAGGGAACAGATGAAAAATATTAAATCGCTACGAGTTTTGAGGTAAATTGTAATAGAAATTGAGTTTTAATTTTAATAGACTACAATAATGTTCACTCGCGTTTTAATAGACTACAATAATGTTCACTTGCATTTCGGTTTGAGAAACATGAACAAAACTCCTTTTGATGAGGCACGCTTCTTCACTATTTCCTGTTCACAGAAAGTGCGTCGTTTTGAAGATGTGTTAATCGGGAAAATTGTGTTGTTACTTCAAACAGTATTTTGCTTTTTGATTTTTGATGACATGGAATTCTATTTAAACCATCTTACGAATGAAAATGAACCAGTTCAAAATGATTAAACTCTAATTCTTTCTGATTTAATGCGTTTGAAATGTTATATTTATCAATGTATTGAATGATAATATATTGAGATTTTAACTATTCAAGTTTTCTCCATGGAGAGAATAATTGCTGATGCAATTTTTAACTCGTTTGGGGCAATGCATTTTATCAATGGTTTTATTTTGAGAATGACTCGAAGTGTGAGGATATGTTTAATCAGAAAATTGTGTTGTTACTTCAAATGGCATTCTGTTTTTTGACGACACAAAATTCTGTTTAAACCATTTTAAGAATGAAAATGAACCAGTTTCAAATGATTAAGTAATTTCTTTCTGATTTAGCATGTTTTGAAAAAGGATGTTATTTGAGATTTTAACTATTCGAGTTTTCTCCATGGTGAGAATAACCGCTGATGCGATTTAACACATTTGGGGGCAACACATTTTTCGCTGGTTTTATTTTGAGAATGACTCGAAGTGTGAGGATGAGGATATGTTTAATCGGAAAATTGTGTCGTTACTTCAAATGGCATTCTGCTTTTTTGGCGACATGAAATTCTGTTTAAACCATCTTACGAATGAAAATGAACTGGTTTTAAATGATTAAGTAATTTCTTTCTGATTTAAAGCATTTTGAAAAAGGATGTTATTTGAGATTTTAACTATTCCAGTTTTCTCCATGGTGAGAATAACCGCTGATGCGATTTAACACGTTTGGGGGCAATGCATTATCGAGGTTTCATTTGTCAATGTTTTTCCCCCAACTGGTTTTAGTTATATATATTAAAGACATAAAATTTTATTTATTTAAAAACATAAAAAATAACTATTTTTAATTTTGAGAATAATAAAATAATCGACGTTACCACACTCTAAAAAAGAAATATTAATAATCAAGAGAACAGAAATGTTTTTACACATCAAAGATTCCAAGCGAAGAGACGAACTTCTCAATGAATATGAACATGTCAAGAAGAGCATTCGATCCGCTGACAGAAGCAGACGATTGGGAGAGATGGAATTAAGATGAGAGACCGCCAAACTATTCAAACCCGTGACGGAGGTTCAGGAATGAAACAAGAAGGAGATCGTCAAAGAACTGAGACCCATAAAAGAGAGTTCTTTGAGAACAGGTTCGTTACCTGGTAGTTTTACAATGCAGTTTTCCGTTCAAAGATCTTCACCGGATTACGTTCCCGTGGGAATCGAAAGCGATGTGAACGAGAGCGATGATACAGCTTTGACTATTACCACTAGTAGCATTACATCGTTTGACAATGGTGGTAAAAGAGATCTGTTGTATGGAATTTGCGAGGATTCAAGCGGTAGGAAATTCGTGGGCAATACTGAAGTGGAAATGGATGATGGTGATTTAATCGCCGGTTCGAATAGGTATGAAATTGACTGCACCAATTGCTCCTGTACGACAAGCCTAGAGATTACTCAGATCAGGATTTCGACAATTACGGCGACATTCTGGTTCAGACTCACGCCATGAAGAGGAATAACGATGCTAGAGAGACGAGACCCAAGGCTAACAGAGGGCACAAGTGGACAAAGGTGGTGAAACCAATATGGGATATGAATAAGAAATTCATCGAATCGGTGATGGGAAAGGGAGTGACAACCACTTTTCTTCCGTGCGATTCTGACACTCTGTTTGAGAGATTGAAATTGTTGATGGCTAGTCGGGACGCTGGTAATACTGGAGTGGATAATCAGATAGTGAGTATATGTGACGAATTGTTTAGGCAGAAGGTCTTGGATAAATGAGATTATAAAAGGTTGATGGACGAATTGAATGATTGATATATCATGAGAAGAAAGAAAAACGAAAAAAAATAGATAAATAAAAAAAGTAAATCTACACTAAAAGTAAAAGTAAAAAACGATTTCGAGTGAAAAAACAAAATATATTATAAAATAAAATATGTTGGTGATAATGAACAGGGGATGCGTACGAACTTACATTCAAGGCGGTTCTGGTATCATTGATTCTATAATGTGAGCATTCACGAGCGATGCAGGTAGAAAACTTACATCAACTGCATTTGAGAACAGTAAGAAGACAGCTTTGGATGCTGGTAAGAAAGCTGCGTCCGAAGCTAGAGATAGGATGGCTGGCAAAAGGGCGGTGGATGCATTGATTGATAAGTTGATCAGTCCACCAGCGAAGCAAGCTACGTTAGAGCGATCGCCGAAAATTTGGAAAGATTTTAAGGATGCTGTGGTACCCATACAAGATTTAGCAAAAATGATGAGTGTAACTGGATTGAAGAGAACTCGCTACAGTGTAATATAAATAAATAATAATAATATTTATAAACTGAGTTTGAAAAAACATAAAAAATTGAGTCTGAAAATCTAAAAAAAAAATAAAAGATGAACATCAAAGATATATCTTGGAACGTTGCCGCGACCAAGAGGTTGAATAATGAGTTCTTTCCCAAGAGCATAAGAGGCTTGATAGTGGGAAAATCAAATTGTGGAAAGACCAATCTGTTGATGAATCTGTTGTCGCAACCGGGTTGGTTGGATTACGACAGATTATTTGTGTTTGGTAAGAGTCTGTTTCAACCCGCATACAGATTGCTTCGAGAGTGCCTGGATCGTAGATTTCCCAAGGACGTCATAGCCAGAATTTTCTACAGTAGGAATGAATTCGACAAAAGCGAAGCTTCTCTTTCAACCATTTTGGACGGTGCGGCGATAGAATTGATGAAGAGAAATGCATCTTCGAACGTGGAGTGTCGATTTTATAAGAACGTGAGCAACGTTCTGGATCCTAGGGAACTGAAATTGGAAAATAAGAATCTCATGATTTTTGATGATCTGCTTTTGGAGAGACAGAACCGATGTGAATCGTATTACATTAGGGGTCATCACAGCAATGTGGACTGTTTCTTCCTGTCTCAGAATTATTTTCGACTGCCCAGACAGATGATAAGGGAGAACGCTAATTTCCTGTGTCTCTTTCGCCAGGATCTCAAGAATCTCAATAACATCTATGGAGATCACGTCGCAAACGACCTGAGCAGAGAAGAATTCAGGAGATTCTGCAAGAGGGTTTGGGATGGAGAACTTCACAATTTCATCGTGATCGATTTGACTAGCGAATTTAATCGCAGAAAATATCGGAGCAGATTCGACAAGTTTTATGTTTTGGATGATAATAAAATAGAGAGCGAAAACAAAAATTAAAAATAATAATAAATCATCAATAATTTAGCTTTAAAAATAAATAAAAATAAAAATAATGTTCCAACAAGGAGAATTGTTAGAACGGATAGCTGAGAATATGGCTGCAAAACAGACCATTCAAATCATGGTGAGTGGCGATTCGACTCGATTCACGACGAAATTGGAACCTTCCATCAAATTGAATAGAGAGAAAAGATACGAGATGGTGTTGGTGAATCTGGAGACTTATTATTCCTTTCCCAACGTCACCAAAAAGAATAACTCATTCAAGTATTCCGTCGGAGTGGATTGGTTGGAGATTCGAATTCCCAAAGGAAGTTACGACATAGACGATTTGAACAATTACATTCAGACGTGAATGAAGACGGATGGAAAGAGAAGCAACAAGATCAGACTCACTCCCAACCCTAATACCCTACAGACGATGTTGGATTTGGAAGATAATTTTTGAGTGGATTTCAACATGGACAATTCGATCGGCAAGATGCTGGGATTCGATCGAAAGATGTATCGAGCCCACGTGGCGTCTGAAAATACGGTCGACATTCTCGCCGTCAATAGCATTCCGGTGAATGTGGACATGATTGCTCAAGGCTTTCAAATTATGCGCTATATTATTATTTTTATAGTCTTAACTTTGGGGAGGGGGGGGGGGTTAGATAATCAATCCATTTTAAATCGTTTGAGATGGCTCTTTTTTATAATAGTAATTACCTACACCTGCTTGTTTTTATAAGGCTTTTGTCCATGTTCACTTGGGGGGGGGGGACTTCCTTTGTTGAGACTGAGGATGAGTTTAAGTAATGAAATATAATGGGGATGATTGTAAGCATTAGTTTGGTGTAGTGGGTGACGGGAGGGGGGGGGTGGGTGGGTTGGATGACCAGCTCATTAAGAATTATTTATTTGTTCATCCTTATAATTCCTATTTTAATTCTTTATCTAATCGTACAATTTTTCCTTATTACAGGAGTGGCGTCAACGGGACACATAATGGCTATGGATTCCGGGGGGGGGGGGGGGGGATTAAACCACGGAGTTATAAAAGTATAGCCTCTCTACGGATAACTTTACTTTATTTATCGGAATATCATGCTTGACTCCGTTTACGTCGGATTAGTTCTCTGTTCAAGAACGCTTGCATCGGATCCAATTCGACTCCAGGAGGTGTCGAGCTGGAGTCTGAGTAAGGTGCTCACAGCCATTAATTTAAATTATGCGGAAGTATTGGTATCGTGAAAATAAATATAAATAGATGGTTAAGATAGGAAAATTCGTGGAAAAACACATATATTCTGAGTTCATAAACTTTACTTCTAGTATAAAGGCAACATCATAGTATTATATGTTATGTTTCATAGAAATAACACGATTGGCACAGTGAGTCTTTGTGTATAGCCCCCTACTTACCCAACCTTTTCTTCTCCCTTAGCCAGAGAGTTACATGTACAGTGGCGCTTGCCCCGAGTCCGGCTCAACTCCCCGAGAATGACAAACACTCTCAGGGGTTCGAGCTAGAGTCGGGAGTAAGAAGTTCATTCCCTTACATTATGCAGAAATATGGGTATTACCAACATAGTAATATATAGAGAGTTAGCGTGGGAAGCATCTGTGGGAAACAAATATACCGGGTTTTTTCGGAGCCCACAACCTTTATAACTTAATTTCTAGGATAAAAGAAACATCATTATTTTATTTGTTATGTTAATTTCGTTATAATTTCTTTCGATAAAGGATCAACACGCCTCTGTTCAAATGTATGAAATAATTATTGCATATGCAGTTTCTGGAACGTCTCCATCGATACACCACACCCAGTGGTTTACGTCATAATGTTATTTTGTAAATATTTGTATAACGTATTTTATAAAAATAAAAATGCCTGAAGATCCACATAGAGAGTGGTGAAAGCGCTAGCAGGAATATAGTCAGTGATGTCGTTGTATTTGTTTTGAACTTTAATAATTTTTTCTTATATATATATATATATATATATATATATATATATATATATATACATATAAATAAGAAAATAAAATAAACGCAATATTAATTTACAAAAATTATTTAATATATAATTATCATTAAAACAAAAAAACAATTGAACAAAATATATTTTAAAAGAAAAAAGAAATATGACTGAATACATGGTTAAAAAAGTGAACATATCCAAAGGACAGAGGAAGAAACTTGAGAGAGCATTAACTCGATGCGAGACGGTGAGATTCAAATTCTCTCACAAAGATCTGACGAGTGGTGGTCAGGATTCAATCGCCTGGATCAGAACTCAAATCAAAAGGATGGAGAAAGCAATTCGTGATGGAAGAGGGTTGACGGTGAGATTGAGTCCCGCTCAATTGAAATACAATATGAGAATGAAAGGTGGTTATTGGCAGGAATCCGCAAAAGTATTGCCCACTGTCGGGCAGACTCTTGGCATGGGAGCTCTCTCGGGACTCGCAAGTTCGGCAGTTCAGAAATTAATGGGTGGTGCCAGACTGTTTTTGAAGAAGGGAGGAGTCGTGTGTCGCGTTGTCTACATAGACAACAGTAAAGGATTGTATCTAGAACCCATGAGAGGTGGCAACCTTTTCGCTGGAAACGGTCTCTATCTGAAGAGAGGACAGGACGTGAAGCGATTTGGTAAAGGTTTGCTGTTTGGTTCGAATTCACCGTTTAAGGGTTTTTCTACTTTTCAGTATGTTATTATAAAGTAAAAAAAAAATTATATAATTATATAAAGTATAAAAATATAAATTATACAAAGTATAAAAACAAATAATATAAAGCTGGATAAAAAGGATTACGAGAGCTTTTTGAATGATAATGATGGATATTTCATGGAAAAAGAATTGAAAAAAATAGAGGAAGAAGAGTGAGTTGTTTTCCACCACCACCACCACCGCCATCACCTTCTGAAGAGAATAATAACGATGAGAGTGTTGCCAAGAGATGCACAACATTCTTTAATAACTACAATAGAGAGAATCAAATGTGTTATTATAAAAAACGTAATATATCCACAAAAAAAAAGAAAAGAAGAATCAATGATGAAAGTGGAGAAAAAAGAAAATGTTATTACAATATAAATGAGCGATAGTGAAGAAGAAGGAGGAAACGAAAAAAAGAAGTAATGAACATCTCCAGATCTCATTACTTTTTTTTCTTTTTTTTCCCTTCTTCTTCACTAAATCGGTCTCTCTATAGTTTTTTTTTAATATTTCCAAGTCCATTATTAGCATGTTGATGGTCGTGTCTTCTCCTTTTTATATGCCCATTTATAAAAACGGTTGTATTATGTTATCAGTCTGTCTGTCCGTCTGTCCTTCCATAAACAATTTGGTTTCCGTTCCTTTAAAGTCGAATGCCTTGTTTGATCAACATCAAATTTTCAGAAGTTGTTCTTAGCAATAAAATACATGTCAAGTTCGATATTGGTGTTTCTCCGTTCATCCGCTGCAGAGATATGGCCCTTTGAATACACAATTTTTCTAAAAAAATTGGTTTCCGTTCATTTAAAGCTGAACGACTTGACGGATTGACACCAATTTTTTCAGATGTTGTTTTTAGCAATGAAATACAGGCCAAGTTGGATATTGGTGTTTCTCAGTCCATCCGCTGCAGAGTTATGGCCCTTTGAAAACACAATCTTTCGAAAAAAAATTGGTTTCCCTTCATTTAAAGCTGAACGCCTTGACAAATTGACACCAAATTTTCCAGATGTTGCTTTTATATGCCGGTTTGAAAAATGAGATGTATTATGTGAATGGTGTCTCCACCCGTCTGTCTGTCTGTCTGTCCATGGACACATTTCCTTTCCGGATGATAACTTTAGTTGTAATGGTTTGAGCTGAGTTAAATTTGGCATGTGGATTTAGTATGACAAAATACAGGATGGGTTTGATGTCCGTTTCTAGCGGCCCATTTGCAGTAGAGTTATGGCCATTTATTTATGGGAATTTAGCCAAACTTCTCGTTTCTGGATGATAACTTTAGTTTGCCTTGACCGATTTATTTCAAATTTTCAGTTTTTTTGTTTTGGACCACAAAATACAGCTCAAGTTCACTTTTGACCACAATCGCATGTACCTTTCCAGAGTTATTCCCCTTGACTGATTGTAAATTTGTGGATTTTGTGGTTTTCGGATGATAACTTTAGCGTGCCTTGACTAATTTGTTTCAAATTCTCAGATATTGTTTATGACCACAAAGCACAGCTCAGGTTCACTTCTGGCCAAAATCGCATGTGCCTTTCCAGAGTTATTCATCTTGAATTTGTGCATTTTGTGTTTTCCGGATTATAACTATAGTATGGCATGACTGATTTTTTATACGCCTGTTGAAAAACGAGTAGACGTCATGTTGAGGAAAAGCGTCTATCCTTACGATTACATGAACGATCTAAAGAGATTCGACGACACTGCGCAACCTTCGAAAGAAGATTTTTATTTGAAATTGAACGAATCCGACATTTCTGATGAGGATTACGAATACGCCAAAAACGTGTGGAAATTGTTCGATATAAAAACCATGAGAGATTATCACGATCTCTATCTGAAGACCGACGTTCATCTCCTGGCAGATGTGTTCGAAAATTTTTGAGATGTCTGTTGTCGAAATTAAGATCTGAATCCGGCTTGGTATTTCACCACACCCGGTCTGGCAAGGGACGCTCTGTTGAAGACCACTGAAGTCCAAGTGGAATTATTATCTGATGTGGACATGTTGCTCATGTTCAAAAAGTCTGCAAGAGGTGGCGTCTCGATGATCTCCCACAGATATTCTGAAGCCAACAATCCCTACATGAAAGAAGGTTTCGATTCGGAATGATCGAATAAATACACACAGTATTGGGACGCTAGTAATCTGTATGGTTGGGTCATGAGTTATCCTTTACCGATTGGAAATTTCAAATGGGTGGCGGAACCGGAAGAGATGAAAAAATGGAGAGACTATCCTTGCATTTTAGAAGTTGATTTGCACTGTCTGGAAGAGTTACACCATCTGTACAACGATTATCTGCTGGCTCCCGAACGAATGGAACCAGTCGAAGGAGACAACGAAAAACTCATTCCCAATTTATTTAACAAACGTAAGTACATCGTCTACAGTGAGAATTTGAAACAATAAGTCGATGACGGGATGAAATTACTCGACATACATAGCGTCATTCGATTCAATGAAGAGCCTTGGATGAAAAAATACATCGATCTCAACTCGAATCTCAGAATTCGAGCCGTGAACAATTTCGAAAAAGATTTCTTAAAACTCATGAACAACTGCGTATACGGTAAATCAATGCAAAACATCAGGAAGAGAACTGCCTTTCGACTCATCACGTCTGGAAAAAAGCTAAAAAAATTAATGGCGAACCCCAATTAACAGATACCAAACTATATTCGACGAAAATCTAGTGGGCATTCACATGCAAAAGACGCACCTGAAGTTCGACAAACCCTATTATCTCGGACCGATCATCTCAGCAAGTGATTGATGTATGAGTTTCACTACGATTACGTCAAATGGAAATTCGGTGAGAAAGCCAAACTGCTGTTCACCGACACTGACAGTTTGGTTTATGAGATAGAGATGAAAGACGTCTACCAAGATATATCTCAGGACATGGCCACGTGGTTTGACATGAGCAATTATCCCAACGATCACCCGTCCAACATTCAATCGGACGACAACAAGAAGGTGTTGGGTAAATTTAAGGATGAGAGTGGCTGTAAACAAATCGTCGAATTCGTGGGTTTCAGACCCAAACTGTACGCTTATCGCATAGAAGGCAAAGAGATCAAGAAGTGCAAAGGAGTTAAAGTGTGCATGGTGAAGAAAAACATCTCTTTCCGAGAGTATAAAGATTGTCTGTTCGGAAGTGGACCAGTGTACAAGACTATGAAATCAATTCGAAGCGTCAATCATGACGTGTATACCGAAACAGTCAACAAGATTTTGCTGACGGCCAACGACGATAAGAGATTTGTATTAAACGATAAAATAAGCACTTTGGCACTCGGACATTGGACTTTGGATATGATTAAGTATGATAGGATTCCAGAAAATCAAGAGGAATTATTAAACGAATTCAACATTATGGAAGTCGATAGAGTCATCGAGAGATTTAGTTTAAAAAGAGAAAGAAGAAAAAAAAAATAACGTGAATTATAATCAAATAAATAAATAAAAAAAACAACACATTTATGAATAAGAAAATAGGAATATCCGTAGAAGGTGTTGTCTTAACTAATGAACCCCTATCCAACATCGATCTGTCGAATGCGTCAAAGGACTTGAAAATCAAAGATTTTCGAGGCGTGTTTTCCAGAGATGCCTTGCCGAAGAGAAGACCTCGATGATGACAATCGGAATGTGGAATTTTCAATCTGGATGATTTATCAGACGAAGGCACTCACTGGGTGGCGTGGTTCAAGAACGTGAAGAAGAATTATTATTTGGACAGCTATGGAATCTCGCCGCCAAAAGAAATAAAGAACTATCTCAACGAATTGATGGTTTGTTACAACACGGAATGAGTGCAATCGCCAGATCAAGTGTTTTGCGGTCACCTGTGTCTCTACATTATCAAGAGATGATCAGAAGGAGATCGGTTTCAAGACATTCTCAACGATTTACATTAGAGAGAGATTTTTTATAGTATTTAAATTATATAGATATAAAATTATTTAAAAAAAACTTAGTCGAATAAAACAAAAAAATAAAATAAGCAAAAAAATAATTCATTTTTAAAAAACTGCTTTGAAATATATTTTTTAAAACAAAAACCTCAAAACAACATGCCAGTCAATAAATTTGGTAGAAGTGATGACGAAAGTCGACCCAAAAAGAAGAGGAAGACACTTGAAGTTGGTGATGGTTATGACGTTGCCAACTTAGCCGAATGCTATGTTTGGAGATACGAACCTCGAGAGGAACCTTTGAACATGAACGATAACAAGCTCTACAATCTTCCCGAGCTGGTAGATCTCGCAGATGCGGTAACAAAAAATACGTCAACAGGGGGAACACAGATTTTGAATGAATCATGCTAGATAATTATGTGGATAAAGCCGTGACCGACGATCTCGATCTGAAATCCAAACATTTGGTGAACGTCGTGAATCCCATAGATACCACGGATTCCGCGACCAAGAAATACGTGGGCGACTTTCACACACGATTCAGCGAACACCTGAGAAGTAGATATGTTCAGAAAACGATGCAATCGGAATTGAACGCCAATTCTAACAAGATAACGAATGTGGCCACTCCCACGAATCCCAAGGACGTGGTGACCAAACACTACGTTGACCTAGAACAGAGAAAGTCTGACAGATGAGAAATGAAATCGGACCTGAATGCGGGATTCAACAAGATATTGAATCTGTCGAAGAGCGACCACGCTGACAAGGACTCCACTGCGGTCAACAAGGGCTACGTGGATTCCACCATGATATGATCTCAAGAATACATAACATCGCAAGTGGACGATCTGTACCTGAACAAACTATCCGGTGAAACCACGGAGGGTGGCATCAACATGAATTGTGAGAATTTATTCAGTCTCAGTCGCGATCCCGAATTTGATTCCAGTGCGGTCAGCAGGCAGTACGTCAATGACAACACGTCTGGAAAAAGGGCGACATCATGGAAGGTGGACTGGACATGGACGGACATGTGCTCACGAATCTGCCGGATCCCGTAAACATGACGGAAACCTGCAACTTGATTTCGGTGGTTGAGAAAGTCAAATACGCCAGGCAATTGATTACCGTGTGGGCCGAGAAGAGCTCCACGTTAGAGGAGGGAAAATCTGAGTGGTCTTTTGGAAACGGAGGTAGTGGATCGCAACATGGTCAGGTGGGATATCCCATGCTGCTGGGAGGCAAAATCATTCGAATGGGACTGGCTTCCATGGATTTGAATAACAGAGCAGTAGTCAATCTCACGGTGAACAGAGTAGAGAGCGATAAGAGATACAGCGTTGGAAAGACTGAGAATCAACACTCGAATGTCAGCACGTTCGGCACGCCTCTCAAAGTGAACGCCGGAGACAGGATTAATTTTGTTATGAAAACCAATAATTCCAAAGCCGCCACTTCTGTCGTGAGCCTACTGATCGAACTAGATCCTCTGAACAAATGGCGGACGCGTGAAAATAATTAATTAAAAAAATAATGAGTAATTATTAAAAACAAAAAAAAACCCCAAAAAACCAAAAAAAAAAGTAATGAGATTTAGAAAGATATTCAATCTCTCTAGATCTCATATTTTTTATTTGGTTTTTATTTAATAAGTTTTTTACCATTCATTTTTGTAATTATTTTTTTTTTTTAATTTTATTCATTTATTTTATTTTTATTTTTTTTTCTTCACACAAACACGTTTCTCATCGAACGATCGACATCTTATTTCCATCCGATTCGAATTGTAAATCTCTATCCGGCAGGACCAGGGCAAAGGCCTCGGTTTTCTCGGCACTTTCTTGTCGAACTGCATCTTGATCTGAATGTCTAAGACGCTACTCTTGAGTCGTTCGCTCTGTTTACTAACGTCGAATATGAACATGGGATACATCGACTTGTGTTTGCCGGGAGATATATTAGGGTTGCTCATGTACGTCGCCGTACAGTCTGCAGAAATCGTTCTTGTCGAACGACGTGTTGTAATCGATTGCTGGATATCTCGTGGCGTTCAGAAACACTTGCATGTTTCTAAAACTGCTGTGACCGAACAGCGACGCATTCTTTTCTTGAGATCCGTCCCTATCGGTCTGAAACGCGTCCACGATGAAATGCGGTCTCTCGGAAGCAGATTTCACGGTCAATCTCCAATCAAAGTGATTCGTGGAGGGTGGAATGCTACCGTGTCGCACTGTCTCATTTTAAATCCCACGGGTAATTTACTCTTGGAGTCTATGATCTTGTAGAGATTAAATTTTTCCGCGAACGAAGCCTGCACTTGTGGAACGGTATCTTGTGTGGAGTTAACTTAGCCGCAACGGTTGCGGGAAGTCTCACTATCGCGTTGTCGTTTCCTTTTCAAATGAACGTCAGATTGTGTTTGAATCCGTACATGATCTAGTTGTAATCGTCCGCGAATCCCAAGATGTGTTTCAGAGGTATCCTGAACGAAAACGTTCCTTTGGGTCTGGACGTCTTGACGACTTAGTCGAATATCGTGGCGGAGCCGGCGCTGGCGGGGCCGACGGTGTCTTTCACCCACTACTGATTAAGTCCCCTGGATTTCGAAAAATCATCTGGATATGTCAAGAGTCCGAACATCGTGGTGGCCTGACCGGGATGAAACACGGATTCTATCTCTTGTCCGGATAGTAAGTATTTTATATTACTGAATAGATGCATGATGCCATTATTGGCTAGAGTTACCGTGCCGTCGTCGGCGTATTCGCTCCCTGCACCACTATGTAACTCTCGCTAGAATGAACGAATAGATCTTGGGTTTCGACGTTGATTCTTATCTCTCCCGCATTATTCAAACTTATGCGCACTCACACCACGTATCACTATGGAGATGACGTCACAAGATGGTCGCTCACGCGGGTTACCATGACAACCAAACATGGCGCCACCGGGTCACGTGACATGACGTCACTTCCCCTCGGGCTCTCCCTCCAGCCAACCGGTCCCGATACCCACATCTCCTACTACTATCGATTCAATCTTGCCGATAAGAATGTACTTCTTTCGGGACTAGATTTGCTTCGTGAACACACACACAGTCGGCCTCATGCAGTTGGAGGTCTGTGGACGTTGGGGTTCGAGCGTGACAAATTACAAATTCTGAGTTTGGCACATACTAATTAAATAAGAAGTTGGGACGTCCGTGCATCACGGGGACGAGGCTGGTGAAACAAAACATCTTGCAAGAGCATAGTTTTCAACAGGGTTGCCACGTTTTCGGCCATGCCCCCACCATACCTAAACATACACCCTGCTGTTGCTCCGACCGTACGCAGTCCAAGAGCTGGACACAATAAATCAGAGAAAAGGCATTGAAAAAAATGGACCGCGCTGCCGCATAGCCGCACAGCCGGCACATGTCTTAGCAACCAAAGCATGGCTATACAAGCGAGCTTCATAAGCGCGGGTTTTCGGAACAAACAGCTTGTAGCTCGCCCCCTTCTGGTACGTGATCTATTGGGACATCATTCTTCGGCCTCAAGAAGGCATACCACGATGGTCGACGATATCTGTGTCCTCTGCTAGTTCTGCTTAACACTTTCGCTGCCGAAAGCGACTATTGTCTACTATTTTATGATGATTACCTGTACGTTCTGGTATGAGCTGATCAAGCCTACCATCTGATTAATTGCTGGAAAGGGCTCAGAGAGCCCTCTCCGACAATTAATGCGATGATAGAGTTTCAAGTATGTCATGAATTTTATTAGGCTTCCTCGCATACAGGCGTACATATATGTCCCCATATATGAATAAAGTGGGCGTGGCAGCAAAAGGGTTAAAGGAAATTGTGGAAAACAGTGGACGTGTACAGTACACCATGGACGAAGAAGGAGCTACGTGACATAGAAACTAACCCGAGTATCACTTGCCTCGCGCAAAGTTATAGGGAAGTAGACGAAACAACTATATACATATTCCAGTCTGTGTTCCACACATCATTGTAACAAATCAAAACGCAAAATGAAGCCCAGGAAATAGAAAGGAACTCCATGGAACAACCACAACAACCGGGCTTTTCAGACATTTCTCTTATTCTATCGATCAATGCCCTGGGGATTTAATTCTGACAGAAAACTTTAATAACAAGTTTATTATTACACAAATCATTGTTGCATCCACCTACACCAAAGTCCGGGGACAATGGGTGTTAAGGATTAACGTTGAAACAGTTGTGTTGATTTTGTTTCTTCATATTTCGTTCTAGGTCTATTTATTTATTTATTTATTTATTTATTTATTTATTCATTTATTTATAGGGTTTAACGACACTTTCGACAGCCAGGGTCACCTCGTGTCGGAGAGTTTTACGGATGGAGGAAGCCGGAGCACCCGCAGAGAGAACCACCGAGCAACCGCGAGCAACTGTCAGGCTCCCCAACATACTAACTTCACACAAGCAGGGTTAGGCATGGTTGAAGACAAATGCACCATCGACGTGCAGTTCGCCTTAGTACACAACACCACCGTGCCCCCATGTGGGCAATGGGGGTGAATTGTCTTGCCCAAGGACACAACGCGGTTGCCGCAGGTGGGAGTCGAACCGAGGACCTCTCGACCTGCAGCCTGCATCTCTACCTACTGAGTCACAGCTCCCCCAGCGTTCTAAGTAAACTTGAAATGAACTGCATTGAGGATTTCCCAGAATTTTAAGAGAAATATCAATTTTCGCTATATTTTCGCGAGATCTGGCTAAAAAGTTTTCCCGAGATGACTTCAAAAAAGGGATGAAATTCGGGCTGGCAAAATAGAATGTGGACTATTTCAGAATCAGTTTTCGACAGTTTTCTGTCCGACAGTTTTCGAGAAATAGAATGAACGCAATTAGGCAGAAAAATATACTTAACAGATTTGTGAATTATCTTCAATGGTAGCCTTCAATGTGACTGTTCAACGGTCGAGTGATTATCATTCATATCAACAAATGACGTTTTCTCAGTCTCCAACTTGTTCAACCTAAATTTCTATAGCCCACATGTACATTGGATAGTGTTTATTAGAGTTTGTCAAATGTAAGCGTAACTCTTTCCCTGTCACATTCAACCACTAATTTCTATTTTCAACTGCATTTCTGAAACGCTTATTGGTCACATACTGACAAGCGCGCCGCCACCTGAGAGGAAGGGGAAGTTGCTTTTAGTGAATACTAAAAAAATGAATATTTCCAATATATTTTAGTTATTATTGACAAAAACAATAGAAAAAGAGTGCCGAGATTGCAAACGTGAGATAGTGTTATTAGTTTTCATGTCAGGTAAACACGATGGCGTTGGATGATATGAAAGCTGCTACGCTACAGCGTAACGGTTTTCAGTCATCAAACGTCATGGCTTTGGAGCCGTTATTATATTGATTGACGTGACGCCATATTAGAGGGCGCAGTTTTACTGGCGACGTTTTTAGCTGACATTCCAGCAATCCAGTTGTATTGAGATCAGTGCATTCAACTGATAAAAATTATCTGTTTGGCGCAAGTCCTTAATAGCTGGTGCACAGCGCGGATTGGGTTGGTTGGTGGGTGAATCATTGTTGGGTTCCTCTTGTTCTGGCATCAAGCGCAAATCAAAGCTAGTTTAGTTAGCTATTTTAATGTTAATTTCTCGTTTATTTTATGGAATGAATGCGACTATTGTGTTAGCACCGAAAAAAAATAATTACAGGGCTTAAAATGCCACTCAAACCATGTTTAAGGTAGGAGAGACGACGGAACTTCACCGTGACACTATTTTACTGGAAACCCTAGCGCATGTTCAAGTATAATTAATCAACGTTGACCAATCTGAGTGAAAATAATCCATTCATGGATATTCCCGAGAAACAAGGATGTCCCGAATTAGTGGGCGAGAGTTAAACATTCTGGACAGTGGTGTTTTCGGATCGTTGACTGTTGGTACGAATTCAGTCTAACCTGATTTCAGTTCAAGAGTAATTCTTTAAAATAATAATTTTTACCGGGTGCTTAAGTACATTTTTGATGATTATTACTTTCGTTGGTGTTTGGAATCTAACAGTATTACTCCGTGGAAATTTCGCCCTCTCGTGGAACGTGACCAGTCCACGGCGGCCGTACTACACACGAGATTAAACGTATTATAGTAAATGTACTGAAGTAAAATCGCATCCCTTTCAACATATGGTACTATCCGAAGATACATAAAATTAGTGATGGTTTGGGGGGTTTTAAGGGATCACCGGAGTTACAGCTAAGTGCGCCCCCAGTTCGAATAGTCTGTCCAATCCCCACCACTGGAGTTGTAACTGCTGGCCCTCTATCCAAGATCTACGATATCTGACCTGGGTATAGTGGAGAAAGTAGACTGAGAGGCAGAAGCGCCGAAAGCACGGGGGCAGAGGGGCAACTGCCCTCCCTGCCCCCGGACCACGGGAGAGAGAGGGGGCAGACAATGCCCTTCCCATATTCGGCACTGAATTTCTTTCAATGATTTATTCTCGAAGTAAAGCTAAAATACACACCAAATCTGTTCTAGGTGCTTTAAAAATTCAAATGAAGAAACGGGGGTTTAGGAGGAGGTGCCTCCTCCCGATTGGAGGGGAACACCTCCTCTAAAACCCACCCCATCTCAGACCTTCGGTCTTCGAGACATGCATGCTTGGACATATCATGGCGCAGCTGCCAGTGTGAGTAAATGCCCTTTTCCCGGGGCCTGACTCCACTGCCCCGAGGTACTTCCGGCGCCTGAGGTACTTCCGGCGCCCCTGCAGAGAGGTAAGCGGCTTTCAAACCTTTAGCCTGGTGAAATTGTATACATATATATGTTTCAAACAACATTGCTCATTCAGCCAAATTGGGATGTTGGGGATCTTCGCTCTTCTCTCGCATTTTCGTTACAATGTTCGCATCGTGATTCATTGACGGGGCTCCGAAACCCGAAGTTAATCAACCCCAATCTGTGCGCCGATCTCACCGATGCCACTTTGTTCTGCCCATCTACTGATCTGCTACTGATTCAAAACTTGAGCTTCTTTGGGTCCGATGACCTCATAGTGAATTGTAGATACTTTTACCCTGAATTGAACCCTCTCATCGGCCCATTCGCCCGCCTATCACCCACTACCAATTGTTGTCTCATTTTTGTGTTCCCCAGGTCGGGGCACACTGGGGCCTGCAACCTCTTCAATCATTACAGATTTCTCCTATTGGGTGAGCAAGAGAGCTGCCAGCCTGCCACTACCCACCCTGATGATACTGATTCAGAGATGTCTGCTGCCACAATAATACTATTCGGCAAACATACTCTTATCGAATGGCATACCATTGGTTTTCACACCTACCTGCAAGCAGGTCTTTTTTCCGTCTCGTCGTATGTATCATAATGAAGTCCCATAGACCTATTATTGCATCAAATGGCAATGATTTAGAACTTGCTCTGACTATCAAGACCAACCTACCCCCCCCCCCCATTATACTGTCGGCTAGGCATCCACGGGAGGTTCACACTTTAATTGCATCACCCCTCCCACTCCTGCAACCCATAGATTGTAAACGGCTGTAAACATGCCTTTGTTTCAACCCCTGCCCAGTTCTTTCAGTAATAATAATCATAGGTAACATTCCTAGACCGATCAGTCTCATTTCCAAAAAGTTGATACTAAAATATGTTATTAAAAATGGCGGGCCACGATAGTATTTCCTTTGATGAGATACAGACTGACAGAAAATACGATCTTGCAGCATTGTTCAGTCTAAATCAAAGTTCGAGTGAGGATGATCAGGACAGCCTACTACTTTCAACCGAGGAGTGTAGATACTATTCCCCTGATCAGTATAGAGAACTAATCGCTAACAAACACAATCAGCTGTCATTCTTTCATATTAACTGTCAGGGTCTAAATGCGCATTGGGACTCACTGGTCAGTCTACTCGGCAGTTTGCAAAATAATGGTGGAACTTTTGATATTATTGGGCTTACTGAAATTTTCAAGGTACCAGAACACGTGACGTTTGAACTTAATGGGTATCGCCCAGTCATAACCAATACGCGCCCCGTCCCGGATGCTGGACGAGGAGGCGTCGGCTTGTTTATTAAGAACACCCTAAAGTATAAAATACGAAAGGACCTCTCTATATTCATTCCCAACGTTTTCGAGTCTCTGTTCGTCCAAATTGCACACGACCATCGACCATTTATTGTTGGTGTAATATATCGGCCAAACACCCCTCCCAAGGCCGACCTTGATAAGTACATTTCCACATTGTCATTAATCATTGAAACAATGAAACAGGAACATAAAACATCCTGTATTATGGGAGATATGAATATTGACTTGTTGAAGTTTCAAACACACAATAAAACAAATGAATATATAAACACTATTATCAGTCAAGGATTTCTCCTGCTCACTAGCAAACCAACTCGAATAACGGACCATTCTGCAACTCTAATAGACCACATTCTCACTAATAGTTCCTCAGCCAGTTACAAGTCCGGAATAGTAATCACAGATCTTTCAGATCACTTTGGTACATTTTATTGCAAAACGACTCCAGTAAAGATAGAAACTAAAAATCATATCATGAAAAGAAATTTTAATGAAATCAATGTAAGAACATTTAAAGACCTGTTGACCTTAACAGACTTTTCACCAGCACTAGAATCAACTTGTGCGAATGAAGCATATCATATCTTTATAGACTTATATTTCACTGCATTCGACACTGCCTTTCCATTTAAGAAAATAGTACCTGACAACAAATATATAAATCGCCAGCCCTGGATAACTCAAGGCCTTTTACAGTCCACAATTAATAAAGAAAAACTTTTCAGAAAAAAGCTAAAATCTCCCACTGAACAAAATAAGAAGCATTATAAAATGTATAGTGATATTTTGAATAAAGTAAAAAGAAAAAGTAAGGTCATATACTATGAAAACATCTTGAATATGAATAAAAACAACATGAAGAAAACATGGGAAATTGTGAGGAGCGCTATTCATAAGTCCTCCAATCGAAGGTTATCCACAACCAACTTCTTGATAGATGGCATTGAGATTAGTGATCCTAATGAGATTGCCCATCATTTTAATACCTACTTTTCCACAGTCGGCAAAAAAGCATCTGAACAAATTTCAAACACAAATGCGCACCACACTGAATATATGACCAGGCCAAATTCAAATAGTTTTTTCGTGGCACCGACGTCCTCAGAGAAATTATTTCAATAACAAATTCAATGAAATCCAAAACCAGTGAAGACTGTGATGGGATATCTACTAAACTTTTAAAACACTAAATCACTGAAATAGCAGAAGTACTCACCCATATAATAAACATGTCGTTATCCAGTGGAATAGTCCCAGAAAAAATGAAGATCGCAAAAGTTGTACCAATTTTTAAATCGGGAAACCCCCAACTATTCAATAATTACGGACCTATTAGTCTATTACCCACATTTTCAAAATTACTGGAGAGAATAACACTAGAGCGATTAACCAGTTTCTTAACAAAACACAATCTTCTGTATCAACACCAGTATGGTTTCAGGACAAAACACACAACGATACACCCCATATTGCAACTTTTGAACAGTATAGCAAACAACAACGACAAGGCGACAAAAGATTACACCTTACCTGTATTTTTAGACTTATCAAAAGCCTTCAAAACAATTAGCCACGGTATTTTGCTTAAAAAGCTAGAGTTTTATGGTATCAGGGGTATTACCAACGACTGGTTTAAGAGCTATCTTGAAGGACGTGTTCAATACTTCACATATGATGGGAGAAGTTCTGGCATTGCTACAATCACATGTGGTGTCCTCCAAGGATCCATTCTTAGTCCACTTCTTTTTCTAATTTATGTGAATGACTTCAGCACCTCCACTCAGTTGGGCCTTTTATCTTTTGCTGATGATACTTCAGTCCGCACTTCGAACCATAGCCATGATGCTGGCTTCGACCTGGTTAACTCTGAACTTTCAAAGATAACAGATTGGTGCGCAGCCAACAATTTGGTTTTGAATGCCCAAAAAACTAAATATATGCTATTCAGTCCGCCCAATTAAACATATAATATTAACAATCGACAGTTGAGTGTCAACGGTCAAAACATTTCGCTAGCGAGAAACTCCAATGATGAGAATGTAATAGAATTTCTTGGCTTATACCTGGACAAAAACCTAAAATATAAGTTTCACGTGTCAGCCATAAATTCCAAAGTATCGAGGGGGCTTTACGCAATAAATAAAGCTAAAGAATTTCTACCTCTCTCTGCCCTCAAAACTCTGTGCTACTCCTTGATACATAGTCATCTATTATATGGTATTGAAATATGGGGTCATTGTAGTGCTGCCTCAACATTATTTACACTTCAAAAGCGCACTCTTCGCTTGAAAAATAACAAAAAATACAATTGTCACACTGATCCGCTATTTAGAAGGAGTAAAATATTAAAATTAAACGACTTGTATAAAATGAATGTATCTTTTTTCATGTTTGATTGGCATCACTCCAACCTTCCCTATACTTTTGGTGACTTCTTTCAAGTCAATACATGTCCAGCAGGTATGATAACAAGACAACTAGGTCAATTGCAATGTGGTAAACCAAGGACCCAATTCTCTGCTCAATTAACCAAATATGCATTTCCCAAAATATGGAACAACATCGAAAAACAGGTAAGAGAGATTCCATCTAGAGGCGCATTCAAGAGAACACTCCTCGAAAAATTCATAAATTCGTATTCAGCCTACGTAACGTGTAATAATCCACATTGTAGTGATTGTGCACACTCGTAAATTACAGTTACAAAATGCCAAAAGAAAGGTAGTAGGTTGAATAGGGTTCTCTTACTTACTACGGTACCATGGTACAGAAGCTCACAATAAATCCCCGCTTCGTGGTCTAGCCACAATAAATCCCCCTTCCGCCGCAACAATGGCTCACTTATTATGGTACTATGGTTCCGTTTCAATGGCAAAATAGCACCTGCTCATTAATTCCTGGGATACAGTCCATTACAAACGCCCGACTAAATTTGACTTTAATCCTTGTTGCGGCCACTATACTTCACAGCTGCATAAAGAGACTTTAAACGTAGACAATAAAGAAATAAATAAATCACACACTACGTGAGACAAAGCATCAGATATTAATTAACGGCAGAAAAAACAACTCTTATGAAACTTAGGAAGGCTTACTCTCAATATTAATGTCTGTTATCTCATCACATTTGATCATATCTCATCTCTTTAAATCTTTTCATCTTTTTGTCATTATCTTCCCTTCTCAACCTACCTCTCGCTAAGTCTACCTATTATAAGATAATAGCTGTCGGCGGTATAGCAACAGGATGGAGATACGTATGTTGTGGTCACCGTAAGGTGCTTGGGAGGAGAGGTACTCGTGATATAACCACTTCCTCGTTATATCCTTTTTTTAACATTAATAACCTGAACTTCAACCTCACTATCCCCAACTTTATCATCAGTACGTTCAACACACTTTACATATCAATAAACAATAAAATTAACTCAATATCTTCGAAAAGTGTGACATGATCCATTCCAAGATTGCGTTTCAACTTCAACCTCACTATCCCCAACTTTGTCGTCAGTACGTTCAACACACTTCACATCTCAATAAACAATAAAATTAACTCAATATCTTCGTAAAGTGTGACATGATCCATTCCCAGATTGCGTTTCCTTTTCAATTTCACTTTACGGTAGTCTCCATTCTGTTGCCGTATCAGTGGTTAGGAGTTCAATTTTTTCTGTTGTTGTGTTGAGTGGGGTGGAACTGCTCGGTCTAGGAAGAAATTTTGAAGTTAAAGACGTAGATCCATATAAAAACAAAACAAGCCTCAGATCATATTTTTTTTCTCTGAGAACTATACGTTGATGACATAACTTCTCTCCTGACATCCATGTTTCATGCTTTATGTTTATACTAATGGGGTCAGCAGGAAGACGGCCAATGTGGCCATGCTGTATCCCAACAGAATATAATTACTTTCACAAACAATTAATGTAAAACATTTTGAACCATAATGATTGTATTCTGTTGAATAAAATTTACTTACTTTACTAATATATATCTGGCTGAAGTTGTGCAGTTGAAGATAGACAAATAACATCAGATGCACAATAAAGATGATAATATAGAATGTAGATGACGATTATTTGAAAGTTGAAAATACCGTTACTACACGATATTTTTCAGAGAATGCCAAGGATACTTATATTTCACACATCACGCATATTATGACGTTAAAATGTGAGTGACACCTGGAATATACCCCAAATAATCAAAAGATAAATGATAAGGGCAAACCTGTATTTGTATTTCTATTTCGGTAATGAACAAATGATATCGCTGACATTATGAAAATTTGTTACCAATGTGATTAATGTGTGTATCCAATATCTCACTCATACAATCATTTTCACGCGCATAAATTAATCTTTATAGTCACTTTAATTCCTAGCTTTTCTCCAGATAGCAGCTGTGAATTCGACGTAATTGTCAATTTTCAGATCCTTTAATAACATTTGTTACTTTCAGTAACGTACGATTGGTGACGCATATAATATTACACACTAAAAACTAAAGTGTTAAAACTGACACTTTCAAGGTGTTAAACCCATTCTAACTCTTAGGGTTTGATTGTAACACTCAAAGTGCAATGTTTTCAGCACTTACACATTACAATCGTCAGACATCTGAAACTTGAATGGATGGCACTTCCCATGTGTCTAGCATTGGTGGTTCTTCCAGCACCGTCCATAACTTGATTTGCGCTTGGTCGGTACATAATTAAAAGGACACAACGCAGATGACGCGGATCGGGCTCGAGAGTTCGAGCGTGGGCCGCGTCATCTGCGTTGTTTCCTTTTAAGTGTCGCGACATTACACTTGTCAAGTGGTATTATTGTAACACCTGTGAAGTTCTGGGATATCTACACTTGAACAAAGTGCTAGTTCAGCACTTAGTAAGTGTTAAATACAGCTCTTCAAGTGTAGTTTTTAACACTTTAGTTTTTAGCGTGTACACATAAGATGTTAATTTTGTTAATACAATTCTGTGTGCATTTATTGGGTTCTTTATGAGTTCAAATAATTTTCTGAATATAAATATATCTTACTTTATTATGAGCAAAAGTATAAAACGGTAACGTACATAAAATTGAAAATTGACACAACGGATAAACGCCGCCACGACCAGATAGTAGAAGGCGCCATTGGGCAGCTCTTTTCAGATACTTCCAGAAAAATGGGGTGTATAAAATTTTCTCTCTGCGAAGGAGGGGGCATTGGTAGCTAACAGTCTAAAATCTGTTCAACTGGCAAGTTTTAAATTTCGGCGTTCAAATTCTGTTTCACTACAGACTGCATTAACTGTCACATCTACTCTGACAATGAATATAAAGTCCCTCAGAAACCTGGATCAAAATACTTTATGAATTGCAACATTAAACGAAGTTTGAGATAGTTTAATTCGATCTCTTAAATTTTCATGACATCAAATTCAAATCCAACTCCAACTAAGACAATGACAAGATTAGAGGGCATAGAGCTGGAAGAAAATTTCATAACATAAATTTGGACTAAACGTTTATGGGATTAGTAGTGTTCGCACCTTTCAGACCAATTCTGGATGAGCTCATGTTACGTCAATAGTATAGCACGAATGAATCGTGCCCAATTATCCGGATCTTTGCCGGAGCAGCTAGTGTTAAATTTCCATAGGAACCGGAGCCTTTCGCCGGAGCAACTTTTTTGGTACAAACCTTCGGCTCAACCCACCTAGGTCCGGCAAGTGGTGTACGTACTGCATATACAGTATGCTATGATATGCATGGTGATGTACGTAAACACAGGGCTATGGGTATATATTATGGATAAGTGGTGAAAAGATGATGGAATGTTGCATTTTCTTGAAAGTTTTCCCTGAGAAACAGTTGACGTTGCTATCGACGTCGTGATGCACATGCGACGTCATAGATACGTTGACCACTGTTGTTGTCCACTATACAATCTGACATAACGTTGTTTGGGTCAAGGGGTGTCGGGCTTCTCGTATGATGGGGGGGGGGGGGTATTGTAGTAGTGGTATATATCCACGTAGGTACACTATTAGCCCTTGGACCTTCATATTATCGTATATCTGATATAGCTTGGTCAAGATAGTCCTTGGTGGTTTTGATTGGCAGTATAGGATGAATGGTCTGTTGGTCTATTACCCCCTTAGTACTATTAACCTACCGAATCCTTTGTATTATCTTATGGCTGGTATTGGTAGTTCGTAATGCTAGGTCAGGCAGTATTATAATCGGTTGTTTAGAACGGGAGCATAGGATGCACGGTATATACCCCTGTAGGTTTCCTGTTAGTCCTCGGTATTATTAACCAACCGATTGCTTTGTATTATTCTATGACTGGTATAGGTAGTACGTTATGGCAGGCCAAGTGGTATTGTGGGCGGGGTGATATGGTATTAGCGGCATATACCTCTGTGGGTCCCCCGGAAGCCATTGGTACTACTAATCGACCTAATGCTTTATGTCATCCCATGACTGGTATAGGTAGTATGTAATGCTGGGCAAGACGTTGTTGTGGGATGGATAGGTGTAATGCATGGACGCTTAGTGTGGTAGTATGTGATGTACACTTGGTACACCTACAGGTCCCATGTTAGCCCTTAGTGCTATTAATCCACCTAATGCTTCAAATTATCCTATGACTGGTATAGGTAGTATGTAATGCTAGGCCAAGTGGTATTGTGGGTAGGGGTAATACCTGGTAGTTGAGAACGGAGGTATAGAATGGGCGGTATATACCCCTGTTGGTTCTCTGTTAGTGTTATGTACTATTAACTAACCAAATGCTTTGTTTTATTATATGGCTGGTATATGCAGTATGTTATGGTAGGTCAAGTGGTATTGTGGGAGTGGGGGTAATGCTTGGGAGTATAGCATAGGATCTATATACCCCTGTAGCTCTCTTGTTAGCCCTTGGTACTGATAATCCATCTGATGCTTCATATTATCAAGGGGTATTGTGGGGTGGGGGTAATGCCAGGTACAATAGAACGGCAGCAGAGTATGGTTGGTAATTTGGTATATGCCCCTGTAGGTCCCACCTTAACCGTTGATAGTATCAACCTACCGAATGCTTTGTTTCATCCTATTACTGGTAAGGTGGTACGTAATACCAGAAGTTTCTAACCGATTCCAAGTACACTTGTTCTTGCTTCATTTATCCAGATCACCCAATCAGTTCACTTTATGGAAACTGATTAACCAATCAGATTGCTTCATTTCCCGTAATTTATACATAGCCATACAAAGTTATCTCCTTTGTGTATAACAAAAGCCTATATCATTGCTAAACCCAAGAATCTATCGAGTAGTTACTGATAAGTCATTGCTCGAACGACAAAATCCTATCGAGCAAATGAGCTACAGAGCAATTGCTCGTTCGAGTGACTCGCACAAAGGACCCTTAGCCTCATTTCGGTATTTGAGGATACTTATGGCCTGGTATTATATAATTTGAGGATACCTTTCGGGGATACCTTTTATAGGGTACTTATCTAAGGATCCTATTATCTGTTTGGTCCAGCCTTCTTGGCTACCCCAAGACATACCTATTCCAAATTCCCCTTATAAACTATCGAGCAGTTACTGAAAAGTCCTTGCTCGAACGACTCGAATCTCATCGAGCAAATAAGCCATAGAGCAATTGCTCGTTTGAGTGACTCGCTCATACTGCTCATGCCCTCATACGACAAAAAGGGGATTTTACAGTCCTGACGTTTCCCAAAAAGGGATTCCACAAAAGGGATTCCATAAGTGGTATTCTATAAGTGGGTTTCCAAATTCCCATACAACTTGCATACAGCTCCTATACAGGTAGCCTTGCCATCGGCTTCCAGCATGTCCTGTGCTGTCTGTCCTGTGATCGAATGTATTCACCTAATACCATAGTCTTCTACTACCCTTTCAACATTACTACAGAGTAGTAGCACTGCTGCGGGCTTGCCAACTGTCTAAGATTGCTCGAACGACTCGAATCACATCGAGCAAATGAGCTATCGAGCAATTACTCGTTCGAGTGACTCGCACATACGACCCTTAGCCTCATTTCGGAAAAAGGGGCGCCGAACGCCAGACGTTTTTCAAAAAGGGATTCAATGGAACGTGGGTGGTTATAGATCCCTTTTGGTCGCATGTGTCTCTGTGCTAGTGCACAATGTGTCGCATTATGCATTTTCACATAAGCACGTATCGGCACATTACAAGTCGCATGTGGAATGTTTCGCTTTTCCAACTCATCCTATCAGATCCTATCAGATCATTTCATTACAACTAACTAACCAGTCAAATCACGGTATTCATCTCAATCCCATCCACTGTCACATTGTCATGAATAAGCCCAAGAGTTAATCCAGCATTAAATAAAACCGGCATCGCTCTGGCGACTCGCATCCTATTGGGCAAATAAGCTATCGAGCAGCTCAACAAGAAAAACGTCCACAGGGAGCTGCTGAAGACCTGCCACAAATGATTTACCGAAATAAAGAAAATTTAGAATTTTTTGTCTGATACAAATAGACATGGAACGGACGAACGATCTTATAAGCATCATGCGAAGATTTGATTATCTGTTTGTATAGATGTGCTTCCAACATCCTCGGAAATCGAATACCACTAAATGCATCGTAGAACTGCGCGATTACGATGGTGTATTGAAGATGCTTACTTACGATGATGTCTCAACGCATATAAATAAATCTGTTTCGGAAATATGATTTACTCTCGTCACTCATCACCCCGTCCAATCTGAAGCTGTGAGAAAGGTATAAAAAGGATGTACCGACACCAAATACTCATTCGTTCTTTGATCACCTAAGAGTAAAGACGTGCCATTTCATCACTGCGAGTACTCGGGAAAAATATTCTCTCGAAAGTTTAACACGCAGAGGCACAAGCAGAAAAACCAAAAGAACACCGAAAGATTGAGCAGAAAAAGAAAACTAGTGCAATTTCTATATCATGCTAACCGGCGTGAAGCGAAAATCATGATCAAGACGGCTAATGGTGATTTGATACAATGCATACGTTGGATTATAATGTGCCATTGACCATTACTGAGATAGCTCAGCTTATGCTTATTACATACAAGCACCAAATCCGGGGGCTAACTTTACCAAATGATAAATTACCTTGTCGAAAATAAGACGGATCATACAGAACTGAATTTTTTTTTCCAACCCGTCATCAATGTATTATCAGATTTCCTCAGCCTATAAAAATGCGCACTCGTAACAAATTTGTCATTTGCGAACTGAACTTCGAACAGACTGGACGTAATGCAATCCTGTCGTCATTGTTCACCAAGAAAGTATTCACCAATGGAAGATTCGGAATCCGATGAGTCGAAATGTATCTGAAACCCAAGAACATATGGAATATGGAAAAGAAGAACCAGATTACGATTCTACTTTTGTGAGGATAAATATCGCTAGAAGTGCCTACGATGAATACCAAGAAGATTTTCACAACCTAATGAGCAAGTATAGCGATGATGGAATGAATAAAGAAGATGGAGCAAAAGCAGCTGACACAACATTTCAAAAGAGTGTCAGAGAAGCCATCGAGGCGAAGTATATTTTATTACATGCCTGTGCTATGAAAGCCCCATCGACAGTAACACTAAACCATGCGGAAAATGAAAATCTGTTCCTCACATATGTGCGGAACTGAAATCGTTGACGGACTATTTTTAGGAAGAAGCGCAATTTCACTGAAATTTTCTACAAATCGTGCAACGCAATTACAATTTGAATCGCTAGTGATAGCTAAAAATCGTCCCCTGAGTTCCAATATGTTTTATGTACCAGAAGGCACATAGAACACATTGGAACTCAGGGGACGAAATAGTAAGACGGGTTCTCCTCGCAAATTTGGTTGGCGATAAAATGTGTTCTTTTTTGTTGGTAGTTGTCAAATGAAGTATGGAGTGTCCTTCTAATAACTGGTTTAATAGACGGGAAGGCGAGTTATAAACATAGACCGACACACGCGAGTGAACGGGGTAATCGATATGGCACTTAGGCAATCGCGTAAGGATAAAACGAGAGGCCGCAGGCACTCTTGCCATATCGATTAACGCATTCACACGCGTATGTCATTCTGTGTATGATGTGCTGACGTACAAGAAAAATTTTAACAAGGACCCAATACACAAAAAATGCAAGAGACAAAGGGTGGCTATGACTTTGAAGAATCCCCCAAATACACCTTGGAAAAGAAAGAATCTCTTTTCGCCGACTTTATGGCAAAATGATCATTTAAAGTGGAAGGTGATGAGGATGAAGAAGATTAGTAGCCAAGAAGAAAATGGACTAGCCACTAGAGATAAAATGTATCTGAATGTATGTTCTGAACTCTGAAGAGCAAAGATGTCAACAACAGATTCAAAGTTGACTTACACATACAGATCTTCAAGAATGATTCCGGTTTGAAGCCAACTTACCAAGAATTGGACAAAGTGAATCGTATGGTCGACAGAGCCAAGAGAAGAAAACTAGACCAGCACGTAGGTGTTGTAAGAAAGAAACAAAGAAGTGTGGAGACGCCTTATAGTACGTGACGATTGTTAACTAAAGACGAGATTGAGAAAGGTTGTGGCATTTGAAGAGTCAAAACTC
Organism: Pictodentalium vernedei; assembly: GCA_031216915.1. Lineage (NCBI taxonomy): Eukaryota > Metazoa > Mollusca > Scaphopoda > Dentaliida > Dentaliidae > Pictodentalium > Pictodentalium vernedei. Next base: position 249,323,171 of record CM062289.1, read on the forward strand.
ATTCAAAAGAAGAACGAAGGTACCACTCAAAGTGCAAGCAAGAGAACGAAATATATGCCAAAGACAGCTCCCACCAAGAACGAACTGAAGAAGACTGAAGTTCAAGAGAATTGAGTTATCCTCAAAAGGTACCCTTCAACAGCACATCACCATGTCACGAGTATCCACAAACACCGGGACGAGCAGTAGAGTCGTACGTGGAGTCACTTGTTCCAGTGAATTGTTTTATAGCTCGTTTCCTCGACAAGATTAACAAGTCGTTCGAGCAAGCAGACTGTATTCCAATGCTAATAGTAATGGGAGACAAAAAAGTGATAGTGATATGAACTGGGACGCCGTAGCGGCAGTGGTGTAATGATATGTACATGAAATAAATGATATTTATACATGTGGGTATTTAACTATTTACACACTAAAATACTTATAACCCAAGCAGATTTTGCTACACCATGCTTTTCACACCTGTGTAGCCATTTCATGTCGCCTTTCAGTCTCAAATCTGAAAATAATTTACTTTAGGTGCGACAGGAAGACGGACAATCTTGTCCATGCTGCCGCTGTACAATATATCTAATGCATTTGTTATGATTGTATTTAACTTGTATGTAAGAAAACTGTACAAATAAAATATCTGCCTGCCTGCCTGCCTGCCTGCCTTGCCCTGCCCTGCCCTGCCCTGCCCTGCCCTGCCCTGTTCTGTTCTGTTCTGCTCTGCTCTGCTCTGCTCTGTTCTGTTCTGTTCTGTTCTGTCTGTCTGTCTGTCTGTCTGTCTGTCTGTCTGTCTGTCTGTCTGTCTGTCTGTCTGTCTGTCTGTCTGTCTGTCTCTCTCTGTCTCTCTCTCTCTGTCTCTGTCTCTGTCTCTCTCTGTCTCTCTCTCTCTCTCTCTCTCTCTCTCTATCTATCTATCTATCTAAGCCAAGAGCCATAGATAGTTCGATGTTTGCGACCATCCGATTACAACCGTACCTAATGAACATTAGCGCACATATTCTGTCCTCCACACTGTCCCGAGAGATCCCTCTCCAGAGTTTCCTCTGTTGCAAGTGGGTGAGTAAGTTTCGAAGCACCATATCCCAATATATACAGAATTTTGAATGTAATAAATTGAAAATCGCCGTGTTTTTTAAATAAACCCCCCTTGTTGTTCATCAATTTTTGTTTTATTTATTTATTTATTTATTTATTTATTTATTTATTTATTTATTTATTTATTGAACCAATTAACACCTACAGAGAGGCATATTGCGAAAAAACAAAATGACAAAATTATTTTATAAAACATTCAAACAAGATGTGTTAAAAGTGTGTAATAAACTCAAAAAATATTTACACAATGAACAGTCATGTAGCAAGTTCGTCTTTCCTTTGTTGGAAGAAGCTCCGGATCACGTTACAGATGGGATTACATAGTTGGGGGATAATGTTTCTCATTATAAGCTTAAATTCCCTTCTGTATTCATATACTGGAAGGTTTCGTTCAATAACAGGTGGGCCGTGCAGATGCGTCTGCGAATGAACGATCATAGCATCGACTGTACGGAAGAGTGGCGCTATGACACATCTCATAAACGGTTTTTGAGATCGAGTTGAGGTGGCTTACATCGTTAAGCCTGCCAGCGGAGGCCCAAACGGTGGATTGGCACCATGTTTCTTTCTTGGCATGACAAACATAGGTAATGACCCCTCATTGAAATGAGCAATGGTTTGGGGTCAAAACTGGAAAAATGATATTGAATGTCAATTTTTGTTAATAGCGCTGGGAGGGTTTGGCCCTCAGGAGTAGTAACAAGGAATATAAAAACTCAAGATTGATTTTTATTTCAACATTAGTTCTTTCCTCAAATATGTTTTGAAATATTGTTAAACAAATGAAATTAAACAAAATGTAATTTTCATTTGAGATAAAGTACTTGCTCACTGCAACAGCACGAAACAGAAACACCAGGCTTCCAAGTGTTGACCACATCTTAGTTTTCTTTGCTGCACATCTGTATACTTATCTAGCAAAAGTAGTCATGCTACTCAAAAGGGAGCTTTTGGCAGAGAAAGACACATTGTCAAACTGATGAAACTACTTCAGGTGTAACTCTCGGTCGAAGAAGCCAATAGCTGATCAGGAAGAAAAACATATGTACGACATGGCGTGCAGCAGCCACTGTGTGCTAGACGCCAGGCACTCGCGCCGGGGCAGAGCGCGCCGTTACTTCCATCGAGACAAAACCAAGCGACTCTCCGAGGATGCTGGGCTGTTAGACTTCTTTCATGGATACATTAGTGCTTGCACACGAGTTGCAGCGACAACTAGTAGAGTGGGCTTGACCCGATTTTGGAGGATTTAAGTGTCTTGTTGAACACGCGGATATTTAATACACTCGTGGAAACACCGGGATCTGGGCGCAGTGATACAACATGCAGTACTAGATGACAGTAGTGAGACCATTGCAGGCACCCAAGCAGGCATCCCAATGAGCATAAATATCTCTTGGCGTGGTTTTAAATTGGAAGATACTTGCGAAAACCTCGAGCGTGTACCCCACTACTGGAACCGTTGCATATGGTCTAGCGGCGAGCCAGCTCGCTCCCTTGGTCGACCACCCAGTTTTTGACAATAAGAACAAGCAAATCATCGAATCCGTCAAGACGATTGAGGTGATCATATATGCTATTTCCTAATTGTTCTAGGAGTATCCTCGTGTAACTAGCTGGAATCTTCGTCCCGACTGTGAGGCTGCGAACATGGAACATTTTCATCAGAAGCTGCCAATGATTTGCTCCAGCATCCTACTCTATCTTTTGCTTTTGCAAAACTTCCTCGCGCATCTCTACTAGTGATTGTGCACAAAGACTGGGTTGTCTTACAGAGACTTCGCGTTCCTGTTCCGCATGAATGGCATTCGCTATTTCTCTTTGCAATTCTTCTGCGTCGTCGCGGATCCACCTGTAGTGGAGAGCTGCCCTAGAATACAATTCTGCCATATTCTTAGAATGTGATTCTGCCCAATGTTGTACTATTTTAAGAGACAGAAGAATCCACCCACTCGCACCTATTTTCTACAACTGTTGTGTTTTTTTTTCATTCTCAGCACACACACACATTCTTCTCTCGAGGGTACATTCTGGCTATGGCTGTATGGATACAGACTCAGTCACACTGCAATTGTTGTGCCCTCGGTTCTTTCGAGTATTGGTTGTTCAAGTATGTGGCGTTTGTGCGAAATGATGGATTTGCTTTGGAAAATCATTTCTCTAACTGGTTGTTCCTGGCTACTGAACAGCGTGCAGCAAGAATAGCAGTAGCAGAGGCAGCACAGGGATTTGCCCATACATGTGGCTGCAAATTTGCAGAATTTATGGAAAACTACACTTTTGTATATTGTGTGTCTACGTCGGATGGTCTTGGTGTGTGACGTTTGAATCTTGGAGGTAGTGGCTGGGGCTGAAACTGCCCATCTCAGTTGCTGCGATCCCCTGCCCCCGCTACTACGTCGGTTAATGGCTTTGAATCCGGGAAGGAATTGAAAGAATGTGATTGGCCGTCACCATTCGCTTTTCTATCTTGGCCATAATTTAGCAAATCCAAGTGGACAGTTTGTGTAGTGATTTGGTGGGAAGGGGGTGAGAACTTAACCATTTTACACATACCTTCTCAGTCAGTTTTTGTGGCAACTGTCTACTTGAACTGCACATCGGGGAAGTTCGAATCTAACTGGCCGGGAGATAACTGTTTTTTTCTATCCTGAGGAGTGTACTCACATTGGAATAAGGAAGATTAATTATTGGTTGCTGTCCTCATTGTTCCCAACGAAGCTGCTTAAAAAAATTCAGTTTGGAGAGGCATACATAGGTTCACCACCAGTACAGAATTACAAAACAAAAATCACGAGACTTACCTGTTGCGTGACTTACTAGCTGTGGAGCGGTGACTTGTATATATCCCGTTCTGGTTGTCTCTCATCTGAACAAAAGGTGTCTGCAGTTTGTTCACGCGTCATACATATACACAGCTTTATATATCTGTCACACATTCACATTAAATCGTGTCTACTGGAGTGTTTCAGTGTATGCGTTGGTTATCCCATTAATATTAATATAGTCGAATGCCCATGCAGAACAGGACATATCAAGTGCAAGAAAAGAAAATGAACACTGAGAGTGGGTTTATACATTGTCTTCCAATTTCACTCCGTGGCATGTTACGTGGTTCTATATTGCACCGTTGTATGGAAAAGTGTCCTTAACACAGGAGCCTGCCACCTATACCATACGGCTACAATACTGAAAAAGACCTGCCATCAAGCACTGCGCCTCGGCACGCTAACCCGCTAACCCACGTTCAGCTGAGCAACCTCAACGGTCGAGAGGTAGCGGAAAGACTACGCGGGCCATCGAGCTCCTCAGGGTAAGAGACCCACTTGTCTTCACCCCCACCCACCCCTTGTTAAAGAGATGCGGGCCAGAGGCGTCAAAGCCCAGACCTATCACTGCTTCTTCCGATGGACCGGGCAAAATGAATGGACGCCAGATCGAACGGGCGAGAAGTTCACTCCTCGCGTGATTTTCTGTGATGAGATCTGAACGGTTCCCCGACCAATCTTTGAGATCTTTCTTGGTTCGCTGTGGTCGAACAGAAGCCTTCTCTCATTTACAATTCAGAGGACTTCTTTCACGCAGCGTTACGGTCCACGTTTTAGATAGGTGGGGTAACCGTGTAGCATTGGAGCACCCGTCTGTTACATTCCATATTCGAAAAACATGGCATGGATAATGGGAACCAGAGGCCCGTGATGTATTGCCTTGCATGGCCTTTCAGCTTGCTGATCTCGCGGACACGCGGGGATCCGGAGAGCCAGAGAAGACAGAAAAACCATATGCATTCCAGCTCTCCGTTGGGCTTTAAATGAGGAAAGAGCTACAATCTGTTACGAAGCAAGAAACTACATTTTCTGAGCTCCGTGGCTTGAACCTACAAGGATCGACCTCGTGGGGGGAACTATGAACTCACCCGGCACGGCGCCGGTCAGTGGTCGCTATAAAGACACCCTACTATCGGTAGATGGGAACTTGACTTCAAGGTCATTCAACCTCACATCCACCTGGCTCCGTAAACTCGAGAACAACAGTGGCCGCGTGTTGGCCACGTGTTGGCCACTTATATCCCAAAAGGTACTATATATGTCCACGAAAGCGATCCGGGTATGTGCTGGGTGGAATAGACATTCAAAACGGGCATGATGAAGCTCCTTTGGGAGCTTGCTTGTCTTACCCCCGAACCATAATCTGTGCTGATCTTGCGGTGGTGGAGGATGCGCTTATACAAGATCACGAGGCACCCTGCGTACTGATTGCAGTAGTAGGACATGTACCCGATCGTCCCCGGCGGGGACCCCGGAAGTGACGTCATGTCATGTGACCTGGTGACGTCATGTTGTGTTTCCTGGTAACCCGCGTGAGCGGCCATCTTGTGACGTCATCTCTATAGTGATACGTGGTGTGAGTGCGCATGCGCAGCGCGTGTTGTTAGGGTGATACGTGTTTCCGTCGTCCATTTTGTATACTGGAGGCCGCCATCTTGGTTTTATGCTTTATGTGCCGATATGTGCTTATGTGAAGAGGCACATTGTGTCACATCGTGCCTTTTCACATACATATGACAAAAAATGGATTCTCTAGTAGGTATCCTCGAATAATACAATACCAGGCAAAAGGTATCCTCAAATACCCGTATGTGCCTATGTGCTAGGGCACATTGTGTCACATTGTGCCTTTTCGCATAAGCACATATCGGCACATAAAACATGTGTCTATGTGTTAGGGCACATTGTGTCACATTGTGCATTTTCAGAAAAGCACATATCCGCACATAAAGCATGTGCCTATGTGCTAGGGCACATTGTAACACATTGTGCCTTTTCACATAAACACATATGACAAAAAAGGGGTGCCGAAGGTCATATGTTTTTCAAAGAAAGGGGTGCCGAAATGGGGGTGACCGGGGATATTGCCATTGGATATAGAGGTAATGAGAATCGGATACAACTTCGTTGTAATAAGGGGAGATAACTCTGTACGATTAAGTATAGGTTATGGGAAATCAAGCAGTCTGATTGGTTAGTTATAATTTTTATAAATGATCCAGATAAATGAAAGAACAAGAGTACTTGGAATATGGTCAGAACTAACAAGAATACACCAGAATAGCTAAATATAGTAATAATAAGCAAAGCTGTTCCAACTAATAGGCTCTTCTGGAGTATACTCTAGAACAAAGGAACATGGCCAGATAGGCGAAAACTATTGCATATATAGATAGAAGCAGAGCATTCTGATAGAATTCGAAATAGTAAAACTTGTCGGGTTTATTTGAGTAATTAAACGAGGATTCTGGGAGAATTCTAAGTCAGAAAAATACTCCTATTCAATCGAACACACCCCCGGTGCCACCTTAGTACTATAGCACTACGTGCTACATCGATAAATTGGGAAAATAAAGTCAATTTCGGTGATTTGGGGGGATTGTCGGGTTTATTTGGGTAATTCTACAAATCGGGAAATTACTCCTGTACAAAGGAACATACCCTCCGAACATACCCCTGTCTCATTAGAAGGTTTTGGGTCACATAGTAATCACATGCTACCATAGAAACCAAGATGGCGGCCTCCAGTATACAAAATGGACGACGGAAACACGTATCACCCTAACAACACGCGCTGCGCATGCGCACTCACACCACGTATCACTATGGAGATGACGTCACACGAGGGTTGCCATGACAACACAACATGACGTCACCAGGTCACGTGACATGACGATACTTCCGGGGTCCCCGCCGGGGTCCCCCCAACCGGGGACGATCGGGTACATGTCCTGCTACTGATTGCGGATCATGCGGGCCAGTTCTGGCTGAGTGATCATGGCATACCCCAGACTGATGTTCTCGACGTTGTAGCTGGTATTGGCATCGCCTGTGATCTGGACCACCCGGTTGTAGACATTGAATGTCAGCTCGCACTCGAGTCTGTCTCCCAGTGTGCTCTGGTAGAATGGCATATGGCTCTCGAGCAGCTCGAAGTCCTGCGGGATGAAGAAGCGAAGGCAGTGGGCACCAATGATAGCCTTGTCTTTCGCAACGGAGTCATCCTTGTCTTCTGCGCTGACCCGCAACTTCAAAGCATTTCTCTCAGCAGAGGTGTCAGAGCCCTGATAGTTCGCAGTGTAAAACAAATAAGATTAAAAAAAAGCTAGGCGCACAGTCCCTGGTACGATAAGGTCTTGGATTCCGTATACCCCACATATTGGGGAAGCGGGCATGGGACTGCTTATCGTGCTAGAATTGTGTGCGATCACCAGCGTCTGCCAAACTACGTTTGGCCAATGGGTTCTCGCAGTCTGCAGTATGGGTTGAGCTTGCGTCCGTATTGGCTTGAAGCCATGATGATGTATTGAACCGTTTCGCTCATCCTTCGATACAGTGGGTGACTTTGACTTCAGTGATTCCCCAAGTCAGCAATACGCCGACGCCGACAACGACAGCGACTGCTGCTCGCTTCCCCACAGTTAGGTTATTCGTGTGGCTTCGGTAGATGCCTCTTTCCGTAATGCTTATGTTTACCCCCAGACACTCGTAGTCACCTGTCTCTCCTGCGCTAAGAAGTTTGCTGCTACCTCAGAATACACAACTCTCCCACTCTCCACCCTCGAGTAGGTTGCACTTTACAACCCACGGGTATAACCTTGCTTTTGTCGTCACTTATTGTCACCGTCTATCGCCTGTCTTCCGTCCGTCGTCCTTCGTCCGTGAACATGGTATTCGCGACTTCTCCTCGCGACTTCTCCTGCAAAACTTCTGGACTGATTTCAGTTAGGCGATTGTTTGTCCTGACATCGCATTTTGTTTTTGTTCAAATCAACCTACCCTGTCCCACAGGGAGGGGATGGAGGAAAATGCTCCCAACTTTAAAAAATCTTCTTCCCATGACCCAGCGGATACAGTGAGTTGATATTTGGTGCTGAGCTTCCTTTTGAAGTGTGGAATCAAGTTAGTTCAAACGAAGTTCGTGGAGCGAAATTTGCCTTTTTAATGGGAGGGGCAAGATTTTTGGTCCCGCCCAAAATTACTATTTTCTGAAGCGATGTGATGTTATTGAGTCATAAGTACTTGATTCATGCGAAAGAATCCCCTCATCCCAATGGGAAGCCCAGAAGGTAAAAACAGAAATATTTTCACACGCCCATATTTCCCAAATCACACGGAATAGAGATCTATTATTTGGTATGAAGCATCCTTAGGACCAGTAGAATGGAACGGTAAAAAATTGTTATCGAGTGTGTCATTTTGTACTGTTGAGGGAATAAAAAAAATGCCGAGTCAGCATATTTGCAAAAAATAGAAAAATCTTCTCCACAACCACCGATAAGAATCTTTTACCAGTTGGAAAACAGCATCCCTCGGGGTCAGATACCAGTTTGTGAAATTAAGTCCCTCAGTTCATATGTGGGCTCAATACAGGCGCCCGAATTTTAACTTGGTGCAATATGGGAAGTAATCTTTAAAGGCTATTCTTCTCAAGAACCACAAGTCATAATCTTTTAATATTTGGTATACAACATCGAACAGTGTTCAGATTCAAGTTTGTTCAAATCAGGTCCCCCAACTAATATTTTGGCTCCCGATGGGGCCCAAATTTACTTAATGCAGTATGAGGAATAATCTTTAAAAATCTTCTGCAGATCCACCAGTCAGAGTCTTTTGATATTCAGTATACAGCATCCTTTGGGAGGTCAGATCAAAGTTTGTTCAAACCAAGCCGCTGTGGGATCCCTATTAGATTCCGAATTTTATCTTAATCCAATATGAGAAATAATCTTTAAAACTCTCTTTCTCACGAACCCACAATCAGAAGTTTTTGATACATGGTATACACCACACTCAGTGGAATGAGATTCAAGTTGTTAAAAAATAAAGTCCCTGGATTAATATTTGGGCTTCCTATTGGAGCCTCAATTTTAACTTAGCCAGGTATGAGGAATAATCTTCTCCAGAACCACCAGTCAGAATCTTTTGATATATGGTATACAACATCTTTACAGGGGTCGGATTCAATTTTATTCAAATCATGCCCCTCGCTTAATACTTGGGCTTTCAATGGGAGCCAAGATTTTAACTTTGAGCAATATAGGGAATAATATGTAAGAAGCCAAATTTGAACTTTTGTCATGGCCTGTCGTCCGTCGTCCGTCCGTTTGTCCGGGCAAACTAAACCTGTTTAGGAGCTATTATTTTTAGGAGGTTAGTCGAAATTAGGGTAATATTAGGGTTAGGAGAGGGGTGGGGTTAGGGTTAGGGATAGCCACAGGGCAGGGCTAAAGGTTGGAGGGTTTAGGACCCAGGGGGGTGTGGGTTGGGGTCAGGGGTGGGGTTTTAGTTTTTATAGCCCCTAAACCAAAAAATAGCCCCTAATCCTTTTGGTCTGGCTAGGGTGGGGTTAGGGTCAGGGGTGGGGTGGGGTTGGGTTAGGGTTAGGGGTAGCCCCAGAGTAGATCTTAAGGTTGGGGAGGGTTAGGTCCCAGGGGGTGGGGGTTAGGGTCAGGGTAGGGTAGGGTTAGGGTTAGGGTGTGGTTTTTGAGTGGATGGGTGGTGTCAGGGTTAAATATAAGTTCTAGGGTGGAGGGGGTGGGGTTCTGGCTAAAATAAGGTGATGGGCATATAAAATGTTTTTTTCGTAGCCCTTAAACCCAAATAGTTGAAACGTCCGTCCGTCCGTCCGTCCGTCCGTCCGTCCGTCCGTCCGGGCCAACATTTCGGGTTTAGGGGATATTATTATTAGGGGCTACCTCCAAATTAAGGTAGTGTTAGGGTTATGAGTGGGGTGCGGTTAGGGTTAGGGGTAGCCCCAGAGTAGGGCTTAAGGTTGGGGAGGGTTAGGTCCCGGGGGGTTAGGGTTGGGGTCAGGGGTGGGGTTTTAGTTTTAGTAGCCCCTAAACCGAAAAATAGCTCCTAATCCTATTGGTTTGGCTAGGGTGAGGTTGATCAGGGGTGGGGGTGGGGGTTAGGGTTAGGGTAGTCCCAGAGTAGAGCTTAAGGTTGGGGGGTTGGGTCCCGGGGTGGGTGGGGTTAGGGTCTGGGGTGGGCTTTTAGGGTTTAGGGTCAGGGTGGGGTAGGGTTAGGGTGTGGTTTTTGGGTGGAGGGGTGGGGTTAGGTTAAATATAAGTTCTAGGGTGGAGGGGGTGAGGTTCTGGGTAAAATAAGGTTTTGGACATACAAAATGTTTTTTTGGTAGCCCATAAACCCGAAATGTTGGAGCATCCGTCCGTCCGTCCGTCCGTCCGTCCGTCCGTCTGTCCGTACGTCAACAATTGGATACGGCTCGGGCGAGAGGCCGTATTTATGAACCGATCTTTACGAAACTTCTTGGGTACCTTTGTTATGACCGTGGGACGAGAACGAGTGTTTTTGGGTGCGGTCCGAAATTCAAGATGGCTGCCAGCCGCCATTTTGTACCGACGATGCAGAAATCTGTTTTTTGTACAGAACTTCCATATGAAAGCTCTGATTTGAATAAGTTTTGTATGAATGTTTAGTGCGTAAATTGTGCAAATTAGACTAATTTTAATGTTTTTTGGTGTTACTTTCAGCACTGTAAGTGCAAATGTCAATACGGCTCGGGCGAGAGGCCGTATTTATGAACCGATCTTTACGAAACTTCTTGGGTACCTTTGGTATCACCGTGGGACGAGAACGAGTGTTTTTGGGTCTGGTCCGAAATTCAAGATGGCCGATGGCAGCCATTTTGTACAAAACTAGGTGCAATCAGATTTTTGCACAGAACTTCCATAGGAAAGCGCTGATTTGAATAATTTTTTGTGTGAATGTTTAGTACCATGGGATACATCACATATAATACGTGTTTTTTCTCGTGCAGAAATTATGCAAATTAGATGAACTTTGATTTTTTCAGTGCGACTTAAACACAGTAAGTACACATACCAATACGGCTCGGGCTAGAGTCTGTATTTATGAACTGATCTTCACGAAATGTCTTGGGTACCTTTGTTATCACCTTGGGACGAGAACGAGTGTTTCTGGGTGCGGTCTAAAATTCAAGATGGCTGCCAGTGGCCATTTTGTACCGAAATTAAGTCTAATCAGTTTTTTGTACACAACTTCTACACGGCTCAGTCTAGAGGCCATATTTATGAACCAATCTTTACGAAACTTCTTGGATACCTTTGTTATCACCGTGGGATGAGAACGTGTGTTTTTGGGTGTGGTCCGAAATTCAAGATGGCCACCAGCAGCCATTTTGTACCAAAATTAGTGCAATCAGTCTTTTGTACAGAACTTCTGTATGAAAGTTCTGATTTGAATAAATTTTTGTATGAATGTTTAGTAACATGGAATACGTCACATATTGTAAGGGGTTTTTTTCGTGCAGAAATTATGCTAATTAGATGAACTTTGATTTATTCAGTGCTACTCACACAATGTAAGCACACATGTCCATACGGCTCAGGGTAGAGGCTGTATTTATGAACCGATCTTCACAAAACTTTTTGGGTACCTTTGTTATCACCTTGGGACGAGAATGAGTTTTTCTGTGTGCGGTCCAAAATTCAAGATGGCTGCCAGTGGCCATTTTGTACCGAAATTAGGTCCAGTCAGTTTTTTGTCACAACTTCTATACAGCTCGTATTTATGAACTGATCTTCACAAAACTTCTTGGGTACCTTTGTTTTCACCTTGGGACAGCAGCGAGTGTGTTTTGGGGTGCCTTTGTTATCACTGTGCTATGAGAACAAATATTTTGGGGTTCAGTCAGACCCACTCTAGGACTCAAAGATTTTTTTCTAGTTTAGCATCTGACTGTCACCCACCTTTACAATACTTTACCTATACATTTGTTACAGGCAACGGTCAGTATTTATGTACAGACCTTTACAATACTTTATATGTACCTTTGTTATCAGGTCATTACCATTGTCACTGCTGTGTCACATACTATACATGTACATGTATTTGTCTTGGCAAGTTGAGCTACAGTGTCATTGACACTTTCATTTGATGTTTGGTATACAATCTCATTACGGAGATCAAATTTTCATGTTTTTTTTCAAATCAAGAAACCAGGTTAATATATAGGCTCCCTATGGAAGCCCGACTTTTAACTTGGTGCAATATAAAGAATAATCTTTACAAATTTTCTTCAGATCCACCGGTCAGAATCTTTTGATATGTGTTATACAGCATCCTTTTTGAGGTCAAATCAAACCTTGTCCCCGTGTTAAGAGTTGGGCTACCTTTTAAAGCCTGGATTTGAACTTGGTTCAGCATGAGTAGTATTCTTTAAAATTCTTCTCACGAACCCTCAATCGGAATCGTTTTATATATGGTATACACTATCCTTTGGGAGGTCAGATTCAAGTTTTTTCAAGCCAAACCTCTGGGTTAAAATTTCGGCTCCCAATTTGAGCCTGAATTTTAGGATAGTCCAATATATGCGATTAATCTTTAAAACTCTTCTCTGGAACCACTGGTCATACATACTCATTTAATATGTGGTATACAGAATCCTTACATGGGTCAGATTCCAATTTGTTCACAAGCCCATTGATTAATAATTCAGTCTCAGTGAGAGCCCGAATATTAATTTAACTGAGTGCAATGTGGGGAACAGTCTTTAAAAATCTTTTTCTTCAGATCCACCAGTGGGAATCTTTTGATGATTGATATACAATCAAGGTTGTTCAAATCAAGTTCCTCGATTAATATTTGGGCTCCTTATTGTAGCCCAAATTTTAACTTAGTGGAATATGTGGAATATTTTTTCAAAATCTTCTTACGAACCCCCAATCAGAATGTTTTGATATATGGTACATACTTTTGTAAACATCAAGTGCCTGGGATAATATTGGTGCTGTTTAACTAAGTCCAAAATGAGGAATAATCTTTGAAAATCTGCTTTTCCAGATACAATGGTCAGTATCCTAAAAGGGGGTGGGAGTGGGGGGGGGGGGGGGAGGAGTACTTCAACTTTGTTCAAGTTTTTTAAGGTTGATATTTGGTCTTCCTATTTTCTATTAATGGAAATCTCTGGGCATTATTTGTTTGGTAGCATCTCAATACCAGTAAAAAATCAGCATACTGGACAACAGAGTTATGAATACTTACATTTTATTCCACTGTAGTGCTTACTGGCCATAGTTTTGATGTTTAAATCCTTCTTTAAGCAGTTTTGTCAAGTGAGTGCCTCGGGCCCCTGGGGCCTCTTGTCATTTATTTCGAATCTCCATTTGCTTCCATATCTCTCTAAACTTGTCAGCATTTTTTCGAACCCCTCTTCACTTTCTGACACAAGTACCATATCTGACATCTGCGAAAAATAGTGCCGAGATCTTTCGGTCCCCAACTGCCCTCCTTCCCCCCTCGTCGCTATGCGTGAGTTCATCTCCTAATTCTTTCATGAACAAAACAGAAAGAACTGGTGAAAGGACACCTCTGATTTAGGCCTATCTCCATAGTCACCCGTTTTGTTGCTATGTTACCCAGACTAAGTTCACTTTGTACATTTCTATAATGTTTTCAGAATTTCAACAAACACACCTCCCAGGTCAAAGGCCTCGAGTTTTCGCCCTATACCCCCCCCCCCCCCCCATACTATCACGTGCCTTCTTAACATTCAGAAACATCATAAACATACTTTTCTTTTTGGCATTCGCAGATTCTATCATGTGTTGGATAGTGTGGAAAGATGGTCAGTGACTGTTCTTTCCTTCGTGAAGCCATTCTGGATCTCTCCCAAATAACCCTTCTCTTTGATCACATTCTCAAATCTACCATACAGGGTCTTACAAAAAAAAAAAAAGTTTCCATTGTTGCTACTGACAGAGATCCTCCAGATAATTATCCAATACATCCTTTTCCCCTTTTGTCAGTTTTGTGTATAAATGTGACCTTACTTTCTGTCCACATTTCTCAGTATCAGGTAAAGAATGCGGGGCCCCAAAAAGAATTTGAACATTCGAGTGGGTGATAAATGCATGTTGAGTTTCATGGACCAATTTGATGCGGGCATTTATGTGTAAATCTTGTTTAATTATCATTAAATTATAATCAGATGATACCCATCGTTTATCTTTCTAACTAGGAAGTCATTGACACATCTAGACGATGAATCTGCCCCAACAACAAAACGAGGTGGTGAGACGTGTGTTCATGTAAAATGCCTAATAGACTGTAAATATGCTATGATTGTGTCCTAGTGTCTACGGTTATGTTACCGTGACATGGCCGTGACATAACCGTAGAGACCGTAGAATAACCGTTGCAGAACCGTAGCATATCCGTAACGCCGTAGAATGACCGTGAATAACCGGGACAAACCGTGGCTTGTCCGTAGAGCTTCGGTGGTGCCGTAGCATAACCGTAGGAAAACCGTCACATAACCGTAGTAATCCTTGGCGAATCCTTGGTACTTCCTTAGCACAACCTTAGTTCACCCTTAGCGTTTCCTTAGATCTTCCGTAGGTGCCGTAGCCACATCCTAGTGCCACCGTAGAAATTGTCCACCGTGGCCAAAACACGCCGGTTTTATCACAGTTCAGAACCATAGAGATGCGGGGCCCAAACCGTGAAAATGAGAACCCCTCATTAAGCGAGGTTCTCACTTTTCCGGTTCGGGGTGCCGGAAGCCCACGGTTTTAATCCCTGATTATCCTGGGTAAATCCGTTCCGAGCCCGTAGGCATGACCGTGATGTTCCGGGTTAAACTCTCGCGCTTCTGCCGGCTTGTTTTTTTCGTGGAGGGAGACTTTTTCAAAATGTTTGAAAATTTCCTTGTTTCCGTCACTAACCGTACGTGACCGTAGAAAACCGTAGGCACCGGGGCAAAACAGTAGCATTTCCGTAGCCGATCTGGAATTAACCGTGGTCAGAAATGGGGTCCTGGTTGACCACGGAAAACACCGGATAAACTACGGATATGCTACGGTTGTGTCCCGCTGTCTACGGTTATGTTACCGTGACGTGACCGTGACATAACCGTAGAGACCGTAGAAGAAGCGTTGTTGCAGAACCGTAGCATATCCGTAACACCGTAGCATGACCTTGACTTACCAGGACAAACCGCAGGATAACGGTGGCTTGTAGGTAACGCGCTTCCTGTGGTGCCGTAGCATAACGTAGGAAAACCGCCACATAACCGTAATAATCCTTGGCGAGTCCTTTGTACCTCCTTAGCAAATTCTCAGTACATCCTTGGCGCTTCCTTAGATCTACCGTAGGCGCCGTAGCCACACTCTAGTGCGACCGTAGAAATTGTCTACCGCGGCCAAAACACGCCTCTTTGGCTGTCCGATCATTCTTAAAAAGAATGTACACCTACTACCGCTATCCCGGGTGGAAGAAGTCGGTGTACCCGAAGAGAACCACCGAGTAACGGAGAGCAACTGCCAGACTCACCAGCGTACTAACAAGCAAGGTTAGCATTGATCGCAGACAAGTGAACCATCGTGTGCAGTACACCTTAGTACACAGCACAACCGCGCCGCCACGTGGGCAATCAGGATGAGGTGCCTTGCCCAAGGACACAACGCTGTTACGCAGTTACGTCGGGTGAGGATCGCACCGTGGTCCTTTTGATTTGAAGTCCAATACCGTAACCACTAAGTCACCGTCCTCCTTAATGCCTGTATCAAGTCTCCAATTTTCTTTCAAACTTTGGATATCCCATTTCCAATAAAAAGCATATCTAAAAATGTCGGAAGTACCGACCTGGGAAGATACACAGAACGATACACTCGTGTGAATGGGATAATCGATATGGCTCGAGTGCCAGCGCAGAAGGATAGAGTTTTTTTATCCTTTAGCGATGGCACAAGGGTCGTATCAATTAACCCATTCACACACGCCTGTCGTTCTGTGTTTACAACAAGCCTTCACGTCTTTTGAAACCATTATTAGAAGGACACTCAGCAACCTGACAACTATCAACAAAAAGAACACATTTTATCGCCAAGCAAATTTGCGGGGGGAACCCATGTTACTATTTCGTCCCTTGAGTCCCTTGAGTTTCTACTGGCACCTAAAATACGCTGAAACTCACGGAACGATTTTTAGCTATCGCTATTCAAATTGCTTCAATTTAAAAATAGTCCGTCAACGATTTTCGTTCCGCACATGTGTGCGGAACAGATTTTCATTTTCCGCATGGTTTTGTGTTTCTGTAGGTGGGGATTTCTTAGAACAGGCGTGTAATAATATATTCTCAATAGCTCTAGCCGAATTTTCGGGTCACACGTTTCACACCAACGTCCGAAAAAATTAAATTTCATCCGATTTTCATGAAATTTTAAAATGTTGTAGAGTTCAAAAATAAAACTATACGTGTTTTGGGATTTTTCAGTTAACGTCATTGTCAAAGTTTTAACGTTATTTCAAGTTTTGACCCTACTTCCACCAATCTGGTGACAACCCGCCCCAAACAACATAACGTATCACTACAAAAATATAACAGACGCAAAAAGAATAACTGAATTCGAGCATTGTTCATTTTTATCCAAGTTGTCGGAAAATTGGCGATCGAGGTCAGGAAACGACAGGCATTATTCCCTCCCAGTTGGTGACAGCCCTATCCCCCAAACTACAAAACTACGTAATATATCATGCAGCGAGTGGAATAATTGAGGGCAGTCATTGTGCAGTTTCATCCAAATTGTCGGAAAATTGTTTACGCCATGACGTTATTGACCACTGAATGTCGGAAAACGTCTGCATTAAATTTCACTACAAACATTTGAAATTAAGAGACATAAAAGTATTCAAGATACAAACACCTTAACCTCTATGTGGGCCCACTCGTTGGTGAACCCACTCGGTGATGGACATATTTCATTGTATGACTTCTGGAAATTAACTTTCGATTTCAAAATAATCTAGTTGAGTCATTCAACTAAGTTTGAATAGCTTATTGGGATTGTTAGCCTTTTGTATTTTTTTAGTCAGCCTCAGTTTAGGGGGACTTCCTATGAAGCTACTACCTTCATGGAATTTCATACAGTTATAGTCCTTTATGTCCGGTTCTCCGCAAAGGCTGCAATGTTTGATACCGCGTCTTTTACCCAAATCGGCGCCCAATTTAGGGATTTTTATTAACCCTTTGAACTCTAGTGGTATCTTCCATGCCAGTTCAATGGCAGCAATTAGAAGAGTCTATATTCATTATTTTAGATAGACCAATCAATTTATTTTCAACCTACTCACAATTGTTTACAATTGGCTGTAACGTAAGTGCAAGCCCTACTTCGGAACTAACTTAAGCTTTTAAGAAACTTTACCAAACAAGTTGGAAAAGTAATAGAGTGCAAAAGCACGAAAAAGATCGAAAAAAGGTCGAGCGAGACCGGCGCTTGAAATTACAGGCGCTCTCTCTGCACACCTCTTGCGTTTACCGAGTGCATGAGCAATAACCGTGACGTCAATTCCTTTTATTTCCGCCATTGTTCTGGTCGGAAATTTTGTGACTCGTGCTATTTCTTATCAACCTACCTCAATTGTTTACTACAGGCTTGCACTACAGTGGAAGAACGTAACTCGGATAAAATACTCTCTATTTTAATCTCTCCCAAGATTTGGGAAAGAAAAGTGGTGTAAAAACACCACGAAAAAATAAGTCAAAACTGGGCCGAGCGCCATCGGCGCACACCCAGTATGGGACGCTCTTCCATAGTACAAATCCACGACTTCCGTAACAGTGCGCAATGCGTCAATTCGTCATTCTTTTTCTATCCGATGCACGAGCAGTGTGTGTTTCCGCCATATGCATTATGAAACAGTGATAATTCAACTCGTGGATAATGGTTTTCCTGTGACTGGAATTATGGATCTGAAGATCGTATAATAACAGGACTGTGTTTTATATATTCTCGTTTATATTTTCAACCACATTCTCATTGTTTATTATTTACTATTCCGTTTTCACGAATGTTTTGTTTGCGACATCGTGTCATCGCGATTCGACAATGAATTTTGTCGGTTGATAAAAATTTGTTATTGGAGTAGGTGTCGGCCGTCTGGGTTCTGCCACCTTCTCTCGTAGTTGAGGGTGTTCTTCTACTTTCTGTTTCTGTTGATTTCACCTTTTTCTTCTACTGCTCTCACCTCTGTTCTTTCCAGTTCGGTTCCTTTAGGGCAATTCCTTTTGCCCTCGCCATTGGTGCGTTCTTGTGTCCGTTTCGTCCGCACCCGCAGGTGGTTTGGAATGCTGTCGTTTCGGGAGCCTCCCGACTCGACCACGTCTGATGTGAGTTTACCCCCTCCGTGGGGGATGTGCAGCTCCTCCCGCCACCGCGGGGGGGGGGGGGGACACTGTCGTTTCGGGTCCCCCCGACTCGACCACGTCTGGTGTGAGTTTGACCCCCTCCGTGGGGGATGTGCAGCTCCTCACGCTCCCGCTCCCGCGGGGGGGGGGGGGAGAGGGGGGGTGGTGAACGCTATCGTTTCGGGTCGCCCGATTCGACCACGTCTGATGAGATTTGCTCCCCCTCCGTGGGGGATGTGCAGCTCCTCCCGCACCAGCGGGGGGTGGGGACCGCTGTCGTTTCGGGGCTTCCCGATTCGACCATGTCTGGTGAGAGTTATTCCCCTTCCGTGGGAAATGTGCAGTGTTTTACCGTGGTGGATACTGCGGGAGCTGTTGGTTTTCTGGTGTAGAGATGCCTGGTTCCGGGACTATGCGCCCTCTCCAGTCGACATCTGAGGCTGTCACTAGGGTTGTGACTCCTCCTTTGGAGGTCGAGCTTGGTGGCTCTCTCCGCTTTTCCGCCAGTTCCAACAGCTCCCGTCGTATCTGCTGCTACTGCTGTTCCGTCTACAACGTCATAGGGCACCGTTTTTAGCCGGCCTCGGCTTCTCCCTGCCAGGGTCTGCAGGGATGTCTGTAGTGTGGTTGTGGGGTTTCGGCCTCAGCCTTCCCAGACTTCCACTCGGCGAAGTCAAATGGGGCTGCCGACTGAACCCCCTACTGTGTCCTCTCAGCCATTGGGCACAGTAGTTTTATACTTGCAGTGGTCTGCTGCGGTGTCTGGTTGTGTAGACGTGGGGGTATCGGCCTCAGCCTTCCCTGACTTCAACTCGGCGAAGTTGGAAGTGGCTGCCGGCCGGACCCTCTCCTGTGGTCTCTGCGCCGTCGAGCACCACAGTTGTCATTGAATTCGGTTGTTCTTAGTGGGACACTATGAACTCCGTGGCGTTTCCGTCCACTCATTCTGGCCACACGACCAGTTTTGGGGGTCCAACGTCTTTTGTGCAGCCTGGACCTTCTGCCCTGCAGAGGTCAGCGGTGACTCTCATGAGTTCCTGCTATGTTGATCCTCGGGGTGTGTTACACCCCTATACACGTCTGCCTTCAGACGTTTTCGGCCGCCGCCCGTCGTCCCACGTCGGGTGTTTTGGAGGATCGTGACCCTTCGCTGGTTAAGAGGGTAAGAGGTGAAGCCACTTTGCCGGTTCGTTCCCCTGTCGAACCGGCCAGTACGGGCAGTGAGCTTAGGGAGGCCCTCTCCTTACTCACTCAGGTTCTGTCTAAGAGCCTTCCCGTTGCTTCCAGCGTGGCAGCGAGTGGTTTCCAGGCGCCCCCTATGGCGCCGCCTCCCGGGATTGGAAACAGGCCGCTTTCTGATTCCCCTGGTGTTCCGACACCATGGGAGGCGTCGGCTGGTTTGCCCACGATGGGCTATGTGTCTTCCGACTCAGGGGAAGAGTCAGACATGCTTGATGTCGAGAGCCAGCAGTCTTCGGACTTGGGGGCAGCTCTTGATTTCGTGTTTGGGTTCCTTCTGGATCTCAAACCATCTAACCAGTCGACAGTGTCAGCCAGGCCGCGATCATCGGTCGCGCGCCAACAGTCTATGGAGCAACCTGCTTCTGGGCGTCTTCGACCGTGCCCGTCGGTACAGTTGGTTGAAGCATTTTCAGCCTTGGACTCCAAGCTAAGTTCCAAGGCTATGAAGGCTCCGTTCATCACCAGGGTTGACACCTTTTTGCCTCCGGCGCGTTATCGTTCCTACGATTCCGCCAATCCGTCGGTCTACCAGACTTTGACGGTTTTGGATCAGGACTCCACTTCCCTCGGGCTTTCCAAGTTCACGTCTGCCGTCATTCCGATGACGACTCTGGAGTCCACGTTGGGCTTATCGAGAGAGATGCTTGGTATGCTTTCTCTCTCCGATCATGTCGTCTCAGCTTTAGCTGCTTATCTGCCTTCAGATAAGTTTGACGAGGTACAGGCTCCTTTGCGTGTGATGTCCAAGGCGCTCATGCATCTTACTCACACGCATGCATGTAACACGGCTAATCTGAATTAGTTTGAAGGGACTCCGTGCTGGACACAGGCCGATCCCTTCCTGAGGAGCAGTGCGCTACTCTTCGATCTGCTTTTTTGGCAGGTCCGCAACTTTTCCATGGTTCTGTGTTGACGGTCCGGGATGACGTCCTACGTCATTCCAACGATCAGCTGCTGTTTCTTCAGCTTGATCAGCCTTCTAGGGTAGGCACGGGCCGTTCCAAGCCTAACAAGTACCCTCTGCTTCCTCTGCGAAGCAAAGGGGCTGATCCTTCTGCCACCGCTTTTACTTCTTACTCAAGGGGTAAGGGTAAGCGTCGGCAGTCTTGAGGGAAGTCCCAGGATTCTTCATTCAGTAGAGGAGGTGTTTTCTCCTCTCGCGAGCCTCGTCGGGGTTCGCAGTGAAGGTCCTCACCTCGACTCGTCCCAGATTGGAGGAAGGATAGCAGAGTTCGCCGACCATTGGGCCACCATCACATCCGATCCTTGGATGTTAGATGTTGTTTGGTTCGGGCTGCGAATATCCTTCCGACGGCACCCCACTCTGTCCAGGGTGCCTTTTCCAACCACAGTTCCTTCAGACATTTTACGTCGGGAACTTTTGTCCACGGAGATAGACAATCTCCTGACAAAGGGGGCGATTGAGGTCATCAAGAACATTAGGTCAGTGGATTTCTATTCCCGCCTGTTCTTGGTGCCGAAGAAGGACGGCCGACTCCGACCGGTTCTCGATCTGAGTTTCCTGAACCAGTCTATCATTGCTCCCAAGTTCAGCATGGAGACTTTCAGGTCGGTCCTCCGTTCAATTCACCAGGGAGATTTCGCTTCCAGCTTCGACCTGCGAGACGCTTACTTTCACGTTCCAATTCATTGCGCGTTACGGAAGTATCTCAGGTTCGTTTTTCTGGGGCGAGTTTACCAGTTCAAGGCCATGCCTTTCGGCCTCAACCTGGTTCCTTGGGCCTTTATCAGACTGATGTCGCATGTGATCGCTTTCCATCGCACACAGTCCAGGGTGACTACTTCGGCATATCTGACGATATCTTCCAGGGGCATTCCAATGCTGCCTTACTGGAGTCGGATGTCGCCACTCTGTTGAGCTTGCTCACGTCGCTACGTTTCAGAGTCAACGAGGAGAAGTCGGACTTGGTCCCTTCTCAGTCGTTTTATCATCTGGGGATGGCTTTCCGCACACAATTCAATTTGGTGGCGGTTCCCCAGGCCAAGGCTGTGATTCTCTCAGCTTTTGCTCCGACTCTGTCCCAGTCCACATCCGCGACGGCTCGGAGTTTTCTCCGGCTCATCGGTCTCTGCTGTTCGGTGACGGATCTCATTCCTCTAGGTCGGCTGCGTGTCAGACCTCTCCAACACTTTCTGCTCAGTCGTTGGAGGGCGAATGTAGATTTTCTGGATCTGGTGCTTCAGTTTCCTGAATATCTTTATCCTCACCTTCTCCTCTGGGCGGATGTCCAGTGGCTTTCGCAGGGTGTTCCGTTGGACTTACCCACGTCCGATCGCGTTCTGACGGCAGATGCCAGCGATCTCGGATGGGGTGCGACGTTGGATCCTCTGTGTCTTTCCATTCACGGGATGGCGGACCAGGATCATGCAGCTCTACACATCAACCAGAAGAAGCTTCTTGCTCTTCTTCTGCGTTTCAGGCAGTGGATCCCTCACCTGTCGAATCGCCAGGTCCTTCTGTTGTCCGACCATTCGACGGTGGTTGCTTACATTCGGAACCAGGGCGGCACGCACTCTGTTCCAATGTACGAATTGGCTTGGGATCTTATACTGCTCGCTCAGGATGTCCACGCAGGATTGGCTGTTCGTCACATTCCCGGTCACCTGAACGTCCTAGCCGACTCCCTGTCCCGTCGTGGCAGGGTCATTTCCACCAGGTGGATGCTCCACATGGCGGATTCCATCGATCTCTTGTGACTAGTTGGAACCATCCGGTGGACACTTGCGTGTCCCCGTGTCCAGATGCTCTGGCTTTCGCCGTGGACGCTCTGGCCCTCCTTTGGGATGGTCTTGTCGGCTACGCCTTCCTACCGGTTCCGATTCCGCCTCAGGTTCTCACCCAGATATGAACCTGCAGTCGTCGAATCCTTTCGATCACACCCGTCGCTTCGGTGGGTGTGGATCAATCTGCTCCGCTCTCTGTTAGCGGCGGTTCCGGCATGTCTCCCTCTACCTCGCGACTTTCTTTGCCAAAGTCGCCCGGGAGGTTTTCAAGTTGACCCGGCTTCATTGTGCCTTCGCACATATCTTTTCTCGGGTCCTGTCTCCTCCGTAGTGGTTTTTCGAGACACGCAGTGGAGTTGCTTTTCTTCAAGGAGGCACTCACTCCACTGGTTTAGCTTCTGTGGCTAAGTGGAAGGTTCTTCTGTCGATGGTGTGCGATCACTCTGTTGCTTCTGTCACTCCTTCAATCACACCGCTTGCGGAGTTTCTGGTATATGTTTGTTATGTGATACCGCATTGTTTCGACACTCATCCTTGCCTCTCCAAGCTTGTTCAGCTCTTTTCCTTGAAAAGGCCTAGGACTTTGCAGTTTACTCCAAGATGGTCACTTTCTTGGGCGCTGCTCTGCTTGGGGGTGGGGGGGGGCGTTCACGCCTTTATCCTGGATGAATATGCGTTTTCCCACATGCCAGATCTCTCCTGCATCCATTTCTTGATTGACTTGTCTTGCTATTCGTGCAGCTTCCGCTCGTCTAGCTACTGGTGATTGTATTACCAATTGTTTTTTTTTCTGCCACGAGGTGCGTGCATTGTCTTCCTCTTTTAATAACTTTGTAATGTTGTTGGATGACGAATGTTATACTGGCAGCCTACTGGAGAAATGCTACATTCTCCTTTTATCTGCGACAGTTGCAGGAGCCGACAGAGAACCTTGGGGCCCTCTTTCTTCGGCTCAGGATGTTGTCGATCCAAGCTTTTCAGCTTTTTTCAGGGTCAGTTCCAGCTTTGTGCTGTTACTGCCCTTTCTGTCTGTGCGTCGCACTTCACCATATGCCTCATCTTTCATTGGCTTTTCTAATGTTTGTGATGCTATGGTTTGATAGGCCTAGGGATCTCTTCCTCTGTCCACGGTCCCAGTGCTATTGAGTTATGTGTGGGTTGGTTATGTGATTCCCTCCAGCCTTTTGTCTATTCAGCCTGTAGTAAACAATTGAGGTAGGTTGATAAGAAGTATACATTTTATAGTAAATGTCCTTTCTTATTATACCTACCGAAATTGTTTACATGGAGGCCCTCCCGTCTTCTTATTCGGGTAAGAATCCTTCCTCCCCGCTGATCACATAACTCCTGTGTTGTTCGGAATCAAAAGAATGACGAATTGACGCATTGCGCACTGTTATGGAAGTTGTGGATTTGTACTATGGAAGAGCGTCCCATACTGGGTGTGCGCCGATGGCGCTCGGCCCAGTTTTGGCTTATTTTTTCGTGGTGTTTTTACACCACTTTTCTTTCCCAAATCTTGGGAAAGATTAAAATAGAGAGTATTTTATCCGTGTTAGGTTCTTCCACTGTAGTGCAAGCCTGTAGTAAACAATTTCGGTAGGTATAATAAGAAAGGAAATTTACTATAAAATTTATACTTTTTAGCTGTTAACTTCGTGAACAACTTATTTGTATGTGCTATCTTACTGATGATGTGCAAGTGGATTGTATCCTTTTCAAGCTTCTGAATTATTCACTATTTAATGATATTTTTGATAATTTTTGCTTGCTTTTTCACACATAGTCTTGTTTTTCCCCCACTTGTGAACACAACCATTGTTCTGTTTTCCGTCGGCGGGAAGCTTGATTTCATATATCATATTCATATTATGCCTAAGACTATTCCTTGTACCTCTTGCTTGCAGGTGAAACATGTGGACGACTCTCATTCCACATGTGTCACTTGCAACAATTGTACTCAGGCCCAATTATGTGGTTTTTGTGGGTTTGGTCCTCAAAATTCTGGGCTTCTGTAAACAAAGTGGTTCTGTCTAGAGCTAGAATCCCTCGTTCTCGGGGTAAGGGTAGCCGTGCCTTATCAGATATTTCTGTGAGTGCACGTGGTGACTCTGTCACACAGGATGCTGATCTGACTTTTTCTGTGGCGAGTTTCTCTGCAACTGTTGACGGTGCTAGTGCGGTGATACCTGACATGGAGACCGTGGTCTCTTTGTCTTCTGATGTCACTCTTGAGGTGTCTGTTTTCGCTGAGAGCTTCTCCGGGGTCAGCTCGGTGACACTCTCCGATTTGCCTCCTACGCCGTCGACAGTTGCTGAGGAAGTTGTTACTACAGATCCTATTCTGTATGATGGTGGCTCTTCCATCTCTTCTGGGGATGGTATACAGTCTCGGGGGTCCGAGACTGTATCTGCTGGTGTGTCTATGAGTTCTCAGCCTCCCCTGGCTTCGCGGCGAAGCTGTGCGGGTTTGCTGTCTGCTCCGTCTCATCTGGCTAGATTTGCTCCTAGTCGGTTGAGCCGTTCGTTCGCTTCGGCAGCGATTCCTCGTCCCTCGAGCGAATCGTTTATTGTTCCTCCTTCCCCTGCTAGTGTGCCGACTAGCAGGATGGGCTGGGACATTGGCATCCAGGGCCTGCTGTTCGGCAGAGTTCAGTGACAGCCCCGGTTGGCTGTCACTCTCGGAACCTTCCTCCGGTGATTCCTCACTGTGTTCCGAGTCTGGCTGTCGATCGATGCTTGCCGTCGATCTCAGAGGATGGGCATTGGGTCTTCTGCTGCGCAGAGGCCAATGGCAGGTAACTATCATTCTTGGGACAATCCTCCGTTGTCTTCTCACCGTGTCCCAGTTCCAGCTACCGATCGACATACGCCGTCGGTCTCTTTAGAGGATTTGCAGGCAAGGCCTTCTGTTCCGCAGAGGTCAGTGATTGCCCCTGGGCGTCACAATCGGGACTATCCTCCGGTGTCTTCTGACCGTCTCCCTATTCTGTCTGCCGATCGACGTTCGTCGTCGGTCCCTTCTGAGGATTTGGGTTCTACCAGAAGGGTCCATTAGGAGGACACTCCGTCGGGCGATGCTGCTGCGACGGATTCTCAGGGTGACCTGCGTCAGGCCGTTTTGGCGCTCATCCGGTTGCTTTCTAGCAACCCTCAAGTTGGCTTACCTGTGCCTCCGGAGGCACAACCTCCTTTGGTCGGTCGCCGAGATGTCTCGCCTGGCCCTTTGGATACTACACAGTATTCACAGTATTCACAGGAGGTTTCTGCGGTTCAGCCCGAGTTGGGCTACGTCTCTTCTGCAACAGAGGGTGGCGATTTTCTTGAAGGTGATGCCCCCCCCCCCCCCCCCCGTCAGTCTTGGGGCAGGCTTTGGAGTTTGTCTTTGGTTTATTGCCAGACATTCAACCTTCAGACCAGCCATCTGTGACCGTCCGACCGCGGTCCTCTGTGGAGCGCCGTAACCCTGTTGAGTCTTCTAGCTCTGGGGCTTTGCGTCCTCTGCAATCGGCTCAGGTTGTTGAGTCCTTCCAGGGCTTGGACGCCAAAATGCGTTCTAAGGCCCTCGAGGGTTCTTTCTTTTCTAGAGCTCATGCCTTTCTGCCTCCATCGCGGTTTCGCGTTTACGATTCCGTCTGTCCAGCAGTCTTCCAAGAGATGACTACTGTGGATGAGGATTCTTCTTCCCTCGGGTTAACTAAGCCTGAGTCGGCAGTTCTCCCGATGTCGGTAGTTGAGTCTATGGTGGGCCTGTCCCGAGAGATGCTGGGTATGTTATTTCTCGCGGACCATGTCGTCGCTGCCCTGGCTGAATATTGTCCACCAGGGGAGCTTGATGATGCTCAGGCGCCTTTTCGCGTTTTGTCACAGGTTCTTATGAACTTGACACACGCTCACGCCTGTAACACGGCTAATTTGGAGCCGGGATGCGGTGTTGGATTCATCTCCATCCCTTCCTTCTGAGCAGCGTGCTGTTCTGAGGTCTGCCTCTGGTTGGAAGCTGGTTCCGTGGAAGCTGTCCATGGCGAAGTTCTTCGTCATTCGAAGGACCAGCGTTTGCTACGACAGTTTAACCAACCTGCTGCTGTGGGTGGTGGTCGTTCCAGGCCTGCCAAGCGTCCTGCTGTGTCTGCCTTGTCGGCTACGCCTTCCGCTCCGTCTGCTCCTTCTGCTCAGAAGAAGCGCCGACGCGGTCAGGCTCGCTGGCAGCCTCAGACAGGAATGTCTCAGGACTCTGTCGCTTCCCGAGGTGGTGGTTTCTTCTCTCAGGGGCATCGTCGAGGTCGCAAGTGAAGGTCCTCACCTCGATTCGCCTCCAGTCGGGGGAAGGCTGTCGCTGTTTTACGACCGTTGGACAGAGATAACGTCGGACACTTGGGTCCTCGACGTCATACAATCCGGTCTGCGACTGTCCTTCCATTGGCACCCCAGTTTATCTCGGGTGCCCCTCCCGACTCGGGTCCCTTCCGATTCTCTACGTCGGGACCTACTGGTGCAGGAGATCGCTAATCTCCTCTCCAAACGGGCGATCGAGGTGGTCAGGAACACCCTTTCACCGGGGTTTTACTCGAGACTTTTCTTGGTGCCGAAGAAAAACGGCCAGTTTCGTCCTGTCATCGATCGGAGTATCCTGAACGAGTACATTATAGCACCTCGTTTCAGTATGGAGACTGTCCGGTCGGTTCGACGTTCAGTTCATCAGGCGACTTTGCTGCCAGTATGGACCTGAAGGATGCCTACTTCCATGTACCCATTCATCGGAAATACCTGCGGTTCTCGTTTCGGGATCGAGTCTATCAATTCAGAGCTCTACCGTTCGGTTTGAACCTGGCTCCTTGGGCCTTCACCCGACTGATGTCACATATGCTTGCTTTTCACCGTACCCAGTCGGCTGTGACTTCGACAGCCTACCTGGACAACATCCTCCAACGGCACCACGATGCTGCTGTTCTGGAATTAGATGTCTGGCAGTTTCTTTACCTACTAGCGTCGCTGGGTTTCAGAGTCAATCGCGAGAAGTCGCATCTCCTTCCTTCTCAGCAATTTCGTCATTTGGGGATGGATTTCGACACTATTCGCAATGTGGTGTCGGTCCCCAATGCTCGGGCGACGATTCTTTCAGCCTTGACTCGGAACCTACTTCAATATTCCGCGGTCTCGGCCAAGACTTTCCTTCGGATGCTGGGCCTTTGTGGTTCGGTGACAGATCTCATTCCGCTCGGTCGCCTGTTTTTTGTCCGACCTCTCCAACACTTCCTGTTGGATCATGGCGTCCGAATGTACATCCGCTGGACCTGGAACTTCCTATTCCTCGGTTCCTGCTTTGTCACCTCCACCCTTGGGCCGATGTTCCCTGGTTGACACAGGGTGTTCCGTTGGATCTTCCTTTGACCGATCGCATCCTTACTGCGGATGCCAGCGATCGGGGCTGGGGTGCGACGTTGGGTCCTCTCGGTCTGTCCACTCACGGTGAGTGGGACAGCGAGCAGGTGGGCCTTCATATCAACCAGAAGGAGCTCGTTGCTCTTCTGTGGAGTTTTCGTCTTTGGATCCCTCACCTGTCGGACCATATTGTCCTACTTCTTTCGGACAATTCGACAGTAGTGGCCTACATATGGAATCAAGGAGGCACACATTCAATTCCCATGTATCGGCTTTCTCGGGATCTTCTTCTGTTGGCGCGAGATGTAAACGCTTGGGTGTCCATTCGACACATTTCCGGGCGTCTCAACGTCCTAGCAGACTCCCTGTCCCGACGCGACAGTGTCCTTCCAACCGAATGGATGCTACATCGGTCGGTGTTTCAGGCGATTTGCGAGCGGTGGGGACGTCCTCTGGTCGACCTTTTTCGCCACTCACTGGAATCATCAGGTAGAGACCTTTGTCTCTCCTTATCCAGATCCTCTGGCATTTGCTGTAGACGCTTTGTCTCTGGACTGGACAGGTTGGATCGGCTATGCCTTCCCTCCTGCACCGATTCTTCCGTAAGTATTGGCGAAGATTCGTGCTTGCAGTTGCAGGATCATTCTGATCGCACCTCTGTCTCCACAGAGGGTGTGGATCAATCTGCTGCGGCTTCTGTTGGCAGATCGGCCGATTCGTCTACCTCTCCGTCGCGATCTTCTTTCCCAGGGTCATCCCAGGAAGTATCACAACAACCTGGCGAGCTTGTCCCTTCACGCCTGTCTTTTATCAGGTCCTGTCGCCGACGTAGAGGTTTTTCGAGACGAACAGTGGAGTGCATTTCTGCATCGCGGCAACATTCCACTGGCATGACTTATGCTGCGAAGTGGAAGGTTTTCTGCCGTTGGTGTACAGATCACAAGGTGGATTACCGTGATCCATCAGTCGCTCAAATTGCGGATTTTCTGGGATACCTTTTTGACTCCACGGGCCTCCAGCCTATTACGATTAAGGGCTATCGGTCTATGCTGTCTGATAATTTCTCTTATGTGGGAAAGCGGTGCATCCGTCGTAATCTTTTTCTCTCCAAACTCATTCGGCACTTTTCTTTGAAGAGGCCTCGAGTCTTGCGGCTTACACCCAATTGGAACTTAGCATGGGTGTTGCACTGTTTGGAGGGGGGGGGGGGCATTCGAGCCTTTACTTGACACCGATATGCGTTTTCTCACCTATAAGACGGCTTTCCTTCTAGTGTTTGCTTCTGCTCTACGTGTCAGTGAGCTTCATGCGCTATCTGTTGATTCTGCTTTCTTCGGAAATGAGGCTAACAGTGTCACCTTCACTACTGATTGCTCTTTTCTGGCTAAGAATCAACTTTCTGATTCGGTACCTCCTCCCATCTGCATTCGGGCTCTCCCTGCTGTCGATGGCCGGAGACCTCTTCTTTGTCCTGTTCGTGTGATCAAGACTTACATTAATCGCACTCAGTTCATTAGGAGGGGGTCGGAAGAGATTCTTTCTGTATCTCATTCCTAAGAGGCAGTCTATCTCTTCCCATTCTATTTCCAGGTGGATCTGTCTTGCAATCAAGCTGGCATATTCCCGCTCATCTGCTTCGGATCTTGTTTCGAACCGGTATAATGGTCATGAGGTTCGTGCCATTTCCACATCCTGGGCGTTCGCCAAGTCTGTTTCGCTCCGGGATGTTATGAATGCGGCTTACTGGAGGAATGCTTCTACCTGCTCCTCCTTTTATCTCCGCCACCTACAGCAGCAATCTGAGGACCTTTATTCTTTAGGCCCTCTCGTTGCTGTTCAGGCTGTTGTGCACCCTCGTTAAATTTGTTTTTATCGGGTTTGTACTTCGTTCAGCCTTGTTCTTTTCAGGTGGATCTGTATCTTCATTACAGGTTTCGCTATTGTTCTCTGCCCTCCTTGCTTTTCTTTCTGCTGCTCTTGTTGGTATTGGTTATGTGATTCACCTCCTCTTATTGTTTATTCAGCCAATTGTAAACAATTGTGAGTAGGTTGAAAAGAAATTAATTTTTTTTAGTAAATTTTGTTTCTTAACATACCTACCACAATTGTTTACCGGATGCCCACCCTCCTTGGGGATATCTTTGATATCGATGACTCCCCGCTAATTCACAAACTTCTCGTTGGCGGAAATACGGAATTGACGTCACGGTTGTTGCGCATGCGCTCGGTAAACGCAAGAGGTGTGCAGAGAGAGTGCCTGTACCTGTTATTTCGAGCGCCGACCCTTTTTCGATCTTTTTCGTGCTTTTGTACCCTATTACTTTTCCAACTTGTTTGGAAAAGTTTCTTAAAAGCTTGAGTTCGTTCCGAAGTAGGGCTTGCACTTACGTTACAGCCAATTGTAAACAATTGTGGTAGGTATGTTAAGAAACAAAATTTACTAAATTTTTTTAATATTTTCAACGTGCATTTTGAAAATATTTATTGGTCAACGTCACAGATTTACAGAACAGCCATCCTACATAATGACGTTAAGGTGTATCATCTCCCTGGCCGGAAAAGTGGCCGCTCGGGTTCAAAGGGTTAAACTTTTAACTTCCAGTCAACTATTTTACTTTCGTTATCGAATTGTTGGAAACATTCTCCAACAAAAACATATCTAAAAATGTCGTACCGATCCAAGGAATGTCACATAAAATTACATTAGTCCGACTTTCCTGAAAGTTTAGTATGTTGTAGAGTTCAAAAAATGAAAATATATGTTTTTTTAATTTTTCCATTTGCGTCACTTTCGACGTTTTACGTCATTTTGATGTTTTGAGCTGACCCCCCCCCCCCCCCCCCACAAGCCCTTTCCAACAATAATCAGATGAGAGAGTTTCAAGTATGTCATAAATTTTATTAAACTTCCTCGCACCCAGGCGTATATAGAGGTCCTCCATGTATGGATAAAGTGGGCGTGGTAGTTAAAGGGTTAAATCAGACATCAAATGCCGGAGATATGATGCAAACAATGTCAGGGGTATCTCTCACACCTCCAGTGACAACTCTACACCCCAAACTACAAAATATAGCCCTAAGTGTAAATCAAGGCGGCAAAAGGGAAAATATTTGGAGTACATCGGGGGGGGTGGGGGGGGGGGGTGGAGTGTCTGGAAAAAAATTGCAGAAACAGGGTATAAAAACTTTTTTTCCGCCTGCCGGGGACCCACCACGCCAAATCTGTAATTTTTTTCCACCCCTCCCGAGGGGACCCCCCCCCCCCCCCATATTTCATTCCGGAGCCCAAAACACTGCTGAAACCTGGCCAATTATCAGTGGTCCGTTTTCTATGCTATTGTTCATTCCCAAATTTTTGTTTGTTCTGCATAAACTAATACAAGGGAAGTAATTCTAAAATGAATATATTTGTTCATGTTCTCCTCTCGTACTAACTTAAACGAGATATTTGATGAAACTCATAAGGACGCATGTTCCCTCAATGCTATATAAACTGTTTGAGATATACGATCGTTTCATTTTTGTTGATTTTGAAGAGATTCAGTTTATTTTTCCATGTTTTATTGTATATTCAAGGTTTTATTTTATCACAACATTTTCTATTTACAAATATATTAATTTTTTCATAGAGTTAACTTCTTAACCAAGTCATGGTTGAATATGTTTTTGTTGATTTTAGTTAAGTTTACATTTTATATAAACTAATCAAAATGAATATGATAGTTTTTGCTTTTTACATGTGGTGAGATGAGCTGTGGGATTAGGCAAACTCAAATGAGTTGGTTCTAAAGACTATATAGCAAAGACATATTTTGTTAAAGTATATTAATAGCTGAATTCAGTAGGGTAATTCTACATGAGTTAGTTTGGCTGAATTGAAAAAAGTGTTCATAACAAACTCAATTGCAGATTATTCATGTTTGATCAGTGTATGTTAATGTTTCTAATGTCCACTTCAGTTGTCGAATTTGCGAATCTTCACTGAGAACATTTTGACTTTTCTGAGCTTGTCTATACCCCACATTCTCTCCAAAGCATGTTTAAAATACTCTATTCACCACCCTGAATCATCTTAAATGTATAAGAACATCATTCTTTGAATGAATTCAAGAGTAGGAAAAAATTTGCAATTTGGGTCATTTCCACGTTTTTCCGGGCCAGTGAACCCACCCACCCCTACCCTGCGTCTGGAATTTTTTGGCAGACCCCCCCCCCCCCCCCCCCAATTAAATTTCACTGCACGAAGTCGAAATCTTAAGACATTTTGGTACTCGCAGTACCAAATAGAAAACTGAAACCATTTTGAAAATCACATGTCAGGCACGGAAATACGACGTACGCAAAGTCGGGATACCGATCTTACGTTTTTGTGTATACATTCTCTTTTCAACCTCTTTGTCAGCACTTGCCTTTCGGAATTGTAACAATACAATCAGAATAGACAACAGACTCGGTCGCCAAAACGGCGTTTACCGCAACCCCCCCCCCCCCCCCCAACAACAAAAAAAAAAAAAAAAAACAGCGTTGGTTGCCCTCTAGACATTGACCGTGCTTCGTCGAATAACCTCTGAAAACTCGCTTTGCGATTTCAAAACCATCCAGTTGAGTCATTCAGCGAAATCGAAATGACTTGTAGCGATAGTCACCCTTTTAAAGTCATCCGACGAAGTTGGATTATTTATTTATTTATTATTATTTATTGGTGTTTAAGGTCACATACTTATGCACAATGGCTAATCGTGACCTTGACAGTATTACGAGTGGAGGAAGCCGGAGTACCCGGAGAGAACCACCGAGCATCGACGAGCAACTGTCAGCTCCTCAACATTCTAACTCTGTTCAAGCTCCGCTCAGGCAGGGTTACAGCGATTGAAGACATGTGCACCATCGACGTGCAGTACGCCTTAGTACACGGCGTCACCGTGCCCCTTGTAGGCAACCGGGATAAAGTGCCTCGCCCAAGGACACAACGCGGGTCGTCCCGGGCGGGGATCAAACTCGGGGACCTCTAGCATAGAAGTCCAACAATCTACAACTGAGCCGCCGTGCTCCCCGAAGTTGGATTGATTTATTGGGATCGTTAGCTTTTTTTATTTGTTTTTTTCCTTCAGCCTCAGTTTGGGATGCTGCTCGTTAAGCTATCTTCACGAAATTTCGTTCACTTTTAAGTCCAGTAATCGCTGGGGCTGCGATTTTTGATATTCAAAACTGCCCCATTTAGGCGTTTTTCTTTTAACTTTAATTTCCATTTAACTCAAAATTTTTGAAACGTGTTCTCCAGCAAAAAAAAAAAAAAAAAAAATATATATATATTTAAAAATGTCGTACCGAACCGCGAAATTCGGAATTGATATGGCCGATATTCCTGGTGACCCTTTTCACACCATCGTCACAAAACAAGTGATGACTCCTCCCAAAACTACATGACATAGCACTATAATATTATGTCAAACGGCAAGAGTCATAATTGAGCTCAAGCATTGTGCACTTTCATCCAAATTGTCGGAAAATTGTTAGCACTATGGCGATCGAGGTACAACATACTGAAATTTAGGTCGCTGCATAAAGTTATCCCTTTACACAACGTAACGGTCAATACCGGCCAGCGCTATTCTCAAAAATCGCCAATTAATTTTCATTATATTTTTCATTGTTTGTCTCAAAAATATAGGTTATGGCCCCTCTTTGGAACGAACTCGTCGAGCTCGTTCCAATGAGGGGTCCTAACCTATGTTTTTGAGACAAAAAAATGAAAAAAATTAGTTATTCAAGAATTTTGTTTACAAGTGTCATCTGCTTTTCAGGTTAGGTAATGGGTTAAAAGCAGTGGAACTTTTAGTACGCGTTGTCGACAATTAACAAGTTTAAAAACTTTTCAGAATCGGACAGAATAAAAATTTCCTCCTCACGCACGGTCCAAACTAATAGTTTCGGCCGGTCTAAGGAGCGTCAAACCTTTGGCCCACACGACCTCTTGCTTGTTGTGTGTGTTCTTCGGACCTTGCTCTCCCTATCGATCCATTTAAGTATCATATCATACTATTTACGATGAAATAGCTTCAACTATCCTTGAGATATTCAATAAAATGTTTGATACAATGCAAAGATTCGGCGAATGCCGTTTAAGTTGTCCAGCCAGTTTGTTAGTTTTTGCACTAAAACCAGCTGCAAAGTGTGAATCTGAATTCTGAGCACACGTGTCTTGGAAAGATGCTAAAATAATACTAAAAACTCCAACCCAGTTTAAACCATGGGTTCGTAATTTGGGATTTGGCGTTGATTTTAGTGCAAAACAAAAAGCGGAAAAAATGACCGATATGCTGGACAACTTTAACATTTTCCGAAAACACTATATTTTTTTTCAAACATTTCATTGAATATCTCAAGGATAGTTGAAGCTATTTCATCAAAAATAGTTTCGTATGATAGCCAAATGTATATAAAATAATTTTGAAATAGTTTCGTATGATAGCCAAATGTATATAAAATAATTTTGAATGCATTTAAAATCGTAATTCATATGAAAAAGATAAAATATACCTTTGATTCCGACTGGGGTGTGTTTCCTAATTTCGAGAGTTGTGACCCTTTGAATTTTTATATGAATAATATATATCCCTGGGAGTAACACATTTACACTATTGGAGCGGGGATTCATGATTGAAATATAAAAAAAACAAGAATGGATCAGGGAAATAAACGAAAACAGTATCTGGTATTTTAAGGGTTAAAGGAAATCGGTAGGGAAATCAGCTCAACCCTCGAGTGGAACAAGGCACCATCTGAAATGCTAAAGTATTGCAAATGGCACCGTGTTCCATTTAATCCTTTGAACCCTCGTTTATTGGAATGGTATCGCTTTTGTGTACACTTACAGTGAGATGGGGGCAGTCCAATATCAATATACAGGGAGGATAAAATAATAACTGCAGTCTGCAGCCGTCTGGCTGCAGACTGCAGTTATTATTTTATCATCGGTGCCCCGTGCATAGACGTCTTATAAGACAAAAATGGGACGAAATTATGCCTTCGACCGAAAAATCGGTCTTACGAGTTCAAAGGGTTATGGGAAGATAGAATACCCGTGATAGATTTAGATTGTCTCCAGAGTCGCTCGAGTGCATCAAATTGTTGACCCAAAAGGAATAGACTTATTTAAACATATTCAACTGCATGTTTTATTGACCCGGCCGACAATCTAGAACCACGTGTATTAACTTCAGGTTTGCCTATACGGTGTTATGAAATTGTAATGAAATTGTATATACATTTCAGGAAGATGCAAATGAAACCACAAAATGCCACGAGTGCTCTATTTGATACCAGAATTGAAACATTTTTCAGAGGGAGCATGCTCCCATAGCGGCTAGCACAGAAGTGCCTTTGACACTCTCCGTAGATGCATCTGCTGTGAGCGTCAGCTTGAAACGCTTGCATGCAGGGCATCCAACGACCCCACCACTCCAGTTATTTATTCGGCAACAGTCGGACAGTGGCGGTCAGTGGAGGGGTGGTGGCACTCGTCCCAAGCGACATCCCTCGAGCGGAAAATATGTCAAAATACGTCAATAAAGCAATGAACTCTAGATGTGTATATGAAACTAGCCACCCGATAATACTGATGCATGAGAATAAGACGGCACCTAACAATACTCAGGATACGCCTGTGAATTCATGTGAAAATTTGTGGGTTTGAAAAGAGATCAGAATTATCTCAGTTATATAGGCAGTATCTTAATATTATCATTGGACGCTTCACTGAGTTGATTTTGTCTCTTTTGGAAGTTATGGTATTCTCTTAGATGTTTTTCCCGGTGGGCTCGCTAAATCTTTTCAGTAAGTGCTGTTTTTTAGCTCAACTTTGACGTAGTCAAATTTGACGTTATGCCATGGCCCGTCGTCCGTCTGTCCGTCTGTCTGTCCGTCCGTCCGTCTGTCTGTCCGTCCGTCTGTCCTCCCGTCAACAATTCAATACGGCTCGGGCTAGAGGCCGTATTTATGAACCGATCTTTACGAAACTTCTTGGGTACCTTTGTTAACGCCGTGGGACGAGAACGAGTGTTTTGGGGTGCGGTCCGAAATTCAAGATGGCCACCGGCAGCCATTTTGTACCAAAATTAGTGCAATCAGTTTTTTGTACAGAACTTCTGTATGAAACTTCTGATTTGAATAAATGTTTGTATGATTGTTTAGTAACATCGAATACATCACATGTAATACGTGTTTTTTTTTTCGTGCAGACCTTATGCAAATTAGATGGACTTTGATTTATTCCGTGCTACTTATACACAGGAAGTAAACATGTCAATACAGCTCGGGCTAGGGGCTGCATTTATGAACCGATCTTCACGAAACTTCTTGGGTACCTTTGTTATCACCTTGGGACGAGAACGAGTGTTTTTGTGTGCGGTCCGAAATTCAAGATGGCTGCCGGCGGTCATTTTATACCAAAATTAGATACAATCAGTTTTTTGTACAGAACTTTTATATGAAGGTTCTGATTTGAATAAATTTTTGAGTGAATGTTTAGTAAAATGGAATACATCACATATAATACGTTTTTTTTTCTCGTGCAGAAATTATGAAAGTTAGATGAACTTTGATTTATTCAGTGCTACTTGTACACAGTAAGTGCACATGTCAATACGGCTCGGACTGGAGGCTGCATTTATAAACTGATCTTCACGAAACTTCTTGGGTACCTTTGTTATCACCTTGGAACAGGAACGAGTGTTTTTGGGTGCTTTTGTTATTACTGTGCTATGAGAACAAATATTTCTGCGTTCAGTCAGATCCGCTCTGGGACTTTCTTTTCTAGTTTAGCATCTAACTGTCGCCCACCTTTACAATACTTTACCTATACATTTGTTACAGGCTACGGTCAGTATTTATGTACAGACCGTTACAATACTTTATATGTACCTTTGTTGTCAGGTCATTACCAAGATGTGTGTCATTGCTGTGTCACATACTGTACAGGTACATGTCTTACACAAGTTGAGCTACAGTGTCACTGATACTTTCATTTCCAACCGCCTTTGTGGGAAAAGATCCAGATCATTCATTTCCGTGGTGGGTAAATGTTCGATGGTCATATATCTTCCCCGACACCTTTGTTGGATTATGCCCGGAGAGGTAATACATTAGCGCGGGCAAATCTCTAGTGGGCAAATGTTCGGGATTCGTACAAACGCAAGCTCTTGGGTTACCAGTCAAATTCTGTAAAGAGTTCGACTCGGTTATAGGCTGTTTGTTTACCTACCTTTCCGGAGTTTGAACAAACATGTACCAATATTCTTTCATGCTCTAGTTATAGATTTTCCAATTGATAAGAATTTAGTAAACAAACATGTATAATGTCATTGGTAATATCACCAAAGATTCGATCAAATCAAGTCTCGATTGAGAAACATTTCTTGCTTTGATTTAAAGAAAATGAATGTTTATGGTATTTTTAGATTCAATGGTATGGAATACTTTAGCAGGCCGGACTACCGTTGGCTTTTCCGACCGACTGAAACATTCCAGTCGATTGAATTAAAAAAATAGCGATGAACTATTCCCAGCCAAAACAGCGTCAAATTTGTTTACGTGTTTGACTGGTGGCTTGAGAACTTGATGAAACAGTTGGCGAAATCATTGATTTGTGGCTGGGACACAGTTTAATCATTTGGCCAGTATATCAGTTAAATCCTTTCAGCCCTATACAGAAAACGTGACATGGGTAGTGAAGTGGCTCAATGGATAGCGCATTGGACGTTAAACCGAAAGGTCTACGAATCGGTCCTTATCAGTGGGACGCAGTTTCATCATTTAGCCAGCATATCAGTTAAACCCGTCCAGCCCTATACACAAAACGTGACATGGGAACGAAGTGGCTCAGTGGATAGAGCATTGGACGTTAAACCGAAAGTTCTCGATTCGATCCTTACCGACGGTAATTGCGTTGTGTCCTTGGGCAAGATACTTAATGGCAGGATACTTAACTGGTTGAGAGCTAGATTATTTTCGGTGGTCTGCATTTGTTATTTAACATTTGTTTTCTTACAAATTACCGGAGAGTGCCCAAAGGCACTCTCCAATAATTTGTAATAAAACAAATTTATAAAAACAAAATATTATTTGCGTTTGACTGGATATGAAACATGAAGGAAGGTGTTGGCTTTTACTCTGGTACCCTCATTCTTCGGAAAGCTTTGATGGTGGCTTCTAACACTCAACCATTAATCCCGACTGCCGCGGTGGCGCCATGTATCAAGACGTACCACACGTCGATGGTGAGCATGCCTCAACTACGGCTAACTCTACTACTGCAGAGTTAGTATGTTAGAGAGCCTTAACAGCTTCTCACAACTGCTCAGTGGTTCTCTCCGGGTACCACGGCCTCACCACCCATATAACTGTCCGACACGATGTGACCCTGGCTGCTGAATGCGTCGTTAAATGTCTAACCTTAGTTCATCTAGTCCTAGCTACTCTATACTACCCATTGTTACGACCTCTGTCATCGCCCAAGTCTTATAATCACCAGTCAGATTGCTTGATTTCCCATAATCTGTACATAACCATACAGAGTTATCCCCCTTGTGTACAATGAAGGCCTCTGTGTTCCTCAAACCCGAAAGACAATCGAACAGGGACAGGTATTACTCAAGCATTTTCTCTACCGAATGACTGCACTGCTCTACGAGTCCTCTTGGTATTTGAGGATACCTATAACATGGTATTGTAGTATTTGAGGATACCTTTTGAGGATACCTTTTGAGGATGTCTTTTGAGGATACCTTTTGCAGTTACTGAAAAAGTCATTGCGCAAATACTACTCTACTACTCATCTGTGACATGGTATTGTACTATTTGAGGATACCTTTTGCATAACATCTACACAAAGATGCTTAAGGCTCCCAGCTCCTATACAGCTTCTAGACCATCCATCATCTTCATAGCTCCAATGTCACTGTTTGCCCATAGTGACTGTGATCTGTCCAATGATCAACAAGTATTGTATTCACCTTTAGTTCTTCCAGCCATGCAGTTTTATGTCACTAAGGACTTATAACATTACTATTGGCTACCGCTATTCTGTCCTGTGTCTCAACCATTACTAACTTGTGGCACTACTTGGGCTATTAGCACATTAATGCCGCTGCGAGTCCCAGTTCACATCACTATCATTCCATTACTGCTTGCTCGAACAACTTTTTCATACCTATTCCAATTTCCACTTATAAACTGTCGAACAGTCACTAAAAAGTTATTGGTCGAACGACTCGAATCCCATCGAGCAAATGAGCTATCGAGCAAATGAGCTATCTTACAAGTGACTGAACTGACTCATTTCGAAAAAAAGGATTCTAAAAGGTCTACTTTAAGTGAGGTTCCTAGAAACGGGGTTGATAATTTCATCAAATGAGCTAAAAAGCCATGAGAGCATTTGTTCCATGAGCAAATGCTCTTGCGACTTGAATCTCATCGAGCAAATGATGTATAAAGCAATTGCTCGATCGAGTGACTCCACATACGACTCTACGACTCATTTGGGTATTTGAGGATACTTATGACATGGCATTGTATCATTTGAGGATACCCCTTGAGGATACTATTTGTGGATACATATCCGAGGATATCTGGTCAACCCATTTCGCAGTGTATAAAAGGGAGGATACTTGTTGGACTTCTTCATCCGGGTGCTTCTATTTGGTAGTTGATAAAAAACAACATGGTAATATATAACATTCGATTCATTTTTATTCCGTTAATAACACGCGCTGCGCATGCGCACTAACACCACGTATCCCTATGGAGATGACGTCAAAACCAATGGCAATCAAACGTGGCGCCACTGGGTCACGTGACTATGCCATCACATGAGATCCCTCCGAGGAGAGCCCTTAAAAACATGCTCGTCCAGCCCGACATACTACTCATTTTTATCCCAACTGATGTTAGTGTGCACCTGCAATCTAGTCCCTCCGTCGACCCCGCTTCGGTGTTCCTGTTTCATCGAGAGTCTTGTTTGGTAAAGAGTTAACCCTTTACCTAACATGAAAAGCAGACGACACTTGGAAAAAAAATTCTTGAATAACTAATTTTTTTCATTTTTTTCTCTCAAAAACATAGGTTATGACCCCTCATTGGAACGAGCTCGTCGAGCTCGTTCCAATGAGGGGTCATAACCTATGTTTTTGAGATAAAAAATGAAAAAAATAGTGAAAATTAATTCGCGATTTTTGAGAATAGCGCTGGCCGGTTTTGGCCGTTACGTTGGGTAAAGGGTTAAACAATTTCAGATCACATTTTAGATACGATTGAGAAAAAAATTGTTATTACATTCTATATAGCTGAGGCACTTATGCGAAGAGTTAAATCCTTTTTGTCCCCATATAACCTTTTATTATGTCAGCTCTTGGGATCAACCAGTCACCGTGGATTATTGATGGCGACCTATGAAGCCATATCAAGTCGATGGTGACGTCATTGTTGACCCCATATGAAATCAATATTAAGTGTGATTCCGCCATATTGTTTTTAGAAATAAAATACAACCGCCTTGTCTCAAAAATGGCAGTCTAACAGCAAACTTTCTGAATCGTCCGTTGCATGTGATTAAAGTTTCATTAAACTCACTTAAACAAAAAGAAATCATCTGTTTAAAATATGTGTCCCAAATTGAGAAACTTATGTCAATCGATAACTCCATCCGATAGTTCAGTGTAAATGGAAACCCAGCCAATCTTCACAACAGGTTAATCATACCGATGGGTGTGGGGGGGGGGGGGGGGGGGGGGGAGCAGTGGCGTTGCGGCAACCGGTTCTCGTCAGATCACCGAAGTTAAGCAACGTCGAGCCCGGTTAGTCCTTGGAAGGTTGACCGTCTGAGCGATCGATTCGGACTCCCACGTTGTGATCTTGGGCAAGGCACTTCACCCCGATTGTCCAAATGGGGGCACGATGACGCCGTGTATTAAGGCGTACTACACGTCGATGGTGCGCATGTTTTCAGCCAATCTAACCCTGCCTGTGCTGCTGTGTGAAGTTACGATGTTGGGGAGCTGCTCCCGTCGTTGCTCGCTCGTTCTCTCCGGGTAGTCTGGCTTCCTCCACAAGTAAAACTGTCACCGACACGATATCACCATGGCTGTTAAAGTGTCGATAAACCCTAATAAATAAATCATTCCGATCGATAATCACTTAACCGCGAAACGAATGCTAGATAGAGCTACTCCCCTTATATTGTAAACTTACATTTGCTTGTTCACATTTTCACAAGTACGATAACCAACGAGAAAATTAGTTACCGGGCCCATTGGGGCGCGGTGGCGTTGCGGTAACCGGTTCTTGTCAGATCACCGAAGGTAAGCAACGTCGAGCCCGGTTAATCATTGGATGTGTGACCGTCTGAGCGATCAATTCGGACTCCCGCGTTGTGTCATTGGGCAAGGCACTTAACCCCGATTGTCCACATGGGGGCACGATGACGCCATGTACTAAGGCGTACTGCACGTCGATGGTACGCATGTCTTCAACCAGTCTAACCCTGCCTGTGCTGCAGTGCGGAGTTACGATGTTGGGGAGCTGACAGCTGCTCGTCGTTGCTCGGTGGTTCTCTCCGGGTACTCCGGCTTCCTCCACCCGTAAAACTGTCACGGTCATGATTAGCCATTGTGCATAAGTACATTACCTTGAACACCAATAAATAACCATTAATTAAAGGAACTTACTGGATATTGTCCGCTAACATAATAATTATGTTACGGGACGTTTAGTGGTGGGATATGCTGTCATGTGAGGCTCAGTGAGATCAATATTAGGCTCGGCTAATGCCTCGAGTAATATTGACCTCACTTCACCTCACATGACACCATAACGCCTCGCCTGATATTGATCTCACTTCCCCTCACATGACACCATATCCGACCACTAACATCCCGTGACTTATAATATGAAGATTTCGAGGATCAGTCGTTGTTTCCCCTTTTCTCGTATTTAAAATACCTCCCCCCCCCCCCGCCCTTCGGTCAGGAATTAGGAAGCAACTAAACATTGTATAGCATGTCTGTTGTTGGGCCAGTTTTACAGTGTAAATAACATGGACTCTTGTGTTTACGATCTTTCGGGATTAGGTTATTGACAAAGTAACAGATCCGTCTCACTCGTCGAACTGCTAGGGATACCAGCAATGGTATGCGAGTGTGAAACACACCAACTCGTAATACATATCAGTATGTAGATTGATAGATTATTGAAGTTCGGGTCAAAGTAAGTTGTTTAACCCTTTGCCTAACATAAAAATCAGACGACACTTGCAAACAAAATTCGTGAATAACTAATTTTTTTTCATTTTTGTCTCAAAAACATCGGGTATAACCCCTCTTTGGAACGAGCTCGACGAGCTCGTTCCAAAGAGGTGCATAACCCATGTTTTTGAGACAAAAATATAAAAAAATAATGAAAAATAATTGGTGATTTTCGTGAATAGCGCTGGCCGGTTTTGGCAGTTACGTTGAGTAAAGGGTTACCCAAAGGAGTCTTCGGGCGATCACTTTTATACTGGAAATAGTAGATTGTTTTCACCCCTGGAAATGGTAAAAATGTCCTCTTGAAAACTTAGAATTTGATGACAGCTTGCGTTTTTCAATGCTATTATTCGTGTTGAAATGAAATTTTGCCAGATTATTTCCACTTGTGATGTATGCGCCAAGAAGAGAGGGAAAAGTCCATTAATAAACCATAAACAATATCCAATAGGCGACTGGTTGAACATTAATAGCGAACAAATAGGGGGCGTGTCTTAAGCAGCAATGAAATATCCGTTTTTCTTTCACATGACTGGTATTATACGCCAGAATTTATTTTTTTATTGGTGTTTAAAGTCACATATTATACGTTAGAAAAAAATTCATAATTGACTTCATAAAATTGAAAACCAGTTCCAATAGCTTGAATAAATGGAAGTGTCAATGACACTGTAGCTCAACTTGACAAACTTGAACTTGGTAAGTTATAAATGAAATGGCAAAATTGAAGATCATTGGTATCAATATTATTTGATGAAATTTCAACATAACAGTATTGTGTGTGCACAACGTCAGAGTAATCAATGCATTTTTAAATGTAAACTGTAAGACTGGCTAAAAATAAAGGAAGAATG
Organism: Pictodentalium vernedei; assembly: GCA_031216915.1. NCBI lineage: Eukaryota > Metazoa > Mollusca > Scaphopoda > Dentaliida > Dentaliidae > Pictodentalium > Pictodentalium vernedei. The sequence goes on from CM062289.1 coordinate 249,366,003, forward strand.
TTGATACACAAATGCAGTATGTCCAGAGGTTATTGTAACTGGCAACTTTTTTCACAGAAATGAATGCTAATCAATAGCTCTTATCTGAAGGTCTTGCCTAATGAGCACACCAAGTTCAAAAACAATCCTATGATAAATGTGGCCTATAGGCCATGTCAAAGACGAATGTTGATGCACAAATGCAATAAATTAAAAGATTGTTGCTAACAGCAACAGCTTTTGATGGAAATGAAAAGAAAATCAATAGCTCCTATCTTTGTCAGCCTGCATAAACATACAAAGTTTCAAAACAACCTGATAATGAATGTGCCCTCTGAGGCATGCCAAAGGGAGATGTTAATGCACAAATGCACTAAGTAGAAGGTCATTGCTTGTGGCAATGTTTTTTAAATTTTTTTTTATGGAACTTCAAAAATATACCCTGCAGAGAGTGCAAAGGGGATAAGTTGATGCACAAATGCAGTAAGTTCAAAGGCTGGTGATAACGACAATAATTTTTTAACGAAATGAAGAAAAGCAATATTAGCTCACATCTAGAGGTCACCCCGAACCCACATACCAAGTTTCAAAGTGATGCGATCATAAATGTGCCCTGAAGGGTGTGTTAAAGGGAAATATTGAGGTCTGACTAAACTAAGTTCAAAGGTCAGCGGCTACATTTTTTGACAGAGATGGAAGAAAATCGATAGCTCCCATATAGATGTCACCCCCATACAAGCATATCAAGTTTCAAAGTGACCCAATCATAAATGTGTCCTGCAGGGTGTGTCAAAGGGAAATATTAATGCTTAACTGCACTAAGTTTTTTTTTAAGTTCACCAGAGGTTGTTGCCAATCAACTATTTTTGATGGAAATGTGTAACTCATTTTTCACAAGCTGCCTGGTCAGGGGCACGACATTATATACGGTCCGCGATCACACCTGCTATCCACTACCGGATGTAGTTGCAGCGGATAATACCGTGCCCAATGCACGTAGCTAGTGCTCCTGGGCGGGTTCCCGTGGGCCTTTATAAACCGGCTTTCCTTTTTCAAAAATTTGAGAAGTCTATGTTTTGGCTTGAAAACAGTTGTCATGGGAAAAGAAACCATAAGGGCGGGGGGGGGGGGGGCGGGGCACACTGACCTTCCATTTTCCAACACGTTTCCCTCGGAAAGACCCCAACAACGCGAGTGGAATGCCCACTCTTGTCGTCGCCCCCAACTCGCCGCTACTAGTGTCGAATAATCCTCCGTATCATGACAAACGATTGAAATGTGGCGTTTCCTGCCCCAAACAAGATTCCTGGATCAGCTACTGCCAGCTATACGTTGTTATCAACCAACATGTGGTCTTTCTGTATAACTGGACAAAGAAAAGGAGTTACAAGATGGCCATGCCTTTCACGACACAGCATCGAAATTCAATAGCTCATGTCAGGTTGTTATCCCAAACCTGCAAATGAAATGCTGTATTGATCAAATGACCAACACAGATTGTAAAGCATGCCAAAGGAATTTGAATTGAAGAACAGGGTAATTCAAGATGTTCAACATTTTGCCCGAAAAGCGACTGAAGTAACTCTCAAACAAGCATGTGAGTTTCAAGATAATCGATCGGGGAGTGTGCGTTGTAGGGTTTGCCCTGGGGTGTAGCTACTGATCTTTATACAACTGAATTGCTGGAACGGTCATTGGTCACGTGTAGAAAGGCACCTTGCCTGCAGCACTCTGGGGTGGGGGGGGGGGGGGGTGGAGGGGGGGGGGGTGCGTGGGTAGAGTGTCGCTGTAAGTAAACAATGTTCAACAACAAACTTTCTCGCAGGTCTTCAATTCCCAGATCGCCAATCTCCTTTCAAAGAATATACTTCGATATCGGTGAAAGCGACTTTCCCCATTTCTTTGTTACCTTTGTGATAAACCATTTCAGGGCGGTTTGTATGAGATTTTGCATAAAAAAAACAATCGGTAGTTGGTAAGCAGACGGCCTATATGCTCTCCTTCATCCCCTTCCTTTATACTTACGGGGCTAACGCAAAAGAAAAGAATAAGAGGGACCAGTAATATTTTATTCTCACAGCCCAAAGGCTGTAGGATTGACCCTTTATCCAACACAATATCAAAATTTACTTTTTTAATTATTGTTTTTTTTTAATATTTTTCCAAGAACTGTCGACAAAACCATATCATGTGACCCCTCATTGGAACGAGCTCGACAAGCTCGTTCCAATGAGGGGTCACATGATATATTTTTGTTGCCATTTGTTGAAAAAAATATATTTTCTTTCAACTGCTCAATTTGTAAATTATGCGGGCGGATGCGATCGATTCTATAGGTTAAGGGTAAATAAATTATCACTGAACCTCCTCATAAATGCAAGATTACTGGACATTTACTTGTGTATCCAGCGGTCTCATTCGAAGCTCGTGTTCACATGGCTATTGCACTCACTGTAAACGTCCTATACAAGACTCTGGGGCGTATTAGTCGGGTACATGCCTCAAGTATCAGTCTATTTATAATCAATTACTGTAGAATTACATGACTTACCATCGTTGGCTGCAGCTTTATAGCTCCGCTATACGAGATTGAAATAAGGTCTGTCTGTATTCGAGCACATTGATGATATTTGGCCTCGATTATAAAGAGAGCAACTCCACGACATTACTTAAGGTGCTATATAAGTAATAGAATTTTGTTTATTTTGAAATTCCTACCTCTGATATTTATTAAATTCAAATTAAATATACACAAATTATACATCAAAATGAAGGTTGAGATGTATAGAACACGAAACACATATGTAATCAACTCATAGATTTGACAGCAGGCACCACTGGTTCCTGGAAGTCCGCTACCGTATTCGTTCCAGATCTGATAATGAAATAATATTTCAAGAGAACACCTTGTGGCCAAATGTGCTTCATATAACCAAATTTTGCTGACAATGCTTTCTGTTACCTGGTGAACGCATGCGTGGACATCTGATTCTCTGCATACGTGTGGGTCATTTTATCGGCTTTATTGTGGCTATTTTGTGGGTTCAACAAAGTGTATTTATACTTGTTGGTGTTTACTGCTACAGGACCAATGAGATACTTCAGAGAGCTCAGTACTCACCGGCGACTCCAAAATATTCAAATAATGCCCCGATACTGTACAGTCGCCATGGACTGGTCGTAATCCACGCATGGGCAGTAATGTCCACGCATGTGTTTACTAGGTGATAAAAATCCTCATCAGCAAAACTTTAATTTATGAAGCACCGTGTTGTTGTACCTGGTGATCCATTAATTAAATTTTTGATGATTATTCCTGTAATTAGTGTTTGGAATCTATTTTTAATGCATCTGTGGAAATATTGTACATCCGTGGAAAGTGGCTAGTCTACGGCGGCCGTACCGTATATACGTAGTTCTGTTGCCTTCGAATGCCAGTAAGTTCAGCAAAGGGCCACTACCCATATCATTAACATAAATTAGAAAAAGTATAGGCCACAACACAGATCGCCGATGGACACCGCAATTAACTTCTTGTGTTGGAGCTGGCGATATTGAGCATATAATTCTTACCACTGCTAAGTCATATCAATTCTATGCTAGGCGTCTAGTCCGGCTTCTAACAGAACTACAATATTTTATTGACGACCATACGAACACGGCTACGATGCAGTATCCTCCGATAAACTATCCTGCAATACGACATCGCCATGCCACAAGTATTCCTCGATACCCGGATAATGTCTATCCCTCATTGAACTCTAACGTTGTGGCCTTCGTATAAGTATCCTCCAATAGTACACCAACATGTCATAAGTATCCTCATACTGTCATACAGTGCGGCCGCCGGGGACTGGTCAGTTCCCTCGGGTGAGCAATATTTTCACGGACGCAATAATATTTGATTCGAAACATTAATTATAAGAATGAGCATCACAGATTTAATTAATGAAGCACAGTGTACAACCCAATGCTTTATTAATTAAAATTTTCATGCTGATGATTTTTATTACTTGGTAAACGCATGAGTGGACATCACTGCCCGCACGTGGATTATGACCAGTCCACGGAGACTGTACTGTATACCCAAAAATGTAGTGGAATCCAGCCAGAGAACTCACAGTGACAGTGTATTTGTTGCATAGGGATGTCGAGGCTGGTAGTAGCAGCTAACAGAGTTAACAGTAAGGATGTGGCGAGTGCCTGTAATAAAGGTAGCAGCAATTGCAGAATTTGCCACTCTAGTGATGGGAGTAGATCACGGGAGTGCAGCCACTCTAGTGATGGGAGTAGGTCACTATAGTGAAATCCAAACGTAGAGGTACAGACTGGAAGAAGTGTTAGTAAAAGTGGCTAGTAATGGTTTTTTTGTACGTAATAGTGGGATGTCTCAGTTGTCGGAAACAAATCGCCAAACTGAGATAAATATCCTCTGAAAAATACCCACAGATAAGTGTCCTCAGATAGCTGTCCCCGAATAAGTAACCTCAGATTGTACATCACCGTGCCATAAGTATCGTATGTGCCCATGTGAAATAAGAGTCACATTTCGACCTATCACATAAGCACATTTCTGTCTTTTAAGCTTGTGTCTATGTCTTGTGTGTTTGTGCTAACATTATTAACAATAACATAAGCACATCTGGGTACGATCAACAGACAGTCTTTCATCCATAATGAACCCCGCAAAACTCACGATCAAGGAACTGTATTTTCTGACCCGGGTTCAGATGAATGGCGCGATCTGACTGAGCCTACTAAGTCTTGGACTATGATGGTGGTCTAATCAGTTCAGAGATAGCTAGCAAGCTTGTAATAGCGCTAGAAGCCAGTAGTCGCGTTGAAAGACCAAGAAGCCAGTAGTGACGCTGGAAGATTCTAGGGCCTGACAGATTGTATAGCCATTGGAGCTGTAGTAGTCATTGGAGATAGAGGGTAGAAAGTAGTATCATTGATATAAAGCATTAATACAACTAGGAGATAATGCAGGGGATAGATGATAGTGGCAGTAATCCAGAAGCTATAGCCCATCGGCTATGTAGTAGTTACTGTACATTCGCCGTGGACTGGTCATAATCCACGTGCGGGCAGTGATGTCCACTCATGCGTTTACCCAGTCTTCCCCATCAGTCCATAGGAGGCATATAGGAGATGTATAGGAGCTGGATCATAGGTATCCTTAAATACCGAAACGAGGCTAAGAGGGATAATAAATTAGACCACATTGAGGGATTTCTCATGGGCCTCATGGCCTCAAATGAAATGAGTCTAAGATGGATAGTAAATTAGACCTCATTGCGGGCTTTTCTTATAGCCCTCATGGCCTCATACGACTAAAAAGGAGTGCCGAAGACCAGATGTTTTCCAAAAAGGGGTGCTGAAAATGGGGTTCCGTGGCTGTTAAATACCGAGATGAGGCTAAGAGGGATAGTAAATTAAACCTCATTGAGGGATTTTCTCATGGCACTCGTGGCCTCATACGACAAAAAAGGGATTCTCCAGAAGGTATCCTCGATAGGTTTCCTCAGATAATACAATACCAGGTCATAGGTATCCTCAAATACTGAAATGAGGCTAAGAGTCGTATGTGCGAGTCACTCGTTCGAATAAATACTCTATGGCTTTTTTGCTCGATGGGATTCGATTCGTTCAAGCAATGACTTATTAGTAACTACTCGATAGATTCTTGGCTTTAGGAATGATATAGGCTTTAATCTAAAGGGGCCCCTCAGTACTATAACACTACGTGTTACTATTAAAATCTACGGTATGGCGGTCCTAAAAAGGGATTATGGGGGAAACTGAACCAAAAAAAACCAACTCTAGTTCAATCGAACTTACCCACGGGGGACCCCTCTGTACTATAGCACTACGTGCTGCTCTACTACAAAATATTCTGGGGGAAATCCGTATCAAATGAAGTCAATTTCGGTAGTTTGGGGTGGATTTTGGTGATTTGGAGAGATTGTCGGGTTGTTTGTGGTAATTCTTTGAATCGGGAAATTACTCTTTCACAAAGGAACATACCCTCCGAACATACCCCTATCCCATAAGAAATCGTTGGGTAACATAGCAACCACGTGCTACCATAGAATCCAAGATGGCGGCCTCCAGTATACAAAATGGACGACGGAAACACGTATAACCCTAACAACACGCGCTGCGCATGCGCACTAACACCACGTATCACTATAGGGATGACGTCACAAGATGGCTGGCCACGCGGGTTACCATGACAACACAACATGGCGCCACTTTAATCTGCACCAGAGATAGCTAGTAGTTAGAACAAGGCAGAAAATCTAATAGTAGTTACAAAACACCAAATTTACTCCAAGTCTGGACTTTTCTGCACTACCGCAGTACACTTCGGGCCAAGCAAACAGTCCATTGGTCAAACCTTACTTGCTTAACGGCCCTGTAGCACTTCGTTCTTCTGAAGATGGCAGTCTTGAAAAGCCCGTTTGAGTAATTTATGGTAGCCACCGGGTCGTTTCTGGTAATTAGATATACTCGCAATCATTCGAACATACGATCCCAACACACCCATACTTCATCCTAGCCCTACCACGTCATACAACCCCCCACTTGTCATAATACATAGTACAAAATAGGCGACGAAAACACGTATTTCCCTAACAACCCGCGCTACGCATGCGCACTGACATCACGTATCACACGATAATCGCGTCACAGAATGTTTGTTCCGGTGGCCTACCATTACAACACCAGTGATACTCACATTTCACGGCGACATGACCTCACACGACGAGAATTTGGGTTGAAGCGTGCGAGCTGTACTTCATACGTCTCATGCCACCCAAATTTAAAGCGCTATAAAAATGATATCCCCAAAGTGGATTTTGGATGTGTTGTTTCCGGTATCACTTCTCTTTGAATGACACCAACAGTTGCCTGTTACTACTTTTCAAGGGCCAGACTGATAGGTGCTCTTTTATTACAGACGCATTGATAAAACTATAGGCCTGTTCGATAGAAGCCATTGGCGAATCGTTCAAAACACAAATGGAGACGAATTGCACAAGCCTTAGGTTTGATGTCGAATCCTGTTATTACAGATAACAATGCAAAAGTACAATACTTTCTCTTGTTCATGTATATTATATTTGCTACATTTAATTGCCAACCATTTTTCATTTTTTCAATAATTATTGTTTAAACTAAATTAAAACACAAATGAGCTGATCGTTGCCTGACGACTCCTCTGCGGTGTTGCAGCAAATTTTAGTTCCCCAGAAATTCCAACACGACGTTGATAAATGGGTAGAAATTATTTTAGAATGGCAATTTGGTAAGAATTTATCAAGAAGCACCAAACAACAATATTTTCGATAAAAGTTCATTGTTATGGAATTTTTGTAGGCGATAATGTGAATAATTTGACTTGACTTTGTTCTAACAGATTTTATATTGAGAGTTGCGCAACATCAACATTTTCTTGATAATTTATAGGTTATTATATTAATGTATAAGTTAGTATAATAAATAGACTTACCATCTATTCTGTTAGCGAGGTAAACTCATCCCTCGAGGGAATTAATTTGTTTTTCTCTGCACGGAGGGATCGCAGCTGTCTTTAGTTGGTAACGACGGAAGACAACATGGCTAAAACACCGAAGACGTTTGGCCTCCACCATGAAGAGAGCAACTCCATGACAGTGCTTTTTATCCGACTGTCGACGGGTGCTCCCTTTATTGCGAGGCCCCTTTCTCAATTCTGTTGAGCTTTATTCTTGTGACATGTGATCAACAGTAGCGTCCCATGGTGACATATTTCAGTAAACAGTTTCACCAGCCGTCTTTTTTTTCGTCTGATAAGAGGGGCAAGGCGTCTGCAAATCTGCCGGTCATCATAACGTTTGCCGAAATACTGAGGACATGTCACTTGGGCTCAACGATATTTGGTTATGACGACGTAATAGATCATGTATTGCAATCCGCCATGACCGATGCATCATGGGATAGAACACATTCCATGACAAAATTGAAAAGCACAGATATGCAGGTTGCTATTCTTTACAAAGTATTCTGCTCCCCGAGTCATCAACCCCCACACCCCCGGATAAAAAAAACTGCGCTAATGCGAGGCGTGAGTCTTGCACCACTTCTACACCCTTTTTCTGTCACAACCAAACGACATCGTTTATGGCAGGATCACCAAATTGTTATTGTCATCACTGTACCTATGAAACGTGACTAGTCTTACATAACCTTCTCTATAAATAGGATTCTTGTGAACTTCTGAAATTTTTGAAATTAAATTAATATGTCACATTGTTTTAACCTTCTCATTTCCCAATATATGATTAGTATTAACCAATAGAAGTTAATTTGCGACCATTTTGTTAAACATTTCATTATCAGAAGCATGATTAACTCTATCCAATAGAATACTTTCATTTGTAAATGAACAAATGTATTATCTCTACCAATCAACAGGCGAGTATGTAGTCTGCTCATCAAACTTCATATTACAAGAAGAACCTCCACCCATACCGTGCTGAAGGGGTTAACTATGGACGCTTCATTTAAGGAATAACTGTTATACTTTTCAATATGTACTGAGAAATAACTTCAGTGCTTTCGGGACAAACTTCAAAATTCGCGTAGCGAGTTATGAACAAGCTTGTCTATAAACCCTTGGGGTTATTTCTAAATACACATCACCTTCTTAACCAACACAACGAGAAAATGACACTTGCAAAAATAAATTTGCACAACTGAAGGATTTCATTTGTTTGTCTCCAAAACAATGCCTATGGCCCCTCGTTAGAAAGACCTCCCCGGGCTCGTTCCAGCGAGTGATTATACGCTATGTTTTGGAAGCTAAAATTAAAAAAAATATAAAACTTGAATGGCGTATTTTATAATTTCTGGCTCGATATTGGCCGTTATGTTTGGAGCAGGGTTAAAACATCATGACAGTCATTTCTTATAATTTAATTATAGTCAATATATAATCGGAAATGTGATATAAGTTGGATGGTATATTAAATAAATATGGGCCTTTTAATATACTGAGTCAAAAAAGAAAGTTTAATAGAAACAAATGTGAAAAATAGCATAAAAAATGAAAAAAAAATAGTTCTAATGTTGTATGTTTGTGAACAAGAAGTCGTGCAAAGAGTTTAATGACATGTTGTTGTTTTCCTCCCAACCGTAAACAATTTTGCTACGGATTTCAAAATAGCACGTGCTACCCAAGAATGTCAAACTGAATGGGTGACCGACGATTTTTTGTTTTATGTTGTGCTAGAGAGCCTGGGTTATTGAGAAAACACGCTAGTTTTTGTCTTCCGACATTTAAAAAAATGCCAAGAATAACCGAAAATCAGAGGCTACGTGCCATTGATAGGCATGAGGCTGGGATATCTCCAGATGACCTCGCTGCTGAGTTCGGAGTCACTGTGGCCACTATTTACCGTCTCATTGGAAGGTATAGAACCACTGGATCTACTGCCGACTGACTGCGTTCAGGTCGACCAAGAGTGACGACTCCTGCACAAGACCGACACATCAGGACGTCTCACTTGCGGGATCGCTTCCTTCCGGCGACGAGGACAGCAGCAATTACTCCTGGTAGAACTAACAATAGAATCAGTGCACAAACTGCCCGCAACAGACTCGCTGAACACGGCATTCTAAGTAGGCGTCCATACCACGGACCAATCCGTACCCAACGTCATCGTACCGTCAGAATGGAATGAGTACGCCAGTGTGTTCGTTGAACTCAGCAGCGTTGGAGCCCAGTTCTTTTTGGTGATCAATCACAATTTTGTCTACGCCGCGCTGATGGTAGGACAAGAATGTATCGCCGACGAGGAGAACGGTTTCCTGATGCCTGTGTGCGGGAATGCGACCGTTTCGGCGGGGGTAGTGTAATGGTTTGGGCAGGAAGTTCCTTCACCGTCGAACGCAGTTGATCTTCATCGATTGTATTCTGAATGGACAGCGATGTAGGGACGAAATTCTTAGCGCTGTTGTTGTCCCGTTCTTCAACGCCAACGTCGGATTGCAGTTATTCCAGCAAGACAATGTCCGATGTCACGTGGCCCGTGTCTGTCGTGACTTTATTGAGGAGCAGAGCATCGAACTTCTTCCCTGGACCCCACTTTCGTCAGATTTGTCGCCAATCGATCATCTTTGGGATCAATTGGACTGTCGGATACGACTTCATGATCTTCAGACGTTAGGCGATTTACGTAATGTTTTAAGGCAGAAGTGGAACGCAGTACCACAGGGTGACACCCTGAGACTTATCAGGTCCATGCGGCGTCGATGGCTTGCCATCCAAGAGGCAACGGTGGACATACACGCTATTGGCTGCATGTGTGAACTTTTCATTCCACCCCATGTCTGAGTTGCTACGGTCTGACGTGACGCTAGCAACAGTAAGAACATGAAATTATGCAAATTCATTCAGCTAGACTCGAAATATGATTTTACAATAATTTGTTTTGGATTCAAGTCGATAATACTAAAAAAAATTGCTCCTCAAAGTTTATTATACTTTCTTTTTTGACTTTTGATATCATCTCAGTATATGGTCGTCATCCCAAATGGACAGGCTATAACACAAGACTGATAAAAATGACATGTGTCAATGATTTTCTCAGAAAAAAACATCTATTCAGAATGCAGTTCTTTTGTGGGGGACCCACTATCAGGGTTCTTCAATTTGACGAACCATCACTTACTTCCACAGATCCTTATTAGCAAATAATCTCGTTCTTTCTGCGTCTTCACTCCATAAATTTTGTTTTTCTCTGTTCGGAAGGATCGCGAGCCGTCTTCAGTTGGTAACGACGGAAGTCAGCATGGCTGAAACACTGAAGACGTTTGACCTCCACCATGAAGAGAGCAACTCCATGACAGTGCTTTTTATCCGACTGTCGACGGGTGCTCCCTTTATTGCGAGATCCCTTTCTTAATTCTGTTGAACTTTATTCTTGTGATGTGTGATCAGTAGTGGCGTCCCTTGATGACTTATTTCAGTGAATAGTTTCTCCAGCTGTCTTTTTCTTCTGTTAAGAGCGGTAAAGCATCTGAAAATCTGCGGATATATCATTTGCTGGTGATCATAACGTTTCTGAAAGACTGATGACATGTGGATTGGATTCAGCGCTTTTTGTTTGCGACAAACTAAAAGATCATATATTGCAACCCGCCATGGGCGATGCCCCATGGGATAGAACACAATCCATGACAAAAGTGAAAAGCACAGACATGCAGATTCATATTCTTCACAATATATTCAGCTCCCTAAGTAATCAAAAGTCCCCCTGGGTAAAAACTGCGCGAATGCGAGGCGCGAGCTTTCACCACTTTTACGCCCTTTAACCCTTTACCTAACCTGAAAAGCAGACGACACTTGCAAAAATAATTCTTGAATAACTAATTTTTTTCTTTTTTTGTCTCAAAAACATAGGTTATGACCCCTCGTTGGAACGAGCTCGTCGAGCTCGTTCCAACGAGGGGTCATAACCTATGTTTTTGAGACAAAAAATGAAAAAAATAATGAAAATTAATTGGCGATTTTTGAGAATAGCGCTGGCCAGTTTTGGCCGTTACGTTAGGTAAAGGGTTAACTGCCATAACCAATCGATCACTGTTTATGGTGCGATCGGTAAACTCTTATTGCCATTAACTCTACCTCTCTATAAATATGATTCGTGTGAACTTTTGCAATTTTTAAAGTGAAGTTGATATAGCACTATTGTATTAACTTTCTCATTTTCCAATTCATGATTTAGAAGTTAATATGCGGCCATTTTGTTAACCCTCACATTACCAAAATCATGTTTAACACTATCCAATGTTAATGGACAATTGTATTATCTTTAATGATCAACGGGCGATTATGTAGTCTGCGAATCAACATTCACATAATAAAAAACCTCTACCCATACCACGCCAAAGGAATTAACTATGGGCGTTTCGTTTGAGGATTAACTTATAGTTTTGTACTTGTGTACCGAGAAACAACTTCAGTGCTTTCGAAACAAACCTCAAAGTCAGTGCAACGAGTCATGAACAAGCTTGTCTACAAGTCCTTGAGGTTATTTCAATATATACTTCATCGTCTTTCCCAACACAACGAAAAACAATACATGCAAAAATTAATTGGCACAACTGAAATATTTCATTTTTTTGGTCTCCAATACAATGCTTATGGCACCTCGTTGGGATGAAACTCTTCGATCTCGTTCAACATGAATAGTTATACGCTATGTTTTGGAAGCTAAAATTGAAAAAGAATGATAAAACTCGAAAGACGTGTTTTGTGAATAACACTGGTTCGATATTTGCCGTTATGTTAGGCACAGGGTTAAAACGTGACAGTCATTCCTTATAATTTAATTATAGTCACTATATATAATCGGAAGTGTGATATAAGTTTGATGGTGTATTAAATAAATATGGTACTTCTAATATCATCTCAGTATGTGGTTGGCATCCCAGATGGACAGTTTACAACACAAGATAGATGAAAATGACATGTGCCAATGATTTTCTCAGGAAAACATCCACCCTGAATGCCTTTCTTTTGAGGGGTCAGTACTTTGAGGGTTTCTTCATTTTGGCGAACCAACCCCTACTTTCACAGGTTCCTTATTGGCGAATCGCCTCATTCTTTCTATGCGTTTACTCCATGCACAAGACGTTGTCACTAAGTTATAAAGGCAAACTTTCACCTGTGTTGTATTTCTTCGAAATACCAAAACATTGCTGCTTTTACTACGCCAGAACATCAGTTACAAATGTAAATTACATTTCAATCATTAAGTTTTTTTTAAAATGTTCCCCATACAGTAGTGGTGAAAAGCGCGCGGGGGTGGTAGTTGGGGGTGTTATGAAAGGCGAAGTTCTCAATGACTGTCACTTGGAAATGACTTGTTTCCTACAGTATACAGTGACCCCCGTATCAGTAAAAATATCTCACAGAACTGCACATTTCCCAAAACAGTCTGGTGGTAGTGGTGATAGTTGTGGTTGGTTGGGAGGGGGCGGGGGGCGGGATATCTATATCACTTATCGTAATTTATCCTCATATTCAAAAATGGCCCAAGTATATTTTTCCCAATATATTTTTAGAACAAGTACACAGAGAGCTTGCGGGACGGCTGTTGTTAAAGCATTGGACTTTAAACCAAAAGGTTGATGGTGCAATCCTGACCAACAGTAACTTCGTTGTGTTCTTGGATAAGATACTTAACACTTAGGCTGCCGAAAGCGACGATTGTCACATATTTTTATGAGTATCTGTACGTTCGAGTAGCGCAGATCAAACCTACCATCTGATTAATTGTTGGAAAGGGCTCTTTTAATCAGATGATAGAGTTTAAAGTATGTCATAAATTTTATTCAACTTCCTCTCATACAGGAGTACATAGAGGTCCTCCATATATGAATAAAGTGGGCGTGGCTGTAAAAGGGTTAATCTCGATTGCCTACATGGGGGAACGGTTGCACTATGTACTAAGGCGCACGTCAATGTACTTTCCTTTAGCCGCAGCTAACGCTACTTTTGCAGATTTAGTAAGTTAGAGAGAATGTTAGTTGCTAGCCGGTGCTTGGTGGTTATCTGCGGGTTCTCCAGTTTGTCCGACACGATGTGACCCTGGCTGTTGAAAGTGTGAAAGTGTTGTTAAACGCCAATAAAAGAAACAAAACAAACAGAGCGTTTACAAACCTCCAACTTGCATGTTTCATCATGTATTATTGTGGGTGTTCATTGATATTGAATAACTAAAATGTTAATTAGGATCGAAGTACAATCTCTACATCTTATCTGCAATAATCTGGTATATATTTTGCGGGAGATGCGGATAATCCTCCTCATAATATGTCGTTTACATTCAAACAAAACTGTACACACAAAAATGGCTATTCACACTTTCTTTCTTTCAATTTGTTTTCTTCAAAATATGCCGTTGAACTCCTCAAAGGAACAACTAAAAATGATTTTTAAATTAATTTAAAAAACAATATAAACCGAATTTAATCCATGAAAATTTGGAGAGAATCTTTTTCAGGGCTCAGGATTCGCAGGGTCGAGCAAGCTATGTCAAGTTAAAGCAAACTACGCGTCATAATTTCAGGGACTCAAAAAAAAAGAGTGATGCCGGATAATTTCTTAGGAAGACCGACTCTATTCAAGTCCACAAAACTGAGGCACCGCAGAAGCCCCGACCCAGGGATCTTCGCTAAAGGATGTGGTTAGGGTGTCTGATCCCCCACATCAATGATTTTTCCAGCTGGGATATTTCCCTTACCATTTTAGTGTTAGATATCGCGTCTCTCTTTGTTGATAACCATGTACTTTCTTAACTGGTAGAGATCTGGAGGCTCATATTTGGACATTACTAAATACCATAGGCTGTGACTATAACATCCACTCTCTACTGATGGTGGTTTTATATTAACTGTGACAAGAATCAAATTTTGTTGTTGACATCTTGCTCAGTTACATTTGATTGGATAGTGCCGAGAGGCACTATCCAATCAAATGTAACAGCTTAATATATGGTGAAAGGAAATCTGTGGTCAAGAAAAACTCTACCAGTTAAAAGACTAGACCGGATACGTGAATTTGTGTCACATACAGTCAGTCTAACAAATGTAGTACGGTACCCATTTGGGTCTGTTGAGATCAATTTGATATATCAGTACGGTACAGGTTAATAAATAAGTTGTGTCGCGACTATACTACATGTACATTTTATGTATTCACTAATAAATTTCTAGGATGTTTTGAATTATTTTTTTAAGTATAATCCCACCTGAATAATATTCCAATTGCGTCTTCGGAGGCGCGGTGGCTCATTAGGTTGAGGTGCGAATCGGTTCGAATCCCACCTGTGGCAACCGCGTTGTGTCCTTGGGCAAGACACTTCACCCCCATTGCCCACGTGGGGGCAGGGTGGCGTTGTGTACTAAGGCATACTGCACACCGATGGTGCACCTGTTTTCAACCAATGCTAACCCTGCTTATGTGGAGTTAGTATGTTAGGGAGCTGACAGTTGCTCGTCGTTGCTCGGTGGTTCTCTTCGGGTACTCCGGCTTCCTCCACCGTAAAACTGTCGTGGTCATGATGGTCATGATTAGTCATTGTGCAGAAATATGTGACTTTAAACACCAATAAATAAATAAATATAAATAAATAACTGCGTCTTCAAGACATGCATTCAGAGGAGGCATGGCTTGATTATGTAGTTGGAAGATTAGTCAGTCGGACCTTGAGCGAATACAGTCGGGTCAAATCAGGTTAACATCCCACTCTTCGCGACGCCCCTGTGCCGACAACTCACCCTTCATCAAACCCTTGAACTTGCCGTTTAGTAGGTCCACTACATGTATGCATCTAATAAGTTCAGCCTTGGACTCGGTGCTAATTGAATTGAATTACTGGTGGGTGGTAAGTCAGTGAAGTATGGCCATTCATTTGGTAATTTTATCGCTTATTACATGATTGGAGTGGGCCAAAATTTGGTCTCTCATGATCCTTGGATTAGATCCCACTCAGTGTCTTTTACGCAAACACACAGAGAACTAAATGTTGATTCCTCAAAGAATCAAAACTGGTTGTTTAGTTTGTCTTGGTTGAGGAACCAAATTTGGTTACATGGAACCAAACATACACATGTTTTGTTCTTCAACCTGTCACATTAACTGGACTGTCAAGGTCTCTGGACATTATACAAATTATAAAATATAAAGCCGTGACAAAGTTGAAGTTCCAAAATGGCGAAGAAGCAACGTCAGAAACACATTTTCAATTATCCCATCAGGCATGCTCCCATTACGCATGCGTCAAGTTTAGCGACAACCGCATTTTTTGTATATATAAACAAGACGGGCAACTCTACTTGAAATTGTCTGGTTCCAGATCACATGAAATCTCATTTATTTAGGTTCCTCTACAGGTTTTGGTTCTACCTAGAAACATGTTTTGCGCGGCTTTCTCCGAGTGAATGGTTAAAACGTGTTTTGACGTGCAGTGCGAAATTGATCAACCCACGCGTTTCCACCACGAAAGGCTCCAGAGACAATTCCCATGAAGTATGTTGACGATGAATTCACATATATACCACTTGGTGTGCGCAGAGACCTAACAAAGATATATGTACACGTGAGTGTTCACGAAACATGCTGGGATTGAGATTAAAAGTGTGTTATGAGCTGGAAATATGTGTCAACTAGGAACCTAAAGATATACTCTTTCTTGGTCGAATCCTGTGCGGGCGGTGAAATACTCCGAAACATTCGGTTTAGTTCTTGAGTGGAATTGGGCCCATACCATGTACACTCTACAATCAGCTTAGTTAAAAATTAACCCAAATCAACTGGATTGAGTGAATATGAACTCAATTGGGTTCATATTCACTCAATCCAGTTGACTTGGATTAATTTTTAACCCAACTGATTTTAGATTGTAGGCGTTTGACAAACCTTTCTGTTACAACTTGCTATAGGGTTCCAGGAGGCACCAACCAATAAACTGTAACAAAGCGACCAAACGGGGACAAAAAGTTTGGTTCCTACTCGAATATAAGAAACCATTACGTAAAATATAAACAACTCCTCACAATCAACCCTCAATAGTAAAACGCTCCCATCATATTGTGGCTCCCACCGCAAAGATGGTTAAAGATTGTGTGCATTGCAAACTAGGAAAATGCTTCTTCATGGATATCTCATTATGGCCATGGGCGTCGCAAGGTGACCCGTTGAAGTGGGAGTAGGAGTGGGGGTGGGGATGGTTGTAAACCTGATTTGTCCCGACCGTGATGGCTCATGTCGAGACTGACTAATATTCCAACAACAACAAGACATGTTTTCGTAGAATGCGTGACTTGATGATGCATCTGAAATATTAGTCAGTCCGGCGGATTCTAGTTTTTATTTAAAAAAACACTTCTTGAAAAGTGAATATATAGAGGATATCCAGGGTGAGGCTACCAAAAATTTGCAAGACGTGACGTGGGGGTGGGTGAGTCTCTTGAGTGCGCCAAAAATGTGCATTTCCAACTTGTACAATTTTTTGAATTTTTTAAAAATATATCAATATATCAGCTAATATTTACCATCATTTGTGTTTCAAACCTTAAAGATGATGTTGTACATCACACTCTTAACATAAATACAACATCAGGAGGCTTTATATGTGAGAATATTGGGGTTGAACTGGGAAAATGTCACACGTTAGTAGGGGGTGAGTGTCTTGTTCGAAATGTAGAAAATGTGCAGACAATTTTTTGGGAACAATTCAAACGAAAGTTTGTTCCCGTATATGTACACCTGCTCTGGCCAAGCCTGATAATGAACAGCTTGTCATTTGTAGATTGGGGCCCACAGCAGCCCACAGAGGTTTAAATTGGTGGTACCAGTTTAACCCTTTACCTAACATGAAAAGCAGACGACACTTGCCCAAAAATGATTGAATAAATAATTTTTTTCATTTTTTGACTCAAAAACATAGGTTATGACCCCTCATTGGAACGAGCTCGACGAGCTCGTTCCAATGAGGGGTCATAACCTATGTTTTTGAGACAAAAATGAAAAAATAATAAAAATTAATTGACGATTTTTGAGAATAGCGCTGGCCGGTTTTGGCCGTTACGTTGGGTAAAGGGTTAAGAACATTATGAAAACCCCCTAAAGACACCTGTGCCTACAAAGTTTAAAAGCTTATTTTCGATTTTAATGGGAGAGTTGGGGGAGGGGGGGGGGGGGGTGTCTGAGAACGGTAGTAGAAAATTTGCACGTAGTGGGTGGGTGGGTGTAAAAAGGAGCCGAATAAAAAATAGGACGTCACGTCTTGCAATTTTTTAGTGCCCCCCCTAGGATATGTAATGTTTTCTTGTGAATACCGGGATTTATCTCATGAGTGAGTGAGAGAATTCGAATTTTCACGAGCAGCTTGCTGGGAGTGAAAATACAAATTCTCTCACCCACGAATGAGATTAATCCCGGTATTCACAAGAAAACATTAGATTTTCTTTTTATTATACCCCTTTCATTTGAAGCTTCAACTGAAACGATTCAAACCGACGCCCATACCACGCAAGAAATCTGTTTACACAATCAGCTGATCGCTGTTTCTGCTGACACAGATCACATTGGATGTTGTGTACATCCACACAAAATAGTTTTCGGGATTGTTGGCGAAATGACGTAATTTTTAGCCACAAACAAATTCAGTAAAAAGTTCAAAATTTCCCAGAAATATATTCTCAATTTGCGTTTCTGTCAACACGTTGATTTCATCCATGTTTGTAAACAAAGCATACGAGAATAGATTACGCATCAAGAAAGATAACTCTATCAGCGCTTCGACCCGAAAAATTTCGATCGCGCATTAATACATTTTGGCATTCCATCGTGATCTGCCGCGTCTTATTATACTCACTGGTGGAGCGAGAACAACTTTTGTTTTGCGCTTGTGAAAATTCATTTGTAAATTTCAAGTTCACACGAAATGTTAATAACCGAGGTGTTTGATCTCACTATTAAGGGGTGAACGCAATTTATTTTTTACCGATTCCTATTATAATTAGACGTTAGGGGTGTAATAAATAAAACATACTACGTGTAGTAGTAGTGATACAACTTATTTAATTAACGCGTACCTTACCGGTACTCTAAATTAGTCATGTTTGGGGCCTAATCGGGTACTACAGACCTTAATTTGTATGCCCTACTGTATGTGCCACATGAGTCCAAGTATTAAGGTTCCACAAAGTAGATCTTCTGTTTCTCATGCCATTTTTCGTAAAATTGCACGTGGGCGCGCTGTTTTTTATTTTATTTTTTATTTTTGTAATTATTTCTTTGTCATCAAAAGTTCATCTTCTTGGTTTGTTTCATGTTTCAGGCCTCATAATCCACAGAATAGTATGGGTGGTGATGTATTTTGTCCCTTGAGTACAAGAAGGCTTTGCAGTGCTAAAGAATTGCTTAGCCTTGTTGCACTCAAGGGACAAATTTATCAATATTATTAACTTGGGTAACATAACCATTTAATTTTCATTTTTTAAGTTTGCAAGGGTCCGAGAAACAGATGTTTAACTTGTTTAGGTCTAAATCCAGTCTTTTAAGAATGTAAATGATTTCTGGCAAGAGAATTGATATCTTAGTCACAATCATGATGAAAAAACTGGAAAATTATAGCGAGGGGCGGGGGGAGGTTCTCTCCCGAACCCTCTTAGCGACGCCTCAGATTATGACTGAGAGTATGTTTTGGGTAAAATAGCCAGTCTATAATGCTATCTATCCCTGTCTAGGTATGGAAAATCGGTAGCGATCCCATAATATTATCACACAGCTATAAATGCAAAACACGCAATTTCCATTGTTCTGTCTGCGCGATGAAAATAAAGTTGTATCGCACATGTGGTGATACAAAACACGTTCGATTTCGTTTCCGACGTAAACAGAGAAGGAACACCCGTCTAAATAAATCACGTCATCATCGGTCGAATGCACCGGAGTCGAGATCGCTTGGAAATTCCAAGTTCATCATTTAAATTTGTTTACACGGGATATTTAAACAATCAGATTCGAGTCAAAAATCTACAAAATAAAAATAACCTTCTGACTGCTTGTTCTTTGACAACTGGTCAAAAATGATGGAGTGTGCTAAACTTATTAGGTATTTAAAAAGTTTTTGTTATTCTCTGCAGTTTTGTCAATATTTGAAGTTAGATCATCGTGACCGTGACAGTGATCGGCGTCAATTGGTTTCAACAAACTGAATGCCTTAAACATTAAAAAGTAAATTAGGGTTGGTACCCCGCCACCTAACAGTGATGTCTCGTTGGCAACGAGGGAAACGGAGCAATTATCCAGTTGAAAAATGCTTTTAGTTCAATTTTCGTGTATACTGGAGGTGTGTGATTTCGCACTCGATTGCTTTGGCACAGGATATCACTCGAGCCTTCGGCTCTCGTGATATCCCGCGCCAAAGCAATCTCGTGCGATAATTCTTAACCCATTCAAACGTATGTGCTGTATTTCTCACTGCTAGATAAATTTTGTTCTTTCTACCATGGGCACATCACTTTTTGTTAGTACCCCATAACAATCTTTTATTTACGACCATACGGCCACGGCCACGATGCAGTATCCTCCTATAACTATCCAGCAATATCACATATCTAACAGATTTTATATAGAGAGTTGTGCAACGTCAACATTTTCTTGATAATTTGCGGTTATTATATTAATGCATTGGTTAGTATAATAAATAGACTTACCATCTATTCTGTTAGCGAGGTAAAATAACCTCAAAGGAATTAATTTGTTTTTCTCTGCACGGATGGATCGCGAGCTGTCTTCAGTTGGTAACGACGGAATTCAACGTGGCTGAAACACTGAAGACGTTTGACCTCCACCATGAAGAGAGCAACTCCATGACAGTGCTTTTTTTATCCGACTGTCGACGGGTGCTCCCTTTATTGCGAGATCCCTTTTTTAGGGGTGATACTCTCAGGGTTCTTCATTTTGACGAACCAGCACTTACTTCCTCGGGCTCCTTATTGGCAAATAACCTCGTTCTTTCTGGGTATTTACTCCATGCATTTTGTTTTTCTGTGTTCGGAAGGATATCGGACCGTCTTTAGTTGCTAACGACGGAAGTCAACATGGCTGAAACACTGAAGACGTTTGACCTCCACCATGAAGAGAGCAACTCCATGACAGTGCTTTTTATCCGACTGTCGACGGGTGCTCCCTTTATTGCGAGATCCCTTTCTTAATTCTGTTGAACTTTATTCTTGTGATGTGTGATCAGTAGTAGAGTTCCTTGATGACTTATTTCAGTGAATAGTTTCTCCAACTGTCTTTTTCTTCTGATAAGAGGGGTAAAGCATCTGAAAATCTGCGGATATATCATTTGCCGGTGATCATAACGTTTCTGAAAGACTGATGACATGTCACTTGGATTCAACGTTTTTTGGTTGTGACAAACTAATAGATCATATATTGAAATCCGCCATGGGCGATGCCCCATGGGATAGAATACATTCTATGACAAAAGTGAAAAGCACAGACATGCAGGTTCATATTCTTTACAATATATTCAGCTCCCAAAGCTATAAAAAGTCCCCCTGGATAAAAGAAAACTGCGCTAATGTGAGGCGTGAGGCTTGCCCCACTTTTACACCCTTTTGATACCATGATTACCTTTTCTACTATATATCAAATCCTATGACAACAATTTTAGCTTCACACACCAACCGTGATGAACACGCCTCTCGAAGAATGAAATGAAAGCGGCACAGACATGCAGGTTAATATTCTTTACAATATATTCAGCTCCCAAAGTTATCAAAAGTCCCCCTGGGTAAAGACTGCGCTAATGTGAGGCGCGAGGCGTGCACCACTTTTACACCCTTTAACCCTTTACCTAACCTGAAAGGCAGACGAAACTTGCAAAAATAATTCTTGAATAACTAATTTTTTTCATTTTTTGTCTCAAAAACATAGGTTATGACCCCTCGTTGGAACGAGCTCGACGAGCTCGTTCCAACGAGGGGTCATTACCTATGTTTTTGAGACAAAAAATGAAAAAAATAATGAAAATTAATTGGCGATTTTTGAGAATAGCGCTGGCCGGTTTTTGCCGTTACTCTAGGTAAAGGGTTAACTGCCATAACCAAACGATCATTGTTTATGATGGAATCGGTAAAATCTTATTGCCATCAACTTTACCTCTATAAATATGATTAGTGTGAACTTTCGAAATTTTTGAAGTGAAGTTAATATAGTACTATTGTATTAAATTTCTCATTTTCCAATTCATGATTCGTCTATCAATTTGAAGTTAATATGCGGCCATTTTGTTAACCCACTCTTTGCCAAAATCGTGTTTAACACTATCCAGTTTTAATGGACAAGTTATTATCTTTGCCGATCAACGGGCGATTATGTCGTCTGCGAATCAACATTCACATTATAAAAAAACCTCTACCCATACCACGCCGAAAGGATTAACTATGAGCGTTTCGTTTTAGGACTAACTTATAGTTTTTCATGTGTACTGACAAATGACTTCAGTCCTGTCGAAACAAGCCTCAAAGTCAGTGCAATCGAGTCATGAACAAGCTTGTCTACAAGCCCTTGAGGTCATTTCAATAAAAACTTCGTCTTTCCCAACGCAACGATTCATGCAAAAATGAATTTGCACAACTAAAATATTTCATTTTTTTGTCTCCAAAACAATGATTATGGCACCTCGTTGGGACGAGCTGTTCGAGCTCGTTCAAAACAAGTGGCTATACGCTATGTTTTGGAAGTTAAAATTGAAAAAGAATTATAAAACTTGAAATGCGTATTTTGTGAATAACAATGGTCGATATTGGCCCTTATGTTAGGTACAGGGTTAAAACATGCCAGTCATTCCTTATAATTTAATTATAGTCAACATATAATCGGCAGTGTGATATAAGTTTGATGGTGTATTAAATAAATATGGTACTTTTAATATCATCTCAATGTATGGTCGGCATCCCAGGTGGACAGTTTGCAACACAAGATAGATGAAAATGACATGTGTCAATGATTTTCTCAGGAAAACATCCAGCCTGAATGCATTTCTTTTGAGGGGCGGTAATCTGAGGGTTCTTCATTTTGACGAGCCAGCACCAACTTTCACAGGTTCCTTATTGACGAATAACCTGGTTCTTGCTTTGCGTTTACTCGATACACAAGACGTCACTAAGTTATAAAGGCACACTTTCACTTGTGATGTATTATTAGCTCACCTGACTGAAAGTCAGGGTGAGCTTTTCTTATCACTCTTCGTCCGTCGTCCATCGTCCTGCGTGAAGGTGGTGTTTGAGCCTCTTTCTCCTAAACCACTGGCCACATTTTAATTAAATTTCATGTACGTAGTGGTTATATAGGGGCATTTTGATTTTTATGCAAATTAGGTTTCGGCTCATATTGAGCAGAGGTGTGGGGAAAAAATGGCCAAATTATTTGAAAATCTTCTTCTTATGAACCACCAGTAGCAGAGACTTGATATGTGGTATACTGAGTCCTTTTGAGGTTTAGAATCAAGTTTGTTCAAGAGAAGTTTGTCGGGCATCATTTGCCTTCGTTATGGGAGGGGCAAGAATTTTTGCCACTCCCAAAATTTCTATTTTCCAAACCGAGAGGCAGATTTGAACCAAATTTGATATGAGGGCTTATTGGGTCATAAGTACTTAATTTATACCCAAATCTTTTTTTCCCGTTGCCCCATGGGAACCTCAGGAGCTAAAAATAGAAAAAAATTAAAACGCCCATATCTCTAAAACTACACAGCACTGAGAATTCTTATTTGGTG
Organism: Pictodentalium vernedei; assembly: GCA_031216915.1. Lineage (NCBI taxonomy): Eukaryota > Metazoa > Mollusca > Scaphopoda > Dentaliida > Dentaliidae > Pictodentalium > Pictodentalium vernedei. The sequence continues at coordinate 249,389,336 of CM062289.1, forward strand.
TGTGTGAAGCTTCCTTAGGACCAACAGAATGGACTGGTCAAAAAAATTGCTACCGGTTTTATCATGGGGTACTTTTTGTGGACTTTGAAAAAGTGCTGAGTCAGCATTTTTTAACACTGTGGGTAATGGGAAAAACATGTTAGACTACTTTTCTCCCAAACCACTGCTCCAAAAGCTTTCAAATTTCACATATTGCATCTTTGGAAGATTGTTTCACATGTTTATTGAAATCAATTCCCTGGGTCCATATTTGGGCTCTCTATGGGAGCTCAAATTTTTAAATTAGTGCAGTATGAGGAATATTCTTTAAAAATCTTCTTCTTCAGATCTGCCAATAAGAATCTTTCGATATTTGCAGCATCCTTAGGGGGTGAGATTCAAGTTTGTTCAAGCCAAGTCCCTGGGTTCATATTTAGGCTGAAAATTTGGGGCCCCGTTCCGGACTTAGAAATTTTGGACCAAAATCCGGAATTTTTTTTTTGTTTTTTATGCGTTTCGGTCAATTTTAAACAAAAAATTTTTTTTTTTTTTACACTGAAAATTTGGGGTCCGGGTGGGACTTAGAAAATTTTGGACCAAAATCCGGATTTTTTTTCCGTTTTTTATGCGTTTCGGTCAATTTAAAGACAAACAATTTTTTTTTTGCACTGAAAATTTGGGGTCCGGGTGGGACCAAAATCCGGAAATTAGTTTTTCGGTTTTTTATGGGTTTTAAGAAGAAAACAAAACTTTAGGCTGAAAAGATTTTGTTTGGGAAAAAAATCTGTTTTTTATGCGTTTATCTCAATTTTGGGACGTAAAAGTGCAGGAACTGAAAATAGAAAGAAAATCCTGTGTATTGTGTAGGCACAATCGCTTCATATAGTTGGTATATGCTTTTCTTAGGAGGAGCGTATGCAGCTTATTCAAGTCAAGTCCCTGGTTTGATATTTAGACTGCCATGTCAGGTGAGCGCCCTCAGGCCCCCTGGGGCCTCTTGTTTCGTTTCTTTTCGGAAATGCCAAAACATTGATGCTTTTACTACGCCAGAACATCAGTTACAAATGTAAATTACATTTCAATCATTAAGTTCTTCTTTTCGTGGGAGTCGAGACCATAAAATGTTCCTCATACAGTAGTGGTGAAAGCGCGTGGGGTGGGGGTTGGGGTGTTATGAAAGACGAAGTTCACCCTGACTGTCACTTAGAAATGACATGTTTCCTACAGTATACAATAACCTCCGTGTCATGACAAATATCTCATAGAACTGCACATTTCCCAAAACATTCTGGTGGCAGTGATGATGGTTGTTGTATCTATGCAACTTATCGTTTTTTATCCTCATATATACAAATGAAAGTGTCAATGACACTGTAGCTTAACTTGAAAGTGTGTTGTGTTTTATGAAAAGGATAATGTTCATTGTTTATGAAAGGATTATGAAATACGATAAGAATTGTGATAATTGAGAACATGTTAATTTCTGTTCTCTGTATACTATGTTTTCAATAAAAATAATTTGAGGTGTAGACTGTACTAAAGAATTGAGGGGTGTGTTAATGTGACCCTCACAGTTAACGTATGTCAGCCAAAGTTACCAAGTTACAGTGAAATTGTTCCACAACGAGTCATCATATCAAGTTTCAATGAAATCCCTTCATAAATATGGCCTGTAGACTGTGCTAAAGGTTTTCGGGCTTCGTGCCTGTGTAGCCATTACGGTTGACGGATCGCAACCAAAAGGGGACGTCCTCATCTAGACATTATACTGGGTCCTCCTACCAAGTTACAATGAAATCCCTTCATAAATACGACATGCAGTCTGTGCTAAAAGTTTTTGGGTTTTGGGCTCGGGCAGCCGTCACGGTTGAACGATCGTGACCAAAGGGAACGTTCTCATCTAGAGATTCTCTGAAGTCATCCCACCAAGTTACAATGAAATCCCTTCACAAATACGACCTGTAGACTGTGCTAAAGGTTTTCGGGCTTCAGGCCCCTGTAGCCGTCACAGTTAACCGATCAGGACCAAAATGGGACGGTCTCGTCTAGACATTATATGAAGTAATCCTACCAAGTTACAATGCAATCCCTCTTTAAATACGACCTGTAGACTGTGCTAAAGGTTTTTGGGTTTTGGGCTCGGGCAGCCGTTACGGTTGACAGATCACGACCAAATGGGGAAGTTCTCATCTAAACATCATACGGAGTCATCCTATCGAGTTACAGTGAAATCCGTCCATGTTAAATACGACCTGTAGACTGTGCTAAAGATTTTTTGGGTTTCGGGCTTGGGCAGCCATCACGGTTGACAGATCATGACCAAAGGGGAACTTTCTCATTTAGATATTATACAGAGTCCTCCTGCTAAGTTACAATGAAATCCTTTCATAAATACGATCTGTAGACTGTGCTAAAGGTTTTCTGGCTTTGGGCTCGGGCAGCCATCACGGCGACCAAAAGGGGACGTTCTCATCTAGACATGACCTCAAACCTGCATATGAAATTCCGTGACGATCGGACAAGAGCTAGGGGGTGTAGCCTGTGCTAAAGGAAAATGTGAACAGACAGACTTCCGCACGAGTGATGGCAATAGCGTATCTTGACTTTGTCAAGTTAAGCTAAAAATGGGCGGGGTATATTTTTCCAAATATATTTTTAGAACAAGTACACAGAGTGCTTGCGGGAGGGAGGTGGCTAAGTGGTTAAAGCATTGGACATTAAACTAAAAGGTCGATGGTGCTGACCAACAGTAACTGCGTTGTGATCTTGGATATATACAATAAAAATGTACTAGAGCCGGTAATCAGATTTAAACCACGATTAGGATAAGAAGGGTTTTAATGACGAGGCTTGGGGCGCGGTGGCGTTGCGGTAACCTGTTCTCGTCAGATCACCAAAGTTAAGCAACGTCGAGCCCGGTTAGTCCTTGGATGGTTGACCGTCTGAGCGATCGATTCGGACTCCCGCATTGTGTCCTTGGGCAAGGCACTTCACCCCGATTAACCACATGGGGGTACGATGACGCCGTGTACTACACGTCGATGGTGCGAATGTCTTCAACCAATCTAACCCTATCTGTGCTGCAGTGCGGAGTTACGATGTTGGGGAGCTGGCAGCGGCTCGTCGTTGCTCTTTGGTTCTGTCCGAGTACTCCGGCTTCCTCCACCCGTAAAACTGTCACCGACACGATATGACCTTGGCTGTTAAAGTGTCGTTAAAACCTAATAAACAAATAAATAAATATGAATAACGACGAGGCTCTGCCGAGTGGTTAAAACCCTAATTATACGAGTGGTTTAAATCTGATTACCGGCTCTAGTACCCATTTGCTTTATTTATAAAATGCTCTTAATAAATAATCGACTTGGTCACTTAAAATGGAGAAAAAAGGATAATCTCTATCGCAAAAGCATGACCATGTTTTGTTTACGTCTGTGTCGGTGGGCAGTACCGGCTGCAGGTGAATGCTTGATTGACAGCTAGTCACATCGTCAAATTTGATTGAATTTACCTTGCTTTTTCAGTCAGATTATTAACAATTCTTCAATTTTATTTTAAATATTTAATTGTAGGTATTTTAAACTTAATAAGTCATTGAACGTAGTAGATAGCCCCGCAAAACTTCGTATGAAACATCGCGAAGTGTGAATGTATCGAAGTCGGCAAATTGGGTCATGTCAAAGGTCAACTTGGATGCACTTCCTACTATAGGTGTAAAATGAAAGTGTCAATGACACTGTAGCTCAACTTGTCAAGACAAAGACATGTACATGTATAGTATGTGACACAGCAATGACAAACATCTAGGTAATGACCTGATAACAAAGGTACATATAAAGTATTGTAATGGTCTAAATACTGACCTTTGCCTGTAACAAATGTATAGGTAAAGTATTGTAAAGGTGGGTGACAGTCAGATGCTAAACTAGAAAAAAATCTTTGAGTCCTAGAGTCCACGAGCTCGTTCCAATGAGGGGTCATAACCTATGTTTTTGAGACAAAAAATGAAAAACTAATGAAAGTTAATTGGCGGTTTTTGAGAATAGCGCTGTCCTGTTTTGGCCGTTACGTTGGGTAAAGGGTTAACTACACTTTCGACAGCCAGGGTCACCTCGTGTCCGACAATTTTACGGGTGAAGGAAGCCGGAGTACCCGGATAGAACTACCGAGCAACGGCGAGCACCTGTCAAACTCCCCAACGTACTAACTCCACACCGGCAGAGTTAGCATTCGTTGAAGACAGGTGTACCATCGACGTGCATTGCGCCTTAGTACACGGCGCCACACCGTGCGTAATTGGGATTAAGTGCCTTGCCTAAGGACACAACGCAGTTACCTCTTGCGGGGATCGAACCGTGGACCTCTCGATTTAAAGTTCAATGCCGTAACCACTGAGCCACCGCACTCCCGAGTATCAGTATTGTACGTATTAACTAAATAAGAAGTTGTGTTGCAACTATACTACATGAACATGTTATTTCTTCACTAATAAGGCCAAACAAAATTAAATAATTGATTCTCAGGAATTTTTTTTTAAAACGAATAAGGGAGGGCGGTTTTTATTTTTATTTTTTATTCGTGGTGGAATGGTCGCCTATGCCTAAAATCCAGTTGTGACAACCTCCAATTAAATACTAGACCTTCCATGTTGATTTCACTGATAGTTTGTTTTGTTACAGTGATCATACAACACAAAATCTGTATAGAATAACTATTTATTGGTGTTTTAAGGTCACATATTTCTGCACAATGGCGACAGTTTTATGGGTGGAGGAAGCCGGAGTACCCGGGGAGAACCACCGAGCAACGGCGAGCAACTGTCAGCTCCCCAACATACTGACTCCACACAAGCAGGGTTAGCATTGGTTGAAGACAGCTGCACCATCGACGTGCAGTACGCTTAGTACACAACGTCACCGTGCCCCCACGTGGGCAATGGGGGTGAAGTGTCTTGCCCAAGGACACAACGCGGTTGCCGCAGGTGGGATTCGAACCGAGGACCTCTCGGCTTGCAGCCTGCACCTCTACCAACTGAGCCACCGCGCCACCTATGGAATAACTAAAATGGAGATAAAAAAAATAAGGAGTTTTTTAACTGGTTGAATTCTAGAAGCTACAAACAGGCCTTTCAAAAAATGAGGGTACCAGTGCAAAAACCAACATTTTCCTTGCCCATGTTTCGTATTCAGTCAAACGTAAATAATACTGTGTGTATACAAATGTGTTCTATTACAAATTATTGGAGAGTTGGCACTCTCAAATATGTTGTAATAAAACAATTTTTGATGAACAAATTCAGACCAAAAAATTAATCTAGCCCTCAACCAGTTAAATAAATATTTATTTTGTACATACATATGAGAATCGTGTCGCAATTCGAGAAGAGAATAACAATACTGTATCAATGTATACGACATATTACATCTCAAATGGCGATGCGATACCTCTAAAATCAAACCATGTGATGGTTTTATACATTTTGAATTTTGCCTTCGAAATAAATATGACGAACGCAGGCCGAAAAAGCGAATGCGCAGCCGCCTGATAATCAAAAGATTAATTTTGTTTCGCCTAAATGTCCAAAATGTCTTTAATTTTTCAAGTATAATCTCGACTGAATAATATTCTGCGTATTCAAGGCATGCATTCAACGAAAGAATGCCTTGATGATGTAGGTTTATAGAAGATTAGTCAGTAGGAACTTGAGCGATTACAGTCGGGGGTCAAATCAGGTTCATATCCCACTTTTCGTGACGCCCCTGTCCCGACAGTTCGCCCTTCATCAAACTCTTGAAATTGCTGTTTAGTAGGTCCACTACATGTATATCACCAATATGTTCAGCCTTGGATTCGGTGCTGAGTGGATTGAATTACTGGTAGGCGATAAGTCAGTGAAAATATGGCCATTCATATGGAAATTTTATGTTGGTTCCTCTAAGTACCAAAAGTGGTTCTTTAATTTGTTCTGGGAGGGGAACCAAATTTGTTAACATGAAACCAAACATACACGTGTTTTGGTTTTTCAATCTTTCACATTAACTGGACTGTCAAGGTCTCTAGACATTGTATAAAATATAAATAAAGCCGCGACGAAGTTGAAGTTTCAAAATGGCGACGAAGGAACGTCAGAAACACGTTTTTAATTATCCCATGATCACGCATGCGTCAAGTTGCGCGAGAGCGGCAATTTTTTTTTTATATAAACAAGACGAGCAACTCTACATAAAATTGCCTTGTTCCAGAACACATGAAAACTCATGTATTTTATTAGGCTCTTCCACGGGTTTTGGTTCTACTTGGAAACACATTTAGCGCGTTTTTCTTTGGGTGAATGGTTAAAAAGCGTTTCGGTGTGCAGTGCGCAAGTGACCAATTCACACGTTTCCACTACGAAAGGCGTCAGTGACGATTCGCATGAATACATCGAAAATATGTTGACGATGAACTCACACAAATACCACTTGGGGTGCGAGGAGACCTAACAAAGATATATATAAACGTGACCATGAGTGTACACGAAGCTCTCTGGGATTGAGATTAAATGTGTGATATGAGAAACTGGAAATATATGTAAACTAGGCGCTCAAAAGTACACTCTATGGTGTTCGAATCCTGTACAGGCGGTGAAATACTCCAAAACATTCGGTTTAGTTTTTGAGCGGGATTGAGTCGATACCATGTACACTCTACAATCAGATGGGTTAAAAATTAGCCCAAATCAACTGGATTGAGTGAAAATGAACCCAGTTGGGTTCATATTCACCAAATCCAGTTGATTTGGGTTAATTTTTAACTCAACTGATTTTAGAGTGTGGGCGTTTGACAAACCTATTTTGTTACAACTTGCTATAGAGTTACAGGAGGCACCAACCAATAAATTATAACAAAACGATCAAACATGGACAAAATATTGGTTTCGACTCAAATATAAGAAATCCATATACGTCAAATATAAACTCCTCCTCACAAAATCCACCCTTAATAGTATAACGCTCTCATCATATAGTGGATTCCTCAACAAAGATGGTGTACAGTGCAAACTGGTAAAATGCATCTTCATGGATCTCTCATTATGACCAAGGACATCGTGAAGATGACCGGGGGGTTGTAAACCTGATTTGTCCCGACTGTGATGGCTCATGTCCCGACTGACTGATATTCCATCAATATCATCAAGACATGTCTTCGTCGAATGTATGCCTTGATGATTCTATTGGAATATTAGTCAGTCGGGATTCTAGTTTAAAAAAAAAAACAAATTCAAGACTTCTTGGAAATTAATAAATAAATAAATATACCACATGTAGTAGTAGTGATACAACATCTTATTTAATTAACGCGTACCGTACCGGTACTCAAAATTAGTCATGTTTGGGGACCTAATCGGGTACTATAGATATTAATTTGTAGGCCCGACTGTATGTGCGACATAAGTCCATGTATTAAGGCCACACACAGTAGATCTTCTGTTTTTCGGGCCATTTTTGTGAAATTGCATGCGGTCGGGCGTTTTTTTATTTTATTTTTTATTTTTGTAATTATTTCTTTGTCATCTAAAGTTCATATTCTTGGTTTGTTTTATGTCTTAGGCCTCATAATCTACAGAATAGCATGGGTGGTGGTGTATTTTCCCCCTTGAATGCAAGAAGGCTTTGCAATGCTAAAGCACTGTAAAGCCTTCTTGCACTCAAAGGACAAATTTATCAGTTTTATTTACTTGGATAAAATATCAGACATACTGAACCATTTAAATTTTATTTTTTTAAGTTTGCATTGGCCATATTTATTTATTTATTTTGGGGGTTTAACGACACATTCGACAGCCAGGGTCACCTCGTATCGGACAGTTTTACGGGTGGAGGAAGTCGGAGTACCCGGAGAGAACCACCGAGCAACGGCGAGCAACTGTCAGGCTCCCCAACATACTAACTCCACACAAGCAGAGTTAGCATTGGTTGAAGACAAGTGCACCATCGACGTGCAGTACGGCTTAGTACACAACGCCACATTTCCCCCACGTGGGAAATAGGAGTGTGGTGTCTTGCCCAAGGACACAACGCGGTTGGCGCAGGTGGGATTCGAACTGAGGACCGCTCGGCTTGCAACCTGCACCTCTACCTACTGAGCCACCGCGCCCCACTTAAGTTATAAAAAGAGAGCATGAGGCAGCCAAAATGACCATGTCAGAGGGCCCGATAAACAAAGTTTTAACTTGTTCAGGCCTAAATCCAGTCTTCGTTTAAGAATATACATGATTTCTAGCAAGAGAGAATTGATTTCTTAGTCTCCAATCCTGATGACAAGAATGTCCCGATTGGAAAATTACGGGGAGGGGGAAGAAGAAGGAGGTGTCTCCCCCGAACCCCCTTAACGACACTGCAGACTGTGACTGAGAGTATGTTTTTAGGTAAAATAACCAGTCCATAATGCTATCTATCCCTGTCTGTGTATGGAAAATCGATAGCGATCCCATAATATTCTCACTGATGGATAAATTTTGTTATTTCGACCATGGACACTTCACTTTTGGTTAGTACCCCCTCTATAAATAAATAAATAAATAAATAAATAAATAAATAAATAAATAAATAAATAAATAAATAAAAATAAATAAATAAATAAATAAAGTACGCCCGCCGTGGACTGGTCACTTTCCATGGGTGGGCTATATTTCCACGGACGCAATAATATTAGTTTCCAAGCACCAATTATAGGAATAATCATCAAAAATTTAATTAATGAAGCACCGGATACAATTCGGTGCTTCATTAATTGAAATTTTGCTGCTGTTGATTTTTATTACCTGGTAAACGCATGCGTAAACATCACTGCCCACGCATGGATTACGACAAGTCCACGGCGACTGTACTGTAAATGCTCTGAAATTATTTCCGAACTTTCAACAGTTGATATCACCATGTTATGGACACTTCCAAATGTAAATTCTGTTTGTGTCTTGCCTTCGAGGTTCATTCACACCATCTCGTGAAAACTGGAACAGAGGTCTGATTGGCTATTTTATAAATTTAAGGAACGTAGAAACAAAGGAAATAAATAAATAACTTACCCTTTCTGCTGTTGTCTGGAGATTTTTCCTCCGCGCATATTGCTGCAGATGACCACATAAAGTCGTCTGTCGTCAGGTTGATAGTCACGGCTGCCCAGTTTGTTCATCCCTGATGACATTTGAACTCCGCTTTGAAGAGAGCAACTCCATGACAGTGCTTTCTATCCGACTGTCGACGGGTGCTCCCTTCATTGAGAAGTCTCTTTCAACCTCAAGATGTCTTACTTTGTTGGGTGGAAATGCTCACCCAGTCCACCCCATTCGTTATATCCATCAGTAAACATATATCCGTTTCAACATTACCGGCTATTAATCAGAAGAATGTTAGGTAATCAGCTTTTTAACCTTCTGCACACTGATGTCAAAGTTCCAAAATTTCGAAATTTCAGTTAACAAATTTTTCCCATAATGCAACTGGGAATTTAAACTATTCAATCGTGTTTAACCCTTTACCCAATACAATGTCCTAAACCGGCCAGTGCTATTCACAAAAATTACGGGGGCGCGGTGGCTCAGTAGGTAGAGGTGCAGGCTGCAAGCCGAGAGGTCCTCGGTTCGAATCCCACCTGCGGCAACCGCGTTGTGTCCTTGGGCAAGACACTTCACCCCCATTGCCCATGTGGGGGCACAGTGACGTCGTGTACTAAAGCGTACTGCACGTTGATGGTGCACTTGAAGAATTCAACCAATGCTAACCCTGCTTGTGTGGAGTTAGTATGTTGGGGAGCTGACAGTTGCTCGCCGTTGCTCGGTGGTTCTCTCCGGGTACTCCGGCTTCCTCCACCCGTAAAACTGTCATGGTCATGATTAGGCATTGTGCAGAAATATGTGACCTTAAACCCCCAATAAATAAATAAATTCACAAAAATTACCATTCAGTTTTCATTATTTTTTTCATTTTTTATCTCAAAAACATATTTTATGACCCCTTATTTGAACGAGCTCGTTGAGCTAGTTCAAATGTGGGGTCATAAGCTATGTTTTTGAAGCAAAAAATGAAAATATTTAGTTATTCAAGTCAAGAATTTTGTTTGTCAGTGTCGTCTGCTTTTCATGTTAGGTAAAGGGTAAACAGACTCAATGAGCTCTGTTAAACAATATTGAATTGAGTAAATTTCTAGTTACATTATGCCACCCAATATGTCTCCAAGCGGGGTGTCGCGACGACGACCAATTGGTGGAGGGGGGTGGGGGTGGGGGTGGTGGTTAGGTTAAACCTCATTTATCTTGACTGTGATGGCTCAGGTCAAGACAGATAAAGTATTCCAGCTACATCATCAAAGCGTGACTTCGTTGAAGGCATACCCTGATGAAATAGTTAGAATATTAGTCAATCGGGATTTTATTTAACCCTTTACCTAACATGGAAAGCAGACGACACTTTCAAATACAATTCTGGAATAACAACTTTTTTTCATTTTTTGTCTCAAAAAACATAGGTTATGAAACAATAAAAAAGTAACGAAAATTAATTGGCGATTTTTGAGAATAGCGCTGCTCGATTTTGGTCGTTACCTTGGGTAAAGGGTTAAAATATCTAAAAATCTTGGAAATTTCTTGTCGATAAATAAAATATACATACAGTAGTCGTAACGCAACTTCTTTTTCAGTTAACACGGGCCGTACCGTACTCCATACTGACTGAGCTGGGCCGCCAGTTGCACGAAACGGGTACTATGGATCTCCATTTGTGGAGCTGACTGCGTATGTGAAGTAAGTCTACAAGAATCAAATCTAGTCTTGTAAGAAAGTTCATGATTACACGCAAGAGCGAATCGATATCTGAGACTCAAATCCATTCCTAAATGTCCCGACTGGAACAAGGGCTACGCAAAACTTGGACCACTACTGCCCCCAACCCGTAGGCATGTTCGAAGTAGCCTTAAAGGTATTGGGTGTCAGAAATTTTTTTCAGGTCGACAGGGTGAAAGAGGGCCATACCTCCGGGAGAAATTATTGGACGGAACCCGTTCCTTGTGCATATCCGTTCCCTCCTGTGGATCTATCAGCATACCAAAGGAGATCCAAATCGGACCGATGGCGTTGGAATTACAATGCAAAATGTTTGTACGGACAGACGGACAGAGGGCTTCATTATATACCCCCGAATCCTTCTTCAGAGGTCGGGGGGGCATAAAAAATATTGGGGGAGTTGTCATTGCCCCATAACTCTCCTTAGCAACGACGACGTGACAACCGTTACTTATTTCCAGTTCCTTATTCGACATTCGTTATCAACCGATGAAATCGGTTGATAACGAATGTCGAATAAAGAACTGGGAATAAGTAACGGTTGTCACGCCAGCTTAGCAACGCCTATGTGCTCAAGATATAAATATGACAAGTTTGCAATGGAAATTCACGCTATTCGAGAACAGTAGGCCTGTATAGTCGGGGGAACAATTAAGTTTGGGTACGTTAACTTTCTTCTCGACATTACTGAAGAGTGAGTTATAGCGCGCAGTTAACCCATCGCCCCCGTAAAGTTAATAAATGACTAGAGCAATATTCACAAAAATTGCCATTCAAATCTTATTACCTCTTACCTTGAAAAAAAAGTTTAGGACTGTCCTTTGGAACAACAGGTCATGAACGATGTTTTTTAGGAAAAATTAACAAATAGTTTTTCCAGAATCATTTTGCTAGTGTTCTCTTTTTGTTTTTGTTTTAGGGCCAAATGTCGAATGATGAGGTTGACACTTTTCTGATCCAGAGGCTAGAAATAAGTTCAAGGTAGCCATTCAGCTAACAAGAAAGGCAGTTGACACTTGCAAACAAAATTATTGAATAACAGATTTTTTTTTTCATTTTCTGCGTCAGAAAACATAGCTTATGACCCCTCATTGGAACTAGCTCGTTGCAATGTGGGGTCACAAGCCATTTTTGGGAGACAAAAGAATGAAAAATAATGAAAATTGAACGGTGATTTTTGTTAATAGTGCTGGCCGTTTTTAGCCGTTACCTTGAGTAAAGGGTTAACTGTGATTTTCAGAACAATGATTAAACCTTTTATTTCTACCACCAACGTCAAAGATTTATTACCCAGATCATAGTTTATGTTCCGGAATTCAATTAATCTCGGGTAGCTTGTTCCTATGATGGCTATACGCTATGATGTAGAAGATAAAAAGGAAAATAAAAATAACGAAATTTGACATTGCATTCTGTCGCATTTAATGTGTAGCACTGGGTGGACTCAAGTGAAAGAACGGAATTGAAAAATGTGTCGCAAATGAAAAAAAAAAACACTTTTGAAGATAATTAAAATAAATGATTGAAGAAAAAAAAAAAAAAAAAAAAAAAAATTCTAAAACGTTTCATACTTGATATTAAATCGATTTTGAGAGACTTTCTCAAGCAGCCAGAAAACTGTATATGTTGCCTTTGATGAATGAAATATTGACACACCATCATATCTATATTCATCTGTACTGTGAAATGGGCTACCAAACCCACCCATGTGTCTCTTTGATATGCCACTTTAGAAACATCATATTTATGTAATGTATGACAGGTGGGGCGGATTCGCCCCGAGCATGTACTCCTCCTCCCAGCCAAAGGTAACATCATGTCAAACAATATCAGCGCTTTGTGATTTAACCTTTTACCCAACGTAACGGCCAAAACCGGTCAGCGCTATTCTAAAAAATCGCCAATTAATTTTCATTTTTTTCAGTCGAATTTTGACGAAGTCAAACTCGACTTATAGTTTGATGAAGTGGCGGGCGGGCGGCGGACGGTGGGCGGTGGGCGGTAGTAAACAATTGGTTTCCGGGCAATAACTTTAGTTCTATTTGATGCACCTTTACCAAAATTATACCAGAGGTTACCCTTTAGGAAGGAAAGACACCTATTGATTTCGGAGTCTGGGACTCCAAGGTCACAGTTACTATAAATAGAATATTTTATGACAAATTGGTTTCCGGGCAATAACTTTAGTTCTATTTGACGCACCTTTACCAAACTTATACCAGAGGTTACCCTATAGGAAGGGAAGACACCTATTGATTTCGGAGTCTGAGACTCCAAGGTCAAGGTCACTGTTACTATAAATATAATATTTTGTGACAAATTGGTTTCCGGGCAATAACTTTAGTTCTATTCCGTGTATCTTCACCAAACTTATACCACAGGTTACCCTATAGGAAGGGAAGACACCTATCGATTTCGGAGTCTGGGGCCCCAAGGTCAAGGTCACTGTTACTATAAATAGAATATTGTGTGACAAATTGGTTTCCGGGCAATAACTTTAGTTCTATTTGACGCACCTTTACCAAATTTATACCAGAGGTTACCTTATAGGAAGGGAAGACACCTATTGATTTCGGACTCTAGGACTCCAAGGTCAAGGTCACTATTACTATAAATAGCTTATTTCTTCAGAATTTAATGTCAAAACTCGACTTCTGGATCTGTGATCCTCTTGCTGGATTTTATCATTTTTTGTCTCACAAACATAGGTTATGACCCCTCATTGGAACGAGCTCGATGAGCTCGTTCTAATGAGGGGTCATAACCTATATTTTTGAGACACAAAATGAAAAAAAATGAGTTATTCAAGAATTTATTTGCAAGTGTCGTCTACTTTTCATGTGAGGTAAAGGGTTAAAGAAGGGCTGATAAACACACAATTCACAAACTCAGTTGAGCTATTTTGTTTGTTCAAAAGTGTTAATGACATGTCACCCATTCTGGTCTATCATAATACCAAAGAACATCAAATTTCGACAACCGATGCTAGAGTTATAATACAAAATGTTTGTACGAAGGGACGGGTGTACGGGTCTAAGTCATACAAGGGCCACATCTCTGGTATGAATGTGCAGACAAAACGGGTGATTTGTTGATTTCTTTTCCCCCTTGCTGCTCTATCGTTATACCAAATGACACCAAAATCCAACAACCGATGCCAGAGTTACAATATAAAATACTTGTACGGACGGACGTACGATCGGACACCTCGACTATATACCAATCAAACCTCCTAAGGAGGTGGGGGTTAAAAAATAAATATATGTAAAAATTGACCTGATAATCATCGCAGGATATCCTCTCAAGCGGGCACCACAACACAAAAGATTGGCTAAAACTTGACTTTGTACTCCTTTTTGTGAACATGATATAACCATAGATTCTCATTCCTTTGAGGGGGTCATAAGCCGTGTTTTAGGCAAAAAAAACTTTTTTTTAATTTTAATTATTCACAAAATATTATTTTCCGCCCCAAATCGCGGAAACGTCCGTGCTATATATGGACGAAAATGATTTTCCCCTTTACTTTCGTAATGGCCAAATAATGTTATTGCTATGCACATAAATTATCTTTCCAATTGTATGACCTTTCAATTCTTGCCTCTAAAACATAGCTTATGGCCCATCATGGGAGCGAGTTGTTGAGCTCGTTCCACTGACGAATCGTAAACCATGTTTTTTTTTAAAAAAATGTGTTTTTTAAAAAAAGATTTCTAAAAGTATTTTGGCAAATGTCGCCTGTTGTTCGTGTTATTTGAAGAGTCAAAGACTGGGACAGAAAATAATTCTTGTTTACTCTCCACTGATAGTCCTTTTCTGTTCTTTGGTTGTTGGAAAGCCCTCCAAAAGAACTTTCAAACAATCATCATGGGCACCAGAACCCCGTTCCCAGCTTGGGGACCCCTCCCCGTTTTCAGTCTGGGATGGCAGAAAATTGCCCTAATATGAGAAGAAAAAGATTAACAACCAGTATCGCCGCATAAAGTCCCAGATTTAACAGGACACTGCTTAACCCTTTACCTAACGTAACGGCCAAAAACGGCCAGCGCTATTCTCAAAAATCGCCAATTAATTTTTATTATTTTTTTCATTTTTTGTCTCAAAAACATAGGTTATGACCCCTCGTTGGAACGAGCTCGACGAGCTCGTTCCAACGAGGGGTCATAACCTCTGTTTTTGAGACAAAAAATGAAAAAAAATAGTTATTCAAGAATTATTTTTGCAAGTGGGATCTGCTTTTCAGGTTAGGTAAAGGGTTAAAAAAATAAAAGGCGCATAGTCATATAACTATGAATAAATCACCCGAATATGTCCTTTTTATACTGGGAATATTTACTGTGTCTCAAAAACCCTTCACATGATTGCGCGTCGCTTTCAGCAATTAGTATTTCAACAATATAAGAGAGACAACCCTAGCTTGTCAAGTTACCATTATCAAATTAAAAATCATTCGGAAAATCGATTTGACTTAAAATTGACACACGACTCATAGAAAATCAGGGTTGGCGCCAGGGGTGGTGGTGGTAATACCCCCCCCCCCCCCCTCCACTCCCCGTCGGAAAAATGGCCAAATTCGCCTTGGAGATAAAATTGTGCAGACGCCAAAAAGACAGTGATAATACTCAGAGAGACCCGATGCACGTAGACAATAGGAATAACCCGATGGGCATATAATCACTATGGAATAGGCAGAGTTAATTATCACATTGCGAGAGTTCTATTTTAGTCCGATACCAGACACTTTCTCCACAATTACCGGTTGACACATATCAAGGCTCTTTTGTGAGTAAAATCGTACTAAAATATGTGCCTTGTGGAACGAGGGTATCAAAAACAGGTGTATCGCCATGACACCTGTTTTCGACACCATAGTTTCACAAGCCACAATATTTTTTTTAAGTTTCGTTTTGACTCTCTCAAAACCACCACAGTAACGGATATTGTGACCCTTTCCCAATTAAAACAGAAATTTCTCACACCGGACCGTACCATGCTCGGCCCTGTTGGTCCAGGAACTCTCTAGCCACCCTATGGGGGATTATAGCCCCCTGCATCGGAGAAATCCTGGCACTACCCCTGATAAAAAGTTGCGACGCACACTTGCCATAATTTGTGTTCTCTATTTTTCGTCAATAAATCCACAATATTTACCAAATAAACCTCAGTTTTGAATCTCAGTTTCATAATGTTCTTGAAAGGGTATGGTAGCGAGTACTTTCGATACCTCGAGGCTCAACCGTGCAAGTGCCTCTTCACATTTCCATCGCTCAACTTTACTTCCATCAGTAACAAAACAACCAGAAATAAATATTTTTCAAATGATTGTACAATATACTTTGAACGGCACTGTACATAAATCTTAACTGGTGTGAATAGAAGAAGCCACGTGTGATAAACAGTGTATTTTTTTGTACAGGCAATGTTATAATGAAAATTAATCGAAATTTTTAAAAGTATGACTTGTTGAAAATCATTTCGAAGGGGCAATTGCAAGAAAAAATTAACATACATATATTCAAATACAAAGGCTGTGACACACCGGACACGATTCGAGCATTGTGCGTGATGTAAAAAAGTAATAATTATTTTCCTTCTCAATTTAGACTTTGACAAAGTGTGATGGCTCTAATTCGAGTCTTGTTCTCGAACAAAGACAACAGCAAACAATTTACCCTTTCGCTGCTGTGCAATTTGGTAATATCTTGTGCTGAACCATATAATGGAGGGAATGGGGTTAAAGCGAAACCAAATTCAAACATCAACAACGTACACTTATTTGTAATTTTAAAACTGTTATTAAATATTGGAACCTTAACCCTTTACCCAACGTAACGGCTAAAATCGGCCAACGCTATTGTCAAAAATCGCCAATTAATTTTCATTATTTTTTCATTTTTTGTTTCAAAAACATAGGTTATGACACCTCACTGGAACGAGCGCGTCGAGCTTGTTCCAATGAGAGGTCATAACCTATGTTTTTGAGACAAAAAAATGAAAAACATTAATTATTCAAGAATTTATTTTGCAAGTGCCGTCTGCTTTTCATGTTAGGTAAAGGGTTAAGCGCAAATCTCATTCAGGTATTCAGCGTTGACAAGGTTAAATAATGTTTACAAAATTACTCCCAGCCAACACTCCATAAATCTCAATAGAAAAGACGTCCAGTCCACTTAAATTTAGTTCCTATTTAATGGACTCACCATGCAGTCCAAACTTGGCCCCACAGACCTTTATATTAATTTTGTTGTTGTGTCGTCCTGTGCCACAGGACGATAAAACAAGAAAATTATATAACGACCTGTTGGGCCAAGTTTCGACTATTGAGCACGTTGTTGCCTTGGGTATTTCGAATTTGCATAGAGGCGAAAAAGGTGAAGAATAGATGGACAATGCATATCATCTGTCGCTTGCATTTCGTGCAACGCGCGTTCTATTGAGAATAACAACGTGTTGTGGTATCCATTCCCTGTAATGGGTATCTGCGTACTGAGTACGGACTTATGGCACAAGCCGTCATTTGAATACGTACCCAGTATGGACCTACAACAGCGAAAATATAAGACTAACATCAAAGTGAAAACATTCAATTCGACGACGGAATATAATTCTGACTCAACGATTCGTTGCGTGAGAATTATAATCAGTGGATTTATATTTCAAAATGCACATTGTTCGCTGTTCAGTAAATATTTATTGTTTCACATCCAGGTTCAAATATCACATTGCAAAAAGAGGATAGAAGATATCGAGTTATCACTTTAACACATTTAGCGCAACGCTCACATCGCGTCTACTGTCTTTACTATTGAACCAATAATCTTCTGGCACTTGTTGCAACTCATCATATGAGCCATAAACATACGCAAAGCTTTGATATTTACCAGGTAACAGAAAAGATGTCGCCGAAATTAGTGTGGTAGAGGGACTCCCAGGAAAAAATCTGCCAAAAATTTGGAGATCTTTTTTTCTTCATGACTTCATAATAGTTGATTTATCCCGTTGGAGAATTAGACATCAAAAAACTGCCACCAAGAATCGAGCTACCTAGGAATTTTCACCTTATAGATAGCTATTCACAAAATCATCTTCCCGATTAACACTTTCCCGAACACGACTAAAACACTTTAAAAAGTTCTTGGGTAACTAGAAAGCTCCATTGTTTCGTCAAACGCGTACCGTTTGACCCCTCATTGGAACGAGCTCTCCGAGATCGTTCCAATCGGAGTTCATAAGCAATGTTTTGCTGACAACCATTGAAAAATAATAACATTAATATGGCGATTTTTGTAAATAAAGCTGGTCTGATATGATTGTTACAGTAGGTACGAGGAGTACGCTCCATCCAGTACCTCTCCCACAGTTCTGTCTTTAATTTCTACCTTGGTCCAACAGAAAGCGCTATCAACGCCAGTGGGTGTTTTGTGTGTTCGTGTTGGTTGGATCTCAATACCTAAGTGTATTGTTGAAAGAGTGAGACATTCTTCCAATGTTTATTGTCAATTTTTAATAATACTATAAAAGACTTACTTCCGAACCTTGAAATTCCGAAGTGACTGCCGAAGATCATCTTCTATGAAATGTTGAATTTTAAGGATCTCATGTTATTGTTAAAACAAATCTTATCAAGTGAAAATGCGATGTGAATTGTTGCTGGATCAGACTCAGCTTAAATATACTTTGGGCACGCCCCCTTTTACCAATGAGAATAATATGCCAGTTTCTCATTATACTTTGCACGGAATCTACATACATTCATGTCATTACACGTGTGTCAAAATCTGGGTATTCTGATCACCCTTGTGTCCCTGATCTCCATTGTGAATGTATTTTCCCAATTTTCCACAGTCTCGCTCCAAAGTAATATACATGTCACTTCACAAAGAATATTGTCACGGAATAATCTAGTCGTGTTGTCGCTATAAACACGCTTAATTAATGAATTAAATCATATCGCGTCGTGAAAATAGAGGAAAGTGAAATACTATCCCTGGCGAATCGGAAAATAAATGCATACGCAGAAAAAGAGCTAAAATGCACATGGACCTGTCCCGAAAATGACAAAGCATTGACTTCAGTGATGATGAAATTTTCTGTGTCTCTCGTTATAACACATTTCTTTTTGTTTCATCCTTGCAATGATTAAAATGCTTACAATTGTACTAGTTTCACACGTATTTATTGCTGAGTATCACTGGAGAAGAAATTATAAAAACTATAGAAATTTCTACTTTTTTAACCCCTTAGATCTACTGATTAGGATTGCCGAAAAGAATACTATTGGGTGAATCCATTTTGTACACAGTATTAATTTAATCCAACAGCCTTATGAGGATGCTGGATTGAATTAGTACGCAATCTCCCCAACTATAAATTGTCCATACTGTTGTTTGCGAATCTACCATCGAATTTCCCTGTACGCAAAAATTTATGCGTATCGCATAAAGGGATTAATTTCCAAAACTTCGTAATTCGTCAAGGCTGGTACAAACCAGATGGGAAGCGAGCATCGCAACGAATTGATAATTACAAAATCATAATGTATTTAGTGTCGATATCTCGAATCGGAGCCTTATTGTAGACCAAACACAAACATTGACTGCCCGCAAACCAACATGCAAACTGGAACGTAAAATCACTGAATTTAATTTCAACGCAAGGCTCACATCAAAGTCTTCGCAATCTTTCAAAATTTTCAAACTGAGAGGGAATATCGTTAATTATTACTCAACCGCATCGCTCACAACGATCGCATCGCATTCATCTTCGGACCTGGAGATTGGTAGATTTCCCGATGAGCCAGTAACCAGTCACAGCGAACAATTTTTGACGGGATTTCAAGTAAAAGGTCTCCCTCATGACAAACCAAGCTCAACATTGCTATATGGGGTGATAACTGCTGGAAAATATTTTTCACTTTTCTTTCATAAACCGTTAGTGCACAGGATCGATGTTACCAGTCTAGAACTTGGAAAGTAGCGAACTTTGAATCGAAAGTCTTAAGTCGAGTGCCAGCAGTCGTCACTCATCAATTCGTTAGCTTGTGCACTCAAAAATCAGTTGATTTAAAAATCAAACAAAACCAACTGGGTTGACTTATTCACTCAACCGGGTTGAGTGAATATGTTGATTTGGGTAGATTTTTAAATTTATTTATTTATTTATTGGTGTTTAAGGTCACATACTTATGCACAATGGCTAATCGTGACCGTGACAGTTTTACGGGTGGAGGAAGCCGGAGTACCCGGAGAGAACCACCGAGCAACGACGAGCAGCTGTCAGCTCTCCAACATCGTAACTCTGAACTCTGCACCGCAGCACAGGCAGGGTTAGATTGGTTGAAGACATGCGCACCAGCGACGTGCAGTACGCCTCAGTACACAGCGTCATCGTGCCCCCATGTAGGCAATCTGGGTGAAGTGTCTTGCCCAAGGACAGGTAGATTTTTAAACCAACTGCTTTTAGAGCGTGGGAAAAAAAAGATGATAGAAAAATGCTTTTTTACTGTGATACGTGCAGACATGTACAACTTTAACCCTTTACCCAACGCAGATGATATCAAAATTTATTATTTTAAATATCATTTTTTAAAATTTTTCAAAAAATTTCAACAAAACCATATCATGTGACCCCTCATGAGGGGTCACATGATATGGTTTTGTTGAAATTTTTTGAAAAATAATATTTTTTCAACTGCTGAATTTGCGATTCGTTGGGTAAAGGGTTAATGGTATAATAGGGTCCGGACACCAACACCAGGGACGGACAATAAAATGTTATGAACGTTTAGCTAAACGTGACTGTATTTTGATGTGTACATTTATACGTACACAAGTCAACCCAAATGCAACAAGTCGTCACCTTAGTTCCAATGTGTTCCATGTGCCTAGTGGCTACTGGCACATAGCACAAACTGGAACTCAAGGGACGAAGTCTTAAAGGCGTTAACAATTTACCCAACCCGAAAAGAAGACCACAGATTTTTTTAGAGACTAATCTCTTTCATTTTTAGCTCTGAGCGTATGCCATGGCCAGTCGTCCGTCTGTCCGTCAACAATTCAATACGGCTCGGGCTAGAGGCCGTATTTATGAACCGATCTTTACGAAACTTCTTGGGTACCTTTGTTATGACCGTGGGACGAAAACGAGAGTTTTTGGGTCCGATCCGAAATTCAAGTTTGCCGCTGGCAGCCATTTTGTACAAAATTAGGTGCAATCAGATTTTTGCGCAGAGCTTCCATATGAAAGCGCTGATTTGAATAATTTTTTGAATGAATGTTTAGTACCATGGGATACATCACATATAATACGGGTTTGTTTCTCGTGCGCAAATTATGCAAATTAGAGGCTAACTTTGATGTTTTTTGGTGTTACTTTCAGCACTGTAAGTGCAAATGCCAATACGGCTCGGACTAGAGGCCGTATTTATGAACCGATCTTTACGAAACTTCTTGGATACCTTTGGTATCACCGTGGGACGAGAACGAATGTTTTTGGGTCCGGTCCGAAATTCAAGATGGCCGATGGCAGCCATTTTGTACAAAATTAGGTGCAATCAGATTTTTGCACAGAACTTCCATATGAAAGCGCTGATTTGAATAATTTTTTGTGTGAATGTTTAGTACCATGGGATACATCACATATGATACGGGTTTTTTTTCTCGTGCAGAAATTATGCAAATTAGATGAACTTTGATTTTTTCAGTTCTACTTATACACAGTAAGTACACATGTCAATACGGCTCGGGCTAGAGTCTGTATTTATGAACCGATCTTCACGAAACGTCTTCGGTACCTTTGTTATCACCTTGGGACGAGAACGAGTGTTTCTGGGTGCGGTATAAAATTCAAGATGGCTGCCAGTGGCCATTTTGTACCGAAATTAGGTCTAATCAGTTTTTTGTACACAACTTCTATACGGCTCAGGCTAGAGGCTGTATTTATGAACCGATCTTTACGAAACTTCTTGGGTACCTTTGTTATCACCGTGGGATGAGAAAGAGTGTTTTTGGGTGTGGTTCGAAAATCAAGATGGCCATCAGCAGCCATTTTGTACCAAAATTAGTGCAATCAGTCTTTTGTACAGAACTTCTGTATGAAAGTTCTGATCTGAATAAATTTTTGTATGAATGTTTAGTAACATGGAATACATCACATATAGTACGGGTTTTTTCTCGTGCAGAAATTATGCAAATTAGATGAACTTTGATTTATTCAGTGCTACTTATACTCTGTAAGTGCACATGTCAATACGGCTCGGACAAGAGGCTGTATTTATGAACCGATCTTCACAAAACTTCTTGGGTATCTTTGTTATCACTTTGGGACGAGAACGAGTGTTTCTGGGTGCGGTCCAAAATTCAAGATGGCTGCCAGTGGCCATTTTGTACCGAAATTAGGTCCAATCAGTTTTTTGTCACAACTTCTATACAGCTCGTATTTATGAACTGATCTTCACGAAACTTCTTGGGTACCTTTGTTTTCACCTTGGGACAGGAACGAGTGTGTTTTGGGGTGCCTTTGTTATCACTGTGCTATGAGAACAAATATTTTGGGGTTCAGTCGGACCCACTCTGGGACTCAAAGATTTCTTTTCCAGTTTAGCATCTGACTGTCACCCACCTTTACAATACTTTACCTATACATTTGTTACAGGCTACGGTCAGTATTTATGTACAGACCGTTACAATACTTTATATGTACCTTTGTTATCAGGTCATTACCTAGATGTTTGTCATTGCTGTGTCACATACTATACATGTACATGTGTTAACAAGTTTAGCTACAGTGTCATTGACACTTTCATTTGTCTTAAAAACATAGTTTATTAAAGAGCCCCCTGAGGTGTCATAAGCTGTGAGACAAAAATTAAAATAAAACAACATTTGGTTTTTCTAAGAGACCTGCTCGGTTTTGGCTGTTTCGTTGGGCAAGGGGTTAAGCCCGCTAAAAACTCAAAGCAATGGTGCGTTAGGCGAGATACGATAAAAAATACAATTTTTCTTCTCGTTGCAATTTAAGACACAATTCGAACCTTGCTGTAAAAAAACCCACTTTGGATACTTGTTCAGTTCAGTTTCTTGTTGACTTTGTTCGACAGCATGGATCGAGTTATAGACAACACACAATGTTGTATTTCCAAACTCAGAAGGATAAATATTTTAAGGCGCTTGCACCACCGAACAGCGGCGAGCTATTGTCAGACATCCCAACGTAAAAAATATTGGGGTTTAACGACACTTTTAACAGCCAGTCAGCCCGTCTTGTGCTGTTTTACGGGTGGAGGAAGCCGGAGTACCCGGAGAGAACCATCTAACCCACTAACTCCACACAAGCAAGATTAGCTCCATCGACGTACAGTACGCCTTGGTACTCAGCGCCACTGTTTCCACACATGAGCAATCGGCATTAAATGCCTTGCCCAGGGGCACAATGCAGTTACCCCTGGTGGGAATCGTTTTGCAGTCCAATGACAAAACCACTGAGCCACCACGCCCCCTAAATAGATTATTACAGATCCTCTATATTTTTTTTATTGTTTATAGTGTGGTAATATATTTTACACCCAACCCACTTTTGGCGAATAAGAGCTATATTCATGGCCGTTCTGTTAATCAACATTTAATTATTCTTTTTCAACCTTTTGAACTGTAGTGGTATCTTCCATGTCAGTTCAATGGAAGCACTTGGAAGAGTCCATATTCATTATTTGGGGTAGACCAATCAATATTTTCAACGTGCAGCCTCGGGGCTGCACGTTGAAAATATTGATTGGTCTACCCCACACATTTCGACTGAGCAGCAATCCTATTTAATTACGTTATGACCTATCATGTTCCTGGTCGGAAAAGCGGCCGTCAGGGTTAAATGTTGATTAAAAAAACGGTCATGAATACAACTGTTATTCGTCAAAAGTGGGTTGGGTGTAAACTATATTATGACACTGTAAACAATAAAAAACAATAACGAAGATCTGTAATAATTTATTTAGGGGGCGTGGTGGCTCAGTGGATTGCGGCTCCTAATTGAGCTCGTTCCAATCGAGGCATTGGGAAAATAATTAGCGCCCGCCCCCACCCCACACACACTCACACGTTTTTAGTTACACCGCCACGGCGTGGAAGCGTTAATAAATTGACTTTCATCTTCAACCGACAGGCTACTGTCCTCGGAGATAAAACAGAGAGTATACCTGTCACTGTTATGGGATTTATCAAATTGCGACGAAAACTGATATGGGATTATATTGAGCTCAACAGTGGTTTAACACTTGACAGAAATACGGTTTCAGTTCGAGGTGATCGATAATATTTACCGCTCATGTCTTTGCTTTTTCTGATCCAGCACCGCTTTCACCAAAGTACACTTTGGTGAATGTTCAGGACTATTTAATTCACCACCCCGGCAGATTATCGTACGTGGATAGGTATAGTCACTAAAACAGTCGCGTAGGGGAGTTTCCACCAGGATAAATCGCATCCGGGATATTTGAAAAAGACAAGTGTCGCTGATTTCTTCTGAGGTGCAGTTCGTAGAATTAAGTACTTAGATGCAACTATCTGATGAATAATTAAATAATTTAGTACTCCGTGTATTCTGTACTTGGTTAACTAGCATTCCCTTTAGGGGTCTGTCGGTGGCATGCGTGGTTCAGTATAGTTTCTCTAGGCGGTTGGTGCCGAAGGAAACTCTCTCTGCGTGGGTTCGAACCTCTGCCATGCCAACGTAAACAAAACCAGCGTCCTTTCTTAATTCTATGGTATCCGGGAAATTTGAAAAAGACAAGTGTCGCTGATTTCTTCTGAGTTGCAGTTCGTAGAATTAAGTACTTAGATGCAACTATCTGATGGAGAGTTTCGATGGTTTGATTCCACTTTTATAAGCATGGGAAGACAACTTGATGATCGTTAGAGAACATCTTACTGTTCGAAGATCTTGAGTGAGCCTTCAACCTCCACGAACTGGACTCGCGCCTCGCTCAAGTTTGATCAATATGTCGATTTGAAAGATTTGACGGCTGTTTTCTTTTTGTATTCCTTGTTAAGTGAAGAATCACTATTGAGAACAATACAAACTTTTTGATGTAATAATGCCGAAATTATGGCTAAAATAATGCAGAGTTGTTGACGCGGTCATTCATTTGGACAGCAGCGAAGGTAAATTAGAAACCGCGTGTTTTCTAAAATTATGTCATGGTGTTTTGTTTACGTTCGATCACTTTCGGGCAACTTCGTTAATATCTTTGTAATGTCGTGTCTTCTGCAAATTCGTCTACGTTAAACTCATTTAATTACATATTTCAGTAGGTAGAGGTGCAGGCTGCAAGCCAAGAGGTTCTCTGTTCGAATTGCACCTGCGGCAACCACGTTGTGTCCTTGGGAAGACACTTCACCCCCATTGCCCACGTGCGGGCACGGTGGTGTTGTGAACATAGGCGTACTGCATGTCGATGGTGCACTTGCCTTCTACCAATGCTTACCCTCTTGTGTGGAGTTAGTATGCTTCTGGTGTATTTAGGTTTGCATACACTGTTTTTGCATGCTCTTCAACATACAAGCAAAATCTGACAGTCGATATTTTTTAACACTGAGCGGCTTTTTATCCCTTTAATACGGATGGGCAAGGCCATCATGGAATTTCCAACAGAAATTAGCGTTGCATTACTCGTCGCTGATTTCTGTCAGAAGTCTAAGGGTCGAACCCAACCATCAGACGCATAAAATTCAAACTACCGATTTTCTTTTTCGGCTTGAAAACAGATTATGATCCCAGTGAAACGAGTTGTTTTGGACACCAACGATTGAAAGAAAAATAAATGCATGACGATTTATGTAAATATCGCTGTCAAGTTACATCAAGTTAACCAATAATTTAAGGAGGGGGATGAGAGGTGGGGAGGTGGAGAGGTGGGGAGGGGAAAGGGATGGAGAGAGGAAGGTAACATAAACCTCATCAGAGAGAATTATGGTGGGCGGTAACTCTCGACTTAAATGCAGTCAGTTAAAATTTGTGGTTTCCCTGTATTGCTGTCGTACTGTGAATTTTCAGGGAGGAATGCACAGACTCTTTACTCTTACGACGTGACCGAAGTTTCCCTCGAATGATTTGTCTTATACGACATTTAAAGTCGTGAAAAATATACTTTTTGTCATTATTTCGGCCGCACCTGGGAATTAATAGGATATGGAACCACAAATGTGTAGCATTTCTAATATAGAGGTGCGTTAGTCTGAAACACAACATTGTGTATTTTATTCCAACCATGCCACTATGTCACGTGGCCACTATTGAAAAATGACAGTCCGAAAGTTTGAAATGCTTTCTAAGCTTCTGCGAGTTTGGCAGCTTTGTTTTCGTCGCCCTCTCCCACCGTCCGTCAAATCTGCCTCCATTTACTTCAGTTTATCCTGGGTATATGCGATGGATTTATGTATCGGGCATGTACTGAACCAACTGGTTTTGATACGGACAGATGAAAACATAACGATGGCCCATTCCGCGCTCACAAGGAAAAAAAATACACATAAAATCAAAAAATGAGAAAATGTCTTGGTTAAAAACGAAACTTTACCTTGAATATATTTAGAATTGGTCCGCGAAGTCACTCGCTTTCCTTCGTTGTTTGGTCAGGTTGGCGAGAGGGTGGAAATAAATGGAGCCTGACTGAGTGTGGTAAGGGAAACATAAAATCGGCATTACTCTGATAAATCCCATAAAGCGGTCTTGATTAAAAGAATGTTGACCGGTAGAGTCCAATGAAGCCCCCGAAGGTATTGACACAAACTCTTGTCAGTTTGATGTTAACGGAACGATATTGTTTGCTTTTGAATACAGAAAGCATAGTTATGACAGACGACAACCACTTCAACGTGACGTTCATTCAAACCACTCAACAGTCTGTCCCAGTTACAATTGTTTTATGCAGAAAAAAGGTTCTGTTTGCTTTCCATGTTAGAGAAAGCTATATTACTTTCTGTAACACTTGGCGAAGTAAACAAACCTAAAGGATATTATATCCATCATCACAGATGAGTGAACAAGCGACGATTGCTCACCCGATGATAGTCATGTCTTTCCCTGGAATATTGTCTCTCTGGGCTTCGTTGATTTTTCTCAGCGAACAGCCTCTTCAACCAATCAATACACTACACCATGAGAGACCATGTGACACCCAATAGGTACGGCATCAAATCTGCAGTCAAATCTGTTTCAATCGCTACGTACCGGTGTACAGGAGATTTAAACATCCGGAAAAACTCACATTTATTACAGAGCAGTTGCGGAAGTAATAAGAACGAAAAAATAATATCCTAAAGAGGATTCAGGTGGTACTTTTACACCACTACCAGTGTGTCAATGTTGTTGCGTTCGGAATCAATGTTGAGGAACAGTTTTTTATCAACTCTACAATTCCCCCCCCCGCCCCCGCCCCCCCCAAAAAAACACCAAAACAAACAAAAACAGATAGACACACACACTCGTATGTTACCGTGATGATGATGATGATGACGATGATGATGACGCACACACCAATGTTAAAGTTGTCGCTGTTTGTGCTGTTGGTGCTAAAAATGATGCCTATAAAATTCTCTCGAAATTAGACACATTTTTTGATTACCTGTAACTGGAGGATGGGCAGCACATTTATCGATTACATATAGCTGGAAGACGGATACTTGCAGAGCTCATACGCGGGTGCCTCCAGACAAAAAAAAATCCACAGAAAACCTCCACAATCGTTGTCCGTGTTTTGCTATGAATGTATACTATTCATAAAAAGTAGGGGATATCCAAACTGATGTTGATATTTTCGGAAAATGGTATTGGATATGCGTGATTGGACACATCAGTTTGTTACCAAGTTTAGTGTGGATCATGAATGTCACCGGCCCACGAAAACTTCGTGCAGGTTTTTCGCACGAGCGCCGCGTTAATGCCTGGGGTACGTTTTCAAATGTTTATTTGTACTGGACGGGCTTCTTCGGTGGTCTCATCGTTCTTTTCTTCGTATAACACGTTCATCAATAGTTTCTTGTCGAAACGTAACTTTTGAGGTGTGCGAAGACTGACACGTGACGAACGTTTACGTGCCGATAGCATGTTGGAAGCTGGCAACAGACAGACTGCAGTGGTGCAGATTCTCAACGTTACTCAATCGGTGATTACCAGGTTGTGGTCACGCTACCGCCAGACAGGCAATGTTGATGACAGACGTCTGTCAGGTCGTCCAAGGGCGACAACTGCTAACCAGGATCGTTTCCGAACCACAGCATTATGTAATCGCCATCAAAGTGACTGAGAAATTGGACAGCAGCTACACCGAGCGACAGATGTGCGAGCCAGTCGTCAGACTATCCGAAATCGCCTACACCGCTGGAATTTGTAGGCTCGACCACCTCGAATAATTCCACGTTTGACTGAACGTTACATCGCAAAAAAGGCGTGATTGGTGTGGAGCACGACTTCCACGACAGGCGAAACAGAGTGTGGCGGCGGCGGAACGAACGATACCGTGACGTAACCGTTAGGCAGCAATGTCGTTTTAGTGGTGGATCGGATATGGTGTGGGGAGGCATAACCATGACGAGCAGAACAGCATTACATGTCATCCAAAGGCGTGTCACAGGGAAGTACTACCGTGACAACATGTTAGCAGCTCATGTGATGCCATTTGCGCGGCGTCACGGCCGTCGATTCATTTTTCAAAATGCTAATGCAAGAGCACACAGGACCCGTGTCGCTACAATGTTCCTCCATGAACAGAACATCACGACCTGCCTTGGTCAACACAAAGTTCAGACATTTCACTAATCGAACACGTCTGGGATATGCTTGGCAGGCGCGTACGACAACGCCAAGAGCCCCCTACCAATGCCCAGGATCTTGCCGCCGCACTGCAGGAAAAATGGAATAAAATCAATCAAGCTGATACTGGACGTTTGGTAAGGAGTATGCCACGTCGATCCGCGCTTGTCTCGCGAACAAAGGAGGATTTACAAGGTATTGAGGTCTTGGACTGAATGTGGTATTTTCTCTGACTGACCGTCCATGTCTTCTATAGCTCGCTGCGTGGAAGGTGTGCTTGTCAGACACCCAACTATCGCTGAAATCATTCACCAGATGTCACAGTACAATGCCTCAGCTGTCTTTGTGATGAAAACTTAAATATAATATCTCACTTTTATCAAATATCCCCTACTTTTTTAATAGTATATTATATATACATGGAGGCGCTCGGATGGAGAAGGGCTCTCGTCTTTTATCCTTTACTCGTCTAAGACTTCACAATTTAAATACTCAACTGTTGATTGACTTCGTAATTACCATATATAGCGTGTCCGTTTGCATGGTGTCAAGTATGTACACAGACAGAATATGTACATGGAGTCAAGTATGTACATAGACTCGTTGGGATGACGACATAGACGTATTTCGCGATAGCCGTAGGCTCTCGCGAAATAAGAGTACGCCATTCCAATTCGATATGTAAAACACCCACCGATTCAAACACACACCGCGCTCTGTCTATGTTTATACCAAATAACTGTTTGGTGGCTATCACTGAGAGTAAAAATATATTAAGGAGAAATTTGGGGGGATTTGCAAAACAGCTGGGAGAAACTTTCTTAAAAGAAGTTTGAAGCATGTCAGAAAGTCAGAAGATGTTCTGAAATAAAGTTGACCAATTTAGTTATAATATAGTTTTTTGAAATATTATTTCATTTTTGATTAACTTATTTTCTTCTGAACCGACTTTATTTTGTTTTGGACGTTTTCATTTTCACACTACGCGACAGACGATCGATAACTGAAAAACAAACTTTGGAAACTTTTCGAAGCGTAACTAATGACTCGACGGGAAAGGAACTCGTATAAGCGGTGTTGGGAAAAAAATTGTGGCTTGTACATCACAGGCTGAATACAGAAACATTTATGCCATAGCTGCGATTCCGTTACATACAAGGGTTTAAAGTATAATGGATGTATAATAAATGCTTATCACCCAATCCCAGGGAGCGCGGTGGTTCAGTGGTTAGAGCATTGATGTTCAAACCGACAGGTTCACGGTTCGATCCTGACCAGCGGTATCTATGTTGTGTCCTGGGGAAAGGCACGGAATCCCGATTGCCCACGTGGGACACGATGGCGCTGTGTACAAAGGCGTGCTGCATGTTCATGATACACTTGTCTTCAATCAATGCTAACCCTGCTTGTGCGTCGTTAGTACGCTTGGGAGTCTACAGGTGCTCGCCGCTGCTCGATTGTTCTCCGGGTACTGCGGCTTCCTCCACCCCTAAAACTGTCCGACACGAGGTGACTGCGGTTGTCGAAAGTGTCGTTAATACCCAATAAATAAATAAATCGCCCAATCCCTGTCCTTCTCTATTCGATATTTACCGACGATTGGTTCCAATAGCCACAGAGAAAATGGAGTGGTAAAGTTACTTCAAAAGTAAAAGGACATAGGACAACACGACAATATTCTTGTGCACTGAAACGAACCCGCTCATAGGGTGGGTGAGGGTGTATTTTGACCGAGTGTCAAACAGGATGTAAGTTTCAAAGTCCAGAGACACTCCCCAATGACGCAAAAATGACACAGATAGCAAATTAAAATCTCTATACGTACTAGAAAAAATTTCTGAACAACTGTTAATAATTACAGGAAGGAAAATACAACCCGGAAGATATCAGGCTTCTGATAGTTGAAGATTAAAATACAAAAATTATATCACGTATTATAAATGTACACGAATATAATCACTTCAGTTTTCTCGAAATTGGAGGGGGGGGGGGGTGGAGGTACGAATAGCTCTCCAACAGACCCACCTGTCAGAAAATTGCGTCGGAGAATAAGGTGTGTTGATAATAAACCAAGGCTTAACAGCATTTGGTGGAATCTCTTCTTGAGAGCTTCCCATGGACAGATGTCAATGCTGGGAATATCAACAAAGAATAAATACACCACACTTCCTCGTTGCTACCCTACAATGTAGTTTAAACTATATTTCTGTACGGCACGAGAGGGGTGCATAGTGTCTCATTGGTTAGAACACTGGAATTTAAACCGAAAGATCGAAAGTTCAACCCTGACTGCATGGGTCCATCTTCACTGTGTCCTTGGGCAAAACACTTAATCCCGATTGCCCGTGTGGAGGAGCGGTGGCGCTGTGTAGAGAGGGGTACTGCACGTCGATGCTGCACTTGCCTTCAACAGCTGCTCTGCCCGTGCAGAGGTAGTACGTTGTAGGGTGTGACAGTTGCTCGTCGCTGCCCAGTAGTTCTCCGGCTTCCCCACCCGTAAAAGTGTCCTACACGATCTGACCCTGGCTGCTAAAAGTGTCATTAAACCCAAATAAACAACAAACAAACTGGCATCGAAGGAAAAAAAATTTTCAGTTTGTAAAAATATCACATAATGCAATTCAGAATTTAACCCTTTACCCAACGTAAAGGCCAAAACCGGCCAGCGCTATTCACAAAAATCATCAATTAATGTTCATTATGTTTTTCATTTTTTGTCTCAAAAACATAGGTTATGACCCTTCTTTGGAACGAGCTCGTCGAAGCGGCACTGGATAAATAATCAATAAACCAGATACACTCATTCCATCTCAGTTCAAATCGTAAATCGGTTTGTAATTTAAACAACACTTCATCCGTAACACCGTCTGCTGCACGTGTGAAAAATCCAGAAAAAAAGAAGCGGCCTGCTAGTCACTCCGTTGATGAAGCAATTACGAAACCGGCGACATCATTTAAAATATTTCGCGTTTTTTTTCGTCAGACGGTAACATTTGCTGCTGGAGCCGTAAACATAAAAAATATGCCAGCTCTCATCCAATCAGAGGGCGAGGATTTTACTCTAATTGGAGCATAATTATATCTGGAAAATAATATTTCCCAGATGCTACCACAGAGCTCCATTTGATACTCATTTTTCCATTTTTTTTTATCCGCCGGGCTGAACCATGGTCGCCCCGACAGATCCTGTCATCGTCAATCACAACTCCCCTATAAAACTCTTGGCTAGGCGCCTGCGTGCCGTGCAACACCCCGAGGGAAATATGTTGCAGGATAAACACAAGAAAAGGTGAATATTTGTTGATAATTCCAAGCTTTTACATCATTCCATGGAAAACTCTCGAGGAGAGCTTCAAAGAAATTCTGTTAAGTCTTGGAAATTTATCAGCACATTTTCTCCGACGGCAGTTATCCGATAGGTGGGTTTAGTAGAGGGCGAGTTGCACCTGAGCAATCCCACGCCCCAACTTTAAGCCTACTATTATTGTCGCTATTTTGTGGACTATCGTAACATTAACCTCGTACACTATGGTGTTCACATGATGCAACACGTGGAAATTTAACCAATTCATCCTTGTTTAGCAGAACCCGCAAAGCCCTGTCAAACAAGATTGAATTGGTTATTTACTAAACCTGTGATCGTTAACTGTTGCCTTGAACAAGGCAACTTTTAACCATCACAAGTTTAGCAAATAAGCCTGTCGTGTCTCACGGTGTAGCTTTTGGGCTATGGGCAAAGTCTTATTGGAACATATACGTTATTGTGATGAGTTGGCGTAACATGGTCTGAGGTTTGCAGCTCGGAGCGTATGTTCAACATTGACACTTCGCATCTCGGTTAAACATAAGCTCCGAGGCGCAAACCTCACACCATGTTACCGTCAGTTCATTACAATAACTTATAATATTATACCTACTCTATTCTGCGATAGGGCCTGAACACCAGGACCATGCAACTAGTTTCTATGAAACGCCAAGGCACTTTGATACTGTTTTACAGCCGATGCTATGGCCAAGACACAGAAAGTATGATGTGTCGGGATAAGTAAGGTCGCCCCATTTTATGAAGGTTTTCAATTCACAAATATGAGATAGTCACTCAAGTGAAACTCCAATTTTGTAAGAAGGTGCGCTCGCACGTGGCGCAACTCCCCAGGCTATTCACCTGGCACGAGAAGGGGGCGCGGTGGCTCATTAGTTAGAACATTGAGCGTTTAACTGAAAGGACAAGGTTCGATCCTGACTCGCACCATCTGCACTGTATTCTTGGACAAGACACTTATTCCCGTTTACCCACTCAGTACTGCGTACTACACGTCTATGGTGCCACAGCTAACTTGGTTGCGCCGTGTTAGTAAGTTTCAGAGTCTGACGGTTGGTCGCCGCTGCTTGGTCGTTCTCACCGGGTACTCCGGCTTCCCCCACTCGTAAAAATGTTCGACTCGATGTGACCCTGGTTATTGAAGGTATCGTTAAACCACAATAATGAAACAAACAACCTGAGAAATTTCCGAAATACTTTGCCAAATTATTACAAATAGGTACCCAGTATAGCTCCGTATAGCAATCTTTATGCAAATTTCTTCATATTGCTTTCCGGGGGATCGTTAGAACTTAGCCTGCCCACCAATGAACGACACACTCAGCCAAGTCCAATGGTTTTCAAATGATCGTGAAATGCCTACCGTATCCTGTTTTGGTAACTCTGTCGGAAGCGTTCAACTTGCCGATCCCTTATGTTCACCATCCTGTCTTTGATTCTGGATCACTGACACATCCCCCCCCCCCCCCCCCCCCCACCAGAATAGGAATTTGGGCAAATCCTAGCAATAGTATGGGAGACATGTTGTCACAGTATAACATAATTTTTCAACATGTGGGTAAAGTCACGTGTTTGCGTGATAATTTCAGAGAAAAGGTTATCTTTGCCACATCAGTGATACAATACCTTCTGAATGAGGGAAAATTCCTGTTTTCAGAACTGTTATTGAAATAATTTGTGATATCTGTAAAATTGGCATGGCCTACTTTACGCTATTACGTTAGTTTTTTTTTTAAAAAGGGTTTGAAACAGAAAATAAAAAATCAAAGCAAAATTATTGTAAATAAAATGTCGGAGCAAAATTTTTGTTTTTTGGGATTGAATTTTATTTTATGTATCAGAATTTAATCGTTAATTTCTTTGCATTGATATTTAGTTCTGGGTTCGTCACCGTAGTCGAAAGTACCACGGCAAAAACAGCTCTCTCATAGTAGTTTCTTGTTCAATGGAAAAGTGAATGCAGCTGCATTTGACAAATACACTTAGCAGGTGTATGATACTGAGAACGATCTTGTGAATAATCTTGTAATGGGAGTTGTTATTTTGTTTGCTTCAGAGATCATCTTACACATTTAAATGAATATCCCTCTTGTTGGTTCAGCGTTGTTGTAATAATCGGATGAGGCAAAGCACAATCTCCGAACGTGATACATCGTCGAACTTTGATAAGCAAAATTACTAATCTCAACTTAAATAACAAACATTTCGATCAAAAGTCAAACAGCAAGACGACGAGGATGACACTAGAAGCTCAAACGTTTGTCATTCTGCCAACAGACTGCGTTTTGTTGATTTTATTCCGTGGCTCGCCAATGGTTCATGTGGCCCCGGAACTGCCTGTGTGTGAAGCCCCTGGATGCACTTTTTGTAGCAGCCTTAAGGCCTCTTGGGTCGAGGATTTTGCGACTTTTCGCTCTAAATATTAAAATGTTAATATTTGGAGTGAAATGTAGCAAAATCCTCGACTCTAGAGATCTTAAGACAAATAAGAAAAGTTATTCGAATCACTAGCCCCGTTGAGTTCAAACTTGCAGGACCTCGGTGTAGAACCTAGGAAGTGACGTCATGTCACGTGACCCAGTGGCGCCATATTGGGTTGTTATAGTAACCCATGTGAGCGGCCATGTTGCCACGTCACCTCCATAGTGATACGTAGTCAGAGTACGCATGCACAGCGCATGTTGTTAGGTCTGATACGTGTTTCGGTCGTCCATTTTGTATACTGGAGGCTGTCATCTTAGTTTCGATGATGGCACGTGTGCTATGTGACCCAAAACCCTCTGATAGAACGGGAGTATGTTCGGAGGGTATGTTCCGTTGTATAAGAGTAAATCCACGGGATGTAGGCAGAAAATCCCGAAGTACCGGAAATTTTTGAGGTGGAAGAAATTGCCTATTTTCGTGTTTTGGACAATAAAAAGGTGAGTTTGAGTACAAAATCTTCTTATTGTATCGGATAAATCTAAAGAGAAAAAGGCAAAGACATACAAATAATCGCCCAGAATTGCCCGAATCGCAGAAGTTAATGTATCGTTGTTGTATTCCCTTGATCACTTGCCCTTCAACAAAAAAATTCAAAATTTCAGCAAAAAACCCTCTGTAAGATTAGCATTTTCTTCATGAGTGGTTCAAATTCGGTTGAGGGATGTACATTGACATCTATAGTACATGCATACAGAAAACCACCCTGTTACATCCAGTTTATTTATTTATTGATGTTTAAGGTCACATATTTATGCACAATGGCTAATCATGACCGTGACAGTTTTACGTGTGGAGGAAGCCGGAGTACCCGGAGAGAACCACCGAGCAACGACGAGCAGCTGCCAGCTCCCCAACATCGTAACTCCACACTGCAGCACAGGCAGAGTTAGATTGGTTGAAGACATGCGTACCATCGACGTGCAGTACGCCTTAGTACACGGCGTCATCGTGTCCCCACATGGGCAATGGGGGTGAAGTGTCTTGCCCAAGGACACAACGTGTTACATCCAATATTAAATCATTTAAATCCACCTGAATTGATGCCATTGTTGTTCACTTAGTGTACACCCCGGCGACAGTGAAGTGTACACCCCGAGGACAGTGAAGTATACACCTCAGTGAAATATCTGCATATGCGAAAAGACATCGCCGTGATGATGAACCAACGGCTTGTAACATATACTATTAAAAAAGTAGGGGATATCCAAACTGATGTTGATATTTTCGGAAAATGGTATTGGGTACGCGTGATTGGACACATCAATATGTTATCAAGTTTAGTGTGGATCATGAATGTCACCGGCTCACGAAAACTTTGTGCAGGTTTTTCGCACGAGCGCCGAGGTAATGTCTGTGGGGTGTATTTTTCATTTGTACTCGACGGGCTTTTTCGGAGGTCTCATCGTTCTTTTCTTCGTATAGACTCGTTTATCAATAGTTTCTGGTCGAAATGTAACTTTTGAGGTATGCGAAGACTGACACGTGTCGATTAGGTCATCCAAGGGCGACAGCTACTAACCAGGATCGTTTCATCCGAACCACAGCATTATGTAACCGCTATCAAAGTGCCTCAGAAATTGGACACCAGCTGCACCGAGCGACAGATGAGCGAGTCAGTGGTCAGACTATCCGAAATCGCCTACACAGCTGGAATTTGTTGGCTCGACGAACTCGAATAATTCCACGTTCGACTGAACGTCACATCGCAGCAAGTTGTAATTGATGTGGAGCACGACAGCGCTGGGACAATCGTCTTTGGACCAACGTCATGTTTTCCGACTTCCCCGACAGGCGAAACAGAGTGTGGCGGCGGTGAAACGAACGATACCATGACGTAACCGCTAGGCAGCACGATCATTTTGGTGGTGAATCGGTTATGGTGTGTGTGGGGAGAGGGGCGCATAACCATGGCAAGCAGAACTGAATTACATGTCATCCAAGGGCGTGTCACAGGGCAGTACTACCATGACAGGATGTCAGCAGCTCATGTGGTGCCACTTGCGCGACGTCACGGCCGTCGATTCATTTTCCATGATGACAGTGCAAGAACACGTGTCGCTGCAGAGTTCCTCCAGGAGCAGAACATCACTACCCTTCCCTGGCCAGCACTAAGTCTAGACCTTTCATCAATCGAGCACGTCTTGGATATGCTTAGCAGGCGCTTACAACAACGCCAACAGTCCCATACCAGTGCCCAGGAACTCGTCGCTGCACTGCAGGAAGAATGGAATAACACCAGTCAAGCTAATATTGGACGTCTGGTAAGGAGTATGCCACGTCGGATCCGCGCTTGTCTCGCGAACCGAGGAGGATTTACAAGGTATTGATGTCTTGGAGTGAATGTGGTAAATTCTCTGACTGACCGCCCATGTCTCGGTACGTGGATTGCGTGCTTGTCAGACACCCAACTATCGCTGAAAACATTCACCAGGTGTCAGAGTGCAATTTCTCAACTGTCTTTTTTGACGAAAATATAAATACATTTCTTCATATATCTCACTTTTATCAAATATCCCCTACTTTTTTGAATAGTATATACGCATCGCCTCGTTGTTCTCGCGCATCAACGCGATTCAGTCAGTGACACTGTCGGCTCGATCGCTAGGGTCTGTTTCCAAACGTCTTAACCATCCCGAAAATATACTGTTGTCTAAACTTCGAGTTATTCAATTCTCGATAATAAAAAACGAAATTGGTCATCCCTGCGACTAGCTATGATTTAATAGTCGTTATAATATAGATATGCATGTCCATAAATACAACGCTAGTTCCAGTTGTTTTCGTTCGATCAAAGCCTTCCAGTAAAAGCAGTCCAGAGTACTCCGATAAAAAGAACCAATAAACTGGACATTTCCCAGTTCCCTCCGTTCACAAAACGCCATACAAATCGAATGATCGAAATCGAATCGTTTAATCAGAGTTCAGCGCAAATCCCTCCTCCCGAAAAAATTCTGTAATATGCAGGGGGTGGGGGGGGGGGGGGGGGCTTCCAAAATATTCCAGGCACAAGGCCGGGGTGGGTGGGTGGTCGGATGGGGGCCAAAACACCTTTTTTCCTGGAGTTGCAATTTTTTTCCTGGTGTTTTTTTTTTCAAATTATTTTCACATAACAAGGCTATATTGTTGTTTGGTAGTCTAATAGGCACCTGTTTGGCAGGTAGGGTTAGTGAATAAGGCCCCACTAGGCTGATTAGGGGATTTGTTCTCTTTTTTGTAAATTAAATTAGATGCATTAAAGAATTGTGTACTCCAGTTTGACGAAAACAATCAGTGGAAATTTATGAATTTTAATTTGGGAATGGTTAACATAATTTTCATAGCTGAATCATCACGGCACAATTTGGATTTTACAATGAGTAGCAATGTGTTTAGCAGGACATCTAAAATAATGTAAAAAATTTACGGAAAATAATCTAAATGCCCAGTTTCTCTGAGTAGAGCTCTTGTAACCTGAAACTAATGAAAATTCTCACTGTGCATCTTTGAAATAAAACCCCACTTACTTAATTCAAGCTCATAGTGATAGTACCAGGGTTTTCACAGAGGGTTTGTCTGGCTATTTCGTGAAAACATGAAACAAAAGTTACAGTTAATATTTGAATTGAAAACTTACCCTGACTGAGCCAGAGTATATAGATGAGTAGCTGAGCATAATACTATGCAGCAAAAGAAGATTATTTTAATCCTCTATTTGATGTTCACAAAAATAGTCTAATTCTTACATTATATGCTGTTATATGCAGAAATCAATGCTGACATTTTTTCGGAGACGGACCAGGACGGACAGTGAGATTTACAATAGTGTTAGGTGACAGATTTTCAGCTTTTCTACGCTATCTACTATCTTTTGAGTAATGACAATTGGCTGAAACCTCAAGCCTAGACACTTAGCCTGTAGTCAGGTCATTAAAATTAAAACTTCTTCACTAAATTTAAACTGTTTCTTCAGTCTCGGAACTTAACTCATGAATGATAATTATTATGAGAGCATTGAGGCCAGAACTTTCAGTTCAGCATTTGTAATTCATGCACTTCAATAAATATGCCAGTATACACTACGCCATAGTGTATATAGGCATATTATTGAAATGCATGAATTACAAATGCTCAACTGAAAGTTCTGTCATCAGATATTAGAACCACCAGAACATACCAGAAAGTTCTGTCATCAGGTATTAGAACCACCAGATGTGAAAAAACTGTTATCAGGATGAAACAATCCTGGGTAATATTAGGTTCAGCACCAATTCCAACTCAAGAATCAGTCAGTTCCTCGAAAGTTTTCTCACAACGAAAAATAACAATGAAATTTTTCCCAGTAAAAATAAATGCGTGCTTGATAACAAAGGAGTTAATAACAATTTTCTTTAGTGAAATCTAAATGCTTCTGTTGATGCTGGTTGATGTGTACATAATTAGTTTAGACAGTAGATTAGAATTCAAATTAAGGCAAGGATTGACAACTGGAAGCTCAGTGCAATAATTTTTCATTTCCCACTGTGGTGATACACTGAAAAAATATAGGTGGTGGGGTGGGTGTCCAAGTGGTCAGAGGAAAAAAATATTTTTTTTGCGCGTGGGTGGGTGGGTGGGTGGTAATCAAAAGGTGGAACAAAATATTTTAGGCCTTGTGTCCGGAATTTTTTGGAAGACCCCCCCCCCCCCCCCCCCCTGTAATATGAGGCAAATTCCAGCCAGGATCCCGATGCCCTACATACTTCTCTGTTGCATTATCAGTCACCCCCATTTAGGATCTTACGACTTCAATATTATTTATGTGTTTATCTTAGTGCTGTGCCATTTCTGGTGAGTCGAATTAGTTGCGGACACCATCTTTGCGTAGCCCTATGATTCCTCCTCCGCGATACGCCACAATAGACTTATTCTGCGAACACTTCGTTAATAATTTACATTCAAAATTCTATTTTTTCCGCGAACCTCTGTCAACAACAACTCTGGGTGACACATCTGGCATTTTTAGCTCACCGAAGGGAGCTTGTGTTACAACCCACTTTGTTATAAAATTTGAAAAATGTAATAATTATTACAAAGTGCAACTACTTGGACGGGAAAAACGTTGCAATATGTAATAATTATTACAAAATGCAACTGCATGGACGGGAAAATCGTTGCAAAATGTAATAAACTTTTTTTTTCAAAGGGTCACTTTTTTTTCAAAGGGGCAATTAGAAACTAATTCATGTTATTATACAACTATTAAAATAAATTTGTGTCTCTATGATTCTATTACTGTCTTCGGGTATTCTATGCACATTTCTACGTGTATTTGAGCGAGTGTCGTATATGTTCGAAGTTTTTTTACAAAATGCAACTACATGGACTGGAAAAACGTTGCAAAATGTAATGAAATATTTTCAAGTAGAGCAATCAAACTATTCATTGTATTATGCAATTATTAATAGCAAATTGTATCTGAATGTTTTAACCAAATTCTGTCAATGTGTGCTGTTTGTAGAGATGACCACTGGTGATCAGTAGTAGCGAAAATGGCTAGAGCTCGTCTATGATGCATGAAGCCTCTCATTGTACCCCTCACGTTCTCATACGGGGAGATGATCGCTGGTGATCGCCATTAAAGATCACCAGGGATGTCTGATAATCGCTTTTGGTGGTCTCTAGAGATGGCTACTAGTGATCACAAGTGATAAATACCCCATGTGAGGAGTGCAATGTCTCAACTGTCTTTTTTGACGAAAATATAAATACATTTCTTCATATATCTCACTTTTATCAAATATCCCCTACTTTTTTGAATAGTTTTTTGCGTGAGAGGGCTGCGAGGACATGCCTAATTGAGTCCTCACCTCATAGCCCTCACATTCATATCTCGCTCCCAACGATCACTAAAGATCACAGACATCCCTACTGCTTGGCAATAGCAATATCTAGTGATTGTTGGGGCGAAATGGGAATGTGAGGGCTATGATGTGAGGCCTCAATGGGGGCCTCTCCGCACTGCCCTCTCATCCTCATAAGGAAGATGATTATTGGTGATCGCCAGTGGCAATCACTATGGATGCCCAGTGATCGCCGATGGTGCTCTCTAGTGATTGTTGGGGCGAGATGAGGATCTGAGGGATTAGATTAGATTAGATTCTTTATTTTTGCGGTATAAACGTACATCTATAACAGGGTAGATTACAAAATTGTTCTTACAAAACATAGTGCAAATGCACACACCG
The DNA here is from genome assembly GCA_031216915.1 of Pictodentalium vernedei. Lineage (NCBI taxonomy): Eukaryota > Metazoa > Mollusca > Scaphopoda > Dentaliida > Dentaliidae > Pictodentalium > Pictodentalium vernedei. The sequence continues at coordinate 249,429,945 of CM062289.1, forward strand.
CATGGAGATGACATAGCCAGATTGGCTGTCTACCTGCCATCCCCTTGTAGTGAGTATGTTATCTTCAACACTGCAGATTAACTCGAGACTAGACAATGTTCACTATGCCTTCACCCCTGACCCCCAATATAAATAAGTAGTCCACTAATTTAAGTCCGCTTTCAGCACACCCGGAAGGCCACTATGAGAAAGGATGGATGGGACGAGATACTCAGAGGTACTTCAAACTAAGATCCTACTCCTTCTTGGATAAAATATTGTTTTAAACTAAGGGGAAGATGTGGAAAATGATTGACCTGGTGAGACAGGTGATATTTTGAGGAGAGTTTAGATGGCCCTATGAATGATAATAGTGGCGTCTGTATTTAGAAGTAACTACGCGTTGCGTTACAGTCGGGGCAATATGGATTGTTACATTGGACATTATCGGCATATGACGACAAATATTTCAATTTTAGTTTTCTTTTAAATTCATTGCGGTTACTTAAGTTATGAAATTCGTCACCCAGTTCATTCCATAACCTCGGGTACGCATACATGGGTAATTTATCCAACGATCTTGTCCGTGTTTTGCTTATCCGTAATTGCCCCGTTTGTCTGGTGTTCATGTATGATGGATTGTGAGCAATGCTGAAGTAATTATTCAGGGACGGGGGGAGTTTGTTTTGTTTATAGACAAATATAAAAAAGCAGGCCTGGTAAACAAACATGTCGTTCACTTTACGAATCTTGTCTTTCAAGAAAAGAGGGTCTGTGTGCGAATTATATTTTTTATTATTTATAATTCGGACTGAACGTTTCTGTAGTTTGAAAAGTTTCCTTACAGTTCTTGAAGAGCCCCAAATATGGATACCATATACCAGATGGCAATGGACTAGGGCGTAATATAAGGTTTTTAGAGCTTCATGTGAAATATATCTTTTTTACTTTGTTTAGTGCATAGTTTGCCCATCTCATTTTGGAGCTGACTTTAGATACGTGGGCTTGGTAAGACAGATTTTCGTCGAGGTTTATACCCAGAAATTTCAAAGTTTGTTCCTCCTCATGGGGACCTACTCTTTCAATTTTTTCGTTGTTTATAAAAAAAAATCAGGATTAACGGTGTTTCTTTTATTAGGTGTAGGGTTTATCAACATATATTTTGTTTTAGTTGCATTTAGAACTAACTGGTTGGCTGAGCACCACTCATACACTTTGTTGAGTTCATCATTGGTACGTGCCGCAAGAAGCTCAACGTTCGATGACGATTCATACATAGAAGTGTCGTCCGCAAGTGAAAGAAGATTTAACGATGTTGCGGTACTGATATCGTTAATATACAACAAAAAAATAGTATGGGACAAAGTATTGATCCTTGTGAAACACCACAAGTTATTTTAGCTAAATCAGATTTTTTTTCAGCATATTGGACGTATTGGTACCTGTTGGATAGGTAGCTCCTAAACCAGTTGTTACTTATGCCTCTGAATCCATATTTTTCCAGTTTGCACAACAAAATGTTGTGATTTATAGTGTCAAAGGCCTTAGAGAGATCTAAAAATGTTGCTGTGGTAACATTCTTAGTGTCCTTATTGTTTTCCGATCCTATATGCTTAAGAAGTTGCATCACAGGATGTATAGTTGAGTGAAACTTTCTGAATCCGTATTGATGCTTGTAGAGAATGTTGAATGAATCTAAGTATTTTGTTATTCTATTTGACATAAGTTTTTCTAACACTCTGGAGAAGGCTGGCAAGATACTAATCGGTCTGTAATTATTAAATTTATGCTCATCGCCTGCTTTGAAAATAGGGATTACTTTGCCTATCTTCATTTTGTTCGGGACTATCCCATTGGCAAATGAATTGTTAATTATATGAGTCAGAGGTTCTACAATCTTATCAAATGTATGTTTAAGAAGGCATGTGGTCATACCTTCACAATCCTCACTATTCTTCGATTTCTTTGCATTTATAACATTTCTAACTTCTGTCGGTGTTGTGTGTGTTAAAAAAAAGTTATGTGAATAATTATTATCCATGTAATCTAGAAAATGTTTTTGGGGGTTGATTATTTGTTCACTCGTAATTTTTCCTATATTTGAAAAATAATTGTTGAATTCCTGGGCAATTTCATTGAGATTGTTTATTTCCTTATTATCCTCCTTTATAAAGGATAATGGCAAGGAGGAAACGCATTTGGTCCCGTGTATGGTTTCATTTAAAATTTGCCATGTTTTTCGTAAATTGTCTTTGTTTTCCATGAGTATTTCTTTGTAGAACATTGCTTTACTTTGTTTTTTTTATCTTGTTGAATATCCTACAGTAGTTTTTGTAGTTTTTAATATTCTGTTCTGTTGGCGCCTTTAGTTTTTTATTGTAAAATTTTGATTTATTACGTGATGAAGTTAGGAGCCCTTTAGACATCCACGGATTTTGGGATATGACGAGAGACCTCATTGCGGCATCACCTCATAGACCTCGTTGGTTTCCCAGTAGTTTGACGGAGAGCGCCACAGTAGCTGCCCCAATCCAGAAGCGCTGGCCTGCTTTACTTGACCTAGCGACCCGGCGACCCAGAGACCTCCAACCAGTGGCCCGACCGAGGGCGACAGAGTCCCCCTCACTCTTCCCCCAACGGCGAACCTATCTCTTAAGCCCTCCAGCCAGTGGCCCGGCTGAGCGAAACAGTAGCCACCCCCTGCCCCAACGTTGACACTGTTCTAGAAGCCCTCCAACCAGTACCCGATCGAGAGTGACATAGTCGTACCTCCCTCTGCTCCCAACAGTGAACCTATACCAGAAGCCCCAAACCACTGACCCGACCGAAAGTGGCACAATCACTCGGCGATTCTACCATGGTGTGGGATAGAGACAGTCAAATTTTACTGGGGAAATGGCACTACTGACGCAAGTTCTGTGTGAAATGCGACTGTGGTGAAAGGCTATCACTGTGCGGGCAGTGTTACGAGGGTATTAACATAGGCCAGGGCTGCTCCTGACCTGCTCAACAGCACTGGGCGTTTTGCTGGGTCCAAGCAACGTCCAGTCACTCACCTCTGTGGATAATGACAGCAGTCAACGTCGTCATGACCTCGGGCGATCTCCATGACGTCACCGACGTCATAGCTACTCTCACCATTTTCCTCTGTCGATTCTGGTCGATTCCTGAATTTTCTGCATGTACACTAACTTTACTGTGGACATCCACACCCAGCCTGCGATGCAAACCGTACATAGACAGTTGACTAGAGTTGGCAAATGAGCCTATGGAGGTTGTGTCAGGGATAGGATTTTTGGGGGGGGGGGGGGGGGTTGGCGGGGGGTGCTGGAGTCCGCGTGCAGGTGGGGGTCAGGTAGAGGGCGTCATAAGGGCACTTTCGGGAACATAAAATACTGCTCGTGAAGGATGATATGGAAACCAAAATACTTCACTTTGCTTTGCTTGGGTTTTATAGATTTCATTATATTACCTCAGCCATGCATCCACAAGAAATCTTCCCAGGCAAGCGTTTTCATGACGGGAGACCAATGAGGTCTTTGAGGTGATGCCTCAATGAGGTCTCTCGTCATAGCCCTCACATCCTCATCTCTTCCCCAACTATCACCAGAGAGCACCATCGGCGATCACTAGGCATCCTTAGTGATCGCCACTGGCGATCACCAATAATCATCTTCCCTATGAGGATGAGAGGGTTGTGAGGAGAGGCCCCAATGAGGCCTCACCTCATAGCACTCACATCCCCATCTCGCCCCAACAATCATTAGACATCGATATTGCCATTCAGTAGGGATGTCTGTGATCTTTAGTGATCGTGGGAGCGAGATATGGATGTGAGGGCTATGAGGTGAGGACTCAATGAGGCCTCTCCTCACAGCTCTCTCATCCTCATACGGGGACATGATCACTGGAAATCGCTAGTAGGGGGCGCGGTGGCTCAGTAGGTAGAGGTGCAGGCTGCAAGCCGAGAGGTCCTCGGTTCGAATCCCACCTGCGGCAACCGCGTTGTGTTCTTGGGCAAGACACTTCACCCCCATTGCCCATGTGGGGGCACGGTGACGCTGTGTACTAAAAGCGTACTGCACGTCGATAGTGCACCTGTCTTCAACCAATGCTAACCCTGCTTGTGTGGAATTAGTATGTTGGGGAGCTGACAGTTGCTCGCCGTTGCTCGGTGGTTCTCTCTGGGTACTCCGGCTTCCTCCACCCGTAAAACTGTCACGGTCATGATTAGCCATTGTGCAGAAATATATGACCTTAAACACCAATAAATAATAATAATAATCACTAGTAACGATTACTAGAGATCGCCATAAGCGATCACTAGGCACCCTGATGATCGCCAATGGCGACCATCAGCTCCCCGTATGAGAGGGTGAGGGGTGTGAGGAGAGGTCTCAGTGCGGCTAGTAGTCATAGCCCTCTAATCCTCATCTCGTTCCCAACGATCACTAGAGATCTTCATAGACGATCTCTAGCCATATTCGCCACTACTGATCACCAGTGGTCATCTCTACAAACAACACACGTTAGTTAAGAGATTTGCTATTAATAATTGTATTATACATAGAGATTATTACCATTATGTGGATGTACAAAAGTCGAGCTCTGGGTTCTAAGGGCAGATCACGACGAGTCGAAGACGAGTCGTAATCTACGCTTAGAACCCGGAGCGAGACTCGGATACATATTTTGTACATCCACATAATGGTAATAAGCATTTTATCTTACAATATATAGGGGATAAGTCAAGAATGTAGACGAATATATAACGAGCTATTTATTTGTACGGATGAACAAAAAGAAAAAAAGTGGAACTTACCCGAAAGGAACGTGCTTGTATCCGACCCCTTGATACAAACATCTGTATCGGGGGGTCGGATACATGACAGTTGCGGAGTTAATACAGACAAAATACATGTTGATTGTAAGATAAAATGAATTAGTTTCATTGCTCTGCTTAAAATATTTTATTACATTTTGCAGCGTTTGTCCAGTCGATGTAGTTGCATTTTGTAACATTTATTACCTTTTGCAACGTTTTTCCAGTCCATGTAGTTGCATTTTGTAATAAAACTTCAAACATACACGAACCTCGCTTCAAATACACGTAGAAATGTACATAACATACCCGAAGACAGTCGTAGAATCATAGAGACACAAATTTATTTTAGTAGTTGTATGATGACATGAATTAGTTTCTGATTGCCACTTTAAAAAAAGTGCTCCTAAGAAAAAAAAAGTTTATTACATTTTGCAACGTTTTTCCTGTCCATGTAGTTGCATTTTGTAATAATTATTAGCTCACCTGACTGAAAGTCAGGGTGAGCTTTTCTTACCACTCTTTGTCCGTCGTCCTGCGTGAAGGTGGTGTTTGAGCCTCTTTCCCCTAAACCACTGGCCACATTTTAATTAAATTTCTTGTAAGTAATGGTTATAAAGGGGCATTTTGATTTTTATGCAAATTAGATTTCGGCTCATATTGAGCAAAGGGGTGGGGGAAAAATGGCCAATTTTTTTGAAAATCTTCTAATGATCCACCAGTAGCAGAGACTTGATATATGATACACAAAGTCCTTTTGAGGTTTAGAATCAAGTTTGTTCAAGTGAAGTTTGTCGGGCATTATTTGCCTTCGTTATGGGATGGACAAAAATTTTGGCCACGCCTAAAATTTCTATTTCAGAACCGTGAGGTCGATTTGAACCAAATTTGATATGAGATAATAATGGTCATAAGTAGTTGACTGATGCAAAAATATTTTTCTCATTGCCCCATGGGAACCTCGGGAGCTAAAATAGGAAAAACCTTAAAACTGCCATATCTCCAAAACTACACGGCACAGAGAATTCTTATTTTGTATAAAGCTTACTTTTATCCAGTAGAATAGAATGGTTAAAAAAATCCCTATCGGTTTGATCACAAGGTACTTTTTTCAGGACTTTGAAAAAGTGCTGAGTCAGCACTTTTTAACACTGTAGGCAATGGGAAAAACATTAAAAAATATTCTTCTCCAGATCCAGCAGGCAGAATCTTTTGATATTTGGTATGCAACATTGTAGGGTGTATCTGATTCAAGTTTGTTCAAATCGGCCCCCTGGGTTCATATTTAGGCTGAGTATGGGAGCCCGCTTTCGAACTTAGTGCATTTCAGGCAAATTTCTTTAAAAATCTTCTTCTCCAGATCCAGCAGGCAGAATCTTTTGATATTTGGTATGCAACATTGTGGGGTGGATCTGATTCAAGTTTGTACAAATCGGCTTCCTAGATTCATATGTTGGCTCACTATAGAAGCTCGAATTCGAACTTAGCGCATTTCAGGAAAATTTCTTCAAAAATCTTCTTCTCCAGATCCAGCAGGCAGAATCTTTTGATATTTGGTATGCAACATTGTGGGGTGGATCTGATTCAAGTTTGTTCAAATCGGCTCCCTAAATTCATATTTGGGCTCACTGTAGAAGCTCGAATTCGAACTTAGTGCATTTCAGGCAAATTTCTTCAAAACTCTTCTCCAGATCCAGCAGGCAGAATCTTTTGGTATTTGGTATGCAACATTGTAGGGTGGATCTGATTCAAGTTTGTTCAAATCGGCTCACTGGGTTTATATTTGGACTCAGTATAGGAGCCTAAATTTGAACTTAGTGCATGTCAGGCAAATTTCTCTGAAAATCTTCTTCTCAAGATCCAGCAGGCAGAATCTTTTGATATTTGGTATGCACCATGCTTAGGGGGTGAGATTCAAGTTTGTTCAATCCAAGTCCCTGGGTTAGTATTTGGGCTCACTGTGGGAGCCCGAATGATAACTTAGTTCAAAATGAGGAATTTTCTTTAAAAATCTTCTTCTTCAGATCCAGCAGTCGGAATGTTTTGATATTTGGTATGCAGCATTGTTAGTACGGTGAGATTCAAGTTTGTTCAAGCCATGCCCCTAGGTCCATATTTGGACTCACTGTGGGAGCTCGAATTGTAACTTAGTTCAAAATGAGGAATTTTCTTTAAAAATCATCTTCTTCAGATCCAGCAGTTGGAATGTTTTGATACTTGGTGTGCAGCATGCTTAGGGGGGGGGGGGGGGTGATATTCAAATTTGTTAAAGCCAAGTCCCTGGGTTCATATATGGGCTCCCCGTGGGATTCAATATGAGGAATATTCTTTAAAAATCTTTTTTTTTTAGATCCACTGGTCAGAATCTTTGGATATTTGGTATAAGCTTTTCTTAGGAGGAGCAGATACAACTTGCTGAAATCAATTCTCTGAGTTGATATTTACGCTACCATGTCAGGTGAGCGCCCTCAGACCCCCTGGGGCCTTTTGTTACACATTGCAACGTTTTTTCCGTCTAAGTAGTTGCACCTTGTAATAATTATTACATTTTGCAACTTTTATTACAAAGTGGGCTGTAACAAGCTTAACTTATCACTTGCCGCCCGTCGTCGTCGTCCGTCATGAACTTTACATTATCGATTTCTCCTCACAAACTACTGGACCAAATTGAACCAAATTTGGTGTTCATATTCCTTATTATATGTCAATTCAGATTTGTTCAAATAAACTTGCCACGCCAACAGGGGGCACCACAAGGGGCATAACTCTGATAGCACCCATAATTTTTTTTTCAAACATTCAAAAAAATCATCTTCTTCAGGTCCACCAGTCAGATTCTTTTCATATTTATTATACAATATCTCTAGGGGAGGGGTATGGTGGGGAGGTTTGGTCAGATTCAAGTTTGTTCAAATCGAGTACCTGGGTTAAGATTTGGGCTCTCTTCCTTCCTGTAGGGGCCTAAATTTTAACTTAGTGAAATATGAGGAAATTTGTTTAAAAATCTTCTTCAGATCCACCAGTCACAATGCTTATATATTTGGTATACAACATCTCTAGGGGGTTGGGGGGGGGGGGGGAGGGGAGGGGTTGGGGGTCAGATTTAGGTTTGTTCAAATTGGGTCCCTGAGTTAGTATTTGGGCTCTTTATTTGGGAGCTCGAATTTTAACTCAGTGCAATATGAGGAAATATCTTTAAAAATTTTCTTCTTCAGATCCACCAGTCGGGATCCTTTAACATTTGATATACATCATCTCTGGGGGGTGGGGGGGGGGGGAGCAGATTCAAGTTTGTTCAAATCGGGTCACTGGGTTGAAAATGTTGGGTCTGGTTCGGACTTAGAAATTTTGGACCAAAATTGGAAGAAAATTTTTTTTTCTCCATTTTTTAGGCGTTTTGTTCAATTTTGAGACGAAAGAAAAAAAAAATTTAGCCTGAAAATTTCCGACTTGGAGATTTTGGATCAAAAATTTAAATTTTTCTTCTCGTTTTTTAATACGTTTTGTTCAAATTTGAGACGAAAAAAAAAAATTAGCCTGAAAATTTTGGGTCCGATTCCGACTCCAAAATTTTGGACCGAAATTCGGAAATATTTAGGGTTTTTATGCGTTTTGTTCAATTTTGAGACGAAAAAAAAAAAAAAAATTATAGCCTGAAAATTTTGGGTCCGCGTTCCGAATGTTTTTTCAATTCTTTTCAAAATTTAGTTTCCGGATGAATTAGAGTGATTTTATGCGAAACTGTTTTTACCCTAAGTTCTCAGCTTCCTTCCTTGTGGAGGGGGGGGGGGGGGGGGTCGAGAGAGCAGTTAGATGTAACAAAATGTTTGCCTGCAAAATATATTTTGAAAGATTTAGAGTAACTTTATGCAACCCCCTCCCCCCAAAAATACCCCTATCGCCAACATCCCCACTCCCCACCCCCGGGGGCCAATTAAACGGAAGAAACAAATTCAATATGAAGGAATTTCTTTTAAAATCTTCATCTCCAGAACCATTAGTTAGAATCTTTTGATATTTGGTATACAATATCTCGGGGGGGGGGGGGGGAGGGGTCAGATTCAAGTTTGTTCGAAATGCGTCCCTGGGTTAATATTTGGGCTCCTGAATTTTAACTTAGTGCAATATGTTGAAATTTCATTGAAAATCTTCAGATCCACCATCCGAAAGCTTTCATATTTGGTATACAGCATCTCGGGGGGAGGTGGGGGGAGGGGTTAAGGTGTATGTGTAAGATTTAAGTTTGTTCAAATTGGGTCCCTGGATTAATATTTGAGCTCTATTTGATGAAGGGGGAGTGACATAACAACCCTTGGAAATTTAGCAGGGATAGTCTACAGCTGATAGAATTGGAAGCAGTCAGGAAGACCCGGGATAATAATCCTCTGACATGGACACTAGAGTTATGACTAATTTCATGACTTCATTACTCTGTAGTGTTGAAGAACCATGACTAACTGGATGTGATCCAGAATAGTTCTTTGAAACACTTTGTCAGGTGACCGATTAAAGCCCCTTGGGGGCCTCTGGTGTTGAAGATATTGTACCAGTCCACTTTGACTTTCAGTCCTGCTGCTATGCACCTCATACTGTGTTTCTATGGCTTACAATTACCCACAGACCCTTACCCAGTGATATTTTATTGATTTTTAGTGTTTTTGCAATGTTAAACCTTTTTGTCAGTGTGAAAATTTTTGACCTCTTTTGATATACATGAGTGGAGGCTACCACCGGTATGATGTGGCTTTAATATTTCATATATGTGTTAAATGCATCAGTATAAGTTGACGTTAACCCATTAGCCGGACATTTTTCGGAGATTTTGGACTTTTTAATGCAATGCTAGACTTTTGTCAGTGTGGATTTTGACCTGTTTTGCTATGCATGTACATGACCGGATATTTCTTGCAGATTTGTAATAAGCCTAGATTTATTGTATGCCACGCTTTGGTGAGCTAATGGGGATGGACACACCCCTCTTGTTATGAAACAATCCCTGATTTTGCCAAATCATGCTGAATCGTCATTTCACCTGACCCCTCCTATACTCTTCCACTGCTCGCGGCATCAACCACCTTATGGGCAGAAAATTAGAAACTCGATGTCACTTCTTTAATGAATGTTTTCATCCACTGAAACAGTGATACCACGATGTCGATAATATGAGCGTCACCTGTTCTACTACCCCAATGGGCCCCGCGTGTGTCCGGGTATAACAGGCACACAACAGGATAGGCAGGTAATCAATGCACAGCAGCGATGTCCCGAATGTTCACATTGCATGCCATCTCAATCTTCGTATGTAGCAATTTCTCCAAAATCTGTTTCACAGAGATATTGAGATGTTTGTGGATTAGCCTGTTAGTTCTCGGACATTTACTTGTGGATTTTCCAGCACTCTGAAGGATCTGCTGAATTGCCTTCACCTTCACATGGAAACTGACCGTTGACATATACCCATAGTTGTTTGAAGCGATGTATAACCCCAATCCAACGAATAAAACAATGAGCGGTGTTTGGGTTGAGTCGAGATATCACCAATGAAATTCGCGCCGTTGTGTACACTATTCGTCTGAACGTTGATCGCCGGGGTGTACACTCGTGATGTAAACATTTTCCAGTTTTCTCGGCAATGTTCGCACAAAGCCGATAAAGAATGTCTCGACTGTGTAGCACAATAAAGGAGCCACCTGAACGTATTCGCGTTATCCGTGATGATGGAAGAACGATGAAAACAATTTACAATATTATATGAGATTTACGACCGATCTGTGTGATTTGCAATAACAAACACCCACCAAAGTGATTGCTTGCATTGCAACCGAACTACATTTAGAATAATAAGCTATTAATCTGAGAAAAACATAATGTTCATCTTTCACTATTCATTGATAATTTAATTATCCGTTTTTAAGCACCTGTCTGCACTCTAGCCAAAACAGGCAATTCCTTCCACCTCAGAAATCGCGTTTCCGGTACGTTGCCTGCTTACCGTGAAATCTAATTACCCAAACACATCCGACAATTTCCCCAAATCCTCACTCTGTTTCGTACGAATTCCTCTTTCATCCTCCTTTTTTCCAATATTAGCCGCATTCCTTTGTATAAGAGTAAACCTAATTACCCCAATTCCCCATTTACTTCGTGGAATTACCCAAACAGACTCGGCAGGTTCTACTAGTTCGGATTCCTTCGGAATCCTCTGCTCCGCCTTTCCTGATCTATTTTGTAGCTTATTCTCACAATTCATCGGCCTGTCCTGTCTATGTTATAATAGGTTCCCTGACCTCCCTATAAAGTATTCTGGTAGTATATAGGTACGTGCAGAATGTGCCGATATGTTCTTGTGTACTAGTGCACAGTGTGGTGCACAACGCATACTGCTCTACGACTCATCTTGGTATTTGAGGATACCTGCGAAATGCCTCCTAGGTCCTATACATCTCCTAGCTCCTATATAGCTCCTAGCACCTATATAGCTCCTAATAGCCATGCCTTTACCCATCGCCATGACTTAAGCTATCTATCTTATGATCAACCTCTATTGTAACCACCATTACATTGGCCTTCTACCTCCCTTTCAGTATTGAACCATTACTGCTGTCTTGAGGTACTACTATAGGGTTGCTGTCAGACTCTGTTCCAATCTCGATTACAGGCCAAGTCTTAAATGAAATGAATTCACTCAGATCGTCCCTTCATCGAAAACTGCCTCTTCACTCACCTAGTGCATGCTAGGGTACCTTAAATATAAGCAAACCTTTGTTGATCTATACCGAAATGTGCTTGTATGATAGTGCACAATAGTAGTATGTCTCGGGCTTTTGAGGTACAGGTTGCCGGATCTCATGTGACGCCATAGTCACGTGACCTAGTGGCTCTATGTTGTGTTGTCATGGTAACCCGCGTGAGCGGCCATCTTGTGACGTCATCTCCATAGTGATACGTGGTGGTAGTACGCATGCGCAGCGCGTGTTGTTAGGGTGATACGAGCTTCCGTCGTCCATTTTGTATACTGGAGGTCGCCATCTTGGTTTCTATGGTAGCACGTGATTGCTATGTTACCTAAGGCCTACAATAGGATAGGGGTATGTTCGGTGGGTATGTTCGATTGAATCGGAGTAAATCTGATTACCACAAACAACCCGACAATCCCCCAAATCACCAAAATCCACCCAAAATCACCGAAATTGACTTTATTTTCCCAATTTATCAGCTAAGCACGTAGTGCTATAGTACTAAGGGGTGCATTCGATTGAACAGGAGAAATGTTCTGAATTAGAATTCTCCCAGAATCTCTTTTTGGATCCCTATCCCATGACGTTTTTCCTATTAAAAGACAGGTTCCTTTGGTAATTACCCAGAATTCTCCGCTTCTATCTATATATGCAATAGTTATCGTTTATCTGGCCACGTTCCTTTACTCTAGAGTATACTCCAGTAGTGTAGAAGGGCCTATTAACTGGAACAGCTTTACTTATTATTACTATATTTAGCAATTTCTGGTCTAGATAGATAGATAGATAGATAGATAGATAGATAGATAGATAGATAGATAGATAGATAGATAGATATTTATTCGTTCAGTAGCATACAGGAAATACAATGGTTACAATCACATAGTTCAATTAATATATAACATTTTGTATACTACTGGGAGATGACATAGCCAGATTGGCTGTCTTCCAGTCATCTCCCTAAGGAATATTTTGCAATACTGTTTACGGGCCCAGACTGTCGACGTTCTTATAAAAATCATCTCATCGGTTATAGAAAATTTACTATGTAAGGGTTGTGCTAGACTTGGCAGTTAAAGTGTTTTCTTGTGGATGTATTTCAGCTTGGGGCCTTCTGGCTGTGTACTACAAATGAAGCAACCTAAATTGAGCAGTTCGAGTAAAAGAGATATAAAAATTTGCTTCAATACTATATTTATCTTGAGAGCGGCCCAAAACTATAAGACATCCCCTGGCGAGGTCATTTAACGCGGACAAGGTGGGTATAGCTATTTGGAGGACAGAATGTCATTTCGTCTGGTCATTTAATTTGTTCATATATAGGTAAAGTAAAGCGGGAAGACGTGTTATGACGGTGTCCAAATCAGCAAGATCACACCCTTTCTCAATCCAGGGGTGAGAAGGGGTGGTACTACCGCTGATGTGATCACCGCCGCTACGATGTTTTATATAGTGCAATCTGGACAATAAGGATTACTGCATTCAACATTGTCTGAATAAAGTGCTAGAAGCCTGGACAACAGCTTCTTTTTAAATACGTTTCTATTGTTCATCGTTCGTAGATCTCTATCTAGCGCATTCCAAATCCTGGGATACAGGTTGGTAGGTAGACGGTCCAGGGCTTTTGTCCTTGTTCTAGTTATTTGGAGAAGATCACGTTGTCTAGTGGTTCTGACAGGCATACTAGCTACTCTGAAGAAGTTATCAAATGACTGGGGAAGATTATCGTTTTTCCAATCAAAGACGAAGAGGGATACATGGAATTTATACAGGTCAGTCACCTTGAGTATTTTGTCCCTTTTGAAGAGTGGTTCTGTGTGGGCATTATACTTTTTGTTATCAATTATGCGCAGTGCACGTTTTTGAAGAGTTAGAAGTTTATTGATAGATCTCGAATTTCCCCATGCTTGGATTCCATATACCAAGTGACTATGTATCAGAGCGAAGTATAGTGTTCTCATAGCCTCATGAGGAAGGATTGCCTTTACCTTGTTAAGGGCAAAGTTTGCGCGTGCAATCTTGGAACAAAGTTGAGCTATGTGGGCGTTATATGATAGGCAATTATCAATGGATATACCTAGAAATTTCAGTGATTTTTCAGCTTCATTTGGTCCAACCTTATTTATTATTTGGTTGTTGACGAAAATATTATTGTGAGAGAGCGCTTGCTTATGGGATGGATTAAACACAATATATTTAGTTTTACTTGCATTCAATGCCAATCTATTCACGGAACACCATTCGGAGATGTTTTCTAACTCTTTATTCACAGTAATTGTCAGATTATCAGTATTAGATCCCGAAAGGTGTACGTTGGTATCATCGGCAAAAGATAAAGGGTTTAATGTTGTTGAATTACAAAGATCATTTATGTATAGCAAAAATAAAATAGGTCCTAATATTGAGCCTTGTGGAACACCACAGGTTATTTCAGCTAAGTCAGATGTGCCTTCATCGTATGCAACAAATTGGTGTCTATTTGATAGGTAACTTTTGAACCAATTGTTGGAGATGCCCCTAATTCCATACCATTCTAGTTTCTTCAATAGGATATCATGGTTTATGGTGTCGAACGCCTTAGATAAGTCCAAAAATACCGCTAATGTTATGTCTTTACTTTGCCTATTATTTGCATCGGCAATGTACTTTAGGAGATGTAGGACAGGGTGGATAGTTGAGTGATTTTTTCTGAACCCATATTGACTGCTACATAGAATTTCAAAGCGATCGAGAAAGCTTATCAGCCTAATTGACACGAGTTTTTCTAGAACCTTTGAAAAGGTGGGGAGGATACTGATAGGTCTATAATTGGTAAAATTATGCACATCTCCAGATTTGAAAATAGGGATTACCTTTGCAATCTTCATTTGTTCTGGCACTACTCCTTGGACAAAGGAGTTATTGATAATATGTGAGAGGGGTACTACAATTTGGTTGATTGATTGCTTGATGAGAGTTGACGTGATATCATTACTGTCTTTACTTAATTTTGATTTCATTGACTGCACTATGTTAACAATTTCGGCTGGCGTAGTTGGTGTCATAAAAAAGTTATTTCGAAAATCCCCTTTCATGTAATCCCAGAAAGGCTTATTTGACATAGGTAATAACTCACTTGTTTGTTTCCCAATATTCGCAAAAAAACTGTTAAATTCTGTGGCAATTTGGTTATGATCAGTTATTTCTCTTTCACCTTGCTTAAAAAATGAGGGCAGTTTGGCTTCTCGTTTTACTTTGTTTATGCTATCATTTAATATTTGCCACGTTTTACGCATATCATGTTTATTTTGAGCTAGAATGTTCTTATAATACATGGCCTTGCATTGTTTTTTCACTCTGTTGAATATCCTACAGTAATTTTTGTAGTTTTGAATATTGCGGTCGCTCGAACACTTCAGTTTTTTCAGGTAGAATTTTCGTTTATTTAATGACGAGATCAAGAGGCCCTTCGACATCCAAGGTTGTTTTCTTATAGTATTTGTCTTTGCCTGTGTCTGGGATAGAGGAAAGGCAGTTTCAAAGACATTTAGATAAATTTCAATGAATGTGTTATAAGCCATGTTTGGGCAATCTAGTTCCATTACAGGAGAGAAGTCACACTGAGATAAAAGTAAGTTAAAGTGGGCAACACTTTCTTTGTTTATTTTTCGTTTGGACACAACAGGTCGACGTATATTTTCTTTGGTATCGGTTTCAATATAGAATGTGCCAAAATGGTCTATTCTTGTTAGTTCTGACCCTATTCCAAGTACTCTTGTTGTTTCATTTATATAACTAACCAATCAGATTGCTTGATTTCCCATAACAAGAATAGACCAGAAATTGCTAAATATAGTAATAATAAGTAAAGCTGTTCCAGTTAATAGGCTCTTCTACACTACTGGAGTATACTCTAGAATAAAGGAACATGGCCAGATAAACGATAACTATTGCATATATAGATAGAAGCGGAGAATTCTGGGTAATTACCAAAGGAACCTGTCTTTTAATAGGAAAAACGTCATGGGATAGGGATCCAAAAAGGGATTCTGGGAGAATTCTAATCCAGAACATTTCTCCTGTTCAATCGAATGCACCCCCTTGTACCCCTTAGTACTATAGCACTACGTGCTAAGCTGATAAATTGGGGAAATAAAGTCAATTTCGGTGATTTTGGGTGGATTTTGGTGATTTGGGGGATTGTCGGGTTGTTTGTGGTAATCAGATTTACTCCGATTCAATCGAACATACCCACTGAACATACCCCTATCCTATTGTAGGCCTTAGGTAACATAGCAATCACGTGCTACTATAGAAACCAAGATGGCGACCTCCAGTATACAAAATGGACGACGGAAGCTCGTATCACCCTAACAACACGCGCTGCGCATGCGTACTACCACCACGTATCACTATGGAGATGACGTCACAAGATGGCCGCTCACGCGGTTTACCATGACAACACAATATGGCGCCACTAGGTCACGTGACTATGACGTCACATGAGATCCGGCAATGAGATCCGGCAACCTGTACCTCAAAAGCCCGAGACATACTACTCACAATGTGTTACAATGTGTACACATTGCATGCAGCACAATCATAGGCACGTTCTGAATATGCTGATATATGCTTGAGCGCTAGTACACAATGTGTACACATTACATGCAGCCGATAGGCACGTGCTGGGTGTGCTAATGCACAATGTGCGCACAAAATATGCAGCACACTGGCACATACGACGGAAAGGGATTCTATAAGGAGAGTCGGAAAGGGATTCCATGGGACAGGGGACTGATGTTAGGTGGAATGTGCTTGTGTGCTCGTACACAATGTGTCATAATGTGAGCATACCGCATGCTGCACATTGGCACATGCTGGGTGTGTCGATTTGTGCTTATGCATAATGTGCGCACATCACAGACTTAAAATAGATTACTAAAGGCTTGTTAGATAAAATAGCCCAGGATAGGCGGAGCTGGGGATTCCTGTAACATATTTTCTGAAAATATAATCATTAAACTTAGTTGTACTTTCCACCCCTACCGGTTCAACCGGTTCAATTCATTTCTAAGACTTCAACGAAGGATAGCATTCAGGTTGCAAAATGATTCAAGTCGTTTAGGCCTAACCATGACATTACATTAACATATACACACATAAAAACTGTTATAAAGTGTGCTGCTTTGAAGATATAGTATGTTAATCACCCTCTCCCACACACCCACACATTTTTACAACTTCCACCTCACTCACCAAAACCTTAAAAACAAGGATATAGCATTTGTTACATTTGCATTCAGTTTGCATTCAGTTTTTCCCTCCATGGTTGGATCAATAGGTCTTGGACGTTTTGAGTTCTTTTGTCTTGTTCAGGGTTGTATTTAAGTTATCAATTTCGGAAAATGTTGGCATATTCGCTTGTCAAATCGTCCGAATATTGGAATAGCAAAATAGATCAAATACCAAACACAAGGAAACTGGTGACTACACTCTAAAATCGGTTGGTTAAAAGTCAACTCAAATCAACTGGGTTGAATGAACGTGAACCCAACTGGGTTTATATTCACTCAATCTAGTTGATTTGGGTTAATTTTTGGGAGCGCAGTGGCTCAGTGGTAGACTGTTGGATGTCTATGCTAGGGGTCCCGAGTTCGATCTCCGTCGGGGACGATCCGCGTTGTGTCCTTGGGCAAGGCAATTTGTCCCGGTTGAGTACATGGGGGCTCGATGACGCCGTGTACTGAGGCGTACTGCACGTCAATGGTGCACATGTCTTCAGCCGCTGTAACCCTGCTTGAGCGGAGCTTGAACAGAGTTAGAATGTTGAGGAGCTGACGGTTGCTCGTCGATGCTCGGTGGTTCTCTCCGGGTACTCCGGCTTCCTCCACCCGTAAAAACTGTTACGGTCACGATTAGCCATTGTGCATAAGTATGTGACCTTAAATACCAATAAATAAATAAATAAATTAGGTTAATTTTTAACCTGATTTTAGAGTGTGTCATTGCATGGAATCGTTGCAACCTTACCAGACACCGGGTCCTTCGCGCAACATGCTTTACCATTGCTATTCCGCCTGGGGCAATACTCTTGTATCGAACTTTGTCCACTTTTCTTGTAGTAAACGTTGAAAGATGCACAAAAAGACAATAGAACTAAAAAGGATTATTGTTCGGTAAGCCTCTTTTCATATTTTCTTCTGTTTCATTGTCACAATAGTGTTAGTGAACCAATAAGCAATTTATTGTGCGTAAATTGTGTAATTAAATATAGTCTGTACTTTTGAAGTAAAGAGAAATTGAAAACTAGATATATGATAGTGTTTCTCAGTTTTTAGACAGGTTAAAAATAAGACGTATTTCTGAGGGAGTGTACATTACGGAAGTGTATTAGCGACATGTAGAGTTTTTTTTTAAAAGAGAAAAAATATAAAAGGTTGAAATATGGAGATTAAAAGTAGTAATTTCGAGATTTTATCTCGAAATTTAAAGACCAAAAGTCGAAATTTCGGGATAAAATTAGGACTTTTTTATCTCGTTGTTTCGACCTTTTATATATACACCTGGAACTTAATTAAGCACCCCCTGTGTTTTCGCAGTGGTGTTAATAGAAACTGTCATTACTTTCATGCTATCGTTCAGATGACCAAAAGTGATTGTTTGCGGAAAGAATGGTCTATTGACAAATGAAAGATAACACAATGATGAAAATATGTAGTATTTTAATGGCGCTAATTACACATATCTGTCACTAATGTTTTTGATGGAAAATGTTCTCTCAACAAGTATGGTGTTGGAATGGTCTGTGAAACAATGCCGGTAATTACTGACCAAAAAATGTAATTTGTGATCTCCTGAACATAAGAGCAGTGTCTGACGTCAGTAGCGAGTTAATCCACCACGTGTCCGGATGACTGCCTGAATCCTACTTCTGCCAATGAGCCTCCTGATACGGTCCAGAGGCAATTGCTGCCAATCCTCATGTAATGCAGGTTCCAAATCGACCAAATTTTGCACAGTCGGATCCCTTGCTTGCATACGACGTCCAAGAAAGTCCCAGGTGTGTTCTAATGGATTCAAATCAGGGCTCATTGCAGGTCAAGGTAGTGTTGTAATGACATTGTTCTGAAGGAATGCTCTTACAGGATGGGTACGATGAGGCCTTGCATTGTCGTCCATGAATACAGGGCGAATAGCCCACGCGTGGTTGTCAAAATGAGGCACGACAACCGGATTGAGAATGTCCCAGATGTACTGACGACCATTGCGATTTCCACAAACAGTCACCATATCAAGTTTACAATCATGAGATAGGCATCCCCGGATCATTACTGTTCCTCCACCACAAGAAACAGCAGGTCTGATGTTCCAGGGCACGTAAGCAGTATGTCTACACCTCCACACGCTCATGCGACCATCTGTGACGTGAAGCAGGAACCTACTCTCGTCTGACCAATGGACTCTTCTCCACGTCCTGAGATTCCGTGTTGTCGTGCCACACACCACTCCAAACGTCGTCTTTGATGCAGATCGGATAGAGCTGGACACTTGATGACCCTTCTGGACCTCATATCCAATGAGGTTGTTCAGGCCTTGGTCGGTCCTTAACATAGTTGGTTTGTTGATGTTTTCGGACAAGTCTGCTGATGACAGAATGACAATAGCCAAGTTGCCTTCCAATAGCTTTGAATGACTTGCTTGTTGCATGCATTCCAACGATTTTGCATCTTAGTGCCTCCGACAGCCTCCTCATTGCCATGCCAGCATTTATTGATAAAAGAAGTGACAAATTTGCCTGTTTTATACCCAGATATTGCATGTGGATGATAGTGTTTTTTGTGACCTTCGTGGAAAACATGCTTCACGTGGACCAGGGGATATTTTGGGCTACGCTATCAGTCAGAAACATCATGTTTCCCTAGATGAAATGTACTGCAAGACATAGCAATTGTTAAAACATAATAATCAGTAACAGCAACTTCACTGTCATGAAACATTTCAGTGGGTGCTTAATTAAGTTCCAGGTGTTTAGAAATCTCGGGATGAAAAGTCGAAATATCGAGACAAAAAGTTGAAATTTCGAGCAAGAAAAGTTAAAATTTCTACTTAAAATCTCGAAATTTCGCGATGACATTTAAACTTTTAAAAAATCTACTCGTCACTAATACGACTCAGAATACTGTCTACTCACTGTCTATTCTTTCAAGAAATATATATATACTGAGTCAAATAAGAAAGTATAATAGAAACAAATGTGAAAAATAGCATAAAGGATGAAATATAATAGTTCTAATGTTACATGTTTGTGGACAAGAAGTCGTGCAAAGAGTTTAATGACATGTTGTTGTTGTCCACCCAACCGTATACAATTTTGCTACGGATTTTTTAGCATAAAGGATGACATATAATAGTTCTAATGTTACATGTTTGTGGACAAGAAGTCTTGCAAAGAGTTTAATGACATGTTGTTATTGTCCACCCAACCGTATACAATTTTGCTACGGATTTCAAAATAGCATGTGCTACTGAGAATGTCAAAATTGAATGGGTGACCGACGATTTTCTTTGTCTTATGTTCGTGCTAGAGAGGCTGGGGTTTTGAGAAAGCAGGCTAGTTTTTGTCTTCCGACATTTTAAAAAATGCCAAGGTTAACCGAAAATCAGAGGTTGAGTGCCATTGGTATATATGAGGCAGGGACACCCCCAGATGAGCTCGCTGCTGAGTTCGGAGTCACTGTGGCCACTATTTACCATCTCTTGGAAGGTATAGAACCACTGGATCTACTGCCGACCGACCGCGTTCAGGTCGACCAAGAGTTACGACCCATGCACAAGACTGACACACCAGGACGACTCACTTGCGGGATCGCTTCCTTCCGGCGATGAGGACAGCAGCAATTACTCCTGGTAGAACTAACAATAGAATCAGTGCACAAACTGTCCACAGCAGACTCGCTGAACACGCAATACTATTTGGCGTCCATACCACGGACCAGTCCTTACCCAACGTCATCGTACCGCCAGAAGGGAATGGGTACGTCAGCGTGTTTGCTGGACTCAGCAGCGTTGGAGCACAGTTCGTTTTAGTGATGAATCACGATTTTGTCTACGGCGCGCTGATGGTAGGGCAAGAGTGTATCGCCGACGAGGTGAACGGTTTTCTGATGCTTGCGTGCGGGAATGCGACCGTTTCGGCGGGAATAGTGTAATGGTTTGGGCAGGAATGTCCTTGCACCATCGAACGCAGTTGATCTTCATCGATGGTAATCTGAATGGACAGCGATATAGAGACGAAATTCTTAACGCTGTTGTTGTCCCGTTGTTCAACGCTAACGTCGGATTGAGTTATTCCAGCAAGACAATGCCCGATGCCACGTGGCGCGTATCTGACTTTCTTGAGGAGCAGAGCATTGAACTTCTTCCCTGGTCCCCTTTTTCGCCAGATTTGTCGTCAATCGAGCATCTTTGGGATCAATTGGACCGTCGGGTACGACTTCATGATCTTCAGACGTTAAGCGATTTACGTAATGTTCTAAGGCATGAGTGGAACGCAATACCACAGGGTGACATCCAGAGACTTATCAGGTCCATGCGCCGTAGATGTCTTGCCATCCATGAGGCAAACGGTGGACATACACGCTATTGACTTCATGTGTGAACTTTTCATTTCACCCCATGTCTGAATTGTGACACCCTGCCTTGACGCCGGCAAAAGTAAGAACATGAAATTATTCAAATTCATACAGCTAGACTCAAAATATGAATTTACAATAATTTGTTTGGGATTAAAGTCGATAATACTAAAAAAGGGTTCCTCAAAGTTTATTGTCCTTTCTTTTTTGACTCAGCATATAATCAACGCCCTTAACAACTTTGTGATACTTTTGCAGGATATATGCTACATGGTTGCATTTCCAAGGTTCCATAGACAGTAATCGACACTGGATTAAACTGACCTACGTATTAAGTGACTTCTTTAAAATTCGGCTTTAAAATTGCGACTAACAAAAATGCACGATCACGATCCCGGCTCGTTTCGTTCATATTCTCAAAATGTCATTTTTGTAAATTATTCACGGTGATTTTAAAATGTGATCTGAATACAGCAACGAGACTACTGTCACACTTGTCACCGACTTGAGTTATATATTTTCCATCGAGCCAACGTTCGTGTGTCTTCTTTATGTCAAGGTTAAATATAAGCAAAACAAATCCCTAACAAATTAACCCTTCACATACGCAATGACCATAACAGCCAGGGCAATTCACAAAAATATCCATTCAAATGTTATAATTTTGTTAAAAGTTTTGGCTCCAAACTGCTGCGCATGAACGCCCATTAGAACGAGGCAATGTTACAAAAACGTGCAGATACTCTTTCGAAATACTCTGGAAGAATAGAATTGCACGGAAGCAAAGTGGAATCCGACCTCCTTTTTTCACTTTCATTGGGCTTTTTGTAATACCCCCTCTTTTCCTGACATTGTTCTGAAAACACAACTTTCTACTGACTAGCCAACCAACCGATAGCAGAAAACGATACGTATTTGCCATTAACCTCCTTGCACGCTGATGTCGAAATGTCAGAATTTTAAAAAAATAATTTCCCCCATAAAGCAACTAGAAATTTAAACCAATTCAATCTTGTTTGACAGAGCTCATTGAGCTCTGTCAAACAAGACTGAATTGGTTAAATTCATAGTTACATTATGGGGAAAAATAATCTACTTGACGTTTTGGTTTTTTGACATCAGTGTGTGAAGGATCATACCTCCCTTCGATCTCATTTGTCTGTCATGCCCCATTCTAAGGCCCTGTGAAGCTTAGAGATTCGATTCGATTTGAATCTAAGTTCGATTTGATCTCAAGTTCGGTTCGATTCGAAAACGGCTCCCCGATTCGTTTCCTTTCGAAACACCCCACGGGAATATAGCTTGATGTCGGTCATATACTAGTCGTCTCACAAAACATACATTTGAAATGATTATACAAAAATAATGCTGGAAATAATAATATCATCTGTACCCCTGCCACGACCCATGTTAACTCCAATCTCACTAGTCACTATAACTGCTGAGAGCAAATTCAAAGTTCCCAAACAATGTTGACGATGAACTGTTACTAGCGGCTGTGCTGTAGCTGGTACCGATGATTCTCGCACCCGTTCCCTTTAGTTTTTGATGAAATACAGAGTGAGCTTGTTGATGAAATTAACTCTCGGATCACATTCCCACCTGGAGCTTGGAGATCTTTCCAATGGTTTAGTTTTGCCAAAGTCCAGTGTCAAATACCACTGCAAGCAACAATTCGTTCTGGGAAAGAAATGCGAAATACACTCATGGAGTGAAACTAAGTACGGCAACTCCACTCTGATCATTTAAATGCAGGACAGATAAAGTTACCTCCGGTGGATAGTCTCCTTCAGACTGTATTCCACTTGCTGATTTTGAACATAGTCATATAATCTAACGACGAAATTGAAATTACCATGAGTTACCAGTACAAAACAACGAAACAACTTTTCAAATTTCATCTAGCGACCTCGCCGGTAGGCAGAAATACCAAACATGATTCGATAAACACTGTGATTCACCCTGCACGCTAAAAACTAAAGTGTTAAAAACTACACTTGAAGTGCAGTATTTAACACTTACTAAGTGCTGAACTAGCACTTTGTTCAAGTGTAGATATCCCAGAACTTGACAGGTGTTACAATAATACCACTTGACAAGTGTAATGTCGCGACACTTAAAAGGAAACAACGCAGATGACGCGGATCAGGCTCGAACCTTCGAGCCTGATCCGCGTCATCTGCGTTGTGTCCTTTTAATTATGTACCCACCAAGCGCAAATCAAATTATGGACGATTCTGGAAGAACCACCAATGCTAGACACATGGGAAGTGCCATCCAATCAAGTTTCAGATGTCTGACTATTGTAAAGTCTAAGTGCTTAAAGCATTGCACTTTGAGTGTTAAAATCAAACCCTAAGAGTTAGAATGGGTTTAACAGCTTGAAAGTGTCAGTTTTAACACTTTAGTTTTTAGTGTGTGTTTGGTCAGTTAATTGGCCAATAATTACAGACTTCAGTTATCAAAAGCGATTACTGACTCCTCACTTTAGTTTCGAAGAGTTTCTAATGAAGAAGCCACTTTTGACAGCTCGTGAATTAGCAGCTCATTTCAATGAATTTTGTAGGCTGTAACTGTCTTTTTAGAGACCAATCCAGGAAGGAATTGCGACTGTTGGGCCCAAGCCTGAGACTATTTATTTATTTATTTGAGTTTGACAACACTTTCTACAGCCGGGGTCACCTCGTGACGGACAGTTTTACGGGTGAAGGAAGCCGGAGTACAAGGGGAGAACAGCGAGCAACGGCGAGCAGCTGTCAGACTTCCCAACGCACTAATACACAAACATGGTTAACGTTGGCTGAAGACATGTGCACCATCGACGTGCAGTACGCCTTAGTATACAGTGCAACAGTGCACCCAAGTGGCCGATCTGGATTAGGTGCCTTGACCAAGGACACTGCGCAGTTAACCCTGTGGGGATCGAACCGTGGTTATCTTGGTTTGAAGTCCAATGCCGTAACCACTGCGCCACCGCGGACCGCATTTAATACTTGGACTCATATCACACGCACAGCTGATTAGACAAATGAACGTTTGTGGTACCCGATTCGGGCAGCTGAGAGCCCAGTGTGACCAATTTGGAATACGGTACATGTTAATTAACCTTTCACCCAACGTAAGAAACCAAAACCGGCCAGCGCAGTTCACAAAAATTACCATTCAATCTTCATTATTTTTTAAATTTTTGTCGCAAAAACATAGTTTACGACTCCTCATTGGAACGAGCTCGTTGAGCTCGTTCCAATGAGGGTTCATAAGCTATGTTTTGGACTCAAAAAAAGAAAGAAAAGTTATTCAAGAATTTTGTTTGCAAGTGTCGCCTGCCTTTCGTTTTTGGTAAAGGATAAAAGAAGCTGCGGACGGTCATTACTACTACATGTATCTTTTATTTATCCACGGAACAATTTCCAAGAGTTTTGAGTTGTTTTTTACTATAATCCCGACTGACTAATGTTCCAACTACACCACCAAGGCCTGCCTTTGGCAAAGGCATGCCTTGATCATGTAGCTGGAATATATTATCGGTCACTTCCCTAATCGGTAATCTTTTGCGATGCTCCTGATTACAAATCGTTTATGTGTACAGGTCAGCTAAAGTTTCTAACTGAAGATTTCTGCGAGCCCCACATAGAAATGTATCGCGGTACAAAGTGAGATTAGCAGTAGTAGAAATTATCAAGACTGAAATTTTGTTGGAAAAATTAAGTCTCGAGATCATAATACGACGACTCGCCGAGGTGCCCGCTCTACGGGCTAATAGCCTTCGTGTTCACCCCAATAAAATACTGCGTGGAGAATTGTTTTTTTTTTCTATTGTTTCACTGCATACTATTTTCATAATGTTGAAAGTAGAAAATAAACACCAGTTTTGAAAGGATTACTATTAATTAATATATTTCTCTACTCCATACGATTATGTAATAACTTGAAATTAGTTTGGAACCAGCTGGTCGCATTTAATTGGTCAGGTACCTAGCCCCAAATGTTTGGTGTCAACCTTTCACCCCTCCCATGTTGTCCAGACAAGTTTCATCAAATGTAGAGCCCCTATACGGTATGCAGTATACACCTACACACGCTACAAAGAGCTTCTCGATTCAACCTCAGAACATTTATTATTTAAAAAATATTGCTGGGCCGTCCAACCCACCCACCACACTGCTCAGCTAATCGTTGGTTAAGAATCGAGTGGGTCGTGTTAAATTATTGGGAATATTTAGGACTCTTGATACCCACCCCAACCCCTCCAAAAAGGGGGTCCAGCGTGAGCTTATCATAACATGGAGCCTCAGTTTGACATCGAATATACCCTTCACGCGATAGAAAGGGTGGTCACGCCAAATAGATGAGGATATTTTCTTTGGTGTTGTATGTTAAAAGTTGTATGGATGAGAATACTGTCGCTCAGCCCTGAAGGCCTATACACACGCTACAAAGTCCGTGAGCTCGCTCTCAATTGACTTTTATAAATTTTTAAGCGGAGGACCCTGGAAGCCCACCAATGAAAGGTAGGTACCCCACTCTCTCACTCCGCCCTTCATTTGTTGATAGTCGAGTGAGTCGTGTTTAAGTACCCCCCCCCCCCCCACACACACACACACACACAAACGACCTATTCAGTCCTCCGTCAGTTGAGAATCGAGGGTGTGGTGTTTGACTGTTGGGAATATTCTCGGGGCAGGACCCCCGAACCTCCATGAACGAGAAGCTAGCGCACCTCCCGGACACTTTACGCAGCCCCCCTAAATTTTAGCCCAAAGTATGTTTCACATAACAGAGAACCTCAATATGGTGCATGGCCAATATACGCTACAACACCCACACCCCAGAAGCTCACCAACCGAAGGTAGGTACTCCATCCCGTAATCTGCAACCACTTAGCCTTTCATCTGTTGGGAGTCGATTGGGTCGTGTTCAATTACCATATCACAGCTCAGCCCTCCGTCTGTTGCGAATAGATAGATTGTGTCGTGTTTAACGGATGGGAATATTCTCTTGGGAGAGCCATAGAACCACCATCAATAGGAGGCACATCTTCCCAAAACTTTAAGTTTACCCCCTAGATTTTAGCCCAAAGCAGGTTTCAAATAACAGTGTGCCTCAATATAGCGAAAGGCCTAAACACGCTTTTAAGCCCGCCCATTCGTTCTCCGGGTATTGATTTGTTGAGAGTAGAGTGGCTTCTGTTTAACTGGTGGGATTATTCTCAGGAAAGACATCCGAACGCATATTAACTGGAGGGTACTACACCTTCCAGCTCAGCCTTTCGATTGTTGCGAGACAAGTGGATCGAGCTTTATTACCCCCTCCCACCTTCACTCCGCTCAGCCCCTCTTTTTGAAGATTGGAATGAGTCGAGTTTAACTGATTGGGAATATTTTCGTTGTTTTCGATTCTGAGTATTGATTATTAAGAGTCAGGTCTCTTTGTAGAGTTTAATTGGCGCATCGTTGGGTAATGGGAGAGTGTGCAAATTGCTGAAGCGTGCATGTTGAATAGGTGAAAGTAGTGATGGTTGAAGACTTGTTTGCGGTGCGAGTTATGAGCGGATGGTAGGTAGTTCGGGAGAAGCGTGTCTTGTTGCGACTTTCAGTGTACCGTATATCACGAATATAGGAAATATTAAAATGAAACATTACACGTGAACTGACTTTGTTATTATACATAACAAAATATTATATTTCACATGACCTTCTAGTCTCCTGATTGGACGAATGCTGCACCCCTATTTCGTGTAGTTTGCATCCACAAACTGACCAGGCACTATACCCAACCCGTTTTCTATTTTTAGCACACTACTATATCAGTTTTCTTTTCATACTGGGCGAATAAAACTAATCAGGCTAAATTTAAATATCGATTCACAGAGGCACAACATCCACAAAACGACCCGGAAAGAAATCATTGTGGAAAAATGTATCGCTTTTCCATTGTTGAAGTCACATTTTCCGAGGCGTTCATTTTATTCCTTGAGAAGATGATCCATATCTCGTTTCGAAGAGAATGATCCATACCTGGGTACAACATTCATGAGAACGCGTCCGAGTATGAAAAATCGTTTGTTTCGCTGCTCATATTATTTCACTATTTAATTGTATGTTTTGGGCAGTAAACGAATAAATAATGGAATTCATTTGAACCTTCGGAGGTTTGTATCCCCGTACTGACCCATTCGATAATGTATATGTGTGACAAAATGTGTGGAAATTATCAAACTGCGTTGTCAAATTTCGAAAATTTTAGCTTTCATTCGCGAGTTGCGCGATTCTAGAATACACAGTTCTGTTTGGGGGAAATGTTTTGTTTACCCTTGCCGACCGATTCAAAATTTGTCTTCTGCTCATATCAATAAGCCGTGTTTTGGAAAAAGAAAATGTTTTTTGAAAACTAAATGGTATTTTTTTCTTTATAACGCTGGTTTGTAGGGCTGCTACCTTGGTAATAGATTAACAAATTGAACAGATGTTTTTCTTGATGGGTGTTCGATATAATATAAGAATTAGTGCATGTCTTGTCGTTGACTGCGCCCATATAGTGCCCAGTGACGTGGTGTAGTTCCCTCCGCTTCGCGGCGGGAACTACACCACCTCACTGGGCACTATATGGACGTAGTCAACTCCAAGCCATGCACTATTCCTTAAATATATTATGTTATTATTAAATATTTGAATTAGAGTTACCCGCAAAGAAAAGTTGCAAACGGAAATGATGCAATCTCTGAAACTAAGCTGCCTTGAGAAAAAAATATTGATTAAAAAAAACCTTTGAAGCATTGTACTGAAATATTGAATCACTTCGGAAGCCCCTTAGTATTTTCGCAAAGATATTTTTTTCCCGTGGCACTAATGAGCTTCCGTACATACTACTGAATATTGCAGAGAAATAGAGGGGACACTTGTTGGATTTTGGCGTCTAAAAAATTCCAATTGACGATTGGTGTGTTTTTGTTGGGAATTCCCCCCTAAAAATGTGACCAGTAGGTTCCTTCCCGGCAATTTTTGTCGATTGTTTGTTGCATGACTCCCAGTTTTCAGGACTGAAAAAGTTGTTTGGAGGGACATACTTGACATATATATTTGGATGCTCAAATTAAAATGGTGTGATCATGCTTTTTTCACGCGAACGCTATAATGGTCGTCTCTGGGAAAATATTTAGTACCGTTGTAACATTACACAAGAACTGAGTTTGTTGAGGAAGATTTGTGGCGTATTTTTCACCATTAAATCTGGTGCGTAAAGCGTGGATTTGTATGTTGAATGGGTGTGTTCGTTTGCTCTGTTTAGAGATTTGATGACGATGTCAATGAGCATGTTGACAACATGAAAGTGAATGAGAACTGGGAAATGAAAGAGGTCTCCAAATCGGTGAACGTCGAAAAAATTAGAAAAACGTTAAAAAAAACCCAAACGATATTACATTACATAAATAAGAATTTAAGCCAACAATAATGACAGCCCATAATAACAAAATACTGGTGCCAAATTTGAACGCCAGCGGATGACCACTTCTAGAGCTTATCCAGGCTATACATACATACGTACATAGCCACGACTTTGCTTTGCAGGAAAATACTCGAATGTGCCCACTTGTGCTCCTGAATAATTTAGAGGGGACGTGCGCGGCGAACGTCACTGCATATACGAAAAGTTTTTTCCCATCTAGAACTGCAAAATCATTTCGCCCCAGTTGGTTGGTCAGTTAGAACTCGCAGGAATGTCATTATTGTTTGTTGGGTATTTTTTTTTCCAAGTTTGTCTCCATTAACATCATTGTAGACTTTTCCCGCAAACAGTTACAGTTTGCGAACTTCTAAAATGTTCTGTTGACTTGAAAACTGCCCCTGGCAGATGATGTACGCTACATTCATGCGTATGAATATTCACCCATTTTATAAACGATGCGTGTTAACCATTTACCCAACGAATCGCCCGCATCCGTCCGCGTAATATGCAAATTCAGCAGTTGAAAAAAATATTATTTTTCAAAATATTCAACAAAACCATATCATGTGACCCCTCGTTGGAACGAGCTCGTCGAGCTCGTTCCAACGAGGGGTCGCATGATATGGTTTTGTTGAAATATTTTGAAAAATTTGAAAAAAAATGATATTTAAAATAATAAATTTTGATATCGTCTGCGTTGGGTAAAGGGTTAAACTACTGGCTTTTTGTGTGGAATTTTCTCTTTCAATCCTGCTGCTTCGTATGGTATCGTTCAAAACATTATTGTCTTCAGCAAAATGGATGAATGTATTCAGTATTTGCAGGGAGGTTCAGTGATAGCTCAAACCTACAGCCTTTTCATTTTTGTGGGATTGAATTATTACTGATCCTTCTCACTAACGTGCAAGCTCTCCGGCGACCAGTCTAATTTGTACGGAATTCGACGATGTTATTACCTGAAACCAGTCTAGCATAACAGTCCATCGCCAAGCGTTAGATTCACTCGTTTGGAATATTTCAGTTGGTCAGAAAACCTACAGTAAGTCAGCCGTGTACTGGTCACTTTTCGTGAGTGGACAATAATTCCACGGTCGCAATAATATTAGATTCCAACAATTTTTCGGATGATGGTTTTTATTTCCTGGTAAACACATGAGGGGACATCACTGCTCAGGCGTGGATTACGACCAGTTCACGGCGCCTGTAATGTACGGTTCGCTTTTCCAACCAACTGATATATTCCAGACGACTGAATCTAGAAGGAACATAAAAATATCATTTTCTTTGAATCAACGAAGAAATGTTGCTCAAACGAGACTTTATTTAAGCGAATCTTTAACCCTTTACCCAACGCAGACGATTTCAAAATTTATTATTTTAAATATCATTTTTTAAATTTTTTCAAAAAATTTCAACAAAACCATATCATGTGACCCCTCTTTGGAACGAGCTCGACGAGCTCGTTCCAAAGAGGGGTCACATGATATGGTTTTGTTGAAATTTTTTGAAAAATAATATTTTTTCAGCTGCTGAATTTGCATATTACGCGGGCGGATGCGGGCGATTCGTTGGGTAAAGGGTTAAAGGCGTTTATCATTATGAATGAGAACTCACCACAGCTGTAGTTTTATGATTACACCGCGTAGTTTCACTAATTGTGTAAATATCTTGATCTTTCCAATGAATTAAACACTTATTGTGGGAGCACGGTGATGGTGTGCTCAAATGCTTACTGCACGTCGATGGTGCAATTGCATTCAACCAATACTAATCCAGCTTTTGCGGAGTTAGTACGTTGGATAATCTAACAGTTGCTAGCCGCTGTTCGGTGGCTCTCTCCGGGTATGCCGAATTCCTCCAACCGTACAACTGTTCGGGAGGTGACCCTGGCTATCAAAAGTGTCGTATATCCCTATAAAATAAATAAATAGTATTATTGATTGAAATATCTATAACTTGAGCATGAAACAATATCTATATATCTTCCCGAGTAAAGTCAGGAGGCGGCAGAAGCTCCATAAAAGTGGAGGAGCACAAATTCACAATTCTACCATTGTTCGACCCAGTGTGAAAAAGGTTACAATCGTATATCGGTAAATGTACCATGACTCGCTATAGTCTCTCGTTTAGATGAATATGCCGCTGTGTGGTCACTGTACTGTCCGTTCCTTCTTCTTCAACCATCTTCCACCCCGAAGGATAGCCTTCGGGTTGGAAGATAGTTGAAGAAGATGAAATGGACCGGAGCGACCGAAAGTGGGATTGTTTGGCTATTGTTTGGATTTGCAAATAATGTTAGAGGAATGCCTGTATATTGACACATTTGCACGCGCCCATTTTACCTCGTCGTGTAACTGCGAAACATATCTGTGGAAAAAAGTGCAGGGGCACGTGCCCCCCTGTGCCCCCTGACTCCGAGTAAAGTGTCATCACATTGTACCAACGATCGTCTGCGCGCAAAGTCCACGAAAAGTGGGTAAACAAACTGCCTATAACAGCGTCGAATTCCGAACAGAATTAAATAGTGGCCCAAGGGCTTTACCAATGTGGTGTCTAGTGTGTCATAATTGTGGCCATCTACTGCCAATTTCTGCTTCACCCAGTATTTATGCATACCATGTTGAAAAGGTTAACATGACTAATGTCATCCATTCTCTTGTCCGAACATTTTATCAATGAATGCCCGCGACCCACAAGAGGTATAACAGTGTTTGTTTACTGTGGTAAGCTAGTTCTAGTTTACTGGTAGAATAGGACCCACGTTACTAATGGTCCGGCAGGTAGAGGGGTGACCTTGCGGTGTCGGGAATTAATAGGTATTTTGGTTGTTTCTAGGGTAACTTTTTGCGCTGAATGCGAATCTGAATGATGCCACTCTGTGAACCTTCGGAAACTCGAAATATTCAAGATGGTGTCCAAGGTGGCTGCCAAAAAACACTGTTTTCATAAATTCGTTTATATATCACAATGAAACTTACACAAGTGTGTACCACCACTAGACGTTGTGTCGTCTACAAAATTCCTGACTGAATCACCAAGGTCAAGGTCACATAGAATGAGCATGCCTTTCAACTTTTTGATGTCCGGGCCATAACCTATTATGTGGAAGAGAGATCGCAATGGAACTTACGAAACATGTATGTATACCACCACTGTGCGGTGTGTTGCAAATAAAATTCACGACCGACTCACCAACATCAAGGTCACAGATAGAGATGGATTTTTTTTGTTTCCGGGCCACAACTTTTTAATGGGAAGAAATATATAATGAAACTTGCACAACATATGCACCACTACTAAGCGATGTGTCGCAAACAAAATTCAAGATCGATCCACGAAGTTCAAGTTACAGTAGGTGTCAACACATGGAATGAACATGCACATCAACTTATTCGTGTCCGGACCATGCCTGTTATGCGGAAGGAGAAAGCACAATGGATGGAATCAACATAGCCATCAAGCTTTTAGTGTCTGGACCATAACCTTTTAGTGGAAGGAGACATCATGATGGAATGTACACAATATATGGGATACTACTAGACAATGTGTCATATCCAAAATTCACGACTGGTCCCCAATATCAAGATCATAGATAAAGATACACGACTTTTTATTGTCTTCCACCAAACTTTCTGGTGGAAGGTGATATAACAATGAAACTTGTACAACATGTGTACCATCACTAGGTGGTGTATCGCTTACAAAATGTTCCGAACAAATATGCGACTTTGTGGCATGTAGCGAAATATTGGGACTTTCTAGCGGCCATCTTGGGCTCCGTCTTGAATAGCTGGAGTTGCTCAAGTTTTACAAAGTGGCAGCATTCAGATTCGGATTCACTGCAAAAAGTTACCCCGAAAAACGACCTCAAAACTCTTTCACTTCCCAACATTGCAAGGTTAGACACAAAATTTCCATTTGGCTGCAGGACTGCAACGCCTGCGGTGGAAATCCTCTGAAGTGGGCGGCATAAGTTTCAACGAATGTTGCGGTCATTGTATGGCCATAGATGCTGAAAGTGACCACAAACACAACAAATAACTAACTAACTAACTAACTAACTAACTAACTAACTAACTAACTAACTAACTAACTAACTAACTAACTAACTAACTAACTAACTAACTAACTAACTAACTAACTAACTAATAATAATAATAATAATAAATCGTTATTAAAGTTGAGATGTCAGAACGAGCTCAATGATCTCGTTCCAATGAGGGGTCATAACCTACAATTTGGAAGTGAAAAAAAATATTTGAATGGTAATTTTTAGCCCGACTGTTTACAGTTTGGATCTATAGTCAGGACTTTCGTCCGTCCGTCTGTCCGTCCGTCCGTCTGTCCGTCTGTTAACATTTAGAGTTTTTGTTAAGTTTGTGGTTAAAGTTTTTTAGTCTAGGTTAAAGTCTTTTTTCTTTTAAATTAATATTAATTACTATTGATTGTATCATTCTCGTTATGTTTCATGTCATTTTGGTAAAGATTTAACCCTTTTTTGTATGGCAATTTAACTTACAACTTCCAGGTGAAAGTTTTGGGTTAAAAATTTTTGTTTACAAAGTAACACCGCTAATGCTTCAAACAGTTCAGTGCAATGTCACTGTTTCTCATTTGGGACAATGGCTACTGTCTACTGAACCTTTCTGCAGTGATTTTTATTAATATTGGCATGATTTTAACCCCTTTAAACATGTTTTCAGACTTAGTTTCTTTGTATTTGAAATTAGGCTTTGCCACATACTTTCTTACTTTAATTCTTGCTCAGTCAATACAACTTAATGATTGCATTTACATCAATGATTTCTTTTATCGGTTTTAGGAAATATTTATCCCTTTTTTGGCAGTCAGTTTTACTTAGTATTCCCAGCTTAAAGTTTCGGATTAAAGTTTTGCTTTTCAAGGT
This sequence comes from Pictodentalium vernedei, assembly GCA_031216915.1. NCBI lineage: Eukaryota > Metazoa > Mollusca > Scaphopoda > Dentaliida > Dentaliidae > Pictodentalium > Pictodentalium vernedei. The sequence continues at coordinate 249,463,446 of CM062289.1, forward strand.
TGTACCTTTCATTCGTCAAACACTGTGTTACAGCGACATTGATTTCCATTTGGGCAATGTCTACTGAACCTGTGTACAGTGGTTTCAAATAATATTGGCATTAATTTAACCCTTTTCAAAACGGTTTTCGAACTTAGTTTCTCTAAATTTGAAATTAGGCTTCTACCACATACTTTGTTACTTTTTAGCCCCCCACAAGGGAGGGATATAGCATAGAGCTCCGTCCGTCTGTCCGTCCATCTGTCTGTCCGTCTGTCTGTCAATCCGTCCATCCTTCTGTCCGAACTTTGTTTACGGCATAACTAACAGATTTCAATTCTTGTCAGTACATGTCTCTACAGCAGCAGTGTCTATGTCAAGTTCGATGACCACCAGTATCAAATGAAAATTGTTGGAAATTATTGCTCTGCCCCTTCCACCCTCCCCCCCCCCCCCCCCGCCAATTAGGCATTTTCTTCTTTGCTTCAAAATGCATTTTGAAGTATTTAGAGTGATTACATGCAGAAGTTTTTTTTTAACTCCTATACCCTCACCCACCACCCAACCCCCACCCCCATGCCAATTAGGCACTTTTATCTTTGGTTCAAAATGCATTTTTAAGGATTTAGAGTGACTACATGCAGAAAAAAGTGACTCCTATTAACCCCCATCTCGTACAGCCCCACCCCTCCTTCCCCACCCACTCCCTCCTCCTCCCCTAGCCATTTCAGCAAAATATTTTTTCTTTGGTCCAAAATGCAGTTTGAAGGATTTAGAGTGACTACATGCGGAAAAAAATTGACTCCTATGACCTCCAAAGCCCCTCTCCTCTCCCTCCACTTGGGGTGCCAATTAGGCATTTTTTGCCCGACTGTTTACAGTCAGGGCTACAGTTAGGCAGGGCTACAGTTATGACGTCTGTCAGGTTACAGTTTCTTTTCTTTTTTTTCTTTTTTCTTTTCTCGTTATGTTTTATGTTATTTTGGGACATATTTAGCCATTTTTTCTTTTTTGCAGTCAATTTAACATAGAACTTCCAGGTTAAAGTTTTTGGTTTAAGTTTTTTATTTACAGAGTTACACCTCATCTGTCTTGTTCCATTAATAGGTCATGAGGTATGTTTTGGGGTAGAGAAATGAAAAAATAAAATTTGAATAGCAATTTTTGTATATCACGAGTGCAGATATGGCAGATTCGTTAGGTAAACGGTTACCAAAAAATGGCTCAGACTGTTTTGTGTCTAAGCATTGCCATTGCTGGGACAGTCGGGTTGCATGCGTGACATCACTCTAGTTGTGAATAGCGCTGGCCGGAGATAGCAGTAACATTAGATAAATGGTTTAATGGGGAGTGTTTCATTTAGTTTGCTAATAGTGGACCCATCCTCCACAGCGATAACCGAGATAAGTACCAATCGGTGACTATTTTTCAAACACCATGGTCAAACTCATGGCCATCTATTTTACCAAACTGCTCTTGGGATTAACATATAGCCGTAGAACAATAGCTGTGGTAGTTGTCTGAAGACTCCAGCCGCTTGATGAGGAGTCTCCGAAGATGCCCGGATAATGACTGTTACACCTTAACCCTTTGAACCCTCGTTTCCTGGAATGGTATCTCCCTTGTGTGCACTTACAGTGAGATAGGCCAGTCCAATATCAATATACCGAGAGGATAAAATAATAACTGCAATCTGCAGCCGTCCGGCTGCAAACTGCAGTTATTATTTTCTCACCAATACCCCGTGTATAGACCTCTTGTAATAAGACAAACATGGGACAAAATTATGCCGTGGAGCAAGAAATCGGTCTTACGTGTTCAAAGGGTTAAGGTTGTTTCACTTAGTACTATAAAACAAATCCAAAAAGTTAAGTGCATCTTTTGACTCTTTCCTGATGAGTTATTTCCCTTACATCAATGAAGCTCGATATCTGGAAAGCCTCATTTTGTTGAGTTTTATTTCAGGAATCAAATTGTTGTAATATTAATTGCTGGTTCGTAAAATCCACATTAATTTTTTTGTATAATGGCTCCGCGTGCTCCACAGATGGGTTTCATCCATTGTTTCCCACGCTGATCACTGAGCACTTTATCTGGCATGAGATATAAATATTTTGCAGGACGTGACGACAGGAGAGTTTAGAGAGGTGTAGCCCCCAATCCCGTTAAAAAATTTCAGTCGTTAGAAATTTTAAGTTTCAAACCAGTTGGAAATTCCCTGCCATTGTTTTCGTGGTATTTTATATGTCGCTGTCACCGATTCTAACAAACATTTAGTGAATTTTTAATCACATGTTATGGGATTTTCTAACTGGAATCGATGGGAGCGCAGTGGCTCAGATGTTACGGCATTGGACTTCAAACCAGGTCCACGGTTCAATTCCGCCAGGGGCAATTGCGTTGTATGCTTGGGCAAAGCACTTATTCCCGATTGCCCACATGGGCGCACGGTGGCGCTGAGTACTAAATCTTCAACCACTATGGAAATTAGTGGAGTTAGTATGTTGGGGATTCTGGCAGTTGCTCGCCGTTGCTTTGTGGTTCTCTCCTCCACCCGTAACACTGTCCGACACGAGACGACCCTGGCTGCTGAAAATGTCGTTAAACCAGAGTAAATAAATAAATGGAATCAAAATCTTCCAGCTTTATTACCCAAAGGTCATATACTTCGAACACTAGGAGAGAAGGGTGCATTCGAATTTCTTCAGAAGTTGGAAATTCACAGATCGCAGTTGGAAAATTTTCACTCGACGTGGTGGTATGATGGGGAGGATGCAAATGGTTTCTGAAAAGTTGGATGTTCGGCAGCCAGGAAAGGGGTGGGGGGGGGGGGGGGGGGGGTACAGTTGGAAATTCAGAGCGGACATACCCTCCGAACCAAAACCCTGTAGCTACGACCCTATAATATTTTGTTGGTGGATCACGTGTGATGAGATGAGTTTATTTTGAGCTATTGTAGTGTCATGAATTGGGCTGAGAGAAAATGAGATCTGATGCATGGAACGGATGGAAAAATCTAAATGTTTTGAGTAGAAACAGAAATCAGTATATCGTGAGAATGAATAAGACACCGTTTTGTGTGTGAAAATGTGTAACAGTTCGTCCTGGCACGTGAAATATTTTCATTTATCATCACATATTGTAGCTATCTTCTGCATGGTGGGATGAAAACGTCAGCTTGAGTCACTGATAAAACATGAGATGAAAGGTTTAAACAGTTTACACGCCTAACTTGTACATAAACAACCTTACACATTGTTACCTTCAGGATAATTTAGTGACTTGGAGAAGATCAGCTGCAACCTCGAATGACAGACCAGGGGTATGTATTAACTTGTTTGGTAAAGCCACACACCACACTACTTGATGGACGATTAATCGGAAAGCAGATTGTCGAGTGCACATGACAAAGTTTGAAATGCAAAATCCAAGGAAAGTAGGCAGTGGGAAGCAAATTTGTGGTTTGAAATCGTGAGGCGTACCAAATGTCACGGGGATGGACTCGCGTGTGGGTACGCCCCCAACGTTATCAGAAATGCGCGCGCGCGCGCGCGCGAGAGAGAGAGAGAAAGAGAGAGAGAGAGAGAGAGAGAGAGAGAGAGAGAGAGAGAGAGAGAGAGAGAACATGTTGTTTCTGCCAATATATTTTTATACCACAATTCCATCACCACGCTGTAAAAGCAATAATGCTGTCGGGGGAGGGAAGGGTACGGGAGGGGATCGGGAGGGCCTAACGATTCAAATGCAGTGACATGAAACTTGTATTTCTTTCTGGGTTTTGGGGGCTTGCCATCACACGTCATTGAAATGTCATCGGGAATTAGCAAGAATAAGTAGGAAGAGGGATGTACTCTGAAGATGTGACCGAAGATCCTTCGTATGATTAGTCCCTTTTGCGGCCATTACATTGGAGAGAGGAACACACTTTTGGCTGCAAATTTGTTGCAAAAAGAGTAAAAAATGTTCAGTTTTGTTCATGTAGAGGTGCGTTGGTCCTATGCATAGCTTTTTGTATTTTATTACACGCCTCTTCTTCTAAATCCCCATCTACAACAACACTAAACTAATGTGAAAAATGAAACTCTGTTTCGCACACAAGTGCGGAACGGAAATCGTTGACGGATTATTTTTATAAAGAAGTGAAATTTCACTGGGATTTTCTACAAATCGTGCGTCGGAATTCCGATTTGAATCGCTAGCGATAGCTGAAAATAGCAACATAGGTTCCCCTCGCAAATTTGGTTGGCGATAAAATGCATTCTTTTTGCTGATAGTTCGTCCCCTGAGTTCCAATGTGTTCTATGTGCCTACTGGCACATAGAACACATTAGAACTCGGGGGAGGAGTATTCAAATGAATTACGGAGTGTCCTTCTAATAATTGCTTTCATAGACGTTGAAGCGTGTAATAAAAACAGAATGACACACGTGTGTGAATGGGTTAATCCATATGGAACATGTGCCATCGCGGAAGGATAAAACCCGAGGCATGTGACCTCTCGTTTTATCCCTCCGCGCTTGCACTCGTGCATATCGATTAACCTACACGCGTGTGTCGTTCTGTGTATGTATTCCTATCATGCTACCAAGGTTTATGAACCATGAGTGATATATATCAATTTGTTGATTCCCGTCTACATGTGTGACCGTACTACCCCCCCCCCCCCCCCCCAAAGTTAGCACTGTGCGCAATGCGATGAAGTTCAGATCGACATAATTTGAAGACTATATCATTTTAGCACACTGTCGAACAAGGACAATTTTAACGCAACCACTCATGGCATCTAAATTATGAATAATGGTTTAAACATCTCATGCTGTTTAGAACAAATTCAACGTGCAAATTCCCCCCATAATTCAACTAGAAGTTAACCCAATTCAATATTGTTTGATAGAGCTGACCGAGATGGCCAAACGTGATTGTTTGTGGAAAGAATGGTCTACTGACAAATGAAAGTCAACACAATGATGAAAATATGCAGTATTTTAATGGCACTAATTACACATATCTGTCACTAATGTTTTTGATGGAAAAATGTTCTCTCGACATGCATGGTGCTGGAACGGTCCATGATGAAACAATGCCGGTAATTACTGACAAAAAATGTAAATTGTGATCTCCTGGACACAATAGCAGTGTCTGACGTCAGTAGCGAGTGTATCCACCACGTGCTCGGATGGAAGCCCCTCCTAATGCTACCAGTGAGCCTTCTGATACGGTCCAGAGACAATAACTGCCACTCCTCGTGCAATGCAGCTTCCAAATCAGCCAAATTCCGTATCGTTTGCTTGCACACGGCTTCCAAGAAAGTTCTAGATGTGTTCTAAGGAATTCAAATCGGTGCTCATTGCAGGCCAAGTAAGTGTTGTAATAGCGTTGTCCTGAAGGAATGATCTCATAGCATGGGAACGACTTGGCCTTGCATTGTTGTCCATGAATACAGGGCGAGAAGCTAACGGGTGGTTGTCAATATGAGGCACGACAACCGGATTGAGAATGTCCCGGATGTACTGATGATCATTGAGATTCCCACGTACAGTCACCATATAAAGTTTACAATCATGAGAAAGGCATCCCCGGATCATTACTGATCCTCCACTATAAGGAACAGTAGGTCTGATGTTTCTGGGCACGTAAGCAGTATTTCTATGCTCCACACTCTCATGCAACCATCTGTAACTTGAAGTAGGAACCTACTCTCGTCTGACCAATGGACTCTCCTCCAGGTCCTGAGATTCCAATGCCGTCATGCCATACACCACTCCAAACGTCGCCTTTGATGCTATCGGACAGAGCTGGACGCTTGATGACCCTTCTGAACCTCATACCCAGTGCTTTGAGACGGTTTCGGATAGTTCTGTTGCACAAAAGCCTGCTGGGGGAGTCAAAGGCGTTTCAAAACCCCACTTGAAGCAAAGGGTTCACGCTTAACGTGGCGAGCCAGACTCCGATCTTCTCGAGGAGAGGTCTTTTGGGGTTGTCCAGGCCTTGGCCGGTCCTTAACATCGTTGGTTTGTTGATGTTTTCGGACAAGTCTGCTGATGACAGAATGACTAGAGCCAAGTTGCCTTCCAATAGCTTTGAATGACATGCCTGTTGCATGCATGCCAACGATTTGCCATCTTAGTGCCTCTGACAATCTCCTCCTTACCATGTCAACATTTATTGATAAAAGAAGTGACAACGTTTCTTGTTTTATACCCAGATATTGCAAGTGGATGATAATGTTTTGTGTGACATTGGTGGACGAGGGGATGTGTTTAGGTACGCTAACAACCAGAAACATCATGTTTCACTAAATGAAATGTCCTGCAAGACAAAGCAATCATTAACACATAATAATCAGTAACAGCAACTTCACTTTCATGAAATATTTCAGGTGGAGTTTAATTAAGTTCCAGGTGTATATTATATATCGTTTTTATTCAGAAATGTGCAGCAATATTGTTCGATATAGCTACACGTGCCCCTGAATTACTTTTGTTGACGTCAGACTGTTTTGGTGGGGGGGGGGGGGGAATTATCCCTGATGGGGGCGGGTGTGAGATGGGGAAATCCCACACCCTTACCCACCAGGGATAATAATAATAACGCTGAGTCGACCTCTCAAGCTGAGAAGGAAAGCAATCGTGATTTATCACTTGATCGTATCGCATATAAATCCCGCGCCGTGTCCAGTATTTAACAGCCAATTGCTTTCTCTTTTCGAGTTGGTTTCGGACTGTTCTGCATTTCCCTTTCCTTGATTCCAGTTTAAAGTGATATTAATCAAGCATTGCCTTGAGGCGATCGACATTTCACCTGTCCCGCAACAATACCCAGCTCCGATGTAGATGGAAATTAGGCGCAGCGAATTAACTATACTGAGTCAAAAAAGAAAGTATAATAAACTTTGAGGAGCAATTTTTTTTAGTATTATCGACTTTAATCCCAAACAAATTAATGTAAATTCATATTTCGAGTCTAGCTGTATGAATTTGCATAATTTCATGTTCTTACTGTTGCCAGCGTCACGTCAGGACGTCGCAATTCAGACATGGGGTGAACTGAAAAGTTCACACATGCAGTCAATAGCGTGTATGTCCACCGTTTGCCTCTTGGATTGCAAGACATCGACGGCTCATGGACCTGATACGTCTCTGGATGTCACCCTGCAGTATTGCGTTCCACTCCTGCCTTAGAACATTACGTAAATCGCCTAACGTCTGAAGATCATGAAGTCGTACCCGACGGTCCAGTTGATCCCAAAGATGCCCAGTTGGCGACAAATCTGGCGAACGTGGGGGCCAGGGAAGAAATTCGATGCTCTGCTCCTCAGGAAAGTCACGACAGATACACGCCACGCGACATCGGGCATTGTCTTGCTGGAATAACTGCAATCCGATCCGACATTAACGTTGAACAACGGAACAACAACAGCGTAAAGAATTTCGTTCCAGTATCGCTGTCCATTCAGATTACCATCGATGAAGATCAACTGCGTTTGATGGTGCAAGGAAATTCCTGCCCAAACCATTACACTACCCCCGCCGAAACGGTCGCATTCCCGCACACAAGCATCAGAAAACCGTTCTCCTCGTCGGCGATACACTCTTGCCCTGCCATCAGACAAAATCGTGATTCATCATCACTAAAAAGAACTGTGCTCCAACGCTGCTGAGTCCAGCGAACACGCTGACGTACCCATTCTATTCTGACGGTACGGTACGATGACGTTGGGTAAGGGTTGGTCCGTGGTATGGACGCCTACTTCGGATGCCGTGTTCAGCGAGTCTGTTGCGAACAGTTTGTGCGCTGATTCTATTGTTAGTTCTACCAGGAGTAATTGATGCTGTCCTCGTCGCCGGAAGGAAGCGATCCCGCAAGTGAGACGTCCCGATGTGTCGGTCTTGTGCAGGGGTCGTAACTCTTGGTCGACTTGAACGCGGTCGGTCGGCAGTAGATCCAGTGGTTCTATACCTTCCAATGAGACGGTAAATAGTGGCCACAGTGACTCCGAACTCAGCAGCGAGCTCATCTGGAGATACCCCAGCCCCATGCATACCAATGGCACGCAACCTCTGATTTTCGGTTAACTTTGGCATTTTTTAAAATGTCTGAAGACAAAAACTAGCGTGTTTTCTCAGTAACCCAGGCTCTCTCGCACATCATAACACAAAGAAAATCGTCGGCCACCCATTCTATTTGACATTCTCGGGTAGCACGTGCTATTTTGAAATCCGTGGTAAAATTGTATACGGTTGTGTGGACAACAACAACAACATGTCATTAAACTCTTTGCACGACTTCTTGTCCACAGACATGCAACATTAGAATTATTATATTTCATCCTTTATGCTATTTTTTCACATTTGTTTCTATTATAATTTCTTTTTTGACTCAATATATATTATCTTTGCCAAAAACACGAGATAGAGCAGCGTGGTACTGCCTCACATTAGAAGTTTTCTATGCAGCTCACAGAAAAACAATTAATAATATTACGTCCTTCAAAGAAGGAAGGACCGCTCGACCGTCTTTCTGGGAATTTCGGTTCGGTGTTTTAGAAAGCCGGGAAAATTGGGCAGAGTGGGTCCACTTCAGTGCCCGCTGAAAGCAAATCTTGGAAGTATAGCGAGATGCTTTTATGGCAATGGGTGTCGGAATGAGTTGTTGGGCTTAGTGACCCAAAAGTAGTTTTACGAAGTGAGAGGATTTTTAGTACATTAGATGAAGTTTTGGGGCTAAGTGAACTCCAAATTAGTTTTATTTGGCGAGAAGCCGTTTAGGACAGTAGAATAAGGCTTTTTTCTCATATTTTTTTTTTTATTCAGACCTTAGGTACTCATTTACAAGCAGAAACATTTTTTCTATGGACTAATTTTACAATGAGTTGTTATACTTAACAAGAAATAGCAAGGTTTCATATTCTTTCACTGTGACGTAAATTTTCATTCGTAGCTGCACTGTGGAGATGGGGCGTTTAACAAATGATGTAGAAGAGCTGCCTTCTGTGTTTTGGCAGAATCAAGGTCCTACATACATATCAAGCCCTTACCTTTCACCTTATTTCTTAGCCGAAATGAAGTAAGTGAATGGGGTTATGAGGAATGTCTAAACGCCCTAAAAGCAATGCAAAACAATAAAACACCCGGTCCTGACGGCTTCACTGCCAAATTCTATAAATTTTTCTCGAAAGACACAGGCACTTATCTAATTAATTCTCTGAACTGTGGCTACAAATTGGAACGACTTTCAATTACACAGAGACCCGGGATTATTACTTGTATATCAAAATAAAACAAACCAAAATGATACATAAAAAACTGGCGCCACATATCCCTAGTTGACGTAAATACAAAAATAGGATCAGCAGCAATTACTAACAGAGTAAAAACAGTTCTTCCAAATTGAATTTCAGACACCCAGCTTAGTTTTATGAAGGGTCGTTACATAAGGGAGTGTACTAGATTAACTTCCGATTTAATTGCAAAATGTGAAAAACTAGATATTCCAGGCATCCTACTTCTCATAGATTTCGAAAAAGCTTTCGATTCTCTTGAATGGAGTTTGATCCAAAAGCCGATGGAATTTTTAAATTCTAGACCCCCTATGATAAGGTGGTTTCAAACCTTCTACAGCAACATCTCTAGTTGCGTACTTAACAATGGCCATTGTTCTGAAAGGGTGCGCGGTGGATCAGTGGTAGACTGTTGGACTTCTATGCTAGAGGTCCCGAGTTCGAGCCCCGCCCGGGACGATCCGCGTTGTGTCCTTGGGCAAGGCACATTCTCTCGGTTGCCAACATGGGGGCACGATGTCGCCGTGCACTAAGGCGTACTGAACGTCGATGATGCACATGTCTTCAACCGCTGTCACCCTGCTTGAGCGGAGCTTAAACAGAGTTATAATGTTGAGGAGCTGACAATTGCTCGTCGATGCTCGGTGGTTCTCTCCGAGTACTCCGGCTTCCTCCATCCGTAAAAATGTCACGATTAGCCATTGTGCAGAAATATGTGACCTAAACACCAATAAATAAATAAATAAATAAATAAATAAATAAATAAATAATTGTTCTCAAAGCTTCAATATTGGACGAGGCGTAAGGAAAGGAAATCCTTTATCGACATATCTCTTTATTCTTAGTGTAGAAATTCTTCGCGCGTCCCTAAAATTTAATCCCAATATAAACAGAATAAAGATTAAAAATTCGGAATATCTAATAAGTCAACACGCTGATGACTCCACTCTGTATTTAAGTGACGATGGATACTCTTTAGATAATGACCTGAATATGAATAACAATTCTCACTAATCTCTGGCTTAAAGGTTAATTTTGACAAAACGGAAGTTATATGGATAGGCTCAAAGCGGGGTTTTTATGAAACACATCCAACAAGCGAACAAGTCGTTTGGAATCATTCCAGATCATTCAAAATTCTTGGAATTGAATTTAATGACAATTATATACTAAACAATTATACAAATACAATCCAGAAAATTGGAAAATTACTAAGTGATTGGTCAATTCGTAACTTAACATCAATCGGGAAAAATACCGTTATAAAAACTTTGGCTTTACCAATTCTAACACTTTATTTTATGGTTTTACCAAACCAACCGAAAGAGTTATTTAAGAAAATTCAAAGAGTTTTTTTTTTTTATAATTTCTTGTGGTCTGAAAAAGTGGGAAAAATTAATCGTACAACAATGATTGGCCTTTTTGAAAACGGCGGAATTAAATTTCCGCACGTTTTAACTTTTTGTCGTGCTTTAAAAATTATTTGGACTAAGAAATTATTGGACTCTTCCTCGTTTGCTCCGTGGTAAACTCTCGTAATCGACGAACTAGAATTGTTCGGAATTTATCAACTTTGGTACTTACATGAAGAAGGTTTAAAAGTGGTTGGGAAATGAGTAAAACACATTCTGGAAGGATGTTATTTTGGCCTGGGCTATCCTGGGCAGAAAAGCACCACAACCCCCGCAGAAATATTAGGTGAAACTATTTTCCTAAATAATCAAATAAAAGTTAATCGACAACTTGGTGTAACTAAGGCATTTACTTCGTAAATGACTTAGTATCTGAAAACAACGGCCTTCTAACCTTCTCTGACTTCTCCAACAAGTACAACATCAACACCCCATTTACAGTTTTTTCAGAGTATTATAAATGCTTTACCTAAATCTTGGAAAACTGCGACATGATCAAACAAAACGTTGCCCTTCAGGACAATTTATTTATTTATTTATTTATTTATTGGTGTTTAAGGTCACATATTTATGCACAATGGCTAATCATGACCATGACAGTTTTACGGGTGGAGGAAGCCGGAGAACCCGGAGAGAACCACCGAGCAGCGAGCAACTGTCAGCTCCCCAACATACTAACTCCACACAAGCAGGCTTAGCATTGGTTGAAGACAAGTACACCATCGACGTGCAGTACGCCTTAGTACACAACGCAACCGTGCCCCCACGCGGGCAATGGAGATGAAGTGTCTTGCCTAAGGACACCTCGCGGTTGCCGCAGGTGGGATTCGAACCGAGGACCTCTCGGCTTGCAGCCTGCACCTCTACCTACTGAGCCACCGCGCTCCCACCCTTCAGGACAAAAAGACTGACATGTTAAAATCTACTAATAAAGTCTCCCGGGCTTTTTATTTTAAATTTTTAGAATTGCCTCACATTATTTATTTACACAACACCTCCTATTAAAGCACAGAACAAATGGAACGAGGTTTTGGATATGAATTTGCACTCCAATGATTGGAATTTTATATATAAAATCCCATTTACAATCACGGACGATAAGTTTTCATTTCAAAATTCTCCAACAAATTTTATATACGAATTCAAAACTTTATAAATGCAAACTCTCTGAAATTGAACTATGCACGTTTTGTTGCAATACAAAGGAGACAATACTTGACTTGTTTTTTTAATGTCCTGTTGTGAAAACAGTTCTTCTGAATTTTTTAGAACATTTAAGGAACAAGTGTGATGTTGAGTTTCCTTTAACCCCAGAATATGTTATTTTAGGCCACAAAAATATTCATGCCCCTTCCAATAACACAACAGACTTCTACATGCTTATCTTCAGAAAGTTTATTTGTTCCTGCAAAGTGAAAAATAATCTACCAACCAATACAAGATGTATTGAACAATTTAGAAATTACAGAAATCTAGAACTCATCTCCAAATATTCATACTCGAACAAGCGCATCAAAGAGATAAACTTAAGAAGGGATACAATCAGTTATCTGCAAACTGGTTAACCCTCTTTACATCTTGCTTATACTGTTTCTGTCGCCATAATACAGTGACATTGTACATTGCGATCGGTGCTGTAGCATCACGACATATTTGTACGTTACTTGTACCGACGTAACACTGTTTGGAGAAGCTCTATGTGTTGCTTGGATTGAGTCATTTCAAATCTTTAGCTAGCACAATATTTTGAAAATGTGATGTTCCCTGCTCAAAAATGACAAAATATCTAAAAACATTTCCTCCAACCCACAACTTTTGTCCCCTCTCTGGAAAGAACTCGACGATCTCGTCCTTGCGAGGGGTCGGGAGGTGTGATTTGGGGGAAGAAGATTGGAATAATATCTCGTCGTTTGTAAGAATCGGAATATAAACCACGGCAGTTCATGCTTCCTATAATTATGCCAGCCATTTGGGATTAAGTTATGAGTAACCGGTAACGTTTAAAGTTCATGTGCACCAACAGTGTTTTGAATCATTAATTGTTTCTTTCCTAAACTTAACATTTCTGTACAGAACATTCATGGAAAGACCTATAAATCTGAAACTTTCCTATTAACACAAACAATTAATGAAAACATTAACATTGATGATGTGAGTCGATAATTTCTCACGTGTTTCCTTTTTCAAACCGAACAGAATGCACCTGCGTTGATTATAACAGTCCTTGGTGGCTAAAAAGCTGTCCTCACTATCACAACTCTTAACCCATTGAACGTGTTAACTGGGTTTTACGGAAAGGGTACTTTATTGTTCCAGACTCGAGTTACAAGGAGGAAATTGGAGATGGGAGGTGTTATAAAAAAATACTCATTAGATTGTTAGTACTAGTCTTCTAACATAGGAAATGCGAGGAAAAGAACAAAAACATTTTGTGATCTAGGCCTACAAACGCGCGGAAAGAGGTCCTTCGTACCTGGCTACCCCATAGCCGAAAACCCATCCACCAACACACCCTGGCCGCCCACAGGGCGTGTAGTCTGTGAGTAGCAGAGACGTCTAGGGGGTGGGTTTGCGGGTATGTAAGTGAATATGTGGTCATGCGATCAGTTATCTTGTAAAATTCATTTTTTGGTGAATTGAATTGTATTACGTCCGTTCGAATTCGGTTCGTCGATCGCAACCCATGCGAAACATTTCACATCGTTCTCCATCCATTGACGCGTTTTGTGGAGTTGAGTGGAGGAGGGGGGGGGGTAAACAAAAGCTAAAACACGCTGTGTTTATTGGGCACCCGAATGCAATGTAGAACTAAGCTGTTAACCTCTGTGACCTACCTACGTTACCAGTAACGTTTCTATGAAGTACCGTCAATAGGCGCGTCTGTTTCGATTTACCCACGAAAAAAGGGATGAGAACACGAGCTTTCCTTCCAGTTTTCTGTACGAAGTCTAGTATGCGAAAATCATCCATTGAATCGCACAGACGCGTACTGAAAATGGTAGCTCGTGAGACTTGTTTATATTACAAGTAAAACTGTCCGAGGTGCACGATCATCGAGTGATACTAGGTCACTTCGTAGAAGCTTTCCACACACACACACACACATATGTACACAGAAACGCACACATACACACCCACGAACATCCCCCACTCACTTGTATGAGAGTATTTGTATTTGTACCAGAGTGAATGCATTATAATAAAGCAATAAAGTGCATCATAATATCTTGAAAATTAATGGAAAAAAAGTATATACATTTGTTTCATCTGGAAATTGAAACCAGCTCGAAATTAGCGATTTGTCTTATGACTTTCGCATTTGTAAATAAAAAAATGGAATATTGGAAAAGGTACCAGAAAAAAGAAAGATCAACATCCTCACCTCTCTACAATACAAAATCTATGCGGTGCTGCGAATAGTAACCGGTATTCTAGGCGGCGTAGCAATATACGTACGGGCAAATAGCTATGCCGCCGAGAACATTAGCTGTTTATTCATACAACGCCGAAATCTACAGTTCAGAAAGTACGAACATAAAAAGTCCATGTTATTGATCACAGGTCTCAATTTTTTTTGTTCGTTGTTTATTGTAAGGCAAGTACCAGAGCAATGTATGTATGCATACTTTTATCAAAACAGTGGACTCTGGAAGGCAGCTGTCTGTTATGACACCTTGGTGGAATTGTTGCCCCTGATACTCTCCTCACCGACAACGGTCATCCTTCCAAAATATTCTACAAGCCTATTGAAAAGTTGAGCCATTTATTTTCCCCCATTACTGCAAGTACATTGGGCACTAGCAAAATATTTTTTCGCAGTTTAATTGTGAGAAGACTCTGTCGTTGCTTTTTAGAACTAAAAATGAAAATACCCCCCCCCCCCCCCCCCCGAGATAACTGAAAAAAACGCCAAAACAACAAAATAAAACTCTAATACTTTTACAGTTAATGATTACATTTTTGCAACAAAAGTGGGAAAAATGTACATGCAGGCTTTATTAAAATTCACTGGAGTAATTTCAATAAAACAAGGGGTGAATTACAAAGTGTCACCACTGTCATAATTTGATAATCAACCGTTCATTAAATGGAATCCAGGACAAAATGTCCATGGACAAACTTTCATCACAACAATGTGATGGGCATTTTGTCTATTTTATATTTTCTGGATTGGCATTTTGTCTGATTGGCATTTTGTCCATTTGCATTTTATCTATTGGCATTTTGTCCATTGGCTTGTTGTCCGCGCACCAATTAAATGAGTGACCAGTACTCACCACTACTATTGTAGAGATGTTAGCACTGCATTCAGGGAATTTCCCACAGGCTTAACGAAATTGACTTGGGTCCAAATCACTCTTAAAAGTGCCTTTGGTGACGAATGTACGATGACACAGATGGTTTTGGACAAGACATCCACCTACTACACATAGAGCTAAGCTGCCACTAACCGGCTGAGTGCCAAAAGCAATTATTAAAATGTGGGTACCATACTGAGGTCAATAATTCCTTTGCTCAAGTTTCGTATTAACAAACCCTTAGGGCCCGATCTCCACATCTCCTACTACTCCTACTACTCCCTTCATCGGTCCCCCTGCGGGGTCCCCCACTAGGTCCGGCCAATAAGGTCCGATCACCACATCTCCTACTCCCATTATCGGTCCTCCTGCGGGGTCCCCACTAGGTCCGGCCAATAGGGCGCGATCTCCACATCTCCTACTACTCCCTTCATCGGTCCCCTGCGGGGTCTCCCATGAGATCCCCCAATGGGGGCCGATCTCCACATCTCCTACTACACCCTTCATCGGTCCCCCTGCGGGGTCCCCCACTAGCTCCGGCCAATAGGGCCCGATCTCCACATATCCTATTACTCCCTTCATTGGTCCCCCTGTGGGGTCCCCTACTAGGTCCGGCCAATAAGGCCCGATCTCCACATCTCCTACTACTCCCTTCATCGGTCCCCCTGCGGGGTCCCCCACTAGGTCCGGCCAATAGGGCCCGATCTCCACATCTACTACTCCCTTCATCGGTCCCCCTGTGGGGTCCCCCACTAGGCCCGGCCAATAGGGCCCGATCTACACATCTACTACTCGCATTATCGGTCCCCCTACGGGGTCCCCCACTAGGTCCGGCCAATGGGGCTCGATCTCCACATCTTCTACTACTCCCTTCACCGGTCCCCCTGCGGGTCCCCCACTAAGTCCGCCCAATAGGGCCCGATCTCCACATCTCCTACTACTCCCTTCATCGGTTCCCATGCGGGGTCCCCCAATAGGTCTGGCCAACAAGGCCTGATCTCCACATCTGCTACTCCCTTCATCGGTCCCCTGCGGGGTCCCCCATGACCCCCCCCCCAATGGGGGCCGATCTCCACATCTCCTACTACTCCCTTCATCGCCCCCCCCCCCTGCGGGGTCCCCCACTAAGTCCGGCCAAAAGAGCGCGATCTCCACATCTCCTACTACTTCCAACATCGGTCCCCCTGCGGGGTCCCCTACTAGGTCTGGCCAATAGGGCCCTATCTACACATCTACTACTCCCATTATCGGTTCCCCTGCGGGTCCCCCACAAGATCCAGCCAATAGGGCCCGATCTCCACATCTCCTACTTCTCCCTGCATCTTCCCCTGCTGGGTCCCCCACTAGGTCCGGCCAATAAGGCCCGATCTCCACATCTCCTACTCCCGTTATCGGACCCCCGGCGGGGTCCCCCACTAGGTCCGGCCAATAGGGCCCGATCTCCACATCTCCTACTACTCCCTTCTTCGGTCCCCTGCGGGGTCGCCCATGAGATCCCCCAATGGGGGCCGATCTCCACATCTCCTACTACTCCCTTCATCGGTCCCCTGCGGGTCCCCCGTGAGATCCCCCCAATAGGGCCCGATCTCCACATCTACTACTCCCTTCATCGGTCCCCCTGCGGGGTCCCCCACTAGGTCCGGCCAGTAAGATCCGATCTCCACATCCACTACTTCCAACCATCAAACAGTCAATGTCAGCTCCCGATGCCAATTTATGTTGTTATGCCAACTTATGTTGTTTTATCAACAGTCACCATATCAAATATCATTTGTTCAATCCAGAATTGCGTTAAAAAAAATATTGAAGAGTGCCCGCAAGCACTAATTTGTAACAAAGAAAAGCTGATGACCAAATTATGGCCAGTGTAGATAGTCTAGCCGTCAACCAATTAATGTCACCCTATGCCAATTTATGTTGTTTTATCAAAAGTCAAAATAACAAATATTATTTGCGCAATGTAAAATTGCGTTATTACAAATTATTGGAGAGTGCCCGCAAGCAATCTCCAACAATTTGTTACAAAGCAAAGTTGATTAGCATGTTATGACCAATGTAGATAATCCAGCCATCAACCAGTCACTGTCAGCAGCTGACGCCAACTGTTGTAATATCAACAGTCAACATAACAAATATCATTTGTTCAGTTACAAATTACTGGAGAGTGCCCGAGAGCAAATGTCAAAATGAGGGTACCATGCTAAGGTCAATAATTCCTTTGCTCATGTTTCGTATTTAGACAAAATAAAAGATATCATTTGTTCAATGCAGAATTTCGTTATTACAAACTGTTGGAGAGTGTCCGCAAGCACTCTACAACAATTTGTAACAAAGCACATTTAATGAGCATGTTATGACCGGTGTAGATAATCCAGCCGTCAGTCAGCAAAGTTGATGACCAAATTATGATCGGTATAGATAGCCCAGCCGTCAACCTGTCGATGTCAACAGCCTGTTGCCAACATATGTATGTTGTTTTATCAACACTAAAAAACCCCAAAAACAAATAACATTTGTTCAGTGCAGATTTGCGCTATCACAAATCACCGGAGAGTGTCCGCAAGCACTCTCCAGTAATTTGCAACAAAGCAAAGTTGTTGAGCAGTTTTTGACCAATGTAGTTAATCTTGCCATCAACCGGTCAATGTTAGCAGTTGATGCCGAGCTTTCTTACGTTGTTTTATCAATAGTAAACAGCAAATTCCATTTGTTCAAAGCAGAATTGCGTTATTACTAATGTCAGCACCCTATGCCGGCTTATGTTGTTTTATCAACAGTCAAAATAACAAATATCATTTGCTCAATGCAAAATTGCGTTATTACAAACTATTGGAGAGTGTCCACAAGCACACTCCAGCAATTTGCAACAAAGCAAAGTTGATGAGCAAGTTATGACCAATGTAGATAATCCAGCCATCAACCAATTAATTCCAGCAGTCGATGCCAACTTACTTTTGTTGTTTTATCAACAGCCAAAATAACAAATATCATGAGTTCAATGCAGAATTGCGCTATTACAAATTATCGGAGAGCGCCCGCAATCACTCTCATATAATTTGTAAAAAAAAAGTTTATGAGCAAGTTATGACCAGTGTAGATACTCCAGCCCTCAGCCAGTTAATGCCAGCAACCGATGCCAACTTATGTGGTTTTATCAACGATCAAAATAACAAATATCATTTATTCAATGCAATATTGCGTTATTACAAATTATTGGAGAGTGCCCGCAAGCACGCTCCAATAATTTGTAACAAAGCAAAGTTGATGCGCATGTTATGACCAATGTAGATAATCCAGCCATCAACCTGTCAATGTCAGCACCCGTTGGCAATTTACTTATATTTTTTTCAGCAGTGAAAATGTGCAAGGTGTTTGGTGGGGGGGGGGGGGGGGGGGGGGGTGATATAAATACGGATTTTTTCACCTTGGGAGTTTTTAATGCTTAATATTTAATTTGGAGTTGAAGGGAGAGAAAGATGCTGTCAACATTCCAAAAATTTCTGTCAAGTGAATCTTTTTCGTGGATACGGCCAAAAATTTAAAAAAAAAATAAGAAAAATAGTAATATATATATACATTTGTTTCGTTTGTTTTTTACATTGGTTTATTTTGCGGTTGTTATTGTGATGTCAATCTCATTATAAATGTCAGATTTCAATTTTGTGTCCACGTTTTAGCTTTCCCCAGATAAACCCATTCCTGTGGTATGCTGATTTAACATCACTGTGGTATGCCTGAACAGCCTGTTAATGAGCTTAGCATTTAAACTCGTAATATCGTCCTTCAGTTTAATTTCAATGTTCGGGCAATTATTTTTCATTTTTTTTGTCAAAACGTTTTTCTTCTGCATAAACACTCGGTCTCTAGTTTCTTTTTTTCTGAAATTTCACGATAACAGGTCTCGGTAATCGGTAAGCCCTAAGTGTTGGGCGGTATTCTGTGAATGGCACTGATGTTTGTTTCTGCTGTTATTAGCTGTTCGACTAAATTTCGTAAAATTTCTGAGAAGTCTTTTGCCAGATCTTCACTAGATCGCTCTTCCAATCCCAATATTTCAACATGATCTTTCCTTGAATATTGCTCGTTTTTGTCTGCCGCCCGCATTGCGTTATTTGATTTCAGAACTCTGTCTTTTATTTTCTCCTCGCATTGTTTAAACTGTTTCTCTAAATTGTTGACTTGATCATTTAGCTGTTTATTTTCGAACAGAAGTGCCCCCATCTTGTCTTCAAACAACTTTTCTTGTTCTTTTAGTTTTGTTTCCATTGGGCTAAAAGAAAATTAATCTTTTGATTCTCGGGTACCGGCGCATTCGTTTTTTCGGCCCGTGTTCGTCATTTTTATTTCGGGGGAAAAATTCAAAATGTACAAAACTACCATGTGATTTTAGCGGTATCACATCGCGACTTGCGATGCATTATGTCGTATACACTGATACAGTATTATTATTCTTTTCGCGAAATGTGACACGATTCTCATATGTGTTCAAAATAGATATTTATTTAACTGGTTGAGGACTAGATTATTTTTGGTGGTCTGAATTTGTTCATCAAAAATTGTTCTATTACAAATTATCGGAGAGTGCCAACTGGCACTCTCCAATAATTTGTAATAGAACAAATTTGTATAAACTAACTATTATTTACGTTCAACTGAATGCGAAATATTGGTAAGGAAAATGTTACTTTTGCAGTGGTACCCTCATTTTTTGAAAGGCCTGATTGTGGCTTCTCACGCTCAACCAGTTAAAAAACTCCTTATTATTTTTGATCTTCGTTTTAGTTGTTCTGTGTTGATTTTGTGTTGTGTGATCACTGTTACAAAAGAGCTATCAGCGAAATCAACATGGAAACTCTAGTATTTAATTTTATGTTCGCACAATTGGATTTTAGGCATCGGTGACCATTCCATCAGGAATAAAAAAATAAAAATAAAAACCGCCCTCCCTCATTCGTCGAAGAAATGCCTGAGAATCAGTTATTTAATTTTGTTTGGCCTTATAGCTTCTAACTGCAGTTTTAGAATATTTATGTTTGTGTCTATGGCACTGTTAACGACGGAGCGAACTTCATCCTTTGTTGGAATTGATGATAATTGTTCCTGCATGACTGTGATCTTATTATTCAATTCAGTGAATAGAGGGTTAAGGAATGGATCTTCCCCGCTGTGATTTGATGTCGACTGATTTAGTGACATTCTACCACTCTTTGCTGCTACATTGTTTTCTTTACCGTCTTTTCCATTGCTGGGACTGGCGCTAACTGTACAACTCGATCTTAAAGCTGGGCGCTGACTCACGATACTGTTATTCCAAGCTCACGGGGAAACTTTCGTTTGTGAGCAGATTTTTCAAATCAGTCTCATGACCTGTACACAAGTGATGGGAATCCTGTCGTGAGCTGAGCATTTTTAAAACATATGAACGGTAACAGGAAACTTGCGAGAAAAACTTAACATTATAACCACCCTGCAATAGTTTTCTGGTATATTTTTACCTCATCGGTCACTACGTTTTATAAGACATCATATTCTGTTAAGCGATTTTAGTACAGCATTCTTGTTCTTGGTGACAAAAAAACACTTTAACAAGATAAAATTTACACAACCGACCAGATCATGACGTCACTGCACCGACAGCAGAATGAGTTATCAGGCTGGATGGAGCGAACGGTGGGAGGGCTTTGAGAGCCATAGATGCAGTTTGACGGGTCCTAATAACGTGGAAGTGAAGTTAGTTGGCGTGAGCTATCGAGCTTGGAGGTTGGAGTTGGCTGAGTGGAAGCCAGGCATTTCTCAAGCATGAACATTATACGTTCAGACGGTTGCCGGAGAGTGGTTGATTCGGTGCGAGACTGAAGTGCATCTTGGGGTGCATGGTGTTTAGTGACATTGCATTGTTAAAGTAAGCAAAAGACACGCCAGTGGAGTTGACCGACAGTGGTCGGTAGTGAAGGAGGAGATAGATAGCGTTAAAAGTGGAAGTTGCTACGCGCAGGATGTTTGGATGGAGCAAATAGACACGAAATTGACAAGATGCATTGACAAAAGAACGCATGGGGCCCCGAAGAGAGTTTGAACATTCGACGGGGGTTAAATTCATTGTGCTGTGCATAATTCTATTTTCATGGACCATTCTTGTTGCTGGCTTGTGAGTAAATCTTGTTTTATTTTTCATTAAATTATATTCATCTGGAACATATGGAGCCCAGTAGGTGACAGGTTTCACTCTTATTTTATTCCGTTTTAACGAAATAATATTTCGAAATAACGATATAATATTTCCAAATAACGAAATAATATTTCGTTTTAACGAAATAATATTTCGAAACAACGAAATATTATTTCGAAATAACAATATATTATTTCGAAATAACAATATATTATTTCGTTTTAACGAAATAATATTTCGTTTAACGAAATAAGTATCTGTAGCGGTAAGCAAGGCCAGATTACACCGCCTCGCTACTTTTCGATTGCAAATTCTGCTTACTTATCTAAGTAACACGGTTACGTATTCTAGCAAAATACGAATTTGACTTATTAAAATTAATGGCTTCACTTTATTGTGGAATAAATTTAGTGGTATTCACTTGAAACACTATTCAATCAATTAACGTTATGATCTCTCCGTTTTTCGCGAAATGTGTATTACCAGAGTTTTTTGGTGCTGTTCCGTATATCACAGCGTGGTTTATCGGTGCAGAAAGAAAATGAAGCGGCGGAAAGTCAAAAGGTAACCCCTGCTTCTCGCCCTTCCCCTCCTCCCTCCTAAAAACCTTCTAGTTGCAGGCCCGATGCCGATAGACTATAAATGGCTGACAAAATTAGTAATGGAAAGCAGAGAACGACTATAAGATGCATAGGCATACAAGCCATGGTGACTCGGGGGGAGGGAGGGGGCTGCGGAGTCGGGGAAAATCATTTTTTTCTGGCAGTTTTCATAATTTTTTTTTTTTTTTGGGGGGGGGGGGGGGGGCAAGCATCACTGACCTACCTGTAGTGTCAGGCATTCAATCTAATGTCTTTAAATAAGGGATATCGCTCTTTTAGACCAAACTTGGAACCAAAGTCCGTAATATATTATGGGTGCTAGTTTGGACTACAGACTTATCAGGGTGATAACGCGTCTGATGACTTTGGATACACAGACCTAACAATTTAAAAAAAGGAAGACATTTCCCGAGAGAGCATACCCCATGCTATTGGGAGTGTAGAAAGAGGGAGGGGGGGGGGGGGGGCGTCTATCAACATTCTATCGGAAATTTTCACATTCTGTCGGATAACGATTGTTGAATTTGTATGAATCGAAAGCAAACAGCTTCAGAGTTTGAAATGTCAAACAATATATTGTTAAAGTTATTAACTAAAATCAGCAACTGGACAAGTCACAACTGAGACACCCGGAGGCTCTAGAATTGTTCTCAGAGCCTCAGACTTAAAACATTTTCTCTCGAGAGGCCCCCCAACCCCCACCAACAGGAGGGGGGCACCACCTACCACACACTCTCGCCTTCGACACACACAACAGTCCTTCAGTCCACCCCCTCCTATGTCGGATTTTTAAATACGTCTGGCTTCGGACCGGCGGGAGAGGGCCGCCAGGCCTCACTCACCCACCTTAGTCCCACGTACCTCAATGATGCCTACAGCATCACTTTTCGGTCAAAACCTTCAGCCCTTCTTAAAAAAAATGCCCGTTCGCCAATGATAAAATGACTTTCCCCCAAAAAGTTGGGAAAAAAATTCAAAACGGTTGTTTGAAAGGCGCCATTTTCCTGAGTCTGATCGTGCACAATAATTTTTCTATCTCAAATAATTGAAGTGAACAATTATCCAGGCAGATTCATGGAGAAAAATCGGCCGAACACGGCTTTTTCTAACATATTTGCATCCTCCATCGCCCCATGTACTAATTTATTTATTTCGTTTAAACGAAATATTATTTCGTTTTTACGAAATAAATATCTGTAGCCGTTTGTGTTTTTTTGTAGGTTTAGCTGAGAACGCCTCGCTACTTTTTGATTGAAAATGCAGCTTGTTTAGTAACACAGTTACGTGTGCCAACAAAATATGAATTTTAGTTATTAAAATTAATGACTTCACTTTATTGTGCAATAAATGAAGTCATATTCTCTTGAAACACTCGCAAATCAATTGATGTTACAATCTTTCCAGTTTTGGGGATATGTTTATGGAAGAATATTCTCGGTAACTCCTTTCTCGTGCCCTTCCGTTATCGGTCCCATTTTGTGATTTCTGGCAGGTCGATTTATGACACTCTGTGACAATCATAGTCAAACGTTGGTATGTTTTTTTTACTAGAAGCATCTCGATGATGACTCACGGGTTGTCAGGCGGGTGTAGTTAAAACCTGATTAGCCTGCATTCGAAAGTATTGGCGACAGACAGATTGGTAGAAAATAGTAGTTGCAGAGACACATCTTTTGAAAAGCGCCCCAACATTTCTCGGCTGACTCAGGTCGTAGTGTATTTATGTATTTACCCATTTATTTATTGGGGTTTTAACGACATTTTCGACAGCCACGGTCACTTCGTGTCGGACAGTTTTACGTGTGGAGGAAGCCGGAATACCCGGGGTACCCGGATAGAACTACCGAGCAATGCGAGCAATTGCCAGACTCCCCAATGCACTAACTCCACACAAGCAGGGTTAGCATTGGTTGACGACAAGTGCAACATCGACGTACACGGCACCACCGTGCCCCCACATGGGCAATCGGGATGAAGTGCCTTGCCCAAGGACACGACGCAGTAACCCCTGGCGGGGATCGAACCGTGAACCTTTAGGTTTAATGTCCAAGCCGTTCCCACTGAGTTATCACGCTCCCACGTATATAGTGTATTAAAAATCATCGAATCAAAATATCTTCTAATCGTCGTGAAGTTGTGAATCTTTTCAATTTAGTGTTGCATTTAGTCCGCAGTATTGGTAGGGACGGCGGGGTTAGGGGAGGTTTCGGGGCGGCGGGGGCGCTAATACCAGTTTTATTTTGTACAGAAAATACTCATTGTGAGCTGCAATTGTACTCAGTTAAAAGGAAATAATCATTCCATAAAAACGAAATAAATAAGTTAATACATGGGGTGATGGAGGATGTAAACATGTCAGCAAATGCTTTGTTCCGTCGATGTTTCGTGTTCACTTGCATTACTTACAATCAGACACGGGAAAATTAGGCCTTTTGAACAAATGTTTTGAATTTTTTTCCAAACTTTAAGGGGGAACGTCATTTTATCATAGTCGTACGGGCAATTTTTTTAGGGGGGGGGGGGGGGCTGGAAGATTTTTTCCGGCATCATTGAGGCACGTGGAACCACGGTGGGAGAGCGAGGTGTCCAACACAGAGGTGGGGGACTGATATGGTAGGGGTATCCCCCTCCCGTTGGCGGGAATCGGCAGCTCCCAGAGAAATTGTTTTAAATCCGAGGCTCTGAGAACAGTTGTAGAGCCCTCAGGTGCCTCAGTTGTGATTTGCCCAGCTGCTGATTTAGTCAATAACGTGTAACAAAAAAATGTTTGACATCTCAAAAATCTGAAGCTGTTTGGTTTCGATTCATACAAATTCAGCAATTATTTTCCGACAGAACGTGAAAATTTTCGACAGAAATGTTTATAGACGCCGGGGGTTCGCCCCCCCCCCCCCCCGCCGCCGCACCCCAAACAGCATGGAGGCATGCTCTCCCGGGAAATGTTCTAAAATAAACTGTTACGCCTGATTATCTTGTTTTGGGCACAATTTAAATTTGGCAGTGAACAATTCCATCAGGGATGATAAGCGTGTGACACGTGCTTTGTAGGTCCGTTGTTTCTGCTTTCTCCACAAGTTGGAAACGTCGCAGAAATTTAATACAGCTGCAGGGCGAGCTCAATCTGAAACAGCATTCCTTAGTTGCAGATTGTCCAACAAGATGGGGTGCCAAATTCGACATGGTGAAACGAATACTGGAACAAGAGGAGGCTTTAAGAAAGGAGCTCAGTTCGGACACAAAAACATCACATTTGGTACCAACTTTGCAGGACAATCATGCGATGGAGGCTTTAGTTGCTGGTATTGGTCCAGTTTCTGACTTTACAGATATTTTATCTGCTGAAGAATATGTGACATTTTCATCGGTGAAACCCATGATTAGGCTATTAAATGACGAACTGTTAGATTCGTCTAAAGATGCCCACCAATTGACAAAGGACATTAAGCTTCGTATTAAAACGTACATGTCCGATTAGTACACAGATACGGAAACAAACAATCTTATATGTATAGCCACATTTCTTGATGCAAGGTTCAAAAAACGTTTTTTTGAGTGAGCCTGAATATTGTAATGTACATTCTATGTTAATTGAGGACAAAAATGTTCATGTCACGGGTGAAAAGAATGAGCCTTTTTTATGTACCGTACTCGGTATTGAAAAATCAAATACCGTGCAGCCCTACCTGTGTATCCAAAGTCAGCAGACGCGTTTTCACTCTGATAAGACCGTAGTCCAAACTAGCACCCAAAGTCCGTAATATAATTTTTTGGTGTGACACAGAAATGCTTATTGGCGGCGGCTGCCTCTCCCCGATCCCCGCACTCCCAACAGCATGGGGCATGCTCTCTCGGGATATGTTGCTTTTTTTTTTTTTTTTTTTAAAAAACTGTTACGCCTGTGTATCCAAAGTCATCAGACGCGTTATCACCCTGATGAGTCTGTAGACCAGACTAGCACCCAAAGTCCGTAATATAATTGTTTGGTGTGGCACGTCCCTTGAGACGTACCACGCCAAAAAAATTGTATTTCGGACTTTGGTTCCAAGTTTGGTCTTACAGGGCGGTACCCCTTATATGAAGACAGTAGACTGGGTGTTTGTAACTACAGGAAGGTCAATGAAGCTTGGCTCGAAATATTATGAAAACTTCCAGAAAAAAATTGATTTTCCCCGACATCGCAGCCCCCCCCCCCCCCCCCCCAGGGCCCACATGGCCGTACACCTACGCATCTTATAACGTCGTTCTCTGTTTTCCATTTCTACTTTTGTCGGTCATTTATAGTCTACCGGTATCGGGCCTGTAATCAGAATGTTTTTTAGGAGGGAAGGAACTGCAAGCCGTGAGGGCAGGAGGGGAGGGGGGCACCCATGGACATTCCGCCACTTCATTTTTTTCTCTACCGATAAACCACTCTATGATATACGGAATAGCACGAAAAATAAAAACACTGGGAATATTCCTTCAAACACATATCGCTAAAAACAGAAAGATCATAACGTTAATTGATTGGCGGGTGTTTCAAGTGAATAAGACTAAATTTATTCAAAATAAAGTGAAGTAATTTATTTTAATGAGTACAATTCATATTTTTCTAGAATACGTAACCGTGTTACTGGCTGAGTATGCAGACTTTGCAATCAAAAAGTAGCGAGGCGGTGTCATCTGGCCCTGCTTACCGCCACAGATATTTCGTTAAAGCGAAATGTTATTTCGTTAAAACGAACTAATTATTTCATTAAAACGAAATATTATTTCGTTAAACGAAATATTATTTCATTATTTCGAAAACGAAATAATATTTCGTTGTTTTGAAATATTATTTCGTTATTTCGAAATATTATTATTTCGTTATTTTGAAATATTATTTCGTTAAAACGAAATAAAATAAGAGTGAAACCTCTCACCTTCCGGGCTCCATAGGTACCAGTCGAGTCGGTTATCTTTTTTAATACCAGGTCATAGACATCTCCAGATGACGAATCTACCCTAAAAACACCGCGAGGTGGTGAGACGTATGTTCACTCAAAGACTGGGTGGTATTCTCTGGGTACGGCTGGGTACGGTCGAACTCTAGGATGAAAATAAATCTAGCATCTCCACCCCAATGTGTTTGACAGAATATATCATCGGAAATTATAATTAACCAACATCCGACACAACGTTCATATGAGGGAAACGTATTTTATAAACTTCGCCAATCAAATTTTATTGTTTTGTGTAATTTTCACCTCAGAAATGTAGCTTTTGATCTCTCTTTTGAACGAACGCATTACAATTTGGAATCCTAACCAAATTTTTTTTTATGGAAAATGTATATTTTTAAGTGTTCAATAAACTTTTTCCTTCGTGTCGTCTGCGTTTTGAGTTAGGTAAATAGTTTACAACGAAACGTATTATGCAATCCCAAATTTGTTATCTCTGTCAGAGGGTCAAGTGTCACTTATAAAGTTGCCGCAACAGACTTATAAATTTAAGTTTGAACAATAATCGTTAAAAGTTACGATTCCCACTTTGGAGAATTCGCCCCATAAGCCCTGGCCACTATATCCAGTTACAGAAAACTTTCATCAGCGATGTAGATTAGGTCGTGATGCTTTGCGTGTCGGAAGTTAATCGCTGTTTCACCTGACTCGTGTTTGGCCGCTGGTGTGAGTACAACATTCCAGTTGGCGCATATCTCGAGTGGTAAATTATTGCAGGGAATGCCAGGGTTATTAAACACCGCATGTAGATTTTCACATATATCCTGAATTGAGGCGTGTTGCTTACCCAGTGTGCAAAACTTGACGAGAACGTTTCGTTCGCGTGGTGGTTTCGCAAATTTAAATCTACGGGAACAGATGACCGGTTAGCCAAACGTTGCATCTTGAATGGTAACGTATGAGTAACTTAACTGGTAGAGTGCTAATTTGAAGGACATCCACAGAATATGAAGCCTTTAACTTTAACTTTAACTTTGGGTACCTGCTGTTCAGAATAAAGACCAAATATGGCCTTCTAGCTCTCTACCAGCCGTTCTTGTGTCTTGATAGATTTTTAGACTTTTGCCTTGAGAGGCTATATATATTTCAATTCCACGCAATATATGAATACTTTCTAATGATAAAAAAGCAGTTTCCAAAGAATTTTTACACAGCCGAGTGTTCGGTTCGCCATCTCCAAACCACGTGAACTGTCAGTCGGTTAGGGTCATTTTTGAAATTTTACACGCTGCTTACCACAAATAGGCCGCAACAACCCCTGTATCATTGTTGCCTTATCCAGTGAAGAAATCCTTATCCGGAACATGCCTGCAGCTGTGTTTAGCCAACACTTAACAAACTTGAACCACTGTTATATCTTGAAAATTTAGTTTACCATGGCCCTATTTCACAGTTGATCACATGTAAGAGTATTTAACAGTAGCTTTCCTTTGCCTGAGACGTGGTTAGTTGCCAAACGTAGTGTGTGTTCATCTTGGGATGGCAGTAATGAAACATTGGAACAGGGGATATCCGAAATACGCAGAAAAAGAAAAAGAGTCTCAACCTGCCAGATCATTGGCATTATGGCATTGACAAACTGACCTCTCTTTCCTCATTTATTTCACTCTCAATCTTTTTTTCTCCATCTCTTTAATCAGTTTGAAAATACATGTACCTCTATTGTATGACTCAGAACCATTAATTATTATGTCGTAACTTGACACTTTTAGGAGACGACTTACATTAGCCCTTGGCTTAATGTCGAATCCTGTTATTACAGAAAATTATACAAAAGTACAGTACCTTCTGTTATTCATGTAAATTATATTTGCTACATGTAATTAGTCTGTGTGAAACACACAGACTATTGCTCTTG
The DNA here is from genome assembly GCA_031216915.1 of Pictodentalium vernedei. Taxonomy (NCBI): domain Eukaryota; kingdom Metazoa; phylum Mollusca; class Scaphopoda; order Dentaliida; family Dentaliidae; genus Pictodentalium; species Pictodentalium vernedei. Next base: position 249,492,026 of record CM062289.1, read on the forward strand.
TACGGTTTCTTCTTCTTCTTCTTCTTCTTCTTCTTCTTCTTCTCCTGTCTTCTAAGCACTTTTTGTTGTCCGCACGATAACTCGAAAACGAATTGTGCTATCTCGTTGATTTTAGCATACTGACAGAGAGTCACAAGTTCTCGGCACCTAACGTTTTTCAGTTTCATGGGGCATTAGGGGTGTCGGTGGGGGTGTTTTAAAGTGGGTCACGCCCATATCTCAGGCATCGTATGACCCATGGACCTGGGACTAACACCAAATGAGTCGACACTCGAGAGAGGTATACAAGAGGTTAAGGTCACTGAGGTCACACAGGGATCATTGAGTGCATTTATCAGAATTGCTGGAAATCACATTTTTTTACCCCTAATGCATTCCCTTGATCGAACCCTTTGAATGCTGTGCATATATATGCCTTTTTCTGGTTACTTAGAAAAATAGTTCTGATTCCTGTATGAATATCTGCAATTACTGTTAAGGAAAATTCATTTCTGGTTTGTTTAGAAATATTTTACTCCCGAAAATAAGCCTCCATAAATTATCTTTCTATGTAGTTTTTTCCTGATACTTTAACCCTTTTCACACAGACTTGAATTTACTGGATGCAGTAAATTCTGTTTCTCTAGTTACCAACCATTTTTCAATTTTCAATAAATATTGTTTAAATTAAAAAGAAAAACCCACGGTACGAAATTACTGATCTTAAAGCAATTCTCTTGGATAAGTTTTCCCAACTGACTGTAACTGATCATTGTACAACTGGATTGTTGAAACATCAGCGAAAATAGTCGCAGCTCAATCTGCCCCACCCCCGCGATGACTTTGAGTCAATCAGCGCGGTTACTCCTCTCATCGGTGACATTTGATGACGTGAAAACTATTACACTGTGACTATAGTCATAGCGTAGCAACTTTCACGCCATCAAGCAATAAACGAAAGCCTAGCATGAAAGCAAATAACATGGTATCGACTTTCCAGTCTCAGCACTTGTTTTTAGTCAATAATAACTAATGTTCCAGTGAGGCTAAAATTCTCGCACTCTGATTGGATGAGAGCTCGCGTAGTGTCTTCTATATTTACGGTTCGATTAGCATATGTTACCGTCTGACGTCACCACGCGAAATATTTGAAATGACGTTGCCTGTTTCGTAATTGTTTCATCAACGGAGTGATTTGCAAACCGCTTAATTTTTCAAGATTTTCCACACGTGCAGCAGACATTGTTCCCAATGAAGTGTTGTTTAAATTACAAACAAATTTACGAATTGAACTAAGATGGAATGAGTTTATCTGATTTATTGATTATTTTTTCAATGGTGTCATCGGGTACACCAGAGATTTATTTACTAAACTTGTGATCGTTAAAAGTTGCCTTGAACAAGGCAACTGTTAACGATCACAAGTTAAGTAAATAAGCCTCTCGTGTTTCCCGATGAAGGTTTTGGGTTATGGGTAGGGGAAACATATACGTTATTGTGACAAATTGACGGTAACACGGTCTGTGGTTTGCGGCTCAGTGCGTATGTTCAACGGCGACTTCCCGGCTCGTTTGAACATAAGCCCCGAACCGCAAACCCCAGACCATGTTACCGTCAATTCATCACGATAACTTATTTATTTATATTTAGTTATTGGTGTTTAAGGTCACATATTTCTGCACAATGGCTAATCATGACCTCGACAGTTTTACGGGTGGAGGAAGCCGGAGTACCCAGAGAGGACCCCCAAAAAACGGCGAGCAACTGTCAGCTCCCCAACTTACTAACTCCACACAAGCAGGGTGAACAATGATTGAAGACAGGTGCACTATCGACGTGCAGTACGCCTCGGTACCCATCGTCACCGTGCCCCCTCGCGGGCAATGGGAGTGGAGAGACTTGCCCAAAGAACACAACTCGGTTGCCGCAGGTGGGTTTCGAACCTCTCGGCTTGCAGCCTGCACCTCTGCCTACTCAGCCACCGCGTCCCCCACAATAACTTATAACTTAATATACTGTAAACATTCAATTTGCATTACCGCGAAAAATGTTCATATGATTAAAGTACTTAATTTTCCCAAACATCAAAGTATATTTTTAAAAACGCGATCAGAAATTTCGACGAGGGGTTGAAACATTGAAAACCTTCGAGGAAATATTTTTGTTGAGCCTTGTTTATCTCTACAACTTCTGCCCACCCCTACTCCCAAGATGACGGCCGTTGAGATCCTTTTCTGTACATGACCAACGACCCTTCCAGCACTTCAGTTGTATATAGATCATTTAGTGTAACTTTTCCACACTCTTGTGTGCAGTCAGTCTTTCAGCTGTTTTGCGATGGTAGTAGTAGAGAATGTGGGTTTTCATACCTTATTTGGTGGACACCTGGCGTGACGTCATATTCACATAAATAGTTACGTCATCTAGGGTTGTTATGGTAGCCGCGTGAGCGGCCATGTTGTGACGTTCTTACACGTAGTCCTAAAATGTTAAGGCTATTAAGTTAATACACATCGAGGGACACAAAACGTCAAGCTCAGGGGGGGGGGGGTGGGGGGGTGGGGGGGGTGGGGGGGGTGAAATGCCACATTTGTGTCTCATTATTGAAAAATTGTTAAGGTTATAACGTTAATATCCATCGAGGGTCGGAAAACGTAAAATTAAATTTCACTTCACGGAGTAAAAATCTGGGTATTTATAACTGACACAGCTTCAAAACATTTTTACACGGAAATTATGCAGTTTTATTTTTTCGTTTCAAAATTACGCACCCGATGCCAATTTTACGTTTTTTCGATACCTCTTATTGTCAACCTCATTTTCATCGTTACCAGTTCGAAATTTTTTTAACCCTTTACCTAACCTTAAAAGCAGACGACACTTGCAAACAAAATTCTTCAGTAACTAATTCTTTTCATTTTTTGTCTCAAAAACATAGGTTATGACCGCTCATTGGAACGAGCTCGTTCCAATAAGTGGCCATAACCTATGTTTTTGAGACAAAAACGAAAACAATAATGAAAATTAATTTACGATTTTTGTGAATAAGCTGGTCGGTTTTGGCCGTAACGTTGGGTAAAGGGTTAAATATAAACTCCACAAAAAGTCCTATCTAAAATTTGTTGCCATCCTCGGAAAACTCCTAACGGTTATGGCCAAACTCTTTGATGAAGCCATTGAGCTTCATGAGGTAAATCAGTGTAGTATATTGTAGAGTTAAAAAAAAACTAGGAGATACATTTTTTACCATTGATCGCCATTTTTACGTTTTTACCTTACTTCAAAGTAAAGCATATTTTGGAAATATTTCATTAAAAGGCCACTCATGTGATTCCAGTAGCTTCGTATTTACAAATGACACATCTACAAACCTTTACACACTGCTTTCTGGTCTTTGAAATTGTGCATTTTTTTCGTTTGAAATTTACCCACCCGCTGCCAATATAACGTCATTTCTCGACCTTTTAGTTTCAACTACATTTTGAGCCTCAGCTTTTCGAAGTTTTCTCCCCAAAAATAAGATATAAAAATTTGGTTTTGTTCTAGGAAATTCCCATCCATTATGGCCGAACTCTCAGGTGACGTAATAGCGGTCATAAGGGCAATAATTAAAATGCATGGGAATTTCTCGGAAATGTTAGTATGTTATAGAGCTAAAAAATTAGGAGACAAGTGTTTTTTTTATTTTCGATTCATCGAATTTTGAAGTTTTTACGTCTGTTCAAAGTTTATGTTTATATTTTTGTCATATTTCACAGTAAACACTATTTTCGTGATTCCATTATCCCTGTATATATTAATTACACAGCTATGAAACTTCATGCACTGTTTTCTGGGCATTCTAAATTGTGCACACCCATTTTTGTTATTTTTATTGTAATTTCGCCCCGATGCTAATGATGCCAATTTTACGTGATTTCATTGAGCTTTTAGTTTGAACCGCAGCCTTGAATTTTGGGGAAATATAACCTCCACAAAAGACATATCTGAAAATACGCAGTCGTTTATGGAAATTTTCAACCACAGGATTTTCAACCACAGGGCCCAAAAGTAAAGAGCGTCGGAATTTTTGTAACTTTTAGTATGCTGTAGAGCTAAAAGGTATTAGGGGATATCTGCTTTTTTGTTTTCGATTTATTGCTATTTTTAAGTTATTACGTCACTTCAAAGTTTAGGCTATTTTTGGCATATTGCATTAAAAGAGCTACTTTCGTGATTCCATTATCTCCGTACGTATATAATATACCCATATTAGCTTGGTGTTCCAAATGTTCACCACGAGTGGTGAAGTGGTGTTAAAAACGCGTACACCAAGCTAGAAGAAGAATGGTTTCACGCGCCGAATGCGCACGGGGTGGTGTGGGGCAAGCCCCTTTCGACCCTCAATGACTGTATGAAATATTGTTTTGTCTGGCAGTGGCAAAGATGGAAAGCATTTTGGGATCTAATGGAGATCTTTCAGGAATTCCTGGAATTCCGGGCAGCGTATTTTCATGACCTGAAGTTGTCTGTGTGTGCGTTGCTCCAGAGCTATCTTTTGGCATTCCTTGTCCAATCTTGTTAGGATGAATTGCACGTACTGGTCCATTGTTCCGGTGAAATCAAGTGAGAGGCTGCCGTAGGCTGAGATGCATCTTTGATCTATTTCGTCGATGAAGTCACCCCATTCCGAGTCGCTATCAGAGAATCATCCGTGGTGTTGAGAGACGAGCTGAGGCTGGATTGATCCGAGCGGCTGGGAGATCTAGGTTCGGATTGATCGACTTCCTTCTCCCCTTTCACCTCCATCTCCACCTCCCGGCCTTCCGACCTCTTAGGTGAAGAGGTACAGAATGGCAAGGGAGACGAATGTGGTGGTGGTTTGGCAGTTGCCACCTGTTCCTTCTCCTGGTTCTCCGTCCCCGTTCTTCTCCGTTCCAGCCAAACTTCCATACGCCTGGCGTCCCGGCGTCTTGTTGATGGAGTCTTCTTCCTCTTCTTCTTCTGGCCCTTTTCAGTTCCACATTCCTTGCTGGACGTGGCGGTGTGCCTCAATTCCTTCCCCGGATGTGGACCAATGCGGGAAGCCCTTCGAAAGGTACTACCACTACCTGGGGAAGGTTCTTGGTTAAATTTGATGGAGATCTGAACTTTGCCCCCATTAACTTGGACAGACCAGTTAATTTGAGAGCTGGCGTTCAGTCCCACCAATGTCTCTTTGATTTGCGAAGGCAGGAGATCCATCATCACTAATTAGTGTGGTTGCTAATTAGGACCTTTCAAGTATGCGTCTGTACACCTGGATTACCAAGTGTAACGTAACGATGTCATGGGAATTCCTATTACAACACCAAGCTACTTTGGGTATATTTTATTTATTCCATGATTGTCAGATTATTAAGAGTCGCTATTATTTTTTCTCGATTTTACTGAACAGCAGACATACATACGTGCGAATCTGTTTTTGTTTACATGAGCATCGATGGGCGGTACTTCCGCATGTTTGTTACTTTTTGGCATCTTATGAGGTAAACCCATTTAAAAACGAAATAAATAATTGCCACTTTCATTTCACACTTCGCGAGGCGACGTGCGATAAATTTTGTGAACTTTGCCTTCAGGTCAACGTCACCAAAGGTCACCTTGGATGTAGTTCTACTGCAGGTGTAAAATTTAACAACTGAAATCCCATTGCTGGCGTGTTCACCACGGTTGGTGTGTAAAGCTAAAATTTATGTCATTGGCTTTTCATATATCGTACAATAGGTAATCATGGTATAAATGCTTACGTCACTTCACTAACCCGGTTCATCATGCATGCTTCATTCACACCTTGGCTTCCGAGGTGCTAACAACTGGACAATGGAGCTCCCAATTGTAATACAAGAGACACTGGTTTTCAGTTTACAGTTTATTTTGGAACTTATTCCCATGTAATGTGGGGTAAAGTAATAATAAATATACAAAACATGTACAAAATAAGAAGCATGCTGGAGGTGGTTTATCCACACAAGATAATATCATTATCAACTTTAGTCGATCGCTCCCTCGGCCCTTCCTCCCTCCCTCCTTCCACTCCCCCTCCCCCTCCCCCTCCTTCCCCCCTCTTTCCCCCTCCCCTATCTCTCCCCTCTCCCTCCCCTCCCCGTCCCTTCCCTCTCTACTATTGTCCATCCTTTAGGATCAATGCCCAAGTGCATTTTAGCAGAACACAATTTATACATATTTATTTATACATACTCATGATGTACCCATGATTTGAGATATAAACATTAATATTGTTGAAATCAGTATGCAGTATGTGCTCTCGAGAACGTACCACATGTAGCATTCACCCGATTTGCTTCTCTCCTTGCAAAATGTGGTAATGGGCTAAAGAAACCCTTACCTCGAAAAGACGAAAAAGAGGACACTGTTGTCTGCAAGGGGAGAACACCAGGAATGCTCGACGTTTCTATAGTACGTGGAGAGTGTACCATCACTAAATCACCCCAGAGCGGAGATTCCACCAACGCAACAATTGCAAATGTGTTGCAAAGCATAACAAGCGCAGACAAAGTCTCAACCAATGGACCTCCGGGTTAAACCCGGAGGTCCATTGGCTGAAACATTGCCTGCGTTTTTTGTTCATATGTATAAAATTTGAAAGTTATAGTTCGGGTGATAACTCCACTCCGCGGGCGACCCAGCCACAATCCACCCTCCACGCACTGCAAATATATGTTGCTCGTATAGGCATAGTTCCTTTATCATCATCTTGGTGCAAACTGGGCAACTACATGCAGGTAGGTAATTAGCCGAGAGAAGGGTTTAAGATTTTTTGAATTTCCTTTATATATTTGGCCAGATTCATAGTTGTTTTAGTGTTTTCACATGTAAAGAGTGTGTGAAGTTTGAGCATATTCGTGTATTTTTCGAAGTGGGGTTTCAAATATTTGTGGCGTAAAGTTTTGAGTTGATTACAAACAAGAATATAATGGAATTCGTCGCCTATATCTGAATTACACAAATTACATTTCCTTTGCGACAGATCTTGGGATATCCAGCTACCAGTTTCTATTGGAAGACGGTGATTTTTAACCCTAAATTTTAGTAGTGTTGGTGCCAAATGTTATGGGAGGGTCTTTAGGTAATTTTCAAAACAGAATTGTGTTTTAATAACATTATAAAACTGATACTTGTTTGACGTGCCTAATGTTTCTCTCCATTCTTGGATATAAATATCACTGAGCCTTTGTTTAGCGAGTTCATTAAATAGTTTATTGTTTGGAATGAATTGGTCAATCCAAAAATTTGACATTCCTAAACTGTCTAAGGTGGACGAAATATATTTTAGCCATTGATTGATGTATAGTCCTTGGGTGTGGTTCCAGTATAATACCTTATATAAAGAGGATGAAATTTTGTTGTCCTCTCCCATCACAAGTTTCGCCCAAAAATTTAGGCACTTCAAATTTATTTTGACAACACTCGGTATAAGACCTAATTCACCATATAAGAAGCATTTGGGCGTTGACTTTTTTAATTTTAGGTTAAACTTCAAGAACCACAGCTCTAGTTTTTCTGCTCCTAAGATTTTTTCACTTCCCCAAATTTCGCAGCCATAAAGCAAAACCGGGACAGTGGATTTCTCCTATATTTCTAACACAATGTCTAGTGGCAACTGGTTTCTTCTCATTTTGTTTATTAAAGAAAACTTTGCTTTTTTTGCAACATTACATCTATTATTTTTTTCAATTGTGAATTTTCCTTATCTTGAGATGGTTACACCTAAGTATTTATAACTTTTAACTAGTTCTCTTGGGGACTTGTCGAAAGTGAACTTATCGTTTTGGCAAACCCGCCCCTCCAACTTAATTATTTTACATTTGTCAATATTCACCTTAAGTTTCCAATTCCGGCAGTAATCTGAGAAGGAGTTCAACTTTTTTTGTAAGTCTGTTCTCGAATTTGAAAGTATTACAGTGTCATCAGCGTACAAAAGAATTGGTAGTTGTAGATAGATCTGGGGGTCGTTTTCATATATCTGCGTCTGCTCGCACATGTTGCTGCACCCGCTCTTGCTCTTCCAGCCTTTTCCGACCAGGACACCATCCAGGAAGCTCACACCGCAGAGTCCGTGGAAAGCATCCTTGGGAAAAAGATCAGGGATGACGATCATCTAGCCCTTCTCCAACAAACGTTGAATACCTTGGATAACTGCGGACTCACGGAAAGCACGATTAGAGGAACCATCTGCGCACTACTCCAGAGAGCTCTCCATCACCGGCAGCTGCAAGGGCTAGACCATATCAACATAGTCAGCCCTCCATCACCCCTCCTTCAACACCACCAAAGGAGGTATCACCATCGCAGACACCTCCTCCAAAAAAGAACAGAAGGAAACATAGACGGCGCCTTTCCTCCTTTACCACGGCCAGACAATCGAATCATATACAGTTAACGAGGGTCGAAAGGGGCTTGCCCCATACCATCCCTGCGCGCCTTTGGCGCGTGAAACCATTTCATCCAAGGCGACCCTCGTTACCATCTGGAGTATCCAGGTGCTCAAGGGTAAAATTCACCTGGCAGTGGATTTTGAGAAAGAAACCGAACCGTCGTCCTGGAGAGGTGTAGCACCCTTCGTGAGGGGATTTCCCCCGCACTGGTCACCCTCCAAGTGACTTGGACTTGCTGGATGATGCTAAGAAGACAGAATCCGCCGACGTGAAGAAGAAAAGAAAGAGAAAGAAGGGACCTTCCGCCAGACGACGCGATGCCCGCCGACTGACGGGGTTCACGAAGAAGAAAAGGACGGAAAAGGAAGAGATGGAGGCTAACCATGGCGTTGAATGCTCAATGCCTGTTACCCCTGGTCGTTCCACGTTCAGCTCGGTTCCTTCCACTCCTGTGGAGGGCCCGGAGGACGCTTGTTCATCAGGTAACACTCCAATCTCCAGCCCATTACACTCTTCCTCGGAAGAGATGGAGGAGGAAGGTTTGTTTATGGAGCAGGAAGTTGAGCCGGATACCGCACATGTTGCTAAACCCGCTCTTGCTCTTCTAGCCTTTTCCGACCAGGGCACCATCCAGGAAGCTTACACCGCGGAGTCCGTGGAGAGCATCCTAGGGGAAAAGGTCAGAGATGACGAACACCTGGCCTTTCTTCTAAAAGCGATAAAAAACTTGGAAAACCGCGAACTTAATGAAAACACGATTAGAGTAGCAATAGAGAGTGTCAGCAGCCACTATCTCCACACAACTCCAAAGAGCTCTCCACCACCGGCAGCTGCTCGGCTAGACCGTATCAACCTAGCCAGCCCTCCATCACTCCTCCTTCAACACCATCAAATGAGGTATCACCATCGCAGTCACGTCCTCCAAAAAAGAACAGAAGGAAACACAGACGGCGCTGAGTACCTTTATCACTTTCCTCCTTTGCCACGGCCAGACTAGTCTAAACCACTTACAGTTAAAGAGGGTCGAAAGGGGCTTGCCCCACAGCGTCCATGCGCGCCTTCGGCGCGCAAAAGCCATTTGATTCGAGATCATTGGAAGATGATTTAGACATAGAAAGACAATACCGAGCCATATGTGTCAGATCAAATCAGTTGATCCGAAAGTTTTCGAACTGTACTCCATGTGTCAAAACATTTTTGTTTAAGAAATATTTAACTCCCTCATACTGTTGTCACTTGTGGGCCCGGTTCAATCAGGGAAGTATGCGGCGTCTGACCGTATGTTACAACAACGCCTACAGGCTCCTACTTAGATATGACAAATTCTGTAGTGCAAGTAAAATGTTTGTGTCCGATAGAGTTCCAACCTTACTAACGCCCAGAAGAAGATTTATTTTTAGCTTTAGAGAAAGAATAACTACCTTACAGAATGGAATTATCCAGTGTTTGATAAACTCAGACCTCGCATTTACGTCACTCCAAGTCAAAACTTGGAATGACGTCCTGTACTGTTGGCAACACTGTCTTTGAAAATCTGACCACTTAATGGTATCTCGAGTAATCTCTGACACCTGCACGGTAAGGCTCCGCCGATGCATGTGATAGGTGGGACTTGTCTGTGCTTTTGTCGTACAGTCGAAGCTACACTGAAGTTTACCGCCCCTTGATCGAGTCATAAATATGCTCGTTTTTCTCTGCAACGTGGGCCTTATATCCAAAGTGTTATTATATCCATCTTGATTTCATATCGAGTGCTCATTTTCAATTTATGCCTATGTATTGTTTAACATTATGCTTTCTTCTTTTTTTTCTACTTTGTTCGCTATGGACTTTACTGTCTGAAATAAAAGATTTATTATTTTTATTATAAATATAAGTTTCACACCTATGAAACTTCACAGACCTTTTTCTAAGCATTTGAAATTGTGCACACCCATTTTTGGAATTAAAATATCGCACCCGATGCCAGCAATGCCAATTTTACCTCACTTGCTTGACCTTTTACTTTCAACCTCATTTTGAGCCTCAGCCTTTCAAACTTTTGGGAATGTAATCTCTACAAAAATCCACATCTAATATGTAGTGTCGACTTGGAAAATTCCCAGCCGTTAGGGCCAAACTCTAAGCTGGCGTTATGGGGTCAACAATTAAAATGGGTTGAATTTTTTTTTCAAATTTAAAAGGTCGTAGGGTTCAAAAACGTCTTTTTCTCTATTTATCGCCATTTTGATCTCGCGTCAAAGTTTAGGCTATATTTGTCATATTTCATTAAAAAACGAGAGACGGTGGACTCTTTTGCGAACGACTTCATACCTTAAAGGGCGGCAGACACCTTCTCGTCTTTTTTTGAGAGATTCGGTGTTGGCCGTGCCTAGTTGAATGACTTCTGGAAATTCGCTTTGCGATTTCAAAACCATCTAATTTCTTTTACGACTCTTCGACTCATCTCTGGAAAAGGGGTGCCGACTTCCAGTTGGATGCAAAATAGGGGTATTGTAAGTGGTGTGCGGAGGGACGCGAATGATGATTTCTTCAATTGAGCCAAGGGGTCAACTGAGCAGTTACAGGGGCAGGCTAAGTTCTGTCGACCCGAAGCTTATGAATCAAATGAGCTTTTGAGCGATCGTTCGTATGACTTATACGACTCTTCGACTCATCGCTGAAATGGGATGCCGTTCGCCAGTCGGGTGAACGATTCGGGTTCCGAAATGGAGTTAGTACACGCCTATTCTATAAATTCTCCATCTACAGCAACACTAAACCATGCGGAAAATGAAAATCCGTTTCGCACACATGTGCGGAACGGAAATCGTTGACGGACTATTTTTGTAAAGAAGCGAAATTTCACTGGAATTTTCTACAAATCGTGCACCGCAATTACATTTTGAATCGCTAGCAATAGCTAAAAATCGTCCCCTGAGCTCCAATGTGTTCTATGTGCCTGTAGGCACATAGAACACATTGGAACTCAGGAGACGAAATAGTAACACGAGTTTCCCTCGCAAATTTGGTTGGCGATAAAATGTGTTCTTTTTGTTGATAGTAACGTGGTCTAATGAATTGCTGAGTGTCCTTCTAATAACTGTTTTTTATAGAGGTGAAGGCGTGTAATAGACACAGAACGACACGTTTGTGTGAATGGGTTAATCGATATGGCACTTGTGCCTGCGGCCTCTCGTTCTATCATTCCGCGTTGGCACTCGTGCCATATCAATTAACCCATTCACATACGCGTATCGTTCTGTGTATTTCCGAAACAGTGGCGCTGCAAGTGGCGTGCTGCAAATGTGGTGCTGCGATAAAGTATACAGTGTACATAATTTTTTATCAAAGCATTTGAGAGCAGACGGGAAGACAATACAATAAACACCAAAATTTATACATCTATAATATTACTACCGAACGTCTTTTCCAATAGAGGAAGGATTCACTCAGATAAATACACGTGCCTCTGTATCATTCTCTCCTTTCATCGTGAGGGTTGGCCCTTTACATAACGAATCGTCCGCCTCCACTCGTGCAAGTTACAAATTGAGCATTTGAAAGAAAAATCAACAAAACTGTATGATGCGGCCCCCTCATGGGAACGAGCTCGCTGAGCTCGTTTCAATGAGGGGTCGCACGATATGGTTTAGTTGAATTTGAAAGAAAGTAAAAATAACAAATTTTGATATCGTGTGTGATGGTTAAAGAGTTGAAAAGGCTAACCCTTTGAACACTAGTGGTATCCTTCATGCTAGTTCAATGGCAGCAATTGGAAGAGTCCATATTCATTATTTGGAGGTAGACCAATCAATATATACGCTGAAAATATTGATTGGTTTACCCCACACATTTAAAGCCATCCTATATTTAATGACGTTATGACGTATTATGTTCCTGCCTGGAAAAGCGGCCGCTCAGGTCCAAAGGGTTAAAGCGAACAAAATATTCATGGATATTGTTTTACCTTTTTGTTCCTTATAAATGGAACCTGAACTCTTCTTTTAGAATATTATTATGTCATAAATTAATCAGTTGTGAGCTCATTCAGAAGGTCAACCATTATGAAATAAGTTCATACAGCCACATTGCAAAATATTAATAAGTGATTTCGTGTAAGGTGGAGTGTGTGCCATGTTCAGTAAATTCTAACAATTATGTTTTTATCGGAAACATTCTTCTCGAATCGATCTGTGAAGTACCTGCTGACTAGACTGCGTGTGTGGGGAATAAATAAAAAGCTATTTATATTAAAACGTAAAAGTGCATTGGGTACACGCAAATAACGAAAATTCAGTTTTAGTATTCGTGTTTTAGAATGTCGCAAGTGGCCACTTGAAATTAGGCAGGTTTTATTGTCTGCTTTTGTCGTTTAACATTTCGCCAGCAAAAAGGTGTTGCAGGGTTGAGGGAAGAGGTGGCGAAACTAGAAGGAGATGAGGCGCATGCAGGAGGTGCACCCCCTACACATTTTACCACAGACGTGCTATATAATTACACGACGAGTTTTACAATTTAAGAGTTATACAAATATGTCAATATACAGGATGTGGAGAGTGAATTATCACTAAAACACTCGTGAAGTGAAGTTTCCACCCAGACAATAACGGTCGGTTCATATGGAAATGATTGAAAAGGACAAGCACAGTTTTGGCCAAGGGACCTCCAGGCTCAACCCGGATGTCCCTTGGCTGAAACTTTGCTCGTCGTAGTCCTGGAGCCAAGGGCTGTTTGCATCCATAAAAGGGCCACAAAATCACCCACTTGATTTTGATAAAGGACCACCTGGGACACATTTTGAGCGAGGGTGGACATTCTGAAACCCGGCAGTAAATGAGATATTCGCAGTTTTCTCAAAAAGGATATAATGCAAAACCACTCAAAAAATGAGGGGTAGGGGATATTAAAATTAATATAACCTTGCAATGAATCAACCTATGGCATTGTATTAGCACTCACATTAAAGGTTATTCGATCAGCTACATGATGAGTGCAAATGCAATGCGATTGGATAAAATCCAAGGTCACCAGAGGTCAAGGTATGACGTAATTCAACGTGTGCCTCAAAATCGGACTCCTTAAAGTTTAAACGACTACCAAATTTCTCAGAACTATTATAATTTTTATTTGCTGGTACATTCCAGTAGAGAACAGTATGGGAAAGTTTTTAAAATAGATTGGAAGAATCGAGCGCGTGTATTAACCCCTTGGCATCCAATTAGAAAATAGACAAAATCTGCAAAATCAGTCAAATAATGGCAGAAAATTAAACTTACTGTGATACCTCCTCAAATTTAATATGTACTAACATTATAGGGGTGCTTAGGAAGGGGTGGGTAAATACGACCCATTGACATTTAATAAGTCGGATATCTTTATGATGCTGGGTTTTTACAGCCTTTGTTCATGGCCTGGCAGCTGCAATAGGGACAACATTTGATACCAATCTGTCTGCAAGGACAGCGCTTGGTAGCACATGCTGTACATCTGCAGGGCATTGGAAAGTCATCAGGAAGCAATGCCTGCTTTCGGTCAGGCAGCAGAGCACCATCGTCCTGGTAAAACCCAAAGTCCAGTGGGTTTAGTTCTGCATTGTCAAGGCAGTGTAACTGCAAGTATGTCCCGTAGAATGCCCGAAGTATATGTCCTCTAATTGCACGACTGGTTGGAGGAAGGTCCACTATAGTCTTTTTGCTGTGGTGGTAGAGGTGGTATCTCAGCTTATCCATTGATTCACATGGTTTGAAAACATTCACAAGATACTCCTCAACTTCTGCAAAATCTATATTAGCTGGGTCCTTTCCGAACTCGCGTAGATGTTGGGCAGGGTTTGCCTTCAAACCGGCAGCTTTTGTCCCAAATTTGCTGGTTGAATCACAGCCAGTAAGGTGATGGAGGGGCAGAAGGACTTTGCAGGTCTCTGGGCCCAGCTTCTCGGCTAAGATATGAAGTGGTATGTGCCTTGTTGTATTACCAACACCAGCCCTTATCCACAGTTCCTTTAGGCCATGACCTTTCAAAACACTCCAGTAATGAAGTCCAAGGACCAAGACATCTGTATCATTTGACAGCAAGACCACTCTTGATGCTCCACAATTGACAGCATGCAGGGCATGTGGGATCATTCGTACATCTGCCTCTTCAATTTTGACATTTAGCTCAGGCAGTGGGATATCAATATCACTAAAGACACCTCTGCAAGGTTCGATTTCTGAAAGTCCAATCGCACTCACAACTGTGTCTGTCGTTGACCTTGGTTTATCGAATATGTAACTCCGAATTAACACTTGAAGCTTGGCTTTGTTCATAGATGATGCCCAAAATGATTCCACGTTCACAGGTAATGGTGTTTCAGGTAACACGCCATTCAAGTCAATAGGACTACAGCTGCATCTCCTGGCCCGTTCGCTGTCTTTAACTGAGCCCTCAATGTATGTGTCAAAAATAAAGTCAATACGATTTGCATTGCTACATAGCCCATGTACATAACCGAGAAAGTTTGTGCAAAGATCACCAAATGTTTTCAAATGAGCCAATCGCATACGACGTAGGTAACACATGACATCCACGACTGCAGTAGTATTTTCAGGTTTCCATGCTAGTGGCTGCAGGTAGTCTGTTGGGTCAAGAAGCTTCTCTAATTCGTTACACAAGTCACTTTTATTTGGTTTGACCATCAGCCCTTCTGAGTCAAAGAGATAACTAGTATCAATCAGATCATAGGTCAGCAAATCCTGCATGTCATAATATCGAACTCTAGCAATGTCAAAGATCTTCTGAGTTTCTGCCAATTGCTTCTTGCTCTCCTTGTCTTTTGTTTGGCGGGTGTGTTTTTCAGCCTTCTTGCTTTTGAACGTCTTAAGATTCTTCCGATGGATGGTGTCGAAGATGGATCGCTGCTTAGTCACAAATCGCTCAGATCGAAATGTTTCATACAGTGTGCTGCATGTGGCATCAAACATGAGGAGATCGTCCCGGATTTCCTTGGGCATGATTTCCTGTGTTAAGATGTTGTGGAGGGTCTGTGGCTCATCCTTACTCTTCTCTGCAGATATTGTCACTGGATTGCCATGTTCTTTAATGTACTTTATCATTTCCTCGATCAAGGCCTCAGAACTTCGTGTTGCTGGCAGATTAAACTCGTGATTCACCAGAAGTTCCCTGCTGGGTGTGGCAACACCACTGACCTTACACTGCAGGTTGACGACAGCCAACATCTCATGGTGAATTATTTCCCATTGAGCAACAAACTGCTTCCTCTTTGTACTGCCAATGATACCACCAGCGCTCTTCTGGGACCGATTGATTGTCTGCTCAAGACACATGTCTGCACCGACAGAAGTGAATCGCCCTCCTGTCCGCTTCACCACAAACTTTCCAGCCTTGAAGTTTTCAAACACAGAAGGGGCATCTTGTGGTAGCTTCCTCATATCTTCTAAATAAACAGATCCCCATCGGAGGTAGTTGATCCGATCACATCCAGCAAACAGGGGGAGAACTGCCTGGATACTCTGGAGGTGAAGATCCCAGTTTCCCTCACGGTCGGCTCTAACGAGATCTCTCAGGGTGGAAACCATTTTCACAAACCGATCCCAGAAGGCAAACGTCTCCGATTCTTCACATCTCTCGTACCTGAACGCATTGAAATGATCAATCAACCTTGACGAAGTTGAGACGAATGACTCTAAGTGCACTCTGCTCTCTTCCTGTTTCTTCTTTGATACAGAAGATTTCACCAACTGTATCAATGAAAGCTCATTCTTGTATGGATCAACCCCTTTGGTTCTGAAGAATTCGGACCACTGCAACCTCTCGATGCACTCACTGAGTAACATCAATCCCTTTAGTGATCTAGTATAATGTGTACCATCAAGCACTGACCTAACAACATTTTTGCCAAAAGCTTTCGACTCAGCCAAGATGGTCTCAGCTCCACTTCCATCGATATACTTGCCAATGGCCCCCATGACTACCTTGATTAGGTGGAATGACCCCAAGCATAATACCAAGTTGCCGAATTCAGTGGGGTTATTCATGATGATCTCCCGGGCAATGTGATAAACCCCCTCATCACAGGTAACAGGCAGATGAGACTGGTCTAACTGACTAAGGATATCTTGGAAGTTCTTGAGAGCTGTGTACACGGCTGCATATTCTGTGACAGGGTATGGAAGAACGGGAAGAAAACCTATGAGCTTCTGGGTCACATCCTCGTCAGTAACAAGGGAATTGAAGGCGCTCCAAGAGGGCATCTGCTGTTCCTGGTTTGTTTCGTTAATGCCTTCATTCAAGTCCGAGACGTCTAATCTACCCAGCAACCATGCGGCATCTTTTATCTTTGTATCTTTCTTCTGGGACTCATCTACTTCATACAGATCCTCCGGAACCTCATACACTGTGGGAAGACTTGGTTTCTTGGCAGGTCTAATGTAGTTCTTTAAAACCTGGCAACCTAGCTCCTGTTTGAATTGCCTTTCTCTGTGTGTTACCCCAGTCTGGGACATGTTTGGTTTACTATTCACCGACACACCAGTTGGTTTATCCTGCATTAGAATAGAGACAGTGTCGTGACTGCCACCAATTCCAGATAATGTGTCTTCCTCGTGATCAAAGTTGTCAAATGCGCCAATGGTAAATCTGCTAGGGTCAAACTGACTAGGAAGAGGGACCCGACCCCGACTTGCTTCAGTGACAAATGATGCCATATCACAATGATAGCGAAGAACCTCATCGTAACTAATCGCCAGTCCAAACCGATTGAGGCTAGAGATGAGAGTTTTAGACCTACACGCATTGTAAATTGCTTCTGAATTAAGCATATGCAGAGGTGTGCGCTTTCTACCATTGTTAACAATATAAAGGATGATCTGATATACGGAGAGTATCTTTTTCAGTTTACCGGTAGCAAAGTCACTGTCTTCCGGTTCTGTATCAAGTGGTTCCTCGGGTTCAGTGTCTTTACACTTAACGTCAAAGTCAAATAGTGCCGAGAAAACATCTGCGACTTCATCTGGGATCACTATGTGTCTATATGCCTTCTCAAGGTCATTGGCATCGCAGAATCTGTCATTCAGCACAAAGTCCTGTTTCAAGAAACACTTCCTCAACAAAGAACCGCAACGTTTCAGCACATCAGAATCCATTTCCCCATGGCTTTTCTCTGATCCATTGTCTACAGCACTTCCTTTGAAGAAGATTGTTGCAGTCTTAGAACCAGGGGGGATGAAGAAAGACACATCATTCCCATACATATTGATCAAATACAGTTTCACATCCCTATTTCTGAAAGCAGTAAAGTTCTGGCCATCATCCCGTGCTGCTTTATTACAACAGTCAGATAGATACGACAAGTTGTAGCACCTACCAGAGTTCAAACCGGGTTCAATGTCTTTGACTACCTTTGCAAATATATCAAGCTTCTGTTGGCCAATGGATGGCGACTCTGGGTTGGAGGACAGTTTCTCTCCCTTCCTGATGTAGTTACGGATACACACATTGTGACAGTATAAGTCTGCACCAAAGACGGCATTCGCGTCCTCCAAATCACTTGTTCTGGTAAAGACGTCATCCTGAAGAGTCAAAGCAGCTCTCAGGAACGATTCTGCCCGGCCTTTTTCTGAAATTCGCCATTTTTGGTACTCGTTGCTGTGTTTTGCATGCCCACATATGACACACGTTTTGGAGAAGATGTTCACTTCTTCTGGTCTTGATGCCGGATCCCTTGATTCAGTGGATGAACGTCTTGTCATCTGATCACCAATTGACGTACTCTGTTGTAGACTTGGGTCAGCAATGGATGCTTCGGTGGACAGCTTAAGTTTCTCAAGTGTCTTTTTATGCGTATACTGCTTATAACAATCATTAGTAACATGGTAAACAAATTTGCTCTGGTCAACTTGCTTCAGTCTTTCAAAAACACAGTCCTCTCGAATACCAGCAGCTTCAATTATCTTCAATCTACCATTCTCTGTCCCCGACGTATGGTGTTCAGGGTGATGGCTTTGACATATGATGCACTTCTCAGGATCAGTGGCTTGGCTACCTGACGGTGAGGACGTCCTTAACCGTTTACTTGGAATACCCGACATACTGTATGTACCAGTACTGGAAAGAGAAAAGGGAGCATTAAAGGCCTTTTCTATATATTTAGCAAATCCTCTACAGCTAAGGGAAATCTTATCATAATCCTGGCTTCATTGGTGATTCATTTACTCACCCAGAAAGTGGTTTCCAGAAAGTTAAAACATGTACTTACTTGGTTATGCTCTCCATTGTTTACAAGTGTGAATTCCCCATGGTGATTCCCCAACAAGCTGCCTAGCCTGTGCAGTATGTCCCATGAAAGCTACAATCGGTGTTTCTTTTTATTAGGGTAGTGGAGTATATATTTTTACTCATCTAAACTGACTTTATTATATATTTAGAGTGCTAAAAAGAAATATGGCTCGGGTTCTTTCATAACGTTCCTTGGCGCCGCACCCTACGCCAATGACCGATCTATGACGCAGATGTTAGCCAGCATAACACCTGCCTTTAAAAGGGCAGGATTTTAAAAGGTTTGGGGTCACTTTAGCCATGCTTTCTGCCTCTTGCAATGACAAAAAAGAAGTTTGAGGTTAATAATCTACTATATATGCATAATCCCAGTTAGTTGCAATTTTTGCCGGTATTTGACTGATTTTGCTGAAGTACGAAATGATTAAATTGGACGCCAAGGGGTTAATACACGTGCTTGATTATTCCAATTTGTTTTAAAAACTTTCCCATACTGTTCTCTACTGGAATGTACCAGCAAATAAAAATTATAATAGTTCTGAGAAATTTGGTAGTCGTTTAAACTTTAAGGAGTCCGATTTTGAGGCACACGTTGAATTACGTCATACCTTGACCTCTGGTGACCTTGGATTTTATCCAATCGCATTGCATTTGCACTCATCATGTAGCTGATCGAATAACCTTTAATGTGAGTGCTAATACAATGCCATAGGTTGATTCATTGCAAGGTTATATTAATTTTAATATCCCCTACCCCTCATTTTTTGAGTGGTTTTGCATTATATCCTTTTTGAGAAAACTGCGAATATCTCATTTACTGCCGGGTTTCAGAATGTCCACCCTCGCTCAAAATGTGTCCCAGGTGGTCCTTTATCAAAATCAAGTGGGTGATTTTGTGGCCCTTTTATGGATGCAAACAGCCCTTGGCTACTGGACTATCGGTCTAATGCTTTTTCCCAGACAAGGCTTTTTTGTTTGAGTGGAGACACCATCTCACGAGTGATTTTGGCAACAATCCACTCCACATGTACTGTACAGATAGTCCACTTGTATATTATGCACAGATGTTAACAAATTCAGTTGCTTTTGTCGAATGAATCCCACCTTCGGCGGTTCGGTCTGTTTATTTAGATCCAGCATCTTCTATCCCGAAGGCTTTATACCACGATTGCCGTGCGTACTCAACGTTTCCAGATACAATACTGACATTGAGAAATGTGCTAAATACACCACGCGTGGAATCCGGATTACATATAAGAACGTCGTGTAAGAACGCATCTGATCTGTCGTTACTCATCTGATTGATGTTATGGCATGAATGAAATCCTTTGACACAAAAGAGCGTCAATCAAGCAACTAAACAGACCGCCAATGGTGATCTTTTTCCTTAACCCTTTATCTAACACAGCTTTAAAAAAAAAAAATAAATTTCACATTTTTCAAAAAAAATTTCTCACAATGTTTCAATAAAATTAAACAAATATGGATATCATAAGAACCGGCTCGACGAGCCGGTTCTAATGGTATCCACATTTGTATGGTTTTATCGAGACATTTGTGCGATATTTTAGGCTGTGGTAGGCTTATTGTGGTCAATTTCCTGGTCCGTTTTTGGTCGTTATGTTAGGTAAAGGGTTAATATGTCAGCTTCATTCACTTAATTAAAGTTTAATCGCGGTATAAACACCGAACACAACTCGGGTAGAGTACGGGGAATAGGAATCAGCAAACCTTGTTGGAGTTTTTAAGGAAAATGCTTTTTTTAACTGTTCAATGAACTCCTGTGAAATAGGGCAATATACAAACTCCAACTCGGGTCGTTGATTCATGTTCTCTGCACTCCACCCTCGTTGTGTTCTGTCTTAATCTTTCGGGTTGGAGAAATTATTAAAGCAGAAGGAGACTGAACCTCTTCATATTCCCTGACTGTGCATTTTGAGCAATAGACAGGGCCGAGGAGAGGAAATTCGCGCCTTTCAGGGTTAACTTTATGACGCCCCCCCCCCCCCTCGAAAGTAAGTTCTTGAAGTGAAAAATTTCTTGAAAGTGATAACACCGGGTCTGTGCATTTTCAGTCTATTAACTCCTAACTCAACGTAACGGTCAAAAGAGGTCACAAAAAATGTCATTCAATTTTCTTTATTTAGCTCGTTCCACTGAGGGTCATAAGCTATGTTTTTAACGCAGAAAATGAAAAAAATAGATATTTAATAATTTTGTTTGTAAGTGTCGTCTTCTTTTCATGTTAAGTAAAGAGTTAACACGTAACAGATTGAGCATCTCCATGGGCACTCCCATTCCTGCTTTACATGAGTGGCAACTAGTTCTCCAATACGACGGGCAACTTATCTTCTCGCTCGGGGGTTGGGGGCCCAGGCTTGGCACAGGAGTAAGAACTTTGGGGGACCCAGGCCTGACCCAAGAATTCTGGACACCTTGGCCAACATTGACTCTCGGTGCTATTTTTGTTTGTCTTTCTTGCTTCTGTCTTGATTTTGTCATTTTTATGCCCCCCGACTTAAGTCGGGTGGCATATAGTGATTGAAGTGTCCTTGTGTCCGTGTGTCCTTGTGTCCGTGTGCGTGCGTGCGTGCGTGCGTGCGTGCGTGCGTGCGTGCGTGCGTGCGTGCGTGCGTGCCCGAGCCAATAACTCGAAAACTGTTAGGGCCACAGTCATCAAACTTCACACAATATAAAGGACCATGGGAGGATGTGTCACACACCATAGCCGGGTTCGTACCTTCAAGGTCAAGGTCACATTTCAAGGTCACACTAAAAATCGGTCAATATTCGTGTCTCAGCCATAACTCAGAAACGAATCATAGTACAATTGTTAAACTTTTTACAAATGTTAAGGACAGTCGTAAGGTGTGTTGCGTATAATAGTTTCCGCCGCTTCTGCAATGTGAAGGTCATAATTGACCTTCATATGTTCAGAGTCACAAATCGTGTCTCAAGCATAACTCCAAAACTATTAGGGCTACAATCATCTAACTTCGCTCAATTATAAAGGGCAACGGGTGGATGTATAACACACCACAGGCAGGTCCGTACGGTCAAGGTGGGGTGGGGTTTGTGGGGGGGGGGGGGGGGGGCTACATGTGTTACCTTAGTAACATTTTTCTTGTTTATTTAGGAAATCTCGACGATCTGATTTTATTGTGTCTCACCAATATTGCCAATATTGCGATCACAGGATCCTAGCCAGCGGTAACTGCTTCTTGTCCTTTGGCAAGACACTTAATTCCGATTGCCGACATGGTGACAACGTGATGATGTGTACTAAGACGTGCCGCATAGCTATGATATCCTTGGGTTGCCCCAACTGACATTGCTCGCCATTGTTCGGTGGTTCTCTCCGGGTACTCCGGCTTCGTCCACACGTAAAAGTGTCTGACACGATTTGATCCTGGCTATTGAAAGTGCCGTTAAACCCCGATAAACAATCCAACAAATTTCATATATTGTGACAAAACAAATGTTTGTTACCATTTATTTATTGGTTTTAAAGGTCACATGTTATTTCTTCACAATGGCAAATCGTGATAAAATGCTATTTATTTATTTACTTATTAGCCCGACTGTTTACAGTAAGGGGTGTAGTAATGACTTTTGTCCGTCCGTCCGTCCGTCCGTCCGTCTGTCCGTCTGTCCGTCTGTTAACATTTAGAGTTTTTGGTTAAAGTTTGTGGTTAAAGTTTTTTACTGAAGGTTCAAGTGGGTTTTTTTTTTTTTTTTGTTTTCTTTCTTTTCCTGTTTAGTTGACATTTGGAGTTTTGGTTAAAGTTTGTGGTTAAAGTTTTTTATTCAGCCTTTAAGTACAGGCTATACCCGGTAGTTCTTGTCTGATCGTCACGAAATTTCATATGCAGGTTTTAGGTCATGTCTTCATGAGAATGTCCCCTTTTGGTCGGGATCGGTCAACCGGTATGGCTGCCCGAGCCCAAACCCCGAAAACCATTAGCACAGTATACAGGTCGTATTTATGAAAGGATTTCATTGCAACTTCACAGAATGCCTCTGTATATGCCTAAATGAGAATGTCCCTGTTTGGGCATGATCTGTCAACCGTGATGGCTGCTCAAGCCCGAAACCCAAAAACTTTTAGCACAGTCTGCAGGTCATGTTCAATATGGATGCATTTCGTTGTAACTTGATACGATGACTCCGTATGATGTCTACATGAGAATTTCCCCATTTGGGCGTGATCTATCAACCGTCACAACTGCCCGAGTCCAAAACCCGAAAACCTTTAGCACAGTCTACAGGTCATATTTATGGAGGGATTTCATTGTAACTTGTTAGGTTGACTTCATATAATGTCAACATGAGAAAGTCCCCTTTTGGACGTGGTTGGGCAACTTTGACGGCTACAGGTGCCCGAAACCCTAAAACCTTCAGCACAGTCTACAGTCATATTTATGAAGGGATTTCATTGTAACTTCGTAGGATCAATCCACATGATGCCCAGATGAGAATGTCCCCTTTTGGTTGCGATCATTCAACCATGATGGCTGCCCGAGCCCGAAGCCCTTTGGCACAGTCTACACGTCATATTTATGGAGGGATTTCATTGTAACTTGATAGGTTGACTTCATATAATGTCTACATGAGAACGTCCCCTTTTGGGCAACTGTGACGGCAACAGGGGCCCGAAGCCCGAATACCTTTAGCACAGTCTACAGGTCATATTTATGGAGAGATTTCATTGTAGCTTGGTAGGGTGACTCCAAGTTTGTGGTTAAAAACCCAAACAAACACCACCACCCCCTACCCCCACCCCCACCCCCACCCCCAATTAGGCTTTTTTTCTTCTTTTCTTCAATATGCATTTTGAACTATTTACAGTCACTGCATGCGGAACCTTTTTTTTAAACTTACGTACCCCCCCCCCCCCCCCGCCGGGGGCCAATTAGGCACTTTTTTTTTCCTTTCGTCAAAAATACTTGTTTACAGGTTGGGTTAAAAACCCAAACAAGCACCACCGCCCCCCCCTCCCCCCCCCCCCCCCCCAATTAGGCATTTTATTTTTTTTATTTCCTCCAATATGCATTTTGAACTATTTCCAGTCACTATATGCAGAACCTTTTTTTTCCTTTTGTCAAAAATGCTTTTTTTTGTTAAAGTTTGTGGTTAAAAATCCGGACAGAAATTATCCCCCCCCCCCCCACCCCCAATTAGGTATTTTTTTTTTCTTTCCTCGAATATGCATTTTGAACTATTTACAGTCACTACATGCGGAACCTTTTTTTAAACTCACGTAACCCCCAACCACCCACCCAATTAGGCACTTTTTTTTTCTTTCGTCAAAAATGCAGTTTTACAGTTTTGGTTAAAGTTTGTGGTTAAAAGCCCAGAAAAACACCACCCCCACCCCCACCCCCATGGTGCCAGTTAAGTATTTTTTTTTCTCTGCTCAAAATGCATTTTGAAGGATTTAGACTGACCACAAGTGGAAAAAATGGACTCCCCTAACACACCCCCATTCTCCCCCACCCCTTACCCCCACCCCACCTCCTCCTCACCCAGGGCCATTCATGCAATATTTTTTCTTTGGTACAAAATGCATTTTTAGCACACAAAATCATTTCATCCTCAACATACATTTAAAGGTATCATCAAATCACAACTCATTCGTTTCCACCGCAATTCAAGTGATAAGGTAAATTTCAATGAGGCTTGTTCCACTCTATTTGGCGCCCTCAGATCGAAAGGATACTCACTGCGCTTTTTGCGTACCTTAAAATCTCAAACTCTGAAAAAGCTCGAAAGTCCAGCTGAAACTACCGGTTTCGAACCACTGAAGATTGAACACAACAGACCGTTGCAAAATGGTAGTGGCGCGGTATTTAATTGCAAAAAGCCTCGTTGTAGACTGCATACTTTTATGCCTGATCAGAAAGAGGAATTTTCCTCCGAACAAACGAAAAATCATTATTAGATCCGTAACCCCCTCCATTGTGATTCACCAAACATTATTTACCTTATCACTTGTAAGCGATGTCGTAAACAGTATGTTGGTCAAAGTCAAAATCCGTTCCGAGAACGTGCTACTAGACACAAACAGGATATAAAACATAATGCTGATGCCCCAGTAGCACAACATTTTAACCTTCCTGGCCATTCTTTGGACGATTTCGAAATCCATCCTATTGAACAACCACCAATTAAAGCCACATTAGAAGAAACGGATGAACTTAGAAAAAAACGTGAAGCTTTTTGGATCAATACGCTTCAAACCCTCTGGCCATTTGGTATGAACATATCAGAGGGCGAATGCGAAAGGAGGTCTATTATTCCTTTCACTTTAACGTACAACAGAATGAATATCGAAATAGCAAAAATGTTAAAAGATGAATTCAATTTTACCAATGCTAAATTAAATGAACCTTTGAATCTGCGACCTGTTATCGCCTATAAGAAAAACAAAAGCTTGCGTAACATCCTTGTAAGGACTAAATTAGAGCCCATCAATGTTAACCAGTTCCTAAGCTCATCACTTAGTTTAAACTAATTTTATGTACTCTTTTGTCATGTTTGAAACCAATCAGGGTTCAGTAAATGAAAACAATTTTTCGGCGGCATATTAAAAGAAAAAAAAAAAAAACGTTTCAGTAGAAAATGTCTGTGCCAGTGCGATTTTTTAACCTCAAACGGCACACACACACACAACACGACACGACACGACACGACACGACACGGACACGACACGACACAACACAACACACAGTCTTGTCTACCCTACATACCGAGGTACCCCATTGTTTGTCCTTTGTGTGGACTAACGGTTTCTACCTCGTTTTGCCGGTACAGTTCTGGGAAAACAACCGAGGTAAAGGGTTTCTTTTGTCTTTTTAATTTTTTATTAATTTTTATTTATTTATTTATTTATTTATTTATTTATTTATTAATTTATTTATTTGGTTGATTCATTTATTTAAATTATTATTTTTATTTTTATTTTTAATTTTTCATACCTTTCACACAATGTAGAGGTTCAGAAGGTAAAACACACAATTTCCACGTGGTGTAAAATATTTTCCGTCATAAACCTCCGTCGGGGATATTCATTCCAACTGATAACATTCGTGAGGCATCATGATCTTTGGCGTTATTTTTTCATTTATTTCTTTAGTCTCAATATATTTTATCAAACCATTTTTTCATATTATTTTCACATACTTCTGAAGCCAGTAAAGCAAACCGCTCCCAATTGGTTTCACTTGAATCAAAGCCAACTCCACCCGGGAGGCCAATTGTATCAAGCCCAATAGGGCTTCATGAGGTCAGTAAAGCAAACCACTCACTGACTGATTAAAATTCAATGGAAGCCAATCAATAGGGCTTCATCTAATTTGTTTGGACGACACAAACTGAGTTGTGAAAAACAAACTTGGGACATCTCAGATTGAAAAGAATTAATTAGATGAGTGACATTTGTCAGCTTGTTACCGAGTTTAATTATGTACTGAGCTGTGAAAAACACCCCCAGCCCACATATGGATATATACCATGCATGCCCTCCCAAAGTTGGAATCATTTTCCTCAAAGTCTCTTTGAAAAAGCCAAACCAAGCGAAACGCGTCGAGACAGACGGATTATTTCTACCTTTGCTGAAGACTGCAACCAATCCAGGTATCTTCTCTAATAGGTAATATCTAATTTTCCAATTTTATTTATTTCATCAGTTTCATATTTTATTTATACTTAATTCAACTACTTTCTTTAACAATGGCAAGAAAAGGGCAGAGGCATCAGCGGCAGAGAGTTGCCCAGTCCGGAACTGGACAGGAACAATCGTTCCAGGCTTATTCTAGGCTGGTTAAGGCTTTGTTTCAGGTGCTTCAATGTTTGCACCACATTGGGCTATTAGAGCATCATTTGGCAAATCGGGATTTCCCGAAACAGCTGGAGAAGAAAGTGGATGAGTTAGGTGGCTTTCTAAAGCCAGCTCTTCCCACCCCACACATTTTTTCTGTTTTTCGACAGATTAGTGTGGGATGGGCCAATCAAACATTAAATGCTTTAGTTGAGCATTATAAGGTAAATTTAAACCAGTTGAAGTCTAAGATAACTTTGGCTATGCGACCACCTCCTGGACTCGAAAAAATAGACTTCAACAGCGCTTCGGCGCGTGCCTTGATCTGGGCTAAAAAGAACTTTAAAAATAAGTTGACAGATAAGACGATTTCGGCCTATGAGTCTTACATTTCGGAACTTCGCCCAGCGTCTGGAGTAAGGAACAATACGGGAGGGAGCAAGCAAACTCCGGCCCGTGTTGTCCCTCTACCCCAACGCGAAAAGCAAAATAAGAAAAGATCAAGGCAAAGCACTTCTCCCTCTTCTTTTCCTTCTACTTCTTCTTTCTCTCAGAGTAAGCGGCTGAATTTGCAAACATCTCCGGTCCATATTGTGACTGAAGATGCTCGCAAATTGAGTAACGCTGTCTCGCCTCGTCTTGCTCCTCTACCTCCTACTCTTCCTCAGCCTTTCTTCTCTGGTTCTCCTAGTGCTCTCACTAGAACTCCTCCTCCTCCTTCTGTTTCTTCTCCTGCGTCTGTTTCCTCTCCTGCTTCTGTTTCTTCTCCCCTTTTTCCTGCCTCTAGTGTGGTTCAACCAGGTATATCGTACTCAGAGAAAGTCAAATCACCGAGCCGCAACTCGGGCCGCTCATTTGATTCTAAATTCTCCCAGTTTCGGCATAAAAGCGGAGTTAATTTTGACAAAAGGAATTGGCGCCTCCCCGATGTTTGTAAAAACATCCTTATGATTGGAAGTTCAAATTTAGGACGCATTGATCGAAATCCCCATCCGGACATCCAGGTGGAGTGTTACCCCGGCGCCAAATTCAATCATCTGCGCTCTATGTTTAAAGGGCACAGGGGCCAGTCCAGTCCCCAAAAAATATTATTAAATATTGGCGTGAATTCTCGAAACGATAATTCTGATCTCGTAGTTAAGCAGTTGCGGAATATGCTTAGCGATATCAGGGTCAAGTTTAGATCAGCGAAAATTTATTTCGCTGAACTAAACTTTTCGCAAAAACTCCCTCAGGCTGAGAGGAGAACCCTGAGCATCATCAACGAAACCATTCGGAAAGTGAAGGACGTTAACGTGATACCAAAAATTGATGACGCGAAGTTTGATGTTGCTCAGGATTTAATCCATTGGACCACGAGAACCGCCAATATTATGTACGATCACTGGTTGAACCACCTAAATTTAAACTAAGTAAAGGCAAAGGTAACAGCCGCCTAACAGATGTGGGATTAGGAACTAATGTGGTTAACCTGTCTGGCACCAATGACCTAACAACCCAAGAGAAATCTCTTTTAGATCGCGGTTTAACTTTTGTACCAACACCAAAGCCTAAAACTGATAACCAAACAAATTTACCATCATACAACTGTAATTTTCTTAGGCAAATGAAATTAGCCGACCGCTTTAGAAACTCCAGCGGTCGGAAACTTCCTTTTACAGAATCATCTGGTTGGTCACCTCCAGATAGTGAAGTAGATCCCGAAATTATTGAGGCTAGCAAACGAATCATCAAAAGGGTGTTCAGCATGAACATACTCTCCGATAAAGACAATTTAACAGCTGGTGAACGGAGAGCCCTCACGAAACTTCGAAAAAATAAGAAATTAGTAATTAAACCAGCCGACAAAGGTGGGTCGGTAGTTGTTCTATCTCGGGATAATTATATAAAGGAAGCCATGAGACAACTCAGCAATACTAAACATTATAAGAAAATAGATTCACTTATTTGGCCTAGTAATATCGAAAAATTCAATAAGATCTTAAAATTTCTCCTCGACGAAGGTCACATTACCAAAAAACAAATGAAATATTTAACAGCTAAGCTCAGTGCTGAAACAAGACAATTTTATATCCTACCAAAGATCCACAAGGACCGTTCTTCATGGACGGATGACTCAACTCCACCCGGGAGGCCAATTGTATCAGATTGTAATTCGGAATCTTTTGCGATCTCGGAATTAATTGATTATCATCTTAAACCTATAGCAAATAGACATCCGAGTTATCTAAAAAACACACAGGATTTCCTGTCACAAATTTCGAAATTGAAAATATCAAAAAATGCAATTCTGGCTACTTTGGATATCGACAGTATGTATACGAACATTGATATTGATAAAGGTGTTAAATCAGTTAAAAATGCATTTGAAAAATATCCGGATGCGAAACGCCCGGATGAACAAATTTTGGATCTTTTAGAGCTGAGCTTAAAAGGTAATGACTTTCAATTCAATGGAGAATATTTTCTACAAATAATGGGTTGTCCTATGGGTAAAAGATTCAGTCCTAATTTTGCAAGCATTTATGTAGCGGAATGGGAGGAAAATGCCTTAAGCAAATGTGCAAAGCATCCTCTCGTATATCTCAGATACTTAGATGACATTTTTATTATTTGGGAACATTCAAAAGAAGATTTTGATGAATTTTTAGAAATTTTGAACAATCACGATCCAAATATTAAATTGAAAGCTACTATCAGTGAAAATTCTGTTGATTTTCTCGATGTGACCGTGTATAAAGGCAAGCAATTTCAGGCGTCCGGTCATTTAGATTATAAAGTATATTTTAAACCAACTGATTCACATCAATTGTTGCACACAAAATCATTTCATCCTCAACATACATTTAAAGGTATCATCAAATCACAGCTCATTCGTTTCCACCGCAATTCAAGTGATAAGGTAAATTTCAATGAGGCTTGTTCTACTCTATTTGGCGCCCTCAGATCGAGAGGGTACTCGCTGCGCCTTTTGCTAGCCTGAAATCCCAAACCCTGAAAAAGCTCGAAAGTCCAGCTGAAACTACCGACTTCGAACCACTGAAGATTGAACACAACAGACCGTTGCAAAATAGTAGTGGCGCGGTATTTAATTGCAAAAAGCCTCGTTGTAGACTGCATACTTTTATGCCTGATCAGAAAGAGGAATTTTCCTCCGAACAAACGAAAAATCATTATCAGATCCGTAACCCCCTCCATTGTGATTCACCAAACATTATTTACCTTATCACTTGTAAGCGGTGTCGGAAACAGTATGTTGGTCAAAGTCAAAATCCTTTCCGAGAACGTGCTACTAGACACAAACAGGATATAAAACATAATGCTGATGCCCCAGTAGCACAACATTTTAACCTTCCTGGCCATTCTTTGGACGATTTCGAAATCCACCCAATTGAACAACCACCAATTAAAGACACATTAGAAGAAACGGATGAATTTAGAAAAAAACGTGAAGCTTTTTGGATCAATACGCTTCAAACCCTCTGGCCATTTGGTATGAACATATCAGAGGGCGAATGCGAAAGGAGGTACATCATTCCTTTCACTTTAACGTACAACAGAATGAATATCGAAATAGCAAAAATGTTAAAAGATGAATTCAATTTTACCAATGCTAAATTAAATGAACCTTTGAATCTTCAACCTGTCATCGCCTATAAGAAAAACAAAAGCTTGCGTAACATCCTTGTAAGGACTAAATTAGAGCCCATCAATGAATAACATCAATTATTGCCAGTCAGTTTAACCAGTTCCTAAGCTCATCACTTAGTTTAAATCAATTTTGTGTAACTTTTTGTCATGTTTGAAACCCATCAGGGTTCAGTAAATGAAAACAATTTTTCGGCGGCATATTAAAAGAAAAAAACGTTTCAGTAGGAAATGTCTGTGCCAGTGCGATTTTTTAACCTCAAACACACACACACACACACACATACGTGTCACTTAGGCAATTATTCCCAAAATGCATTTTGAAGGATTGGGAGTTTTTCATGCGAAAAAGAAAATTGACTCATATAGCCCAACATTGCTTTATGTACTGCATCTTTAATCCTTTACCTAACACAAGTTGAAGCCAACAGTACAAATTATTTTTCTGAAACATCAGATTTTTTCATTTTTTATTTACTTCTAACCATGGCTTATTACTCCTTATTGGAACAAGCTCATCAAGTTTGTTCCATTAATAGGTCATGAGATATGTTTTGAAGTAGAGAAATGAAAAAATAAAATTTGAATAGCAAATTTTGTATATCACGAGTGCAGATATGGCAGATTCGTTAGGTAAACTGTTAACAAAAAATGGCTCCGACTATTTTGCATCTAAGCATTGCCATTCCTGGGACAGTCGGGCTGCATGCGTGACATCACTCTAGTTTATTTATTGGAGTTTAACGGCACTTTAGACTGCCAGGGTCACCTCGTGTCGGACAGTTTTACGGGTGGAGGAAGCCGGAGTACCCGGAGAGAACAACCAAGCAACGGCGTGACAAAATGTTACTACAACCGACAATGTTACACCGAACGATAATTGTTACAAATACTGTTTCTAAAAAACAGCAATGTTTTGTAACATTATTAGCTGTAACAAGACATGCCTTCGTCAAAGGTATGCCTTAACCTTTTGAATGCCAGTTCAATGGCAGCAGTTACATACAGAAGAGTCCATATTCATTATTTGTGGTAGACCAATCAATATTTTCAACGTGCAGCCTATGGCTGCACGTTGAAAATATTGATTGGTCTACCCCACACATTTAAAGCCATCCTATATAATGACGTTATGACGTATCAAGTTCCTGGCCGGAAAAACGGCCGCTAGAGGTCAAAGGGTTAATGATATAGTTGGAATGTTAGTCAGTTGAGATTATAGTTAAAAACTAAAAAGAATTCAGATTTTGTTTTTACGGAGACATACTTCTGTATTGGTCTTTTCAGTGGATGATCAGTTTTAATTCAACTCCATCGCCTATTCCTAAATCTCTCTGCGGATGTGGCTTCGCCCATTTCATGTGAGGCACATTGAATATTCTAATCGATAAAACTCTTCAGGAAAATAGAGTGTAGCGGTTAAATTGATGAGCGAAGGTTGGCTTCAGCTCTAGCGTCTTAATCCATTTTATTGCGACGGGGAAATGTGGTGTGTGCATGGTGAATGCTCATATGATGGTCTAAACGGTATTCTGCGTTCTGTATATTTTGTCATTCACAAATCAAAAGAATTGTGATATACCATAGAGCAACATCTCCCAAAATCTGCTAAAATCTGATGTGGGGGAAATTGTTTTTAGCCCATTGAAAACTGACCAATTTTAGATTGAAAATCAGATTTTAAGAGATCGGTCTCCTCAGGCAAATGTTGTCAGCACGATTTCCGAATGCAGAGACATGGTAGAATGCTCTTCTGTTGAATATGCAGGGCTACAGCCAAAAGATATTGATTGTTAAGAGCGTTGTTAGATTGAAAAGCCTAATCTCAGTTGAAGACAAGCTAATCCCCATCACATCCAGCCTTCAGTCTCAAGCACTAATGCAACTCGAGCACTACTGTGTGTCCCAGTACAAATTATCTCCGAAAACAAAACTCTGGAAATATCTAGAATATGTGTAAATCTTGAACGATTTCATCAGAGGCGAGAGAAATGAAGACTTGGAGCCTTCATCTTCTCACAACAGGGAATACTCTTTAAACTTTTTCGCGGCAATTGGCCACACAAACTATGCAAATAGCACAGTTAATGCTTGATTTGCCAGAAAACCACCCCTGATTATATAAGTCATTCGTGCACAGTGGTTTCTACTCAACTAACAGAACCAACAAGTACTGGGAAGGGTTGTCAACTGACCTGATGATTCAGCAAGTGTCGATGCGATCGAACAAGAGCAGAGGGCATTTGACACGCGGGTGGTGAATGAGCAAAATTGTGAGGCCACAAAGGGTTCACCGATGCACCGATGTGCTGCGATCCATGATGTGATGCTTGAGCTAACCGGTGCTCAAAATGCTACTGGTAAGCAACACGTTGAGTTAGGTCTTTCGTGAACGGTTACACTGACCTCATGATTATGATAATGGATGGAGGAAAAGTTGGCGAGGCCTCCCTCAAACGCATTGACCAAAATAACCCCTGTAGATCATATGTACCCCGGCGTAAAAGTTGACAACTAGCGAGTGCACATTAATCCAACGATATTCTCTCGCCTGATCGAGGTCACACGACACGAAGCGGACACAGCACCTCATTTAAAACATCAGGTTACAGCCGTACCCACCTCTCTATTGAAAGACAATGCAGTGAGTAAGTCAACAAAAGCACAGTTGGTAAAATCTCTCACAAGTTCCGTCCAGCGTGCTGAAAATGCGAAACAACACGTTCATGTCATCGTCGGAGGGGCTGTTCTACACAAAATGAAATATTGCAAACAAAAACGCATATTGAAATAGGTGAACAATATGTCAGTCATGTGAGATGTAAGTATGGGCATGCCTGCATCATATTCGATGATTGTGAATAAGGCCCTACCATTTAAGACCATGGACATCGGAGGCGAGTAGGAAAAACTGCTAGAAAAAATTTCGAGATGAGAGGGGCCATCTTTGACACCATCTTGGATTCT